>OX438566.1:1899012-2526182 GCA_949316365.1 Hoplodrina blanda
TCAACTTGCTCACACAGAAATAATAATTATGTAGTACAGTAAGGGGTTATAAGTGCAGTAGCATGCTAAGGTTTGAATTGCTGTGAATACGTTGTACAGGCCGTACCTACATCTGTGTGTAAAGTGTTTATGTATTATAATTATGTTAATAGTACCAACGAACACCTCAGAATTCGCAAAAGGCGTCGAAAGGTCGTAAGTTAAAAAAAAAATCAATCTAATGCTTTGTGAGATTGCTACTCCACTTATGACCGCTACTGTACATGCACCCACAATTCTACACACACTTTTAAGACCAACCAGGGTTCATAAGATAGGACATCAGATAATTAATAATTTCAAAAGTTTTCATACTCTTAGTTTCAGCAGTGCTGTAGTCATACTGATGTCTCCGCACTCTATCTATCAACTCCTGCTTCACTAACCGATTGTACTCCTTGCGGCCAAGGTGGCCCACTGAGAATATCCTCTTTACAGATTCTGAGGCACTGAAAATTGAAAAATAAAATAATAAACCAATAGAGACTTTACAGGATACAAATTATTTGTGTTGCTAAGAAAGACGACCCACTGACTGACCATTGTTTTTTTAAGGGCAGAGTAATGATGTAATCCGGATAAGCACTAAACAACAACCTCAATTAATAAATGCTTATGTGGAAGAGAATTTTGCCAATGAATTGTTAGCAGTTGAACAAAAACAATCTTTTTTTTTTAATTCCAACATTCGTGCACAAAAAATAATGTAACTTACTCTTTAATTTCTTCAGTTAAAGCATAGTCTTGTCCAATAGCGGTCTCAGGAATGGGCGGCAGGCCTTCCAAATCCCCAGATTTTTCTGGTTTGTATGCAGGCATGTACTCTGGTCTTACCCATTTTACATTAACTGTGTGTTTGATACCACGAGATTGAACTATTGTAGAAGCTACTCGCCGCAACATTGCGACTGTTATAATAAAGTATTTCCCTGATAAATTAAAACTTATTCTTTATTTTTACAGCAGCTAACCTCAAACTTAGTTGACATTGACAATTTGACAATTTCAATATTTTCAATTTGACTTGACAGTTTGTTTTTTTTTTATTGCATTCAAGATCATCAATATTTCAGTATATTTTGCATGATTCTTTGTGATATTTTTGTTGTTTTTTTTTTCCTATAAAATGCATGGCAAATGTTTAACGTTTTAACACGGTGCTACAAAAAGTATACAAGTATACAATACTTCTTAAAGCTCAAGCGACACTACGAAATAAGCTTATTTACTTTTAGAATTTCAACAAAATTATGGAAATAACTGAGTGAATTAAGTTAGTTAGTACTTACCTGTGCAGTCAATCATTCATGTAGTCTATGCAATGATTGCCCACAAATGACGTCACGCACTGTGATTAGTGTTTCAGTACAGATTAAAAATATTGTAAATAACATTATATTTTTTCATTTAAAAACATTTAAATGAATTATATTAAATTATTATTCGATAAATAATCGAAAAACAGTATATTTATTTTATAGTACATTTTAGATTTTAATCTGATTACTGTCCGATCCCCTATTGCTATTTCCTACGATGATTCCGGCTGAACTTTGTGGTCCCACATATTCTAGCCCATATTCTAGGTAGCAGCTACTAACCGCTTGACTGTATTTTTTATGACAAACTCACTACACTATCCCCGAATCCTACAAGTTACAATCAAACTAACAGAAAGCGGGAAAAGCTAATTGAGATCATATAAAACAGTGGAGAATTTACTGCAGATGGCAAGAGGTAAAAGGTCTCAAAATAAAACACAACATTTCGTGAACATTCATTTATTGCTTTGTGAGTATGAAACCTCAAACTTACAAAAAAAAAGCAATATTTTGTACTAATGTACCACTCCACATGACTGTACAAACTACGATAATATACGAATACATTCTCTTTATATACACTTTTAGGACAAAAAAAAACCGTTTAATACAATAAAACAATCCTGTTAAAATCACTGATTTAAAAATAACAAATAATTTTGTAACATTGCAACATTTTTGTGTAACTATGGCAGTGATTTGTATCACTAAGGAGGTTTTAATTGAATTTAATTTCCAAGATATATTTGAATAAATATTTTGTTATAACTTTACATTTTTAAAACCGGCCCTGCAAGCCTACCCTGTTTACAGCCAATATTTTGAAAGATTTTAGACAACCAGGAAGTTCACAAAATTACATTTTGTTTGTTAAAAAGAACTAGAATAATGTGGAATGTAGCATAAAGCATATGTAGCGACATCTGTCGCACTACAAACAAACTAAAACTGACAATTCCTACATCGCGCAATTAAGTTCACTAGTTTAGAGGCATGGAAAACAGGATGTAAAGTTTCTCAGCCTCCATTGAAAAGGGAGGATCCTTCGACCAGACGGGTGTTATGTCTGGTGGGCTACTGCCCAACGGTTGCTGTCGGGATTTTGTATATATGCTAATGTCGCGGCAAACTTTGATTGCGCGATGTAGGAATTGTTAGATGTAGTTCGAATGCTGTGCGACAGATGGCGCTACACACACTTAACAGAATGTAGATTTAAATAAAGTATTTAAATTATGAACAATTTAAATGAATGTCACTAGTTTAATTTTAGGTTCAAATTCTGCTAAAAACTAATTTTTAATCACCACTACAAAAACATTTTTTGCTAAAGTCGTTTTAAATTACGAAAGCGCATAATGTGACTTGCCTCATTGACATAAGGTTTAAATTGACAAGACGTCACTTAACGGATAAGAATGACGATATTTACTTAAATTACATAAATAAATACTCTGTATTTGGCACCATGGTTTGTTACATTACGTAACGGAAAAGCATGAATACAAGGTCCAGTTTTGCATGCTCGTCAAATTCAAGGAGATAAATATTCTATTATATCGACGGGTGAAAGGCAAATTGTATTAAGCGACAATTTGGTCATGTTATATTTTCAACCTTATTAGGTGTGTATATAAACACCTAATAAGGCCTATTTTGCCTTTCACCCGTCGATATACCTACTATGTTGGTGTTTCTCAACACGAATCAATAATAAAATAAATAGGATTTTTTTTTGAGTAAGTATTATCGATTTAGCCATCTTGCCGCTAAGTTTAGGCTAGTTTAGGCAAGCGGGGCGATGAACGCGCACGCAGTTTTATAGTCGCGCGACACTGCAGCCTTTCGCATACGGAACGGGCCGATTCTGTTAATTGAAAGAGGTGTAAGTATTCTAAAATACTGTCACACAAAAAAAGCAATTATAATTGAATTATTGACCATGGGGTCGTAATTTTATTTGATTATTTGTCTTTTAGGACAACATCTGGAATTTGACGAGGTAGCAAAATATCACTTTGTATTTTGCCTATTTTAAATCATCGTTATCCATTCATGATGAAAAGATTTTATGAAACTTGTGCGTCTACGAATGAGCTGTATTGCTTGGATGTTATGGTCGCTTATCGTGTAAGGGGGGGAAAACGGTAATGGTATTAGTAAAAAATATTTCTAGAACTATGTGCAAAAACTTGAAACGCTAATGTAAACACTAGAACCACAGCGTGAATTAATAAAACCTAAGTAATTAATAATTTAATTTAAAAAAAAAACTTAGCAGAATTTGAGACCTACATTTACCTAATCCACAAAACTACAGATAGTATAGACAATAGATAGATTTGCACGCTGCTATTTTTAATTCATAAAATTACCCACAATTTTCATTTGAAAGTTTGATTGAAATGCTAATTATTGGTTTATAGGAAAAAATGTCTTTAAACAATGCTTATTTTTGATGATTATAAAGAAAGAGTAGCTAAGACTGTTCATTACTTTTTCAGTAGTTTCCAAAGTTGTCTGGACCGGGACTCACCTAACAAAAAGTAAAAATGGGGGGAATTATTATATGAATGGAGGACTGTTTAGAGCAGCCTTTCCCAAAGTGGGCGATAACGCCCCCTTGTGGGCGCTGCAGGCCAAAAGGGGGGCGGTAAGAGACCCAGAAAAAAATCGGGGCGTTGTGTAGAGGCTTGGGGAGCGATTTGTAATTTCATCTACTAGGTGGTTTTTAAGTAGGTGAAAAAATGGAGGCGCTAGAAAATAATTTATTCTCAAAGTGGGCAGTTTGGGAACCCCTGGTTTAGAGCTATCCAATATTCGCTCGCGACCCATATTTTGGGAGCCTCTGAGTTACAGTATTAATAATAGGTATATCTGTTATTACCATAACATCATAACAAAACATCATGCCTGTAATTTCCGAAGGATTAGGCAGAGGTGTACCCATTAGCACACCCACATTTCGCCAGTTATGTTTAAGTCCGTAGGGGGCGAGCCTATTGCCATCAACCGGGCACAAATCCAGACTCCAAGCTAGCTACTGAGCTATTAATTTCCATTAAAAAATCATGTATGTAACACACATAAATAAGAAAGAGGGAAGTAGAGGTCGAAAAGAAGAGAGATTTAAGGACAGAATCAGCTGAAGAAAAAACATCTCCAATAATTAACATTTCACAAACTCAAATATCAACTATAATCATTTAAAATTCAAAACATTTATATCAAACTGTAATTTTAAAACTGTCTACATATAAGGAATGCGACATCTGACAGCTTACACAATGAATTCATTTCTATTATAATTAAAAAATCCTTAATTTTAATACTGGACATCATTTATCTACTTATCATTAATCATTTTTTATTAACACGAGATACAAAAATGTCTTTCTTCCGTAAATAGGTACTTAATATTAATTGGGGCCAAGTTAACTTGACATAATGATAATAAAAAAGAGGTTATGTTATAAATTAATGACTTTAAATCAATTATACAGCATGTAACAAAAACCCTGTCCGATCCTTAAGGGTATTATTCGGCATCGTACTGCGTACACATATACGTAACCATTTAATGGATTTAATTATTATTTTTCCCCAGTGAAAAAAAGAAAGAAGAAGTAATTAAATTAAAATAAAACATAAAAACTGATCAACGGCAACACTGATCTGACAGGGTTTTTGTTACATAGTGTATATTATTTGCATTGACTTTTTATTATGGCGTAATGTATTTATTTATTCAGGTTTTATATGTGACTGTTGATATACTATCCCACGGGAATAGTACAATCAACAAAACAAATAGTTATCCAAGGTCGTAGGATATAGTTCAAGTTTTCTTAAGAATCGATGGATGTTTTCAAATGTAATTTAATTTAAAAAGTAGATAATAAACAGTTCATAAATTGAGTTAAGTTTCAATTGAAAACATCAATCGGTTTCTAAGAAAACTTCAACTATATCTGATGACCCTGCATACCTATCTGTTTTGTTGAGTGTACATTTTTCCGGGATAAAAAGCCTGTGTGCTATTCCAGACTTTACTATATCGGTGCCAAATTTCATTCAGATCTGTTCAGCCGTTTTGACGTGATTGAGTACATACTTTCGCATTTATAATAGTAATTAAGGTTTATATAAAAATATTAATTTATAGCAAAACCTGTTTTCTTTATGTCAAATAACAAAAATATCAAGCTAACCCCGCCATTGCGTAAATACAAAGCAATATACGATAATTGTATGTGAAAAATAAATATTAAAAATAAAACATAATATCTACCACGGACTAGGCGAAAACCTTATTCAAAATAATGGGAAACATCAAATTAAATTAGGAACAGCACCAAAGGTAATTTTTTGGAATCGATTATAATCACATGAAATAATAAATAACATACATTTTGGTATTATTTTTTATCTTTTTTTTTTTGATGAACCTGTGGTAACAAAGACTTTTTTTGCTGACTGTACTATTTAAAAAAAAGTTTTTCTCTACATGGAAAATCATTATAAAAAATTATTGTCAAATAAAAATTAAATTTTAATTAGATTCATTTGAACTTGGCAATTGATCGTAGACGACGCCATATTAATTGCAAATAATTGCCAAGTTTTTAAAATATTTTGTATTGCCATACAATATTGTTAATCGCTATGGAAGATGACGATTGTAAATTAATATTACAATAACTTTGACTTTGTATTACTTTACAAAGAATCTAAATTGTATAATGGGTTCAAGACATTTTATACGTAAACCCAACAGTATTAAGGGCTATAATTGAGCACCTAAGCTAATCCTAGTCACTCGCTTACCTAACTTCCGAACGCTCAAACGTAACTTAATTTTAAGTCATCGCTAAGTCTCATGCTGTCTCTGTCACTAAGAGGTGTGTTGTAGCGACAGAAACACTTTCTAGAACTTCTGTTCAAGTATCGTAGGGATATAATAGCAAGCAAACAATTTGAGCGTGCATGGTGTCATTCGAGGATCGTATGAGTTTCATATAAATCAGAGGCAGGGCCAGATTATCCATTAGACAGTGAGGGCCCCACATCAGGTAGGGGCCCCGAAACGGAGAAAAAGAAACTGACAATGTTTCTTTATATGAAATTAAATTTGAAGATTTGATGTATGATGTATGATTTGTGTGTTTTTATGAATAAAATTTCATTGTAGTAGTTTTTTTTTTTTGTAAACAAGTAAAGAAGTTAAGTCCGGCAAGGCATAAGCAAGGCATTAAGGCATTAAGTCCGCCTTTGTACAATATATTTTTATATTAATTTGTGCATAAAGTTTAAATAAATAAATAAATAAATAAATAAAGTTAAAGGGGCTCCGATACGTGCATAGCCTAGGGGCCCCGGCAAGGTTAATCCGGCCCTGCTCAGAAGACTAACCTGCGCAATAGACGCCATGATCGTTCAATATGTTTGCCAGCTATTTTAACACAGTGCGATCTTGTTATATATTTTAGCTAGTTATTACATACTAACTACTTATGTACATTATTGTTGTAAAGGCAAGAGCTATTGGTCGGGCTATAGCTGTTCTTTATACTCTTATCAATGTAAGAAACATGGGCAAAGCCAGGATATTATGGTAGGGCAATAGTATAGCTTCCTTTTGTTACATTAATTTTGATATCGAATGTGTCTACAGTACCCGGCGATAAATATTGCACATCGACCTTTGGAAAGAGACAATCGGCTAATTTCGGCTTCGTAGAGCGTTATCTCTGTCGCACGAAATACAAACAGTCCGGTATCTATTAGGAGCTGTTAAAACAATTATGATTTGCTTCTTTTGATAATTCTTTTTATTCTTTGTATAAAATACGAAATACGATAAAGGTCGATGTGCAATATTTATCACCGGGTACTGTACTTCCGAGATTACATAATTTACATAATGGCCAACAAAACAAAAGAAATTACCTCTTTCGTATCGTGATGGCCCAATGGTTAAGGCGACAGCTTCTCATGCATGAGATTACAGGATCAATACCGGGCAAGTACAAATGTACCTTTTTTAATTCATATAATTATCCTTTCTAAGTTTATCTTGGACATCACTGACATTGGTGAAAGAAAACATCTTGAGAAAACCTGGATTTGATATAAGTCTGAAATTGCCAATCCGCCTTGAGCAAGCGTGGTGATCAATACTCATACCTTCTCTGTATGAGAAGAGGCTTTTATTATTATTATTTTTTATGAATGGAGAGTTATGTTCTAGAATACATGCCCAAAATAATAACTGTCCAACTATTTAAACTTTTGTGCCCATCCAAGGTTTAAAAAATTCCTATTATTTCTATTTTGCCAGACCATTTATGTATTTATTAATAACACTAAAAAACTGTCCATACTTCCGCTAATAATATTAGAACTTGTTTAAACTACACTTACGTGCAAAAAAACTTGGCCACTCGGCAAAATTCAACAGCAATTTATTCGTAGACTATTGAAAGTATGCCTATGATATATTGCGCATGCACATGTCTTTATACTTCAAACTCAACGAGGAAACCGCTATTGAATTTTGGCAAGTGACCCAATTTTTTGCACGCAAGTGTATTGCTATGAGTCAAAATGTTGATACCAAACTATTACACAGAGTCAAATTGTATTGAATTTTGAGAGAAAAACATTGATAGTACATTTTTATATTTTTGTAGCATTTTATGTACAGCAAAATTATAAATCCACCGTCCTTTTAAAAATGGCGACGCTCTTTGGTAAGGCTCGAAACCTACTTGAAGAATTAAAAAAAAATTGTCTATGGTTTAACTATGGAAAAACTGTTTTTTTTATGCTTTGTAGATGGAAGCGTTATTAATGGATATTCCACAAAATGCCCAGCCATTTTGTGTAATACTCAAAGCTCATTCTTTTTAATTATGTACAATATAACATTATATTTTGATACATAACAACGTTAGATTAAGATATTTTAATTCACGCCATTAGAACGGCAGGTAGATATTGGTAAGGTGTAACACGGTGCGCAACGTACAACGTGCAACGTGTAGCATGTTACTAGTATCACGTAGTGTAACATGCGCGAGGGGGTCGCTACTACCGGCGCCGGCGCACGCGCTCCGATGTCCGCCGCCGCGCTGGAACACACCACAAACACTATTTATAATTTATGAAGAATCACTGCAAAAACATACATCAATCCATCCATCCATTAATTCATCCATCCTCACCAACTTTCGCGTTTATAATAGTAGTAGACTAGTTTAGGATAAAATAACAACGAAAACAACATACCGATAGCTATTAACGCGTCGCCCGGCGCTCGCAGACCCTATTCACGTTTCTTCCCCTTCTTCTTACCGACGCGCTTGCTATAGTTCTGCGCAAGAGCATTCACTATCGACACCACGAAGTATACAACCATTGCTAGCACGAATTTCTCTAATAGACCGGATAGAACCGAGCCTTGGTTCTCGGTTGGTGTGGCTGAATCGTTTTTGTGCAAACGAGCTTTCTGGTTCCGTAGGAATTCTAGTAGAGGAGCTTCTAGTTTCGGCCCGATGTAGGGTATCCTTTCTACCCAGGAAAGGACTTGGCTGGAAGAAAATATGGGGAAAGTGTTAGTAGGGTACACTCTAGGAGTAATAAATCGAGTCAGCTTGCATTTTTTGTCAAACGTCTTTCATTTTTTAATTTTCGTGATTTCAAATTTGGAATAACTAAAACAACAGAATAAAAGCCAGTAGAATTCAAATTTGGAACACCGATGAAAAAAAAATGTTGCAGTGTATCTTTGTATCATATTGATTTTTTTGTTTTAAGCCTACCCGTACCACGTAAATAAACTAGTATTAGACTAAGCGCTGATTTTTCAATCGTCTGGTAACTCTTAACGGAGGATAAATATGGCGGTTTGACAGCTTTTGTATAGAAATTTATATGTGAAACTGTCATAATTATTTTTAAATAAACTATTGAAAAAATGGCCCCAAATTGCGTAATAAATATGCAAAAATGACATAGAATGAACGAAAAATGCCTTCCCTTATGGAAGGCATTTTTCGTTAATTATAAAAATAAACAACTGTTCCATACATTGTATGTTAAAATATATGGAACAGGTATTTATTTTTAAACGTGCAACACCTGCGCTTTTAAAATTTTCGCATTATTATTATTTTAAACATCCAACTCACCCAACCAACGTCTCATTAAACGCGATGATAACGAACATCTTCTGTATGTGCATCTTGATGACAGCCTTGCCGATGACGGTGGCTCCGAAGAAGGTCCAGAACGGCACCAGGAAGTGTCCGCACGTCAAGCCGGCGAGGTCGAACAGCGGATTAGGTACCGACGCGCACGCTAGGATGCCTGCAAAGCCTACTTTCTGGACGAGCTTCTGTACCATATATTTTGCTCTGAAAACAAAAAAAAAACTTGAGAGGTGGTCAAAGGACACCCGGATGGAACGAAGTTATATAAGAGAGAGAGAGAGAGAGAGAGAGAGAGAGAGAGAGAGACAGACAGAGAAACACGCGCACGCCGCACGGCTTACAACTATAGCAAAAAGTGTCGTTACAACTTTTGGTCTTAATTGTTTCCGTCTAGCTAGCCCCCTTTCGCAACGCGCGTTAAGGAACTTCGTTCCAATATCAATCAATCTTTGACTGCCTGGTTGGTGGCCCAGATCGGGCAAAGTTATATTGGGTTTTTCCATCAGGAATTTCTCAATAGCAGCCTCGGAGTCTGGATTTGTGCCCGGTTGATGGCAAAAGGCACGCCCCCTTTTACATGGGACTTAAAACATAACTGGCGAAATGTGGGTGTACTATATGTGTATGCCTCTGCCTAACCCTTCGGGGATTACAGAATAATGGCATGTGTTATAAAAAAAAAATCTTGATCAAACAAAAAAATAAACAAAAAACAAAATTGGTTTAGCCATTTGGGAGCTATATTGGCACAAACAGACACATAGATTCACACGATAAGCTTATAACAGACAACTATTTTTTTTACCTCTTTATATTAAAAGAAATAATTTTATTAAAATACTCCCTGCGACTAACGCGTAAATATTCGGACTGATAGTTCCGGTGATTTTCGCGCTTAAACATACAAACAAAAAATCTCTACAGCTTTATAATTTTATTAAAGATAATATTTATCAAAAATATTCTTTTAGTTTAAAAATAGACCATTAGGGTCAGTTCACACCGAGACGCGACGCAACGTGACGATACTTGAAGAGGCCAGTGACTTCGCGCTGCGCCGCGAGACGTATCGCAACGTGGCCGCTCTTGCACGTCGCGCGTACCGGCGATACACCGCTGCGTCGCTCTACGCCTCGTGACGCCTCGCGGCGTAGAGCGACGCATCGCGACGTAGTGCTGCGTGGTGTAACGTATTCTAAATTCTCACAATGAAATGTGTATCTTTTCGTGTAGAAAATAAAGTTACATTTTGAGTCGCTCTTTTAAAGTGTGCACGCAGCGTCGCGTCTCGGTGTGAGCTGACGCTTATGGTCAACATACATCATAGCTTGAAGCAATAAAAACTACTTATCAATTATGACATTACAAATGAATGTTCAAGGAGGTTTAAATAGTTATGGAACGGTAAAAAAACGATAGCAAAAAATAATAAGCACGTATAATAGTCAACAAGTCCTATATCAACTTCTAATGTATTTTTTTTAAAGTTCAACGACTTGAATGTACTTACACTTCAACTTTTTGTATGGGTTATAGAATTTATCTTTAAAAACGATCGCGGATGTTTACGACTAACTTCTGCCCGCGAGTTTGTCTGCGATAAGTAGGTAATAATAAGGTAGATGACACCACCAATCAACTGACGTACTTTTTCTAACCTGTCAAAACGCTATTCTCCCATAGATTTTGTATGGTGTAAATAACTATGACGTCACTTTTGAGTAGACTCAATTGACTAACTATTTATAAATTAGAAAGCAATAAAAAATCAAAACAGACAGTTAATTGAAATTGAATTGGGTTATCAGGGCTAAAATAAAGTGTTTCTTTAGAGAAGTTATGTCTTGGTATTATTGGTTAGTGATGTCATCTACCCTATTAAACCATGTAATTGTAGATGCTTTTTTCTTAATTATTTCTCAGTTTCCTAACTTCCAAACATAAGTATAGTTTTTCTACCAACGCTAAGTATTTTTTCATAATTGCGCTGTTTTTATTTTGCCACATTATGAAAGTATACCATCACACTATTCAATAAACAAAAAAACAAATGAAAGAAATATAATAGGTACCTATTTTTTAGTTTTGTAATCGATTTTTTAATTTGTGCTTTGTTAAATACAAATCTTTTTTAATTTTCACTCGAGGAGCCCTTTTTAATTAGTTTTTCTTGGGTTCTGGCCCCCTTGCCCGATACGGGGCGACTAGGCAATTGCCTAATGGATAATCCGGCCCTGGATAGAGTAGCTGTTATTCTGAACTTGCGAAGGGAAGCTGAAGCTATTCGAATTGCATGGAGAATAGCAGCTCACCTGCCAGTCCTGGAGTCATCGCTCCCCGCTAGCTCGGCGACCCCCCCGCCGGAGAGGCGTGCGGCGCGCGCCATGAAGTAGGGGGGCAGCTCGCCCAGCGCGGTGCCGATGCCCCACATCATGGACTCGATGCGAACCTTCGACATTATGTTCCATATCGTCACCACGTTGTTCGGGTCGATCTCGGCTGGACATATTATGCTGGAATTTTATAGAAACAGGAGTTTTTAGGGATCCGTACGTAATTGATGTCAACGGAACCCTATTAATAAAGCTCCGCTGTCTGTCCGTCCGTCTGTCACAAGGCTTTATCTTTTAAAACGTAAATAGATCATCCAAAAAATTCAAATAACGTAATAAAACTTAATTTCGGCAATAAATGTTAAAGGAATATTATACTCAACTTTGGTTAATGTCACACTCAATTCTATTCCATTTAACAGTACAAAGCTATCGTTGATTCAATGTTAGCGTATAATAAAGTCAGTTATTTCACGATAAATATAAAACAATGTAGCCAATTAGCCTTTTAATAAAATATAACACCAAAATGCAGTAATTCCAACAATATAACACAATAACTGCAAGTAATAGATATCAAATCGCCTTAAAGTGCGACATAATGCTCAATTTAGGTGAAAATTGACAAAATATCTTGTTAATGTAAAAATATATGGTTAATGTTAAGATAGACAAGTAAAAGTCAACTTTACAAAGACCACATAGTACTCAATTTTAGTCAAAACAACTTACTCGTTGGGATATGGCGGCTCGGGGAAGTTGAGCGCCCCGCACTCGTAGGCAGCGAGCGTGACGCGCGCGATGTGCGGGCCCAGGTACAGTAGGAACGTGTGCAGCCCCGTCCCCAGCCCCACTGAGCTGCACACGCCCAGCACCACCCACCAGCCCCACCACGCTAAACTGGCTATCACTACCTGAACACAAATTACACGGAAATTATATAGGAATTCTAAACCAAGCGACGCCATTTTCACAAGCTGTATGTATGAATGTTTGTTGGGGTCAAATCTTGCAACTGAATTTTAAAGCAGTTGTCCTCAACCGATTGAGCTGAAATTTTGCATGCACGTCTAGTTTGGATGACAACTCATTTTGAGTTAAGTGACTTCATTCTAAATCCAATATGGCGGACTAGTTGTTTTGTGCACTTCCATGATATGCGTATAAAATGAAAGGCCGTTAATGTTACGTGATCGCCGACCGGTGGCGGTCTCCTCATGTGGGGGGAGGGGGTAGTAAGGTGTTTGACTTCCCCACGATGTCAAAGATGATGCCCTAAGCCGAATTCCGTACCCGACAGGGGGCGCCCTTTGCGGGTAGTTGTTTAATTTATAAGTTTTAAGCCCAGGCCTACCATTTTTTAAGGTAGGTACCACAGGAAAATCCGGTTAAGCAGTCGACAAGCCTCTAGGTTGGCCTGCGAGAATAAAATAAATAGTAATAAATGATAACCTGTACTGTATATTTACCTGTACATAAGGCTGGTGTGGGCCACTAACGTAGTATGATACAATTGTGCCTAGTGTTGCTACGAATATCGTAAGCGCCAATAATTTGTACGCCAGTAACCTGAAACAAAATCAAAGTGAAATCGTTTATTTCAATTAGTTAGACCAATAAAAGGCATTTTCGAACGTGTTGTTTGAAATCCGAATAAATGATAAAAATATAAATATTAAAAAAAAACTAGCAAAACCCAGACAGGCTATAGACACCGTCTAATTTGGCCGGACACACATCCCAACTGCGTCCGGGTTTCGACTCGGTACATAGACGATTCTAAAAGATTTTTTTATGATTGAAAAAATCTACCGTTCCATACAAAAGTGCAACATCTACACGGTAAAAATGTATGGAAACAGCTGGTTTTTTTTACTTCTATACCTATTACCTCTGTACTCCTGTGGAAATCAATATGACCAGCTCCTTGAAGAAGTATTCCAGAGTGGTGAGGGGCCGCCTCCATAGCACCAGGCTGTCACTGTCCATTGTTGTGGCTTTGCTCCTGCTGAAAAAGAACATGATATTAATAAAATTAGGTCAATTTTTTATCTATACCTAATATTTTTAAGCTGAAAAAAATGTTTTTTTGGTCTGAACAAGCTTATCTTCGGAAGTGCCGGTTGGATAGGAATTAATTATATATTATATATTTATTATTATATTGTATTTTAGTATATGAACTGTAATCCCCTAAGAATTAGGTTAGTACACCCACATTTCGCCAGTTATGTTTATGTCCCATGTAATAGGGGGCGAGCCTATTGCCATCGACCGGGCACAAATCCAGACACCGAGGCTGCTACTGAGAAATTCCTCATGAAAAACCCAATAACAATTTGTCCGACCTGGGAATCGAACCCAAAACCTTATGCTCAGCAGTCGCGCGAACCTAACAACCTCATAAACAATGGTGCCGATTCCCTTGTTCACAAACTAAACTAAAATTAGACTATTTCTATCTTTTTCTGTCCAATAAAACAAGAAAGAGACTAATGTAGATAAGAGCTGTCAAAAGACAGTGGGCAAAAGACACCCAGCTCCGCCAGCCATTAATTATATATGAATCGAAAGACCTACCAAAACTAAGCATTTTTAGTTAAGACGCTTAAAAAAATATCCCGGAGGTTAAATGATATTAATAAAAAACTAAAATATTTTTACTAGTAGGCACCTTTACTTAATATTATAATAGCAATACAAGCCTCGTTTTAACTGCCGCGTTGTTCTCGTGGTCGCAAGCACAACTGCTGAGCTTGGGGTCCTGGGTTCGACTCCCAGGTCGGGCAAAAAGTATTATTAGGTTTTTCCATTTCGAATTTCTCAGTAGCAGCCCGGAGTTTGGAAGTTGGTGGTGTGATACCTCCAATCCTCAGAAAGCACGTAAAGCCGTTGGTCCTACGCCTGATCTCTCTCCGGTTGTGTCAGATTGCCGCCCCAAAAACAGAAGGATATGGCAGGTGTGCGCGGCAACGCAGTGAGGGGACGTCCTAGATAGACCTACACTGACTTTATTGGTGAGGTTCTTCAGAAAGGTCGGGTGCGCAGTACTCGTAACCGGCGTGCTTGTATGACGAGATGTATGAACCCAACGAGGCGAAAGGTGTATGTATGTAAGGATCGTAGCAGGTGGCGTTCTGTGGTTTCTGCTTACCTCCATGGAAAAGAGGCGTAAGTTTATGTACGTTTGGTGGATGGTACTTTGTCTTGTTTATCTCTGGGTCATTGTAACTGAACGAAAATATCGACCTTAAGACCGATCTACGCTTTAGTATGTATACCTTTTGAGGATATTGTGGGTTGGATCCTTTTTGCATAACTACGTACGATTAGTCAATGAAAAAGTGCGTTGCTACTGACATTGTGACAGTGACAGTGGTTTCTTATTACGATACCTATTTAAATAATTGACTAAGTACGCTTCCAAAAGCAAAGTCTGCTTTGTGATTTAGTTTTTGTTGAAGTGGAATTATGTTTCTTCCTAGTCGTGGAACAGTTTATTTGGTTTGCAATCGCTTCGTATTGCGCATAAGACTGACTTTGACGAATCAATTGTTTCAAGAAAACCCAACAGTCGCAAGATTCATAATAAATAACGTTGGATTAGACCAAGTAAGTAACTTCATAATATATGCCAATAACTACCGACACTAACGTGGATCCGGTGTCGTGATAGCCTAGTGGTTGAGGTCAATGCAGGGGGTTGTGGGTTCGAATCCGGGCAAGTACCAATGTGACTTTTACAATTCATATGTGCTTTTTAAGTTCATGTTTAAGTCTAATGTGGGTGTACTAATGGGTACACTTCTGCCTAACCCTTCGGGAATTGCAGGCGTGATGCTATGTTATGTTAATAAATACTGTTTTGTGTAAGGTAAAATAAGAATTAAGAAATAGAAATATAAGTGCAGGCTGTTGACATTGAATGTAAGAAAGTTACATAAAAAAATGTTTTATTTTTCTAAGTTTATTAAAAAAACAACATTCTTTTACTTTAATCATTATTGTAACATATGTAGGTCCACTGGACCCTTGACTGTAGAAACGTTACTATTTTTCACCACGACAGTTAAGGGTTAAACACTGTTTAATTGCTGTTTTTAGTTGATAACGCAATTACTGAGTTTATATTATGTTAAATTGCAATTTAAATAATGGTTTATATGTTATACTTGTTTCAATAATGCTTAGTAAGTTAAACCCATTCGACTTAAAATAAAAAGAGAACCCCGGGATAGAATTTGATGCGCATTGGCACAGAGGCACATGGCTGTGATACCTTCCAAACAAAAGTAGTCAAAGCTGTGGCGGACTTGGGTGTGCCGTCCATACTACTGTTGACATTGAATGTAAGAAAGTTACTTAGAAAAATGTTTTATTTTTCTAAGTTTACTAATAAAACAAAAAAAAACAACATTCTTTTACTTTAATCATTATTGTAACCTATGTAGGTCCACTGGACCCTTGACTGTAGAAAGGTTACTATTTTTCACCACGACAGTTAAGGGTTAAACACTGCTTAATTGCTGTTTTTAGTTGATAACGCAATTACTGAGTTTATATTATGTTAAATTGCAATTTAAACAATGGTTTATATGTTATGCTTGTTTCAATAATGCTTAGTAAGTTAAACCCATTCGACTTAAAATAAAAAGAGAACCCCGGGATAGAATTTGATGCGCATTGGCACAGAGGCACATGGCTGTGATACCTTCCAAACAAAAGTAGTCTAAGCTGTGGCGGACTTGGGTGTGCCGTCCATACATTTGTGCCCACTATCCTTTAGTCAATCTGACACATCCCATACAATTATAGTTGAATCATCTTAAAACATACTATAATCTGTAAGACTGTAACCATACCTATGTTTTACAAAATAAATGATTGATTGATTGATTGAAACTACTGAACCGAAACATATAGATTAAAAATACGGAAAAGTTTAAGGCAGAACTAATTTGACATCTCTAACTTAGTTCTTAAATGTCACCGTCATTTTTTTTCGCTGTATGTTAGTAAGAGATGTCAATTCTCTAAATTTAGTCTATAACAAGGGAATCGACACCAATAAGAGGCGGCCGGGCAACTAACTTAAAACTAGTTTCAAAATGCAGCCTTCGAGGCTCTTAGATTTCTAATTCACGACGCACAGTACTGACTTGCCAAGTTACAATTACGCCAGTGATTATAATATAATAGTGAAAGTACTGTACAGCTTTTGAGATTAGCATTGGATAGTTGTGAATGGGTACTGGCTACTGATGGCCCATCTTCATGCTTTCTCTAAGAATTAGCGTGTACAGCGGCGCATGACAGTTGATTGACGAGTGTTGGCTTCGCTAGCCTCTATGTAAAGATGGTTTCATAATGGCGAGGCGAGAAATGGATTGGATGGGCGAGAATGAAAAATTGTATCTGGCTGGATGGATGGATGTTACTCAATTACGCTACAACGGCTGTACGGATTTGGATGAAAATTGGCATAGAGATAGATTCATCATCATCTTCCTTCCCTTGTCCCATGTTACTTGGAGTCGGCGCAACACGTTTTCCTCTTCCACTCTGTCCTGTCAGCCGTCATGCTAGCACTAACTCCCTTTTCTTTCATATCATTCTTCACACAATCCATCCATCTTTTCTTTGGCCTTCCTCTTGCTCTCCATCCATCCTCATATCATATTCATAACTCTCTAGTCACATGCCCATACCAAGACAAACGATTCCGTTTTAACTTAGAGATAGATTGCAGTCTGGAATAAGACATAGGCTACGTTTCCCGTGGAATTGGGTAGATGACACTATTAACCAATAATTCCAAGACATAACTTCTATAAAGAAACACTTTATTAAAGAACTGAAAACCTGATTAATTTTCAAATCACTGTAAAATTGGATTTTTAACTGCTTTCAAATTAATAAATAGTTAGTCAAGAGTCTGCACAAAAGTGACGTCACAATTGAGTTTTGTTATACAAAATCTATGGGAGAATCGCGTTTTGACAGGCCATAAAAAGTACGTCAATTGATTGGTGGTGTCATCTACCCTATTATCTATAAACTTTGGCGCGGACGAAGTCGCGGGCAGTAGCTTGTCTATCACCAACGCAACGAAGACTATACTACGATTTATGCATACGATACCTACGAGGTCGAAAGAACATCGTAACAAAAACTTTTATCTTTTCAAAATGACACGTCACTAAAATACGAGATTTAAAATTCACAATAATTTTGACCAAATTATCAAATTTAAAACTATACAACCTGAATTTTAATCCGGGGGTGAATGTACTCATGAATATGAACAACTTTTATTAAGGGACATAGTACGACATATGAAAAAAAAACAGCTGATCCATACAATAATGTACTACATTACGATCAAATTGTTTGGATCAGCTGTTTTTTTTTCACATTTCGTACTATGTCCCTTAATAAAAGTTGTTCATATTCATGAGTACATTCACCCCTTGAAAGATTTGCAACGGATTAAAATTCAGGGTGTATATTACTTTTGTATGGAGCGCGCTGTCATGTCGGTACCCTTAGGGTTGCTATACTCATAAGCGGGTCGGCGCATTCAGTTTGGCATTTTCAATAAAAGGTTATATTCTGAATGCCGAACCGAATAGGCCGACCCGCTAAAGTGTATAGCGACCCTTAAGTTTTGTTTCACAAAGCCAAAGAGTAATAACTTTTCCTACACAGCCTTGAACTAGTAGTATCGTATTTATAACGTAAGGACAATATATTTATTTATTTCGGGTAACATAGACCATTAACATATATACCCCCTATATGATGGGCACCACTGTTTATAGGTTCAGAGTTCAGTGCCAAGAATCTTTCCACTATAATCAACAACTTGTATTCAAGCGAACAGGGACGTAGCTACCGCCGTATTTTACGGGCCCCCCAGCTAGTGCGGCCCCGAACCCGAGTAAGCAAAAATTCTAAAAATATTATCTACTAAGAGGGATCCACATTCGGTTCGGCTTACGTTATCAAAGCTGAACCGAATTCGCCGACTCGTTTAAGTGTATATATAGCGATCTACAGACGTGCACATGACTTGAAGAAAGTGAAGAGCCTTTCTCCTTCAAATAAACGACCCATTTTCAATTCATAGAACAAAACAAACTATATCAACAAGAAGTAATCATCTAATGCCTTTTTCAATGCTCTTTCTTATTGTTCTAGAAACTTGTAATTTATTAGAGTACGTTAACGAAGGGTATTTATTGATGCATCTAATTTTGAATAGTGCTATGTCTATAAATAGTATCGCCCCCTTGGCTGTGAGGTCATGCTTGGTAATAATTATCAAAACAATAAGGTAGTAGATATAAACCAATCAATTGATATTAAAAAGCAGATTCTCTATAAATTTTGTATGGCAGTAGGAATTTGTGACGTCACTTATTTGTCAATTGAATAACTATTTATTGATTTCAAAGCTTTACAGCTAATTGTAATCAGGTTATCCAGAGCTAAAATTTTTTAGAGAACTTGTGCCCTGAAATTATTTGATGGTGTCTGTCTAATACTATTACCAATAATGTGACGTCACAAATTTCTATTGCCTTACAAAATCTATGGGGGCATAACGTTGAACAACTCGTAAAAAGTATTTCAATTAATTGGTGGAAGGGTGATTATCGAGCGGAAAAGTGTCAATCACTTGACAGTACAGAAGGCCACTTCTCGTATTTAAAAACGTTCATCAATGTCACAATCTTGTGTAAAATGTACCTAAAAAACCGCTTCGGGTTCGGCCCTTTCGTTTAGAAGCTACGACGCCACAGACACACAAACAGACACGTCAAACTTATACCTCACCTATTTTTGCACCAAGGGTTAAAAATAGAGGTATTTTTGACAAATTGAGACTGCGATTAGAATGCGAACGTTTCAAAAGGTTACAAGTTTCAAATGCTTTACCTGATCTCCTTAGGATGTGGATGGTGTAGTCCGTTGCGCGGGCGCTGCTCGGTGTCCGCCTGCACCGCGGCCGCCAGTTTGTAGTACCCGAGACGGGCTAGCTGAACGACAATTGAACCAAACATTAATCATTGCAGTTGATTGAACACTATGATAAAAAAACACAGTCATTATTGGGGCATCGAATTGCATAAAATACGCAACAGTTCAATAATGGTTCATTGGGTTGTTTGTTGACGCTAAAGTTTGTAGTAGTAGTATACTACCGAAAGACAGAGTAAAAAAAATAATTAAATATTCCTTGTTTCGAGGTCATTTTTAATTTTTATTTATACAAGTGTACATCTGCCATTTTGGATTGTTATAAAAAAAAAACAATATGTATTAAATCGATTTTACTACCAAGACAAAATCATTAGGTAGGTACGCTGTGGAAGAACCACCATTAAAAACTTTTCTTACTATACCAAGTCACCGCAATGAATCTTATTGAACTGTTAAAATGCAAGTTACTATTTTGTGAAGACGAGTTGTGTAATATTAAGCAAAAAATATGGCGTGGTTGTAAAAAATAAATACATATTTAAAAAAGGAAAAAGAAACAGTAACACGCGTTGAGAAGTGTAGATTCGAAATTCAAAAAGCTGTGATTTGGCGGGTGTTTGGAATCTACATCTTGGGCTTGGGAAATTCGGTAAAGTCTTCAAAGTCATTTTACCAGGTCAATTCCTGTATTTAAAAAAGTTCAATATCTAGTCACAAATCTCTGGAACTGCTACTGCCAGATTCATGAAGAATAGTACAACATTACGCGTTGACTCAAGGGAGCGGAGCAGTAACCAAAGACGTATCTCAACGCGGGTGAATCACGCGCAAGCTAGAAGCTAGTGTTTAAATATAATTAATGGTTAATCTTGGCACAATGAAGCCAGATTGAGTTCTTATCCACATTTTACTCGTTATCTTCGTCATGCCATGACATAATGAGCAACGGAAACCGGTTTATTACATGCTTGTAGTTGCTATGCGCGTGAGCATATAATCTGCATTGTACTAAATCGGAGTTAATAACTAGGTAACACCGTTTCTGGGGGTCTTTGAAACAGAGTTTATCGATCGGTCGATAAGTTGACGCATCGCGTTTTTTTTTTTAAAAAGGTATTTTTATTAAATTACAGATACTCATCTTGAAAGTTTTTATGTACTTATCTTTTTTTCATGCAATTTGCATGACAATGCAATATAATCATGTCACAGAGCTGGTCTGATGATGGAGCCGGAAAGTGACCATATGAACTAGGGATGCATCCGATACCGATACTTCGGGTTTGTCGATATATCGGTATCGGCGATATTTTTCCTAATATATCAAGAGACGCAGATCCGTTCGTTTTCTGGCGCCATGACGTCTTATACCCAAACTTGAAAAAACTGGCGCAGAAGTAGGTACTATAGTTTCCAAATGAGTTTTGTTGCATCGGAGAGACTATTTCCCACCGCAGGTCTTATTCAAACAGACTTGCGAAATCGCCTTTGCCCGCAAAACTTAAGAATACTTTGTTTTTTAACCTTTTCACCGCCACGGACTTCAATAGAAGTTCCGGATTTTCGTGCCACCAGCGCCACGACTTTATTAGAAGCTCTTCATTTTAACTATTATCATATAGCTTGGCGCTGGGCGAGGCATCGCGTTCTGTGTTCGCTGGCGGTGAAAAGGTTAAATAAAAATCTTATAAATGTTTTTGATTACTAAAACTATTAATTAATTGTGTTTTATTTATTCTACCTTCCTTTTTGAATTCAATAAGCGTATCGGTATCGTATAGGCAAAAAGGCGTATCGAGGCATCCCTAATATGAACTTAATCAAATTTTACAATCTAAAAATGAACCAGTTCCCGAACTTCTCAAAGATTTACAATGTTTCATCATTATTATGAATCATTGAGAGACGTAAATTAATCTGTCAAGTCATCATGAGTGTTTGGACGCAGATTATAGCTCTATGATCATTTTTATGAAGCCGGATCAAAATGTGGCGTATTCACGAACTACAGTAAAGTTTTACACAATATAGGTAGGTACATTCGCAGTTTCCATAAAATCGAACGGGCACAAATCCAGGCTCAGAGGCTGCTACTGAGAAATTCCTGCTGGAAAAACCCAATAACACTACCCGACCTGGGAATCGAACCGAAGACCTCATGCTCAGAAGCGAAGCTTTGGGACCACTAGACCAACGAGGCAGTTCTATGACGCCGACATGACAAATCGACAACTTGGAAAAGTCGACACCCACAATAGAATTTGTTAGTGTAACTGTTCCTAAAATAATTGTATTGTGTTGTTGTGTCCATCCTTAGGTATTGGATGACATTTCTTTCACATTAAAGGAAAATGTCACACTCGCGTTCCAGTCAGTTCAATCCAGGCATTTATTATTTCCGAGTTTTTGGACCATAATTGATCACTATCTAATATCCATTAGCAAGAAGGACTGTCTATTCACTCGCTTATTTAAGGTTGTATTCGACTAATGAGACTGGTTAAATACAGCTATGCCAATCTCAGAAACTAATGTTCCGATTTGAAAAAATCTTTTTGGTTATACTGGCAGATATTTTAATTCGTTGTAAATCTTTCAGGGGGTGAAAATTCCCATGAATATGAACACATTTTATTACGGGACATCAGCAAAAATTCAAAAAAACATCAGCTGTTCCATACAATTTAATCGTACAGCAGTGCAGTTCTGTAGTTATGGAACAGTAGATATTTTTATTCATGTTCCGTAATAAAAGTTGTTCATATTTGCGAGTACTTTCACCTCCTGAAAGATTGACAGCGAATTAATAGTCGGGTTGTATAGCTCGTTCATCGAGAAAGGTTATAGTCTACAACATTACGCTAAAACCACCAGAAGCGGAGCAGTACTCAAAGATGTTACTTAAAATCATCTGCCTAGCCTTTTCCCAATTATGTTGGGGTCGGCTTCCAGTCTAACCGGATGCAGCTGGGTACCAGTATTTTACATGGAGCGACTGCCTATCTGACCTCCACAACCCAGTAACTGGGTAATACAATACCCCCTTGGTAAGACTGGTTGTCAGATTTTCGGGCTTCTGACGACCCGTAAAGACTATCAAAGATCCACGTATGACAGTAGGGACCAACGGCTTAACGTGCTTAAGATGTAACTTAAGGCTGCACGCTACTTTAATATAATCTTACTCGCTCGCACTTGCACGTACCACGCACTATTGCTTGCTTTTTCTAATAGTTGTCTACGCGCAAATCTATTTATTTTACGGCGAAAAAAAAGGAAATTCAAAAAAATAAATAACATAAGACCTGCTTTTTCATTAGTTCAGTTAGTATAAAAAGTTTCATGATCTAATTTTAAGTATTTTATGATTGCCAGCGGTTTATTGTTCAATTTAGAGGTAACTTTGAGATTTTTTTTATCGAGAAAATTATATGGAATCGTGTTTTCGCCAAACATAAGCCCTAACATGAATCCTCAACTTTACCATATATTTATTTCAAAATTAATGCTGCAGTATTTTCGGCGTATCAGAGGATTCTGCTAAGCCATTTGAGGTTGTATAGGCTCTTAACGCGCGTGAAAAAAAAAACCGGCCGAAGTCGTAAGCAGAAGCTAGTCTATTATAAATAAATTCATGACTGTCCCCACAAAGGGAACTGTCCCTCGTTGAGGCGGCCATGTATGAAATTGAAGTTGTCAGTTAAACGTTATTCTTGCGTGAACAACGAGACAGTTTTAATTTTAACTAGGTCGATGATGATGAGGTGGAACCCCGAGGAAGGACATAGGCTAGTATTTAATCCGCGACTTCGTCTGCATCCGCGATAACTAGGGTTGCCAACCATACTTTATAAAAACGTTTCCTACTTTATTTTGCTCCATCATACTTTATACTTTAGAATAAATAATGGTAAAAAAATTTTTTTTTAAACAAGCTTTTTTCGTGATGTTACTAACTTTATCGTTTTCTACTCTTTAAGCCCTTTAATTTGATACTCATATCAAGGGGATTAAGAAAAAATATGTTATCCGCCATCTTGGAACGGCGGCCATATTGGAATTATTCCAATATTGAGTATTGGACATTGTATTGTCATCAGAACTAAAGGTGTATGCAAAATTTCAGCTCAATCGGATATCCGCAAATGGTCGAAAAATGGTTTGCAAATTTTGAAAGGACAACTTACATACGAACGGTGCAAGCTAAATAAAAGCTTGTAAAAAGAAGGCATCGAAAATACTTTATCTTGACTTAAACCTAGAATGGCATACTTGTTATGAGATATCAGAACTAATATCGCTTGAAAGGATCTAGATGAAAAGCAAGCGCGAAACATTTAAATAAATAAAAGGCATTGATTAACTTAGTATGGACTAGCGGCGTCATGTTTTTTTTCAGTGGCCACAAATAATTATTATGTTACTTTGTTGTGTTGTTAAGTACACATAATATATGTTCAATTATTTTTACCGTAAGTTATATCGAAGTTGAGATATTTGCATTTGAAGATTTTAAAAATGTCGTCAATATAAAAACTTCAATTACTGTCCTGCGTACAGAAATCTTGGATATGTTTTTGAAGGTTGGTTTTAGAGATTGACTTTACTGTTTCACGACCATGTGTCAATGTTACGTTACTTTTGGGTCTTGGGAAATAATAAAGACACATTACCTCGTTGTAGAGCAAGAAGTCATTAAGTGCAAAAAGGTAGTTTCGAGATAATAGTGTTTTAGAGACTTTTTGTTTTTTAATTCGAAATAACACATTAACACTTATAGTTACAAAAAAAAACTACTATAGCATGACGCGCCCCTCCATATTACTATTTCAATGTGTGTAGCCATATCCATATGAAAGAGTTTCTATGTAGTTGTAGTATTCATTAGCAGGCCGGCAGATTTGTTGGTCAACTAATCATAACTAGCAAGACCGCACAAGACGACGCACGTGTCATTTTCATAGAGTATGTCAGTGCAGCGCCATACTAATAATAATGAGTAATTAATGACATGTCAATGTCGAGCAACAAATCGCTGGTTTGTTTTTGTTTCGAGAGCCGTCTCAGTACGCACACATTGTGAGTTTGTTTGTACGCAGACGTTGATACTTTCACAAATACTTTCAAACGTTTTGAATTTGTGGAGGGGCGCGCCATGTTATAGTAGTTTATCTTTAGGTTGTGGTAAGTAGGTAGTTACTAAAAAAACCTCAGAACCTTAAAAGGGTTTATAAGAATATATAGGTATAATAACTTCTTCGTCTTTAATGAGCTATCAAAACCAAATATCTCTGTTCCGATAAGGTTTAGAGAAATGTGTCCATATTAGCTTTTGATCGCATTATTCTGATCTTTCGAAATATCTAAGTTTCATTAGTGGCCATCCAACTTCAAAATGACGCCACTTTTACGCAAACCCCTTTTCTGATACTTTATTTTGTTTACAAACACTTTTTTTAATATTCGTCAGGGATGAATATTCGTTATTTTTCTTAAAAAAAAAATAGCGATAACCGATATACACGCGGACGAAGTCGCGGGCAAAAGCTAGTTCTATATACTTTGAGTACTATGTAGTGTCCATGAGTTACGTCAATCACATTACAATCACGTAAAGTTTGATTGAATGTCGGCGGGGAATTCGTAAACAATGGCATTTTAGATTTTAAGATGTAGGTTAACGATATTAGAGGAATAATGAACTTATTTGTTTGTTACACATCAACCAGGGGCGTAGTTACCGCCGGACGGGGCCCCCGGCTACAGGGGCCCGTGTAGCAAATATTTGACAAAAAAATTAATCTCTCTTTTCCCGTGAAAGCGGGCACCCAAAAGTTTTGTTGCTCTTGTGAAAATCTTTACTCTTCATTTGGGCTTCGCCGCAGCTAGGTATAGGCCCTCAATAAATACACTGACATCAACTGTTATTTTTCCCTTCTCCTAACTGCGACGAAGCTCAAATGGAGAGTTTAAGCCTGGGATACATTAGGGGGCAAATGAAGAAACATGTTGCGGAACATGTCCCTCAACAACTACGTGAAGTGTCCCGCGACAATTGTCATGGAACATTTTGCTGGCTACACTAGTCAGTGTTGAAATGTCGTCGTGCGCTCGCTCTCGAGGCGGGAGCAAGCAACATGCCCCGCGTCACGTACAATGTTGCGGGGCATGTTGCGGGACAATGTGCAACGTTGCAGCGTCACGTAGATTGAGTGTTGCGCGTCATGTTGCGGGACAAAATGTTCCCTAGTGTATCCGGGGCTTAAAGATTTTTTTACAAAAGAAACAATTTGTTTATTTTTTTCCTTGAAACTTTTTTTAAGGACGGGAAATCATCAAATGACAAGTGTTTGAGTGAGATAGTGGCCATGGTATGATACTATGTAGATGACAGACTCCTTTATGGTAAAATAAAGGAATGATAAAAGCCTTCTAGTGCAGAGAGCATGCAAAGCTGAATGATGCAAAATAAAACAGAAATCATAAAAAAATTACAGAACACGATAAGAAAATCGAACGACACCTTGTAATTAATTCGTAGGTACCTAAATTAATGTCTCGATACTTTCATGATTCTAAAAGTCAAAGCCATTCACGAAATAATTTATTAGCTAGACCTAGGTTGTATATTATTCTGAAATATTAGTACCAAAATGTAGGTCAGGTATTAATAATAAGCCCTAATTAATTATTCGAATAGATCTAAAGGCCAATTTCCACTAATTTAAAACGTTTAAAATCTAGTCGCAATCTCATCTTAATCAAAATCTCATTTTTTTTCTTTTTTTTTGAAATTATATTGAGACTGAGAGAGATCAAGTGGCCAATTATACGAATACTAACTAAAAACGTTTAACGTCTAGTCGCAATCTCATCTCAGTGAGATGACTGAGATTAGAACGCGAACGTTTCTAAAAGTTACTAGAATTACCCCCCCTTTTTACGATCAATCACTTAGTACAACTACACTAACGGCCTGGCCACAGCTAACGGCGGCGCGAATTGCGGGGCGTCTGGAGTCGCGGCGGGCGGCGCGAATTGCGATGGTATGCCACAGCTAGGCCTTTGCCACACTAGACGGAAATTCCGTCGCCGAACTTCCGCGGCGTTCAATCCGTTCTATACGGTACCAGCCACACTGAATATTCAGTGGCAGATCATCAGTCGGCTGCCTGCGCTTATACGGTGTGGTCGTGAATTCGTGATGGATCCGATAGAAGTGATAGCTATTTATGAGGTATTAGAAGAAAAAAGCGTAAATATTGGGTTCATCCCTTAAATACTCTTCGACTTTCTAGTCGAAGAGTATTTAAGTATTTAACTTGGTGAGTTTATCACATCTGTGATAAACTCACCAAGTTCTCGCTGTTTTGTTTCTATACACATCAAAAGTGTCTAGGGATCAACATCCCTAACAAATGTTAGGGATGTTGATCCCTAGACACTTTTGATGTGTGTATTTCACTATCCCAATTGTCGTACAATATTTTCGCAATCTCTTCCCATGCTCGTTTCTTTGCAGTTCTATCCGGCTTTTCTCTAGAGTCCCAAAGGCAAACTCTATTTTGCACTTCGATGATAAATCGTTCAGTGTCAAACATCCTGTGCGTGCGTCGTCACTGCGAGTTATCCGCTGAATGTGGCGCGATGCATACAAATGCCTGTATTACGACGTTGCCGACGGAAAATCGGTGCGCGGACGACCGAGCAGACGCGGCGAGTGAGCGGTCCGCTCCGAGAGACGGATCGTCCGCGACGGATCGACCGATCTTCCGCGTAGTGTGCCCGCTATTTGTATTTTATATGCAATAACATGTATTGGCGTTCCGCCGCGGAAGTTCGGCGACGAAATTTCCGTCTAGTGTGGCAAAGGCCCTAGAGTTGTTGCGACCGCGGCGGCGTCAGCGGTGGACGTATTTAGAGAACGGCTAAACTATTAAAATTAATCAAAAGTTTAAATTAAATGGCCCCCATCAAAAGTTTGAACTAAATTGCCGTATCTACATTACTTGTAAAAAATAGGTAATAAATATTTACCACTATTAACAGGAAATTGTTGTTTTATTTGGGCCCACAACTTTTTTATAACATGCCTATATTTATGATGTGGATGTTTTGACATCCATACTGCTGGTCTACTCAATATTTCGCTTATAAATTGTTCCGTATCCATTACTTTTATAAAAAAACGCGCGATAAAAACAAAATTATTTGTTTCGGTCGCGCGATCCCGAATGCGTCCACCGATGCCGCCGCGCGCGCCGCTCTGAGCTGTGGCCGCCTCGATACACGCTAGTACATTTGTTTCATTCGCAAGACGCACCGCCCGTCGCCGCCGAGAACGCCCGACGCTCATCGATTCGCAGTTCGCGACGCTCAACGCGCCGCAGGTCGCGCCGCGGTAGCTGTGGCATACTTCATAGTTTCTCTACCATTTGTTTGAGTCGCTCACCGCAAGACGCGACTCCAGACGCCCCGCAATTCGCGCCGCCGTTAGCTGTGGCCAGGCCGTAACAGCCTTACAGTGGCTATAGGTGCGTTAACGCCCTAACTACTCCAAATAGACTGCAATAAGATGAGGAATTCCAATTCGGAATGCTACATACAGTTTCCAATCACACGGAACAAAGGTATATGTAGCCATGTATAGTCTACCTTCAATGATTTCGAGTTTATCAGGATTTTGTTAAAATAACGTTTTTTTCACGACGACGCCAGAAACAACGAATTCTTTGAAGCATTAGTTTTAGGAATATTTCTATGCTCGCCTATGAACTGTGAATGTTACTAATATTATAAACTAGCTGACCTAGCGAACTTCGCGCGTTTATCTTGGACATCACTGGCATCGGTGAAGGAAAACATCGTGAGGAAACCTGGACTTACTGTTCCATTCAAACCATGTCAGAGGCCCTTGAGGCGGTTTAGAAACTCTCGACACTAGGGTGTGTGGGGTCGTAAGACCTTACTGCCCACACGATAAAGAAAGAAAGAAGCGAACTTCGTACCGCCATTTTTTTTTTAAATTTTGCATGGGAAAATCAATGGAAAATGTTTTTTCGTCAATTTTCCAATGTTTTTAATAGTTATTCGGGACAGAGACAAATACAACTAATCAAAATCCATTAAAATCGGTCCAGCCGTTCTTGAGTTATATAATTACTGTGTTCTAACAAACCCGACTATGTTATACATAGTTATGTAGATGAGAAAACTTGTAAGTATAGACGTTTGTCACTCAAAAACCGGCTGAACAAAATTAGTTTAAAATTGACATACATACGATATTTATCTAGCTTAACCCTTTTATCCATTTTAGGATAATTTAGGACTCTAGGTTTTATTCTGTAGTCTACCAGACCAAGTCGCGGGCAAAGCTGGTATTGTAATAAACTCGAGTTGATTAATTAGCTCTATCGCTGTTTGTTTATGAGACAAAACACTGATTCTGGCACAGATTAGCATGTTGCTAGGTATGTCCGATGCCAAATTATCAGAGAAGATAATTGGAAATTCTCGTAACTTAATTTGACTTTTGATAAAAATTTTGGCACACTTTTTTTATTAACATAACACACACACTTCATAACACCTGTCCTGTTACTACTAAAAAACTAATTAAAAAAACATTTTTAAAACAAGCTTTCATACAAAATTCTACAATATTGATTATTGGACATTGTATTGTCACCAGAACTAAAGGTGTATGCAAAATTTCAGCTCAATCGGATACCAACAAATGGTCGAAAAATGGTTTACAAATTTTGAAAGGACAACTTATTTACATACATACTTACATACGAACAGTGCAAGCTAAATAAAAGCTTGTAATAAAAATAAAAGCTTGTAAAAACGGTAGTGAGGCGCACGCACAACCGTAAATGTGTTTTCCGTTTTTTTCTAAGTCCTCAGATAAACTCGGACCAGTCGTTTCCGAGATCTGCGTAAACAAACAAAAAAAAAACATTTTTTTCAGCTTAAAAAAGTATCTGAAGGAAAACTAATAACAAAAAAATTGCTATTTCTTAACTAACAGGCAACTTTCAACCATATTTTAGTTGTTTTTTTTTAGTTTATTATTAACTAACTAATCAATGAAAACTGACCAGTATAAATACAATAATGCCCAAAATGCCTTGGCAGTGGGCAAAAACGTATCATCCATTCATTGTTCTAAGAACATTACCAACTGTTTTCTTTGACCATGAATGGCTCATTAGGCAGTAATGATAAAGCAAACAGTAGGTAGCTTAAGCCTGATTACCATTTTCCCTGAACACCTTGAACTGTCGCACAATTATTTGCAATCGTACTATCCTACTACTATATAAACGCGAAAGTTTGTGTGGAAGGATGGATGGATGGTGGATGTCTGTACGCTTATAACTTTTCAACTACGCAACGAATTTTAATGCGAAATAGAGTGATTCAAGAGAAAGGTTTTATCTACATTGCACCCGTGCGAAGCCAGTAGGGCGGGTCGCTAGTGCAATATATGAAATAATCAAAAGAGTGCTTCATTAACCTGAATTTCAATTAACCGTTGATTGATTAACCTGGTGCCGTAATCCCGTATCCAGAGGTTACCTATTCGACAAAAATAATGTACCTACCTATTCAATTGACTATACAGGGTAATTGAAAATTTACCCGAAACCTGAAAAGGGGTCATTGTACTCACCATTACGAACAACTTTTACTATGGGACCAAACCTGAAATCATGAAAAAAAAATCTGCTGTTGCAAACAAAAACACTACATAACAAGATCGTAATGTATGGATCAGCTGTTTTTTTTAATGATTTCAGGGTTGGTCCAATAGTAAAAGTTGTTCGTAATGGTGAGTACAATGACCCCTTTTCAGGTTTCGGGTAAATTTTCAATGACCCTGTATATTATAAAAAAACCACTTGATTTTTAATGTTATTAACAGTAAAATTAGATTTAAGTACCTATAATTGCTTTGAAATTAATAAATAGTTGATCAATTGAGTTGGCTAAAATGTGACGTTACAATTTACTTTTGCGGTACCCTAATCTATGGGGGAATCGCGTTTTGACAGCTAATATAAACTGTGTCGATTGGTTAGTGGTTTTAAGTACCCAATTCCGAATAATTTAGTTAGCGGTACAAAAGTTTTGTTTGGGTAAAAAAAAAGTCATAATGGACATGGACAACACTGGCCACAGTTCTGAAGTGTTAATTGGACACTTTCACCAACCTCATACAACTTGGTATTTAGACCATTTTTGTATGAGCTCAAATAATTTCAGAAAATGTCAGCATCTATACTAATATTATAAACCTGTAGAATTTGCTTGTTTGTTTATTTGTTCGAACGCGCTCATCTTCGGAACTAATGGTCCCATTCTGAAAATTCTTTGTTTGTAATGGATAAACTCAAAAACTCCTTTAACCGATCCTAAAAATTGTTTCACCTATGGAAAGCTTTACAATTATGAACGTGTAATACAAGGTGAATTTTATTTTAAAAAAAATTAGAGATCCGTAAAGCTAAGTATTTCAACAACAAAAACCAAATGGGTTCCGTAACAAGTCAGCTGCTTGTAGCTATACATAACAGCTTCTGTACTTATAAACACATCTGATTTTATAAAAATACACGGTATTTCCCTCTTTCAAAACGTTGAGAATTAAAAGGAAATTGGGAATTTCTTTGCGCATGTTAGTCAGACGGGGAAAAGATACAAAATAATGTTGTTACTTGAAATAAGCACGTCACACGCTTGTCATTCTGCGTAAATTGAACTCTGAAATAAATTACACAACAGACAAGCTTTTTCCCGCGACTTTTTCTGTATGAAAGTCACGAGACGTCCTTGATTCGGCCCTGTCCCAACGTCTTCATAATATTACTACTATTATATGTAAATGTCAATGTGTGTGTGTGTTGTGTTGTTGTTATGAATGGATCTTTGTGACGCTCAAGCTAGAACGGCTGAACGGATCTAGATGAAATTTGGCACAGAGATAGATGGAAAAATGTACGGTTCTCGAGGGACAACACTAACTTTGCGGCGGACGAAAACGCGAGCAAAAGCTAGTTGTGTTTATGTTCTGCTAAAAATGTCACAGCATAGAAATTTATAGTTTATTTATTTAACTTAGCCGACGTCTCCTACCAATAAACTTCCCACCTGGCTAATTTCACCTTCATAGGATCAGTAGTTTTCGAGATTATTTCTAAACAAACCTATCTTTTCACCGTCTGTTCTTAGGAGCAAACTAACAATCACTATCACTAGGTCAACGAAGCAACTTTGTAGGTGACTGTACCTCGGTACAGATAAGTGATATTGCGATAAGCTAATATTGTGACACAGAGTATTACAAATATTTTATCTACATTCTAAGTGTAAGTACGCATAAACATAACCTAATTAATACTTATCACTCACTGACTTTGTACATATTTGCGGAAAGGATTACCCTGCCGCTTTGAGATACAAAACGGCCCTCGAATAGTATGAGCTTTGATGTGTTTCATTCGAATGTAAACCTTATTACCTACGATGTATTACTGATATTCAAAATGGCGAACAAGACATGTTCTGACAGATATTTTCTTCATATATTTAGAAGTTAAGCGCTATAGATACACACATCAAAAGTGTCTAGGGATCAACATCCCTAACATTTGTTAGGGATGTTGATCCCTAGACACTTTTGATGTGTATATATCCCATGATATTTATTGATAACAAGATTTCGGGTAGAAAATAGTGAATATTTGCTCTCGGTTCTTTTCTGACTGTCTTTCTAAGACTTAAAATGGTGACAACTATATCAAAAACTTTACCAGTCGTGTAAAAACTATAAAAGACACCAGAACAATAATTCATTTTTCAAATAAGTGAATGTCTTCTTAAATAATAATCAAGATACGAGCTATGTTTACAATATCAGCTGCGTGTGCGCAATCGATACGAAGCATCAAATCAAGTTGACTCGGTCTACTTCTTGGTAATCGAATTAGTGACGTATGTAAACACATTGTTGAATGCGCTTACGCATACAAATACGTGGCGCTACGTTGCTCTACACGATGAGTATTGAACACATTTTTTTGTCTTCTGTTTGAGCTTAGGTTCAGACTTTAATTTATACTAGAAGATTGTATGGCTTTTCTTGATATTTGTCAGAGAAAATTCATTATCAATCCCATTAATATTGTAGTGCAATCATATAACTGACATATTTGCTAATAAATAAATAATAATAACTAAGATCTTTGCAGTTTCCTTTAATTTAATATAAATAATAAATAGATGAAGTAAGTCTGTTAGCGTTACACACAAATATCTTCTTAAAGAAAGGCGTCGCAAAAATAATGACAACATGTAAAGGTAGTTGCAGTATATAAAAGTTTGGGAACTCATAGATATAGGCCTTTTTTGAGAACAATTTTAGTTCGCCTAGTTTTCTATGGATTATATCATCATGAACTACGGTCACAACAACATTCGACCTTGCGTCACGATCACGACAATAGAGACAATTTTCCTGTTAGATTCAAATAAATCGTTTGATCACTGGTCTTTATCACATTGTAAGATAACAATGTTTTAATTTTATTTTTATTTTTGTCTATCCGTCTGGGATCGATAATCCCACGCAAAATGTGCGTAGGTAGAAGAAATCAGCAGTATTTAAAATTTACACGAGGTTTGAGAGTGTGATAGGTTTTATGAAGCCTTGTAAACCTATAAAAGGCAACCTGCATAGTCGTATGCGGAATGGAATGCTGGCTGGATGAGGCAAAATTCTTTTTTTAAATTGTGACAAAAAAATTGTGGAGGTCAGCCAGTCTTTTTGACTTACTTAAAGAAACTTAGGTAAGTAGATTAAAAAAGCATTGATTAAATTTGGCGCCTCTTGTTAAAATTCGAACTTCAATTGGTTTCCGCTTTACATGAAAAAGTTTTATTGACTTTTCTTTATCAATATAAATGAAATAAATTTAATTTAAATGTAGAACGATAACTGGCATAGATAATATAACTTTCATCGAGTTCTTAACTGAGTTTACGAGCATTGTGTTGGCGGGTATACACGGAAACAGTGCGCCCTTCGAGTCAATCATAATGATAAAGCGTTTTTCATCATTCGCTTTTATCTAACAGTAGAACAGATAACACATGAAACAATATTTAAACATTAAATCTTAAACATAAATACTCACCGATTTAATTGTCTTTGTAATTCAAAATTAGAACAACGCACACAGAAGTAAACTACCATATACTTTTTTTTATCACAAACACGAGAACGTCTGATAATAAAATATAAAAAAATCGTCTGTTATTTTAATATGTATTGTATAACTGTGCAGTTAACTGGTTTATTACGGCGTTGTGAGTGAAATGTCTGACATCACGCCACCGCCAAAACGAATTTCACTTTCAACGAACACTCTCTCTTTCATTTCACTATCGTTTGTAACAGTTTCATTAAATCACGGCAGAAAAAAACAGTAAAAAATAATTTAAATTGAGAACGCGGAAATAATATTAAAATACCATGTACTATTCACTAGTTTAATAATAAAAAAATGATAAAAAGAAAATATACACTGTATAATATTTTTCCCACCAAGAGATTTTAAATTACGAACAAAATAACTTTTTTTATTATCACCGGAAGACGGTGCGATCGTTGTGCCAGCACCAAGGAGACTGATTGAAACAATGGATTTTAATCTCAGTTATAAATAATTTATAGTTTTATTTACATGCAAAGCAATAATAAACTTTAGTGCTGATTAACAAATAACAACTATTAATTAAAAAAACTAGGGGTTTTCATTTTTGCAACGACAATAGGGGACGCTATACAAACATTTTGTTCTATAAAATTTAAATTCGGTTTAAAAAGTAATTATTATTAACAGTCTGGCCACTACGTTTCCAATGACTGTCTTTATGCTCTCATGGCTGTCCTCCAAGAAATAACAGCCATCGAATATTCTACTTTAACCCAACGACATAAGTAGCACGTTCAATTAAAAATCAGGAAATTGACTTTTAGTTCTAACAAAGAACGAAGACTTTACATTAAAATATAGTACGCAATATGTATCATTGATATTGAACCCTATACCCTTGAAATTAGAGTTAAAATTAAGTGCGTTAATTAGTTTCCGGAAATAAACGAGCGGTGGCGTGAACATCGCGTGCGTTTGCGCAGGTCCACTGACCCGTATTCGTTGTGTCGTTGTTTTGTTATTGATTGCATTGGGCAATGATAATGCAGTTTTCTTGTGTCGCGGAATTTGGATAAATCATTGGCTAACTTTGTAATAAATTATCTTAGCGTGGTTAAAAGCTGTTTCTTTTCTTTCAACGTCTTCGAAGATGACTGTCAACGGTAACTTACATAGATCTGACAGTTAAGTTAATAATGTAACGCAAACAGCGAGATAACAAAGACAGATTGCTTAATTTTTTTAACAGTGAAAACTTCTTTAACCGGTTTTTGGTAGGGGCAAAACTTATGGGCACGCGTCACCGACATGCTAATGTGACGTTAAGTTTTCACTTCTGTCGGCAGTTCCCATGCATGCCATTTTTTGTTTTTATTTTTTATTTTTCTCTGAATTATTAGCAAGTCTAGCACACTCCCCGCGACTATTTCATTCGCGTGATTTTGCTTACGGATCCCAAATCTTTTGATAATAAAATGTAGCTTAGGGCACTCAACAATTACGTAGCTTCCAATTTGCGAAAGAATTTGAAAATGATTATACTGTGCTGTAAAAAGAAGCAACCACTGCAAAAGTGTAAAAATCTGATATTTTGCTTACTGTCATAACAGATTTCTCAATATCAAACTAACTACCTACATATTTATTTAATTAGCAACGTCAGCTAAGTACAGTCGGACAAACTATTTGCTATAGAGGCAACTTTCGACTACTTCAAGTAATATTGTGAGTGTGCTGACTAGCCAATTCATGTATCACTGTTTTAAGGCTGCCTATAGAAAGCTAAAAAAATATATATGCAGATAATAAAAAAACATTATTGGCTGTATAGTAGAAACAGGGCTTTCTTCACCCATCCCAAACGGAGTGCCAGTGACAAGTGACAGAGCTGTACAGGTTGCTCAATATTGGTCGGACATAATTTGAGTCAATCGACACGAGAAGAAGAAGTAGAAACATGAATATTTTATTTTCGCCTATAAGTTTATCTCGGACATCACTGAAGAAAAACATCGTGAGGAAACCTGGACTTAAATAATACTATAGCGACTATTAGCGAACCGCCCCGGCTTCGCTCGAGTACAATGTAGATACACAAACATTCCTCTTGTATCATTCTATCTATTGATGAAAACCGCATTAAAATACGTTGCGGAGGTTAAAATATCTAAGCGTGCAGACGAGACGGCGGGAAGAAATCTGAAGTCCCTAATCCGCCTTGAGCAAGCGTGGTGATCAATGCTCGCGGATTCTCTGTACGAGAAGAGGCTATTTGCCTGCAGTTGGAGAATGACGAGGCATGAGAGTAGGATTAATGCTGTGGAAATGCGTTCCTTGCGGAGTATGTGTGGTGTAACTTTGAACGATAGAGTGAGGAATGAGGTTATACGGGACCGTTGCGGATTAAAAGAGGATGTAGTGACAAAGATAGAAAAGGGTATGCTTAGATGGTTCGGTCATGTTGAGAGGATGAGTAAAAGACGATTAACAAAAGGTATTTATATGGCAGAGGTGAGTGGCAACGCAGGGAGGGGTCGCCCTAGGAAGACCTACACTGACCTTATTGGTGAGGTTCTTCAGAAAGGTCAGGTGCGGAGTACTCGTAACCGGCGTGCTTGTATGACGAGATGTATGAACGTAGATGAGGCGAAAGGAGTATGAGGATCGTAGCAGGTGGCGTTCTGAGGTTTCTGCCTACCCCCATGGGAAAAAGGCGTGAGTTTATGTATGTATGTATGTTGGAGAATAATAGGCTAATATTATTTTAGGTAGGTAAGTAAAGAAATATTAATAACTTGTTACGTGTTTTATTTTTGCTGACTTAGTAACACCGTGTTGCACTTGGACTTTATTCTTGATCATTTTGTTTCAGCGAATGTTAGCAAAAAACACGCGGTTCAGTTCAGTTATTTTTAATTCTTTTTGTAATTACGCTATGAAGTTAAATATATAACTTAAAGCTCAATTACTTAATTATCTTAATTAACATACATAACACACTGTATAGTTCTTGAGAGTTATAAATATTTTTATATTTAGATATTACAAGGGACTTAAACATAGCTGGCGAAATATGGGTGTACTTATGGGTACACTTCTGCCTAACCCTTCGGGGATTACAGGCGTGATGTTATTTATAAGAAAAAATAATTGAATGTAGTTGCCCCTTCCAAAAAGTAGTTTCGTATAGAGAAGAATGGTCAAGAAACTACATACTTATTCTTTTAAAATTAATGTTAAGTAATTGGCTTCTAGATTTAATGTTTTATTTAATTCCATGAGGTCTTGGGTTCGATTCCCAGGTCGGGCAAAGTGTTATTGGATTTTTCCATCAGGAATTCCTCAGTAGCAGCCTCGGAGTCTGGATTTGTGCCCGGTTGATGGCAATAGGCTCGCCCCCTATTACATGGGACTTAAACATAACTGGCGAAATGTGGGTGTACTAATGGGTACACCTCTGCCTAACCCTTCGGGGATTACAGGCGTGATGTTATATATTATTCCATAAAATATTAAGACCCGTAACCTCGCATAGCAACGCGCGTGTAACCAGCGTGGCTGTCTGAACGAAGCCTAAGCTTTGGTTATTCAATTGGCGGCTAAATTGAAGACGGAAACAATACATAAAGCAAATTGACGAAACGTATTACTAGAACATTTTTTTATTTATTCAGTTGTAATCCATACTATCGATAATACCTAGCCTTACTGTCTCACTGCAGGGCAAAGGCCTCTTCTCATACAGAGAAGGCATGAGCATTGATCACCACGCTTGCTCAAGACGGATTGGCGATTCCAGACCTTATAATAATTACAAGTCCAGGTTTCCTCACGATGTTTTCCTTCACCGATGTCAGTGATGTCCAAGATAAACTTTTGAAAGTACACTATCGATACTAAATAAAATAAAAATATTATACATGCGAAAGTAACTCTGTCTTCACTACTAAACGCTTTCACGTCTAAACGACTAAAGCAATTTTGATGAACTTTGGTACGGGGCAAGTTTGAAGCCCAAGAAAGGACATAGGCTACTTTTTATTGCCGTGATATTCGACATTTACGCGGACGAAGTCGCGAGCAAAAGCTAGTGGGTATCATCACGCTACGACACACGGTAGCGGAGCAGACATATCGCGGATGAAAAATACCTCGCGGACGAAATCGCGGGCAGAAGTTAGGTCATGACTTCATGCTAATATAGTTTACAATAATATTATGACGGTCCAGTAATTCCAGGCGAATAAATTATAAACTGTATAAAATATCGAGCTTCGAAAGTGGAGCAGCTGATGTAAGCAGAAAAAAAAATCAGTTTGAATTAGGAATTTTCTTTTTTTTAGTCTGTTAAAAAGCGCGCGAAAGTTAAGTTTAGTAGGTACTTAAAGTAGTTTGGTTCCCATGAAGGTTAAATGTAATAGTTACTTACTCCATTTTAAATATAACATATGTTAGCGTTAATAAACTTCGTTATTTTACGATAAGTATAAAGTTATGTAGACTACTTATAGTCCTTTATAAAAAAAATACCACCTAAATGCAGTAATTTCAATAATACATAGTAATACAATAACTGTCGTTTTTGGCCGTTATATTTCTAATGCTATAAAAAATGGAGACCATTATTTTCAGGGTTAAAAGCTAAGATTTGTTTCAAAAGAAAAAAAACGGGAATTCTTTCCCAGTCGCTTTAATTAAATTCTTGGATTATTGATGAAAGCTTCAATGTTAATGGGTTTTAATAACTATTTGTAGCTAATAGCTGAAGTCTTATTAGATTTAAAAGTCTTTTAACATGAATATCTTAGTAATTAGTTTTGTCTATAAATAGTTCAAAGTGGTAGGTAATGGAAATGTATTATCTTGGCAGCGGAGACGGATATCTGTTACCAATCTCTCGCGAGTTTACGCGGGAGAATTTACGTACTATAACATCAAACGATTTATTTTGGTGTTGGTAATCGATCGCTATAAATTCTAAGTGGTATTTGAATTGAGAATATACGATACTTATCATCTATGGGTAAACACGCCATTATTTATTCATTCTGTTTAGTTTCTTTTTTTTTTTAATGACAGAGTGGAACTATTATTTAATCTGTGACAGAGTCAAGCCATAAAATACTTCAGTGACGTTTACTTTTTTAAATCGGACTTGGTTTTTGTTTCCCGCGCTTTTATTATTTTCGGCCAGACCGTCAAGGCTTTTCATTATTCTCGTTTTACAAAATAAACAAAAAAACTACTTAAAATGCAAACACGGCTTGTCTATTGCATAAATCCTTGCGTAAGATCAGTACTGTAGATGGCAGACTCGAATAGTGTTTATCTTGAGTACGAACTAAAATGACGTCTTTAATTAAGTATAGTACATAGGTAAGAAGATTAATTATTTTAATTAACAGAAATATTAACATATAACATTGTTAAGTAATTGTTTTACGTGCCAGAACAGTTCAGGAGTCTAGCCAAACTGACAGCTGTTGTTGTTCTTTGTGCTGATAATAAATAGTAATTTATAGACTATGGTAGATGACACCACCAATCAATTGACGTACTTTTTATGATCTGTCAAAACGCGATTCTCCCATAGATTTTGTTTGGCAAAGGACAATCGTGACGTCACTTTTGTGCCGACTCAATTGACTTACTATTTATTCATTTGAAAACAATTAAAAATAAAATACGAGAATTTAGTAACTTTTTTTTTTGTTAACTGTATAACTATGTACCGTCAACAAAAGAGATAGATATGCAGGGTCGTCAGATATAGGTAGTTTTCTTAGAAACCGATGGATGTTTTCAAATGTGATTTTATTCAAAAAGTAGATACCTAATAAACAGTGCATTAATTAAGTTAAGATTCAATCGAAAACATCTTATCGGTTTCTTAGAAAACTTCAACTATAACTGACGACCCTGGACACCTATCTCTTTTGCTGACTGTACCTAGTTAGTGAACAATGGAAAAAGTATACTATTGTACTCAACTGAACTAGTATTATTAGTTACATTATCGTATCTGACAAAGCCCGAGGGAGATTCCCGCGCGAATAACCGCCAAGGTCTGAGTATTTTTAAGGCAAAATTTTCCTGTTCAGTATTTTTAAAATTCATAAGATAAACGTCCTTTTTCACATACGCTAGACAATAGTAGGTACACGATTACCGGAACTACGGATTATTAGATGTGGCGCCCGCGCCACCCGGATGGCGCACTTCTCGTGCTATGTGTCATCGCCCTTAGCGACAAATGGGTCGCTTTTAAATTGTCTTTCTCTTATTTTTATCACATCATTTTTATTATTATTATGGAATGCAATAAACTCTTTGGTGTGGGAACATTTTGTTCTGTTCACACACAAACACACAAACTTAATTATAGATAAATAATAGTTATAAGATAAATAACGAATGAATGTGCCTACCTACAAAAATAAGTCACAAGAAAATTATAAAAATCTAGCAATTAAATAAAAGTGCAACAAAAATTAAAACAAAAATAAAAACTGCAAAACAACATAAATGATGCAACAATTAAAAATTGTTACTAATTTATTATCATACTTATATTTACAACTATCATAAATAATTAGTGCATTAACAAATAGGTATAAGAAATAAAATTTTAGAGCAAAACATTGATCACATCACTATTAATCTACTAAAATTAAAAAAAATTAAAGCATCACATTACAAACGGCAAAAAAATAAAATGAAGCACAGACACAAACAGCTTTATACCAGCTCATTTTTGTTGCCCGTAGCCCGCTGCCCCCGTTTCCTGCATTCGGCCCGGAGCTGTTCCTTATTCATAGCTGCTAATGCCTCAGGACTAAGGTTCTGACGGGTCCTTCCATTGTCAGACACAGAGTTCTGACGGGGTATGACCACTGAATTGGCGTTATTACGAGCACGCCGCGTACCCGCCATATTTGTTTTTATTTTATTTTATTCCTGTTTAATTTTATATTGTGTTGTGTCTTCTACACTTTAATGTTATCCCTTGTCTTCTTGCCTTGCAGAATTGTGGAGAAATTGTTGATGTAATAAATACATGTTGTATTGTAAATAATTATATAAAATAATTATAATAAATCACTCATAATTATTACTATAACACTGTATTAAAAATGGAAGATCATAATAAATATTGAAAAGACTACTATTAGTTGCCTACTTACGTAAAATAAATTTCGAAAAACAATGAAATATGGAGGTTTAAAGAGTAATAAATAAAATAAAAAATAATGAAGAAAGAAAATGTTATAACAAATACATGAAAGTAAATACATAGTGCTGACTTTGAACTTTGACATGTACCTACGGTCCCAATAAATATTTCGAATTACAATAATGAATATGTATAATGAAAAAATGATAAAATATTCAATACTATTACATATTAGTAGACTATCAGTAAACTTGATACTAACAAGTGTTTATAAATATAATAATAAAACAAAAAGTATAAGTAAATATGATTTGATGGTGAAAACGCACTGAGTTGTTAATTAAAATCAAATTAATGGTAAGATTGCACGTAAATATTTGCATGAAACGGCCAAATTACCCTCGTCACAATATTATTGATTATTTATGTTCACCCGAGCGTAACATAATCGTATGTTGAGAAACATTGATTCCATACATGGAGGGCATTTTCTAGCATAATATCAAAAATAAAAAAGCCATTATCAGCCCCTAATAAATTAAGCGTAATTTTAAAATATCGGAAAAATGTTTAGGGACAGTCAGCGAAAAATAAAGGTAACACTAACCTAACATAACATTTAAAAAAATGAATTCAAAATATACTCACATTCGCAGTAAATCAAGAACAGTTTCGTTAACGATTCTCAGTCCTTAATTCATTCAATTTATATTTATTTTACTAAAAACCGTATTTTTCTCACACAATACCCTTCCGTGAAAAGCAAATTGTTGAAGTTTGGATAATTGTTGCCAATACTAAAGAAAAACTCCCAGCTCCCACATTTGATTTGTGTATTGTGTGGTGATTGTGTCTCACTAAAAAAACTCTAGCTTTGAACAATCAGATTATTATTATTATAAATGGGTGGTACTTTTGTAAATTGTATAAAATGATGGACTAGCTGTCGTGTAAACCACAACAATACGCATTTGTTGCGTTACTTGTTCTCATTGTTTATTTTGAAAAAAAACATTTCCCGCATCATTTACCGAGTTTGAGATAAAAATATTTCGTATGGTAACACTGAACTTAAGCACTGACGTGTGTTTTCATAGACAATATTAGTGCAAATCCAGTATATCATTATGCATATAAGCGATTTTTATATCTGTTTATATCTGGAAAATGATAGGTAGGAGTGATGGAAGGATGGAAGTGAAGAAACAAAGTTCATATCGTATAATTGAATGGGTAGATAGACATAGACGTTTAGTGTAGATTAGTACTAAAAGGAATTTCTTTTTTAAAATTCCATTAACCTCCATTTTTACAGTACTCACGTTATAAAGCAAGTAGTTGAAGTAATAAAACTAATCGCTTTTTAAATCCATTTCTACTTACTTTAATACTTTGTTAAAAGTACATGTTATGTAATTCATTGCTTCGCAAAATGTCACATCATCATCATCATATCAGCCGTAGGACGTCCACTGCTGAACATAGGCCTCCACTATTGATTTCCAATAAGACCGGATGGAAGCGGCTTGCATCCAGCGCGATCCCGCGGTTTTTATCAGATCGTCCGTCCACCTTGTGGGTGGACGTCCTACGCTGCGCTTGCCGGTGCGTGGTCTCCATTCGAGAACTTTACGGCCCCATCGGCCATCCGTTCTGCGTGCTATGTGGCCTGCCCACTGCCACTTCAACTTTGCTAATTCGCTGGGCTATGTCGGTAATTTTGGTTCGTCTACGAATCTCCTCATTTCTGATTCGATCACGCAGAGAGACTCCGAGCATAGCCCTCTCCATAGCTCGTTGGGCTATCTTGAGCTTGCTAATGAGGCCCACAGTAAGAGACCACGTTTCAGTGCCATAAGTCATCACTGGTAGCACACACTTTCGACTTGAGACACTGAGGTATTTCGGACGAGAAAACGTTACGCAATTTTCCGAACGCTGCCCAACCGAGTTGGATTCGGCGATTGACCTCTTTCTGAAAGTTGGCCCTACCAAGTGCGACTGTTTGTCCTAGGTAGATATATGAGGCAACAACTTCCAGAACCGTGCTCCCAATTGACAATGGGGTGGGTACAATATGGCCATTGCACATTACTTTTGTCTTGTCCATGTTCATTTTAAGACCCACCTGTTGGGAAACTCGGTTAAGGCCTCCGAGCATCGTGCTGAGATCTTCCATCGATTTTGCCATGACCACAATATCGTCAGCAAATCGGAGGTGAGTGATGTACTCGCCATTGATATTGATGCCGAGTCCTTGCCATTCCAGGAGCTTGAAGGCGTTTTCCAAAGCGGCAGTAAACAGTTTCGGAGATATCACGTCTCCCTGTCTGACGCCGCGTTTCAAAGGAATCGCCTTCGAGCTCTGCTCCTGTACTCGGACCGACATAGTGGCGTTACTGTACAAGCACTTCAACACTTCGATGTACCGATAGTCAATATGGCATCGTTGGAGAGATTCAAGCACTGCCCATGTCTCCACCGAATCAAAGGCTTTCTCATAGTCCACAAACGCTAAGCATAGGGGTAAGTTATACTCTTCGGTCTTCTGTTTATCTTGCCGCAGCGTGTGGATGTGGTCTATGGTATTGTACCCTTTTCGGAAACCGGCTTGTTCGGGAGGCTGGAAGTCATCAAACCTGCGGTCAAGGCGGCTCGTGATCGCAAAATGTGTTAGGTATCAAAGTAAAATACCTAGGTATTACGTGTTTATGCTCTGGACACATAAAAAGTGAACTAAACCAAAGGCAACACAGGTACAACCCTATTGACAATTTTACTGACTATGTGACACTGACATGACATCAGACGTTTGACACTGACAGTAAATGTTTGGTTTGCTTTTAAAGTCGATAGAATAAATAAATAAAAACACGAAAGTTCATGAACGAGACACCAACTCCATTAATTTTTATTTTGTGATTTGCGAACCAAACAATTGTTTATTACGATTTAATTTTTACACTGAAATGGAAGATGAATGGTGATGATATTAACGATTATATTCCCTCTCTATTGAACCCAAGGGTTGTAAGAAAAGGTGATGGTGATTTTTCTCTAACACAGGTAAGAAATCAACATTTATCAACATTGTTTCTTAAAAATTAAGAAAGTTCTGGCTGAAAAAAAAGAGTCTTTATCATAGTTTTATTGGAATAAGAGTCAAGATTGTAACTTTCTTTCATATTGAGTGAGATTTTGTGCTGATGGTCCAATAATTGGTCCTGGCTCGAACATACTGCACAATCTCCTCAGTAGTGTTAAATTGGGCTATCTGGATCACAGGAGATCCAGATACCCCAATTTTTACTTCTCAAGAAGTGATTTTGAGTTATTGAGAACTAATTTTCGTTCTTTCAAAAACTTGATATATTCAACGTGTTTTTTGTAGCAACATCTAGAGAACTGATTTCGTTTTCTCTATAACAGGATCATTCAAATATTTTTGTCTCGATCATTTAATAAGTGAGTTATAGAGAACTGATTTTCGTTCTTTCAAAAACTTGATCTATTCATAGCGTTTCTCGTAGCAACATCTAGAGAACTGATTTCGTTTTCTCTATAACAGTATCATTCAAACATTTTTGTCTCGATCATTTATTAAGTGAGTTATAGATAACTGATTTTCGTTCTTTCAAAAACTTGATATATTCAACGTGTTTTTTTTTTTTTGTAGCAACATCTAGAGAACTAACTTTGCTTTTGCTTATTGAGGAAAAAATATTTTATATCTACTTAATGTTATTTTCTTTATTACCTGAGTTATACTATTTATAATATAGTTGCTATACAATTATATTATAAATAGTAATGCATATTTGGGAATAAAACAACAAATTATTTAAAATATAGGTATATCTTAACACCATTTATTAAAACAAAAAAAACCATTTTTATAAGCATTTTGAATCATAATAAACACACTTTCATGTGTCATAATGTTTATATTTTTTATACAAGCTTAATAAATTAGGGCAACAGTTCATCATTCGCTTCATTTTTTGAATGGATGGTTTTTAAGGTCGAATAGTATTTTATGTAAGCACACTGACTGAACCACTGAGCATGTTGTTGCCACGGGTCATCATCATCTTCCCAATCTTTTAAATTTCCACCACAATGGAAACACTTAGTCCTATCTCCCTGACCGACGTAAAAGAAACCAGCTTCAGCCAAATCTTCCGGCTTCTGACGCATTTGCCGAGGCCAATCTGAAAAACTGATCAATCGTCTTGATTTGGAGCTGAAGTCTGGATGCAGAGGTTTGAATAATCGATCATCGGATTCACTTAAGAGCGAGGTATATGCTCTTTTGCTACTCATTAACGATAATGATCCAAGACCACACTCATCCCATCCACTAACTGGAATATCAACCATTTTTTTCTCCATTGTACTAATAGTAGACTTTAATAATTTAAAATAATATGGATATTATTTATACGCCTTTTGTGTTGTTCTATGTTCTTGTTACTTATTATACTTATGAGAGTGTAATGAATTCTCATAGCAGTTACAACCAATTTATAAATATTTTACTAGGTTAAGGGTAACCAAAATAAAAATACAATATATCTCATAAAAAAGTTTTATTATCAAGACACCATTTTTTTATACACAAGACATTTTTTAAAGCACATATTGAGTCATGATAAATACAACTACACACATCTTCAGAATATTTATATCGATCATACAGACTTAATAAGTTAGGACATTTTTTATCTTCTAAATTAATCACAGTATACTTATTATTATTATTATCATTATTTAAAATTCCTTTCAACCATAACATTTTTTCATGACCTTTAGTATATATACACTTATCTTTTAGGACATCTAAAATTAAATATTGGTAATTTGAATACGGTATAAATCCTTCACTCCAGTATATCTTCCGGTTACGCTCAATCCATGAAACTTGCCGTCTTTCTTGTTTTGATAAATTGTAAAAGGGGAACGGTGGCCTAATTAAAAACACTTGTAGTTTTTTATTACAAAATATAGCAATTTCTTTTATTATGAATTCATTTGCTTCTGTTTTAAATCCTTGAACGTCTACAATGGCAGTCATGATAACCTACGCACTATGTTGCTCAAAGGTTTGTATTCCACAAGTCGATCGTTTATAATTAAACAATATGCTGCAGTATTATCTGGTATTGATGATGAACATTCAATTTCCAATCGAACGTCTACTGGACCAGTTTTTAGACTATCGTTTTGTCTTGAACAATCTATGATAAATAGAGGAGCTTTCTCTTTAAAGTCCTTTAGACTGAGCAAGGGGTCCACCGGACAGTTGTAATACGACTGGCGAAATTTCGCATACATTTCATATAATATACTGAATTTGTTCTCAGAAAATTTTAAACCCAAAGGCTCATATGGATAATATTGTGAATTCAAAAAGAGGGTTACGTTTGTAACTTCACAATGATCGAAGAGAGAACTATCTTTTAGTTTATTATTTTTTCTATTACTTTGTAAACAGAAAATAACATATCTTGGTTTTTCCAACTGTGATGCAGTTTTAACTGACCACGAATGCTTTGTGGTTTTTGGTAGTAAAGGGTACTCGTACAAATCCCAATTTCTAAATGCCATTTGAATAGCTCTATCTTTTTCTAAATGTTTTAAAAGTGTCAGTCGTTCTCGATCTGATACTTTTATGTGCGGTACCCTCCACTGTACTCTTTCGAGATTTATTTGAAAATGTGTAATATCATCACTAAGTATAACGCTATTTAAATTTGAGTTACTTCTGGTCAATATAAGTTCATGTTTACAATTTATAATAATTTTATTGTAATCCTCTGCAAAGCCTAATATCTTATTTAACGGTATAACAGCACTAAAATGATTGTCATTTTGAAATCCGTTTAAGTTCCAACCCCATATGGCAGCTACTTTATTTTCAGCTTCATTTAATGAAACATATGACTTCACTGTCGATGTTATTCCCGAATTTTTGATACGATCTATTTCAATACCATTTATTTCATATCTGATGTCTTGAAACAAGAATAGAATGGGGTTATTAGTAAATTTAACAGATTTCTCAATTGGTTTTCCATCTTTTCCGAACAGCTTTGCCTGACCATCGATGTAAATTGAACTGGCTGATGGTAGCACGTATATGTCTTGCTGGTGGATGGGTATTCGGATTTCATCGTTTTCTCTAAAGCAGTTATTGTAGGGATTGTAAGAATGGACTTCATAACTTTCAATCGTAGTATCGAAGTGCGGTAAATCGTTAATCTGTAGTATATTCATACTTTAAAACCTAAAGCTTTAAGAAAGTCTATATTTGTTTTAGTCAACTTGTTCACTTTTTTACGTCTATGCACCTTAGTAGTTGTAGAAGAAGTAAGGTGTTTTATTTTGAGCCGAGGGTTTATATTATATAATATCATTTTGCTTTTCTTAAATGAAGACGTAGTTGAACATGTTCTATAAAGCTTATGCTGTAACCAGACTGATCAACAATCTTAATAGAAATAGATGTAATTATATTTTTATTCACTGGGAAGTAAATTACGTTTTGAGGCGTATCTAAGTAATGATGGCCTGCAGTAGTATTCGCTACAAATTCATGAATAATATGAGTTGGTAATCCGTTAGTGTAGGAACCGTATATTAAATCACATTCGATTCTGATTACAGATGGAGTATTATTAGAAAGCACATTTGATACAGAGTTTAAAACTGAATAGTACAGCAAACCACATTCATATTGTCCAGATAAACTGAGAGGTGGTTGGAAATACGATTCTAATTCTGATTTATTGCCGGAGATAGTTACAGTTATAGACATAGTTGCATACTGAACACTTTTTAATAATCTTTTTTATTATATTCTACGTCTACTCCAAAATTTTGTTAAAAAGTTTAAACAAAGATGTCCGCATTTGTAAGGGTGATTGCCCTGTATATTTTCATAGTTATAGTGAATTTTCGAGCCTAAGTATTTTATTAATTCCTTTGGGGGCTTAAGATTTCCGTAACTGTCAAAATACTCAATATAGTCATTGCATTTTACATAGGCTACCCAATGAGAACCAGGATTTTTAATACTATCTAAATTAATAACTCCACATTCCTTTTTATAAGGACATTTGGGGAGCTCATCTCTCATAAAAACACCTCTAAAATAGGGGATATCATTTCCATATTTTAAAATGTCAAAGTTACTTAGGGCTCGTTTGGGTAGCCGATGTATTAGTTTTTTTCTTTTGATACAAAAATTCCAAGTCCATCTTTATGTGGCTTTAGATGTAACCCTTTTCCGATACAGAGAGCCTCCATTTTTTCATTATGTCTCTTCGATTCATCGTACAGTTTTTTAGCCATCTTGAATTCATTTATGGTTTTAGCAATACCAGCTGCACCACCTGCTAATGCTCCCGCAGCTGATAATCCCGCAAAAATAGGAATTAAAGGTAATACTCCACCAGTTTTTGGTATCGGAATAACCCGAGGAAGTTTAATGGATGAATCATCAGCTAATTCTCTGGCAGCAGTTATAGCTAATGCTATTGCAGCTTTTTTACATTTTGGTTTTAATTTTTTCATATGTTTTTTCGTAATGGATATAACATTTTTCAATTTCTTTTTAAGCCCTTTTTCAGTCACTTTTTTTGACGAAGAGTTTTGGCTACGAGTTTTTAAACCATTACCGGTTTTAATTTTTGCTAACATAGCATTGCTTACTAGATGTGCTGCGAATTTTTCTCCTGAACTTGCATCAGGTGCAAGAGCTCGTTTTCTTGCCATTTCTAATAGAATTAAATCAGCACTGTGACGATCCTTTAAGTTTGATGACTTGTGGTATGCAATGTCGTGTTCTTTACAAAATTCATCTAATTTATTAATACCTTTGTCTCCGCGCGCAAGTCTTTTAATTAATTCTGTACCAGGACCACAATAATTATATCCTGGCAAATGTAATTCAAATGGTAGGTGATTTATTAGCCAATTGAGAAGACTACTCTCCCCAATACACATCATAAGACTGACCAATCAAGGACTAAACCCTTTATAATATATTGTGATAAATGAAATCAACTAGGTTTATTTATTTCTCATAACACGTTTGACTTATCTATCCAGCTATTTTCAGCAGAAGACAAACCTAACCATTTTACAAAAACTCTATTCCCTTTTCTTTTTAGAACTTTTTCAACTAGATACACATTGGGATGTTTTGTCTTTTGAAGCTCTTGTTCATAAAATGCTCCTAAGATAGGCTGTCCTCTGAGCGTATCTTCAATCAAGTAAGTGATAGGAATTGTATTCTGTTTGCATCTAATTTTAAATATTTCTGTTGACCAATTGGGAGTATATCCTTTTTCAAATGTTCCTTTGTATTTACTGATACGAACATAATCACCCGCTTTAAACTTGTGTTTCAAACTAATGTTTTTCACTAAACCATTATATCTTTCTAATATCTGTTTTTTATTTAGATTATCGACATTTGCTGGAATTTCATGAATTGTTCGATGGTAGGAATGATTGTATTTATAAACAACCTTGTCAAGGGTGTTATTTATCCAATTATAATTACCTTTTAAACTAAATTCTTTATACAATTTAGATTTCAATGTTCTGATAAACCTCTCCACTATTGAAGCTTTTTTTGATGAAAATGTCGAATAATGATTAATATTATAGGACTGCATAAGATTTTTAAATTCATTATTGTAAAATTCTGTTCCATTATCAGTTTGTAAGTTCTTAGGAACACGATTTTCATTCAGCAAAATCATAAAAGTCTTAGACACTTCATCTTTGTTCTTACTTTTCAAAGGAAACGTCCAAGCATATTTTGAAAATGTGTCAATAATCGCGAGAATATAATTATAATTATTATTTTCTTTAGAAATTGATTGCATATCAATTAAATCTGCTTGCCAAAGATCATCTATATCTTTCATGATAACATGTCTTCGCGGAAAGTTCACCCTCGCATTTTTATGAATTTCATTTACCACACTAGCTTTACTCATTTTCTCACTGTATTTAATTCAATTTTATTAATTAAGAATATAAATCAACTTTGTCAATATTCGTTATGACTGATTCTGTTATACTGAATCAAAAGCTTCCTAATTAACACTATTTATTCTTTAATTATATTAGCTTCTTTTAATTCTTCAATTATTGATAAAATTTCATTGTCATGATTTGTATTACCTGCATCTCTTGAAGCTACTAATAATTTTAATCTCTCAACCAATTCATTCGGATCGTCCCAATATATCAAATCAATATTCTTTTTATATGTTTTAAGCGTTGGCAAACTGCCTCCAATTTTCTTCTGATTTGAAGTCTCAGCAAATAGTGGCTTGATTATTTCTCGATATTTGATTCCTTTATCGCCTCTTATTTGACCTCTAGGATTAAAATCTCTCTTATGGGCGTTGGTATAATGTAACATATCTTTATAGACAAGTTTATCAACGTCTGTTACTATTTTGAAATCAGGTTTCGTTCGAAGTAAAAGTTCTTTTATCCCAGGGGTAAAATCATAACTTTTATCACCAATTTTAACCAAAACTAAGTTATCGTTACCAACGTTTTCAATTTTAGAAAATGATACTACGGAGTTTCCCATCATTAAAGTTTTATTATCGGTTCTTATTCCGAATGGTACATTTACACCATCGTAAATACCATGGATATCTTCACTTTCCAGTGAAATTTCTAAATTATTTTTGACTTCTTTTTTAAGAGAGCTTGCAGAATTTATATCAGCATCGTAAAAATCATCACATTTAGAAGAACAGCTTTTATTATTTATATAGGTCTCAATAGGTGCAGAACTTTCTGATACATTTTCATCATGTTTAATATTTTCGATCAATCTTTTAGAATTTATAAGAGTTTTAAGGGGATCTGAAACCGGTTTCAGTATTTTATCTAAAGATAAGTTAACTTCATGTTCCTGATTTTTCATTTGTTTTATTTTATTTTTTATGGACGCGACAGACTTCACTAATTCCATTTTAACATTTTGCTCCATGTTATTATCTGACACCGTACTCAACCGTGAAAACAGTAATACTGAATGTAAATGAATGTATTACATTAATTTATAACTTCATCGAACTGAAAAAATGTATCGAATTTTTCCCTGTATCTTCCGTTATTTAATGATGAATCTTTGTTAATGGTAATGAAATTATATGGTTTTCTCCAGACTGTACTACAAATATTTTTGAATTGATTCCATGACATGTCAGAACTAACATGTTCTTCATAAATATGCTTTAAATTTACATCATCTTGTCTAAATACTATAAGAAAATTAGCATTATCACGTAGCAGCTGTTTCGGAATTTTGGAATAAGTTTGAGATAAATAAAAGCAATCGATTTGTTTATGTCTGCCCATAGAGAAATAGTTACGAATGTTTAATTGATTCTCACAAACAACGTCATCAAAAATAAACACAGAATTGTTTAAAGCTTCACTCGGAGCTATCACATCTTTATCATCACTGAACTCATAAAACTTAATCTGAGGTACTCTTCTTATAACTTCTCGCAAGAAACGATATTTTGGTTGAAAAGTAGTCTTCGAGTAAAGATAGAGATTTTGAAATTTGAGCCCATTTTCATGTAATAACAAACTGATTACAACGTTGGTTTTACCACAATCCGACGGACCGCATATTATACAACGAATTGTATTCGGTAATAGAACGCTATGTCTGATCTGATGAGCATAGTCATCAAGGCTAATATTACTAACGTTTAGTGATACAGGCTGCTTGATCAACTTCATCTTCGCTTTTGTTTTAAGTGTTTTCTTATAAGTTTATAATTTTTTTTTGCCTGCGATGATACTGCTTGCTTAACCAACTTCTTACTTTCATCTATTACACAATAATAATTGTTAAGGTATTTATAAGAATGATAAACATGAGAAAATAAACTAGGAAGTCAAATATCATGTTTATTAGGTAAATCTTGTATAAATTATTGTACTATTGTAAATTTCAAATTATAGTATTCAATGTAATTTAGTATAGATGAGTGGTAAGGAATTTGTGGAAAGGAAAATTAAACAAAACATGAGATTAAATATTAATTAACAGTATATTTTTTCTTTCTTAATTATTAAAACACATTTAAACAAATAGATTAAAAGTATTACAATACAGCGTAGTTATACATATTATTATTATATAATCATAAAAATCATTTCATAGATTTATGGTGCCCCCATGGTAAAGTATAAATTTGGTTTGGCAAAATTTGTCTCTTGTCATCATTCCTATGTAAAGCTACTTTATTAATTTCTTGTGTATACAAGACATGTTTTATTGATTTTATAATCATCATTTTATGTTTATATGTCTTATTATTGAGTAAGGCTTTTTTATAGTCAGTTGGTGATAATTTTCTTGTTACATGTTTCGTAATGCCTTTTGCTTTCTTTATATGTGTTTTAACACTACTTATACAGTATAGTTTAGCCCTGAGACCAACAAATTCAGAAATTACATCACCTCCTAATTCGTCTTTAAATAAACCAGGAATCTTTGCATTCATTTTAGGTATTCCATAAGGGTTATCTTCCGTAAAATTGCTAGTATCAAATTGTGAGATATTTTGAATTATTTCTTCATAAAAATCATTGGTATGTATATAATAAAGTAGACTATCGGTATCTGTGTAGCAAAGCATCGTCTGATTTTTATACTTATTTTTAATAAAATCATAGTGAAACTGATATAAATGTTGTTTTGCATATTCTAAAACAGTAAAACCGATATATATTGGCCTATCTAAGGTTACTTTTTCTTGATTCAATTGAATAATTACAAAATTTTCATTTAAAATATAGATGCTTTTTAAATTTGGTTTTGAAATTAACTTTTCAGCACCTGCATGTTTATTCGTGAAATTTTTTGTATCTACCCATTGCGATATTAACCTTACATCTGTTTGTTTTCGTCTATTTTCAATTGTTTTTCCAAAAATAGCATTATTAAGTAATTTAAAAAAGTCTTTTTCAAATGTTGAGGTACTTGTTTGACGTAACTGAGTATTCAAATCAATGTATTTTTTCAGAAAACAGTCTTGTCGAAAAGCCAATATACGATGGATCTTCTTTAAAATTAAACCATGTTCAAGGCACTGTTTCAAGTTTGTATAGTGAATGACATATTTGGTTTTATCATATAGATTTGCTACTAGTTTATAAGTTTTTCCGCCTGGAGGTATTATCTTTTCGGGTGCAAAAGGTAAATCACTATGCAAATCGTGTAAGTAATGCGGATAACCTAAATCTACTTCTAAAATATAACCATAATTTGCGTCATCTGCGATATTAAACAGATCAAATTTCGATATTTCATCTTCATTTAATAAATGAAAGTTTGATATAGGCATCTTTTTGGTCATAGCATGTCCGTACAAATTATTAGCATCGAGATATATTAAAAAAGAAGAAGGTTCTGTTACATCATAATCTGGTAGATATTTGTTATTAGATTTGGCGTATCGAAGTGAACATTGAGCCAAACCACCACGTATTCCATTTTCTAATAATTCATATATTTCCAAATCAGAAATCAATTCTAATTGAACTCCAGTGTATAAAAGCATAGCATCCCAACTTAAACCAGGTGAAGATACATAATGAGCTGGGTCTAATTTGTAATATTTCAAGCACATTTGTCTAAATTTTTCAAATATATCACAAAGTAATAACACATCACTCTTTAAATATAAGTCATTATATCTTCCAAGAGAATCAATCTTAAAAGCATTCCAAATTTTTTGTGCACGTTGGTATTCAGCATCTGTTATATGCTCCGATGTTAAACTATTAAAAAATATATGTTTAGGTGGAAGCTCCTTTTCGTCATATTTAGCCCACGAATCAATGTAATCGTAAGGAAAAACACCCTTTTCTTTCAGTAACACAAATTGATCGTAATTTCTGAATTCACTGGCAAGATGTACATTTTCTTCTTTTGTTAAAGTTTTTGATAAAGTATCTAAACTGCAACTTAAAAATTGATGTGAGTCTATAAATTTTATTTGTACGTGACGAGACAATTTTTTATAATAGATGTTTTTTGTTATCGACATATATTTTTCTTTAGATTTAGGTATTACCTTGATATCACCCTCATACTTAGTTAATTCTTTTAAAAAAAGATGACTGTCATAACCCGATAAATTGTGGAAAACTACGGGAATGAATGGACATACTTTGTAAGTTAAATTACAATGAGTATGCGCTGCGCCACGATACTCACCAGTAATATGATCGTGATCAAGGACTTTATCTCCCAGTAAAGGCTGTTCACAGATATGACATATATTGGCCGTTTCATAGTTGTCTGTTTGCGTTTCAGATAATAAAGACAAAGACTTTTTATTTGATAAAATTTTATAGATTCGTTTCACATCTCTAGTTAAGTTTCTTATAAATATTTTAATACAATCTGGGCCTCTATGCCAAACATATTTATTCAAGCTGGAATCGTGAGAACAGCAAATATAATAGCCGAAACATGAGGGTTGATGCAATTTTATGTTAATTGTATTAGCGCTTGATCTTGTATCACAATTTAGCAATATGCTTTCAAAATCTGCGTATACTATAAAATTTATAATTAATTTTCTTTCATAGTGCTTAAACTTTAATTTACTATTTTCACCTGGTAATATGGCTAATATTTCAGAACATCTATGCGAATTAAATCGAGACTTACTTGCAAAAAACTGTAAACACGAATCACAAAACTCCAGTTTTCCATTATGTTTAGTGATTTGGCGTCTTACTAGTCGTGGCAGATCTTTAATCAGACAGTAATGACCCTTTTGTGCTTTTTCAATATATAATAAATTTATATGATTAATTTTCTTTAAACTAGTTAAATATAGAGGCCCAGTAACGTAACATTTTTTATCTAGACCGTAAACATTGATACTTAAATCAAGATTTTGTTTCTCTAAAAGTTTTAAATCATTGATAGTAGGCGGGAATGTAATCCCTTCAATATTAAGAACTTCTGAAAAATGAGGATACGATGCAGTTCTACATACGTTACTTTTAGCTGGATACAGCGAAGCTACAACGCTCCATAACAAACAGTATTTATCATAGTTTTTAATGTTTAAGCAACTTTTAGTATTTTTTATAACCGAAGGTAATTCTAGATAACTGCCTCCTTTCATTGGTGAATATTTATTTATATTCATTTCTAAATGATTTACTTTATAAAATGACCAACCGGACTCGCAATGTTCAAAAGCAATCATTTTTTCTACTAATATATTTATCATTGTAATAATCATACAGTTTATATCTGTGTTACAGCATACAATTTCAAATTTAGTATTAAACGATTTAAGTTGATGTTCATCTGACTTGGGTAAAACGAAATAAGCAAATAACTCAAAATTAACTTTGATACACTTGTGTTTTGCTAACGATAGTTCAATAATTCTATTTATCTCATTCTTATAATAGCACAGGAACGCCTCTGGTGTGAGGTGCTCGTCTTCCTGTAAAGGGCTTAGCCTGTATGTCACTATTCGATTCTTAAATGCAGTAGCAATTATTTTAATACTTTCAAACTCAGTACTCAATAGGCAGTTAGATTTATGTAAATTAGATCTGGTATGATTTTTGTATTTTCGTTTCAATATTCTTAAATTGCATTTCTCACATAATATAAAATTAATTTTATCAGGTTCATCGTCATGATGCAGGGTAACTGTGAACAATTTAAAACAAGAATAAGAATATAAGAATATTTTATTATTTATCTATGTCAATGATTTGAAAGAAGGACTATAATAATTATCATAGGTATAGGTATTTATTTAATCATTATTTATATCTAAATATACTGATATAAAAGAAGAGCGCTTTCGAGAACGAAGACAGGTGGTAATTAGGAAATATTTTTTAAAGGCGATAATAATGATAATAAACATGGTATACATGATATAACTAAAAAATAGTTTTCGGAAGCGTTCCCTTTACACACACACATACATCTACTTCTACATGTACTTTACATCTTATAAATCTAACGATTACATAGTTTTATTTTTTAAATCATAGAATCTGTTTTACTATAAACGTATTATATAATATGCATAGTTATATATTAGCTATTTATTAATTAATTATAAGAATTAATGATCATAGAGGGGCAATTTTTAAATTCTTTACGAATGGCACCCAAATAAGCAGATAAGTGACGCCAACTTTCGGTATCGACGTCCGTTCTATTCTTTACGGTAACAATGGCTTGACGCCATCTATTCATGGGGGACACATTTTCTATTTCATCACATTTGTATATTTTTAACTCAACGAAATGTGTCCCCGGTTTCAATGCATTAGATTGGCGCGAATATCCATTTTTAACGCGTCTCATAACGTAAGAAATTAAAGGGGATACTTTTTTACCGGTTTCGTTATCAGCAGGCGCAGAATTATCATCCTCACTGTCAGATCCAAAGAGAGCTGCCGCGGTACTCCTGTTGTCAGCCTTAGCCCGCTTAGTGTCGGAGCGAGCGTCGGCGCCGGTGCTGCCGCTAGCTGAGCGGGCCCCGCTGCACGACGGCTCTGAGCGATGGCGATGAGATCTCTTCTTCCTGCTTTTTTTCTCGACTTGTTTCTTTTCCAGTTCTTCAGCGGATGACGCCTCGTCCGTTGGGTAAATCTCGTCTACAAGTTTTGACCTGTCAAGAAAAAGTACATTATAATATATCTGGCACTATTTAGGTGTTAGTATAAAAGTAGAGCCTATTCAAATATAGATGGATTAATATACTACTATTTTTAAATAGTTAGTTGAAAGACGTTATCGATCTATGTTTTGACATTGCAAAAACTACAACAATTAATATAAGTATAACTAATTAAATAATTATTTATATACTGAATGAATACTTACATGATGAATAGATGAAGTTATCGAATAATTATTTCACTTAAAAACTGATACTTTTTTGATGACTTGAAGAGTATATGCACCGTCACAGACACGTCGGGAACTTGAAGTTAATACTAGGAGCTCTAAGCAGCAGGAGGTATTGAACCAATGTTACATCCCCCTTTTATAGTCCTCAATAGTTCATTAGTGTGAATGCATTAGTATTTAGTCCTTAAACGTGTGTGTAAAAAAAAATGATGATCAGAAGGAAATTATGTCAAGATTGACTACTTATGCAATTGTGGGTTCCGTCCGCAATAATTCGTTATGATATCTTGTAATCATTGTTCGAATAACTTGAGATTAATTTTTGCTCAACGTGGATCATATCTGTCTGACGGAATACTAAAAATATTGCTAATGCAGCAATAATACCCAATTGAATATACTATTTGTTACACCTGGTTTTGCTTTGCATTTAATGTTTAAAAATAAACACACGTTCATTACAATACACTACTATGCGGTATAGGTATACATTTGGACGGCACGTATTGATTTATTAGTAGATAAATTTGTAAACACAGGCAGGCTCAGATTGCATCCGACGCCTCAATGGCGCTAGTAAGTATATACAAACTCTAAAAAAGGAGCGAGTCTATCCTTTTATGAAATCATGTATAGTCAGCGTCAAAAATATCGGGACGAACAGACTGTGTAAAATGATTGAAATAACTATGAAAATTAAATTTTAACTCAATGACACAAGGAATGATTCAGAATAAAGACAGTAGGTACACGACAACTGTAATTCTGACAAGAACTTTATCCAATTGAGATAATGTTTAATTTTTTTTAATTGTTGAGATCATTTTGAACTGTGTATTCGTCTCGATATTTTTGACGCTGAGTGTACGCACATATTTCCAGTGAAAACTAATCCTTCATTGCACGGGAAGCCTATACAATGCGAGACCATGTTATATTGGAAATGAGTAGCTTGATATAATTGTATACAAAGATGAGTAACAAAGACAAAAAAATGTATTAAAATGTACCTTGGAAAACTAGATGGACGTCATAATGTCCCGAATATGGAATAGGGCACGTGTTGGTAAAATGCTGTGTCAGATCATTGCATCCAAATAGGATCTGGGCGCACGGCAGTGCCCATCGATACATCAGCGATTCTTAAATCGCTGAAGTAGCAATATTATGATTAATGACATACTACTAACATGCTATGACTTTGCTTGTTAAATCTTTTCAATGATTTGTATGAGGAAAATCCAATGAACAAACGCACAGTAATATATATTAAATTCATACATATTTTTAATAAACAATGAAGTGTTCGGTGACATGATGTCGCGTGGTTTTTAATTTCATGCACCATTTATGGTGGAAATATCAATATGAGTTAAAAACGTTCTATTTTGAACCCTATTACATACAAACTAATAAAATAATTTCAATATAAAAAGAGAAATTATATTTTAAATCTAGTCGATTATTTGCCTTAGAGTAGTAACCAAGCACAGCACAATGTCGGTAAGTAATAATAATAATAATTATTATTTATATGTTTTTTTTTTTTTTTTAACAATTATTTAAACAATAGATTATTTCAATATTTATACTATTAACTATTCAATGCTAATTGTTAATATATTATTCTAATCTGAATATTTATCATATTTATTTGAATAACTTTTTTAAATTAATTTTTATGTTGTTCTGTGATACTATATCTCATATACACATATTAAAAAGTCGGAACCCTCTAAGATCCGAATGTTGGTTAATAATGTAAATAATTACACAACATTTTATTACTTTTTGTTTTTTTCAGGACGATGAATCCCTCTTCAATTTCATTCCTCAGAATCAACCGATTGTTGAACAACCTGCACCGAAAACCCTGGGCCTTGCTCGTAAGAGAGTAAATACGGATGAACAAAAATTTTCACATTTTGTAAAGAAACCAGTCACCCGAGCAACGAAAATCATAAAAATAGAAATTTACGACGCGGACAGTTTTCCAAAATCGAAACAATTATGTGATTGTGATGCTGAAGTATGTGCTCAGCATGTTGTAAAAACTATTTTATTTGATGACATTTATACGAGTACAAGAGAATTGATAGCTAAAATACATGACGATATTGAATCAAGGCCATAATTGTTATTATTTACTACTGATACTGTTCTGTTTTATATTAATACCTATTACAATAACCTATTAAATAAACGAGTTAAAATCATTTGTCGTTTTATTTTAAATCCATAGGTATAACACAAAACAAATAACACAGGTACCTAAAATAAGGCAATATGGGATATCCGAGCGCATACCATTCTTGATAGCTAACCGTGCCGAATGGACTAAATATTTTGAATATTAGAATAAATAAATGACTGTATGATTGAATTAGACCAAATAGTTCCCATTTCTGAATACAATGAATGATGGTGTAAATTGAGTGTTTTTAAAAGCTGTTTTATTTTTGGTTTCCAATTGGTATATTTGAATAGATGTCATATTTGAACTAGTGTGTAATTGGGTTGATGGATCTCTTTATTTGAAATTATGTAACAGTATTCGAATAAGATGGTATACTAGTTTTTGAAGTATCGGTGTATTTAAATAGATGATTTATTTGAAATGTAACAGTATTCGAATAGATGGTATAATAGTTTTAAGTAGTCCGCTATTTTGTTACATATTTGACGACACATTTGGCTTAATGGTTAGGACCTTGATCACAACACAATCAAATGCTAAATTTCACGTTCCTTAACCACAAAGCCGAAGTGTCGTGGGTTCGATTCCCACACGGACAAGTTAATATTTGTTCCGGTCTGGTTTTTTTTTGTTTTAGTTTAAATGAAGATTTCGCAATAACATTTCATTTAACCGCTAAATATTACGATCAAGAACAGATCGAAGAAACAGATGATATCAGGCTACAATATTACTCAGAATTAAAATATAAATAAAATATTTTTTCCTCAATAAGCAAAAGCAAAGTTAGTTCTCTAGATGTTGCTACAAAAAACACGTTGAATATATCAAGTTTTTGAAAGAACGAAAATCAGTTATCTATAACTCACTTAATAAATGATCGAGACAAAAATGTTTGAATGATAGTGTTATAGAGAAAACGAAATCAGTTCTCTAGATGTTGCTACGAGAAACGCTATGAATAGATCAAGTTTTTGAAAGAACGAAAATCAGTTCTCTATAACTCACTTATTAAATGATCGAGACAAAAATATTTGAATGATCCTGTTATAGAGAAAACGAAATCAGTTCTCTAGATGTTGCTACAAAAAACACGTTGAATATATCAAGTTTTTGAAAGAACGAAAATTAGTTCTCAATAACTCAAAATCACTTCTTGAGAAGTAAAAATTGGGGTATCTGGATCTCCTGTGATCCAGATAGCCCAATTTAACACTACTCTCCTCAGCCTTCGTGGTGTAAAGTAACCGATAATGATGATGAGAAAGGGCCAATTTTGACGATAAGTCATCACATACTTATTGTGTAATCAAAGTAAGCCACCATAGGTTTAATGTGACTTCTTTTTATAAATCTGGTAATAAAACTTCTTGGATCCTTAGCAGTAACAAGTACCTTACTGGCTTGTGTAGTGGTATGGCCAATAAAGGTCCAACTGTCCTACAACTATAAGGCCCAGATCCCAGGAATACATTTAATTAAGAGTGTTTACACCATACTGCATTTCATTCAAATTTTCAAGCCCATACAATTATTCGAAATCTTTGAACTGATTTTTATGTAAGTAACATCCTACGCATAGCAGGATTCATAGAAATAAAAAGTTAGTTGAGGACATTTAAAAAAAATGTGTCACAGCTAAATTCGAACAAATTTAAGTTTTCCATAGAAAAATAGATTTCCAATTACTTTTTTTTAAATATGACATTTCGTAAAAATGTTCTCAACTAACTTTTGAGACGGATATATCCTGCTAATGTGTAGAAAAATAAGGACTTGAAAGTTTGTATGTAATGCCTTACAGCGTAAACACTTTTAACATTGATCTTAAAAGGTACACAAACATGTGATTTGTTAAAATAATAGTATCATCACTATATAAATTCCTTTTGCGTGTTATTATATAGTAGTTTTTATATAAGGTACATTGCATTCACATGTAATATTACGTATGACTCTGTATACAAATAATAATATTGTAAAACATTGATTTTAAAAGAGTACGTATGGAGTTTCTTGCCCATTCTTCTCCATACAAAACTACCTTTTGGAAGGGGCAACTAGATTCAATTCTATTTTTTTTTCTTGTAATGACGTTCAAAAGTGCCTTAAAATGGCCTAATTGAAATAAATGATTTGACTTTGACTATAACAAGGTCGCAACCCTTCTGACATCTACTGACCTTTATCGTAACATCTTGAAGCTATCACCCAGAATTATATCACAAGCAACTTCAAAGATTCTCTTTATTCTCGACAGACCTCCTTTGTAAGCCGCTCCTCCTTGTCGTTGAGAAGAAGCAATGCATTAAAGCTAAAGCCAAAACACCGGGTAAGTGTATTTTTAAATTTTATTTACACACTAGCTTTTGCCCGCGACTTCGTCCGCGTATATGTCGGTTATCGCGGACGCAGACGAAGTCGAAAAAAAAGTAGCCTATGTCCTTTGTTGGGGTTCACACTTACCCTGTACCAAATTTCACACAAATCGGTTCAGTAGTTTAGGCGTGAAGAAAAGACAGACAGACAGACAGACAGAGTTACTTTCGCATTATAATATTAGTTAGATAAACTCATGCCTTATTCCCATAGGGGTAGGTAAAAGAAACCACAGAACGCCATCCATGTTCATACTTCTGGTCATACAAATACCGATTTTTCAATCATCAGATAATCTTGAATACTTCAAGTCCCACATAATGAGACACAATTGATTATTTATTGTTCTGTCATACCAGTATAACAGTGGGGGTTTGAGTGGATGAAGAAATATGGCGGTTTAACAGCTTTTGTATAGAAAATAATATGTCAATCTGTCATATTAATAGTTCACATAGCTATATCCTGCAGTTTCACACATATTAAGATAAAGATACTGTAAAGATAGTGTGTTTATAATCACTACATAGTATAAAACAAAGTCGCTTTCCCTGTCTGTCTGTCCCTATATATGCTTAGATCTTTAAAACTACGCAACGGATTTTGATGCGGTTTTTTTTAATAGATAGAGTGATTCAAGAGGAAGGTTTATAAGTATAATACATGCACCCGTGCGAAGCCGGGGCGGGTCGCAAGTAATAAATAAATGTTACAGTACACCTTTCATTGCCAGCTGCCCTACCATGAACTCTTATTGCGATCCAAAAAACTGAATTGTTCTTCAAATAAGTCAATATAACGCATCAATTTATGCGTTATATTGACGTATTTTTGAAGAACAGTTCAGTTTTTGGATCGCGATAAGAGAAAATACGTCAATAAATGACATAAATTGATGCGTTATATTGACTTATTTGAAGAACAATTCAGTTTTTTGGATCGCAATAAGAGTTCATGGTAGGGCAGCTGTGCCCATACTCGGTGAACGGGCTATCACCCTCAAATGATACTTAACACGTTGACTGTGGGAAAAAACTGTTTCTACTATATTTAAAACGCAAGTGCGCCGCACAGTTCTAGTTCTAGTTCTAGTTATTGGTGTCGGTTTCCGCACTTAGTCCCTGAAGTGGACCATTGTACGTGAGCTATGGTGGCCGGTTATTCCAGCCAGCCCACCTCCCTCCAGAAGTAGATCAATCTTCCCGGTCTTCTCAGGGCATCCGCGAGTGATCCCGGAGTGCGCCGCACAGTCAACCTTATGTGTTTTTATACGACGAACACACCAACTGTGTAGCCAGCCGCACTGCGGGTTTGGCGTAGCGAATGTTCGCCCGCAGTCAACGGGATACCTTTAAAGGGGTTTGACGCAGATTGTGCACTTCGCAAATTGTGCACTTGACGCAAAATGTGCACTTCGCAAAATGTGCATTTCGCAAAATGTGCAATTCTCAAAATAGCAATTCTCAAAATGAGCACTTCTCAAATTGAGCACTTCTCAAAACGTGCACTCCTCAAAATGAGTGTGAATATTATCACAAAGGGTCAAAATAAAAACCCCTTGGTTACTATATTTTATTTTTATTTTGGACGATTTTTAGCACGATAATAGTAATTTATTTGTAAAAATTAATCACGTTCAGGAAATGTTGATAATGTATTTTCAGTACACGTCAGCTATACACATAATATAAATACTACAGCCATTCATTTTAACATGATGCGCACTACATCTATTTGTATTGTTTTTTCAACAATTATTAATGAGATATATTATTTTAGCTAATACTTAGTATAGATCACGCTTGCAAAGAATAGAATTCTATAAACAAAAATTAAGTACTCAATTTTATATTAAGTAGTAAATTTTGTACTCAATTTACTAGGAAATAAGAAAAAATAGGAAGTATATTAAATGCTATGTTCATATATGCTGTAGTCATATTTTATTAATAATAATAAATATATGAATACACGATTCAATTCTCTATTTTCTAAAAAAGTAGAAAAGTAAAATGGCAATTTAAATTAATAATAATATTTTTTTCTAAATGGTAATTTTTATTTCGTATAACGAAATTGTAACCATGACAAATCTCCTACTCTATATTATTATCAAAAATAGCTTATAAAGATGTAAACAAGTGATTATCCACCAGCAAGTAGGTACTATCCTACAAAATGTAGGAATATAAAAAAAATAGTTACAAAACCATAAAAAATTGCGCTATATTTGTGTATAGAGAACTGTATTCTTTGTGAGTCAATACGATTAATTAAAATAATTACTATAAATTACCTATTAATGATATAATAATTTAAAAAAATATGAAACATTTCCTGAACGTGATTAATTTTTACAAATAAATTAAGTACTATTATCGTGCTAAAAATCGTCCAAAATAATAAAAAAATATAGTAACCAAGGGGTTTTTATTTTGACCCTTTGTGATAATATTCACACTCATTTTGAGGAGTGCACGTTTTGAGAAGTGCTCAATTTGAGAAGTGCTCATTTTAAGAATTGCTTTTTGAGAATTGCACATTTTGCGAAATGCACATTTTGCGAAGTGCACATTTTGCGTCAAGTGCACAATTTGCGAAGTGCACAATCTGCGTCAAACCCCTTTAAAGTATTCTTAATGTGTCTCTGTTTCTACAATACACCTTAAAATGACAGAAATAGCATACGACTGAAAGCTGACTTACATTTGCGTAGCCTTTGAAAATTTGGCCGAAAGAGATTTTTTTTTAATCACACCAGTAGTTCCTGAGATTATTGTGTTCAAACAAACTCCTTAGCTTTATAGAAAGTAAAGATAAAGTTTCCTGATGACTGAAAAATCGGTTCCAAATCGACTTGTGAAAGATATTCTATTTGTTTAGGTTTTCCAGAAGTATAAAGTGAGATTCATTTAATAAACACATTGCCCTCCTTTGCGTCGCGCAGTCGGGTAAAAAATGAATATGGCTAGCTGTTACTTTTTATGTTTATTTTTTTTAATGAAAAATAATTGTTATACCTACTGCTTGTTATGTTATTAGGTACTAGATGATTCAGTGAACTTCAAACAAACTACATTTTTTTCCTAAACTCGTTATTTTCTTAAACCAGTCAGTATTGTAAGAATTATTCAAATCGGTCGAGCCATTATCGAGTTTCAATTGTTTAGTCATTTACCTAAATCAGAGTTTATCGCAACACGCAAAATTAACATCGACACAGCAGAAAAGTTAATCGAAATTAAAAATCGAATAAATAGTTTAAACTTTTTTTCAGATTCACCCAATAAACAAGGAAAATTCACAAAATATACAAAACTTAATTTCTCAATGTACTTTTGCCAAAAAAACACCAAAAATAAAACCAGCTGTTGACAAAGATAGTCTAGGCTTCTCAGCTATTGAAGACCTTCAGAGTGAAGCTAATCTGTTTGATTCCTGCTCTCTCAGTGTGGTTGATGCTGTACCACCAAAAAAACATTCTAATAGGCCCACACCTTTGGTATCAGTGTCTTCACACACAGAATTAGACCAAAATGTGGACTCGAGAAGTGAAACCACAATCATACATAACGGTACCGACAGAGCAACAATCTCAGTGTCCTTCGGCATCGACAAATGCCAAAGCGTAGATATAAATTCCAAAAAAAGTGCCATTAAGAGGGTATTATTTTCACAAAGCAACGGAAAAACGTTGGTCGACTGCGAAATCTACGAAGGTTCCAAAGCAAGCACAGAAGAGAGCGATCTTGACGAAAACATGAACGAACTTCTTTCTCCCAACTCACTAAAGAGGTCCGCCGTCACCGTCAACTTGGAAATTAAAAAGAAAAAACCGTCATCCACAGAGACAGCAGAAGACAAAGTTCTAATTTTAAACACAAGTGCCATCGAGAAGATATCCCATGTCATCGTTCAACCACCAAATTATAAATTAGTGAAAGGGAAAATTTTGGACAAGAGTAAATTCAAAAGCGATAGTAAGAGAAACTCAGTGGTAGGTTTAAAAGTTAGTAATGGAATTGTGCGCGAAAGCCTGAGGCAGAAATCTATTGACAGTTTTTTCCCTAAACATACGAATGTTTTAAACCTCAAAGTTTCCGAAGGAAGGAGTTTGGCTGACCCTGTGTCTGACGTGAAGGCTCGAGTGAATGGAGATGGTGATAAGGAAGTCATGAGTAGGAATTCGGGTGTTGCTGACGTTAATAGAAGCGATAGAACTCGTAGGATTTCTCAGAAAGGGTCTCTTCGGGTTGATAATGAATCTTCAACGAGATCGCCCAAGATTCATAGTCCGAGGAAGGAAGCAAGTCCAGGTCCGGAGGGTAAGACTTCGTGCTCGTCGCCTCGTGGGAAGTCGGACAGTCCAAGCTGCCACACTCCCAGGAAGACGGTGGAGTCTATACACTTCGGGTTGGCGCCTAAGTCTGTGTCCACGAAGAGGTCTATCTCTGCCAGAAATGTGCCCCATCATAAGATCGTCGCAGGTATGTCTTAATTTTGTCACTAATCTTTTTTTTTTAAATAATCAGGCGCGGTTCCAATCCTCGAAAAAGGATGTGGACACGGTTACTTGAAATCGGCCAAGTGCGAGTTGTACTCAGTCACATTATCGCATTTAGATATTTTAGACTCGTAAACTACTAAACGGATTTTAATGAGAATTTTACAGATTTGACTAAGAGCTGGTATACATTTTGCACTGAATAATTTAATCTAAGTGTTTACTTAAAATAACAAATTCAAACTTAAATTTCTTTTTCGCAATTTTTTGGTGGATTAGCGCTTGACTTGCTAAAACCTAATTGAAAAGAGTGTCCGTGGAGTTTCATGCTCGTTCTTCTCCATAGAGACCTACCTCCCTTTTAGAACGAGCAACTAGCGTCAACTTTCTGACTAACTGACCGACTCCTTGACAATTCAAAAGTGCCTGTAATTGGTCTAATTCATATAAATGTTTTGACTTTGACTCTTGCAGGCACTCACTTCGCAGTCGACGCGTTCTCGTACGGAGAGATTCCGAATGTGAAACATTACTTCCTCACACATTTCCATTCGGACCACTATTCGGGATTGAAGAAGGGCTTCAATAAATTGTTATTTTGTTCGAAAATTACAGGTGAGCTGGTTTTACAAGCTTTTATTTAGCTTGCACTGTTTGTATGTGCGCATGTAAGTAAGTTGTCCTTTCAAAATTGGCAAACCATTGTTTGACCATTTGTTGGTATCCGATTGAGCTGAAATTTTGCATACACCTTTAGTTCTGATGACAATATAATATCCGATACTCAATATTGTAATAATTTAAAATTAAAGCTTTTTTTTTTGTAGTTTATATTAATGATTTCTTTTGTCTTTCACGCGTGGCCAGGTCAGCTAGTTAATTACAAGTGCAGGTTTCCCCACGATCTTCCTGACTCGACCATTTCGGATTGACACATATTATGTTGCAGCGGACCTGTGTATATCGCGGTTAGGTGTTACTCCTAAGTGCATCCATATAATTAAGATAGACGAGACCATTCGAATAGACGGTGTGGAGGTCACGGCGGTGGAAGCTAACCAGTAAGTATAGCTATAGCTTTTTTTTGACGTGACAACGTCTTATAATTCGATGGAGCCGGCTGCACGCAAGAAAAAACATGACTCATGCGGCGTTACCTCGCTATGCGGCGTTACCTCTTTTGAAAAATGAAACCATTCCATCAGTATTTTCTTATGACGTTGTCACGTTCAACAATCGTCAGTAAACCGACTTTACAGACAATCGATTTTTTTTCCATCAGATTTTTAAGTAGTAGCCTCGGAGTTTGGATGTGTGCCCGGTTGATGGCAATTGGCTCGCCCTCTATTACATGGGACTTAAACATAACTGTCGAAATGTGGGTGTACTAATGGGTTCACCTCTGCCTAACCCTTCGGCGATTACAGGCGTGATGTCATGTAATCTATACATAACATCACGCCTGTAATCCCCGAAGGGTTAGGCAGAAGTGTCCCCATTAGTCCAGACTCCGAGGCTGCTACTGAGAAATTCCTGATGGAAAAACCCAATAACACTTTACCCGACCTGGGAATCGAACCCAAGACCTCATGCTCAGCAGTCGCGCTTTGCGACTACTAGACCAACGAGGCAGTAATCTATGTTCACAAATAAATTAAATTAAAATCGCCATATTGAATTTGTAGCTGCCCCGGCGCCATTATGTTAGTGTTCACGTTGACCAACGGCAAGACGTTACTGCACACGGGTGACTTCAGAGCCTCGCCCGTCATGGAGTCCTACCCCATATTCTGGAATAAGGACATACACACCATTTACTTGGATACCACGTGAGTTGACAACCATATTATTTGGTGTTTGAACACAAGGCTTTTAAGCATTGCCAAAGTCATTAACAACTAGATTCAATATTATAATTTTTCTTTTCTCTTGTACAATACGGCCGAGGTATCTTGGCGGCCCTGAAGTTAGCCGATTGCTGCGCAGTAAACAATTTCAACAAACAGCTATCTTCAGACCGCCAAGATACGTCGGCCGTACTATAAATGTCGTTCAAAAGTGCCTTTTAATGGTCAAATTCAGCCTTCCCAAAGTGGGCGATAACGCCCCCTTGTGGGCGCTGCAGGCCTAAAGGGGGGCGGTAAGAGACCCAGAAAAAAAATCGGGGCGTTGTGTAGAAGCTTGGGGAGCGATTTGTAATTTCATCTACTAGGTGGTTTTTAAGTAGGTGAAAAAATGGGGGCGTTAGGAAAAAAATATTCTCAAAGCGGGCAGTAAACAAAATAAGTTTGGAGCCCCTGGTATAATTAAAATAAATGATTTAACTTTGAATTTAAACGACATTTTTTTTTGCTTACTACAAAAGAATGACGAATGTAAATCCACTTGATTTCTTATCTTTAACTTTCTATGCTTTTTATTTTGACACTAGCTGTCCGCCGCGGTTACACCCGCGTCTTTGGTTACTGCTCCGCTCCCGTAGGTCGTAGCGTGATGGTATATAGCCTATAGCCTTCCTCGATAACTAATCTATCTAACACTGAAAGAATTTTTCAAATCGGACCAGTAGTTCCAGAGATTAGCGCGTTCAAACAAACAAACAAACACTGCAGCTTTATAATATTAGTATAGATAGAAAATATGCTTCCTCTCATCTTTTTAAAGCAAAGTATTAACTGTTTTCCCCAGATATTGCAACCCACGCTATGACTTCCCGACTCAAGAACAAAGTCTAGAGATGGCACTATACATTCTGAGACAGAAAAAAATTGCTCTAGAAAAGGTCGGAAAGAAGTTCTCGTCAGTTCTCATTGTATGCGGCACCTATACTATTGGTGAGTGTGTCTTAAGGCGCTCCCTCACCGGGAGCATTCGCGTGTAATGTAACGTTACAGAGTCGAGCATTACATCAGTGAGGGAGGAGAACTGAGCATTAGGTACAGCACGCACCTTGTAATGATACAATGTGTAATATTTTGATACAACTTGTAACATCAATGCGCTTTGCAAATTCAAATCTATACTAAATGTTACATTATACGCGAATGCTCGTCAGTCAGGGAGGTAGTAGTATTGTAATGTAATGCTCAAAGTCGAATCTATAATGTTACATTACACGCGAATGCTCCCGGTGAGGGAGGGCCTTTAACTTAATTTAGACTGTTTCTTTCTTTTTCTCTCCAATTAAACAGGAAAGGGACGGATGTAAATAAGAGCTGACTTTAATCAATCTGACACATCAATACAATTATAGTTGACATTTTAAAGCGTATAGAATTAAAGTTGAAGGCGAAACTAATTTGACATCTCTAACTTAGTTTACATGTAAGTCTCTCCGTCCTTCTCTTTAGCTATATACGTCAGTAAGAGATGCCAATTCTCTGCCAAAATATTTTTTTTTTGTAAATGACGTTCAAAAGTGCCTAATGATCTAATTGAAATTAAAAAATCACTTTCGAACGTTATTTTTAAACGGCAAGAAACTCCATACTTACTCTTGTGTAATTTTTTAGAATATTAATTTGCATACAGACGCATACATAATTACACGTGAATGCAATGTATCTTCTTATCTTATCTTATCTTATATACACGGTTATTTTTAGGTCGTTCTTAAGCCGAAAGCCATAAACTCGATCATCAAACTCGAAACGATTGGGACCATTTTTTTTCAAAAATAACAATAAAAAAAAACAGCTGTTCAGTACACTTTGACGAGTTAGACGAACATAAATGTACTGAACAGCTGTTTTTTATATTGTTATTTTTGAAAAAAAATGGTCCCAATCGTTTCGAGTTTGATGATAGAGTTTATGGCTTTCGGCTTAAGAACGAACTAAAAGTAAGCGTGTATATAAAAATCAATTGCTGTTCGTTAGTCTCGCTAAAATTCGAGAACGGCTGGGCCGATTTAGCTGATTTTGGTTTTGAAACGTTTGTCGTAGTTCAGGGAAGGTTTGAACGGTGAGAAAATATGGGGTAGGGGTAGGTAATGGTAGGGTAGGGTAGGGGTAGTGTAGGGTTTGGGTAGGGTATCGGTAGGATAGGGGTAGGGGTATCGGTTGGGTAGGGGTAGGATACCACGCGAACGAAGTCGTGGCGGGTCAGCTAGTTTTATATAAAAACTACTATATTATAACACTTAATCGGAATTTATATTACGAGTTAAGAATTTGACGTCCATACAGCATACTTCTATTTTGTTGCCGATTACAGTTTAATCAAGTTCACAATGTTTCCCCTCAGGCAAAGAGAAGTTCTTCCTGGGCATGTCGCGGCGCGTAGGCTGCACGGTGTGGGCGTGCCCGGAGAAGGACCGCGTGCTGCAGGCGGTGGAGGGGCGCAGCTTCTGCCACGCGCCCCCCCACTCGTGCCAGCTGCACGTCGTGCCCATGCGGGACCTCACGTATGACGTAAGTACCATGTAACGGGGGGGAGATGTAGGGGTGAATCGGGATGAAACTTTAAAAGTGGTTTTAATGTTGAAAATTATAAAAGGAGCAGTTTTTCAACCCCATCAAATTCCAGAAGGTTGTCCAGGTAGCATCCTAGTCCAATTTCAGGAGATTGTCTTACAAGATATAAATCACTACATAGTATAAAACAAAGTCGCTTTCCCTGTCTGTCTGTCTGTCTGTCCCTATATATGCTTAGATCTTTAAAACTACGCAACAGATTTTGATGCGGTTTCTTTTAATAGATAGAGTGATTCAAGAGGAAGGTTTATATGTATAATACATGCACCCGTGCGAAGCCGGGGCGGGTCGCTAGTAATTAAATAAAATTAAGACATAAATAACTGGCAAAATGTGGCTGTACTAATGGATAACCTCTGCTTAACCCTTCGGAGATTACAGGCGTGATGTTTTATGTAAAATTACAACACCTATCAATAATTAATAAATACCTACTTGTTTTTTTTTGTGGTTTTCATTTGACAGCATTTTAGAATACACCTCTTTCAAAGAACAGAATTGCCCCGTTTCATATGCGGTAGGCAGTGTCGCGGGACTAATAAGTGTGTGCGTGCGGGTTCATCGCTTCTCCTATATAAACCCAGCATCAAGATCATCAAGATGGCTAGTTCGAATTCAAAAATCACCAACTAAAATAAAAAAACTTGAGAGGTGTCAAGGGACATCCGGATGGAACGAAGTTATATGAGAGAGAGAGAGAGAGAGACAGAGAAACACGCGCACGCCGCACGGCTTGCGCCGTTACAAAAGTGTCGTTACAACTTTTGGTCTTAATTTTTTCCGCCTTTCGCAACGCGCGATAAGGAACTTCGTTCCAAAAATATCCTATCTTATTATTGATTCGCGCCGAGAACGGCTGAACCGATTTGCCTGACTTTTTTTTGTCGAGTTTGTAATTTTTCGGACAGAAAAAAAATTTACGTAATATTTTTATATGAACCACTAGCTGACCCGCCACGACTTCGTTCGCGTGGTATCCTACCCCTATCCTACCGATACCCCTATCCTACCCCTACCCTACCCTACCCCACCCCTACCATACCCCTACCCTACTCCTACCCTACCCCTACCCTACCCTACCCCTACCCTACCCTACCATACCCCTACCCTACCCTACCATACCCCTACCCTACCCTACCCCTACCCCTACCCTACCCTACCCTACCCCTACCCCTACCCTACCCTACCCCTACCCTACCCCTACCCCTACCCTACCCTACCCTACCCTAACCCTACCCTACCCTAACCCTACATTTCCGACTTTTTTTTTCATAAGAACCTTCTCCTGACAATAACAAACACAACAAAAAAAGAATTATCGAAATTGGTCCAGCCGTTCACGCGTGATGCCGTGACCAAGGAAAACGGGTTTCATTTTTATATATATAGATTTGGAACGAAGTTCCGTATCGCGCGTTGCGAAAGGGGGCTAGACGGAAAAAATTAAGACCAAAAGTTGTAACGACACTTTTTGTTATAGTTGTAAGCCGTGCGGCGTGCGCGTGTTTCTCTGTCTGTCTCTCTCTCTCTCTCATATAACTTCGTTCCATCCGGGTGTCCCTTGACACCTCTCAAGTTTTTTTTTCTAAAATTTGCACCCGCGCGAAACCAGAGCAGTTCGCTAGTTCTAAATAAGAATCTTTTGTTCATCAGAAACTTCGCAGCTACCTGGAAAGTCTAAAAGGCACGTTCTCAGAGATCGTTGCGTTCAAGCCGAGCGGTTGGGAGAACGGCAAGTCCTCTAGCGTGGAGAAGGACATGGTCACCATACACGGTACTATCATTATAATTAATACTAGGTTTTTTTTTATTTAGGTGGTAAAAATCATCAAATGAGTCCATCCGCCCTGGGTGGGGCGAAAGGGACTGTCAGACTTTTACTGACTAAAAAACCACCCTGTTCCTTCTGTTGCCCTTTACGTTCCGGGACCACGGTATCCTGTTAAGACGTCCCGCTCGCGAAGTCGCGACGTCCCTCCCCTTTTTTTTAACGTTATTTACATTGGGTGCTATTATTTATAAAAGAATCTTCACTCATTTCACACTTTTGGTAAAGTTGAAATGTCTCATGTGATGATTTCTGGCAAAGTTAAAATACCTCATGAGGTCATTTCAGGCAAAGTTAAAACGCCTCATGTAATGATTTCTGACAAAATTTAAATGCCTCATGTAATTTTTGAATAAGTTAAAATGCAAATGTGGTGATTTCTGGCAGAGTTAAAATGCCTCGTGATGACTTCTGGCGAAGTTGAAATTCCTTGTGTGATGATTTATGGCAAAGTTGAAGAAAGTTGAAGTGCCTCATGTGATGACTTAATATAATACTCTAAATCATTTGCAGGCATACCTTACAGCGAACACTCTAGTTTCTCGGAGTTGATCCGGTTCGTGAAGTACTTGAAGCCGAAACAAGTGGTGCCCACAGTCGACATCTGCGGGGGAGTGCGGGCAGTACAGGTGACGTTGTACTTATTTACTAGCTTACGCCCGCGACTTCGTCCGCGAAAATGTCGGTTATATGTTCTTTGCTCAAAACCCTAATTCTCTTTCTAAAATAAAAGCCTAAGTTACTCAAGTTAGTCAGCCAGTGAAAGTCCCGTCAAAACCGGCCGAGCCGTTTCGGAAATTGGCCGGAACAAACGAACAAGCAGACAGACAGAAAAATAATTGTTTTTTTTTTTGTATGTAAATATTCATTCGACAATTGGTCGTGTTATTGGTCGTGGTATTGGTTGAAAATATAACACGACCAAATTGTCGCTTAACACATTTTTGCCTTTCACCCGTCGATATGCTTTTAGTAAAAAAAGCTGTTCTATTTTGATATTACAAATAGACACTTCAATTTTATTAATATATGCTTTATGTTTTGTTGTATGTTACAGAAATTCTTTCCATGTCCGCTGGTCCACAAGGAGGAGATCCAGTGCCAGAGTAAAGTGACGGACTTCTTCAGTATACAGAACCAACAGCAAGTTTCGGCCGTCACCTGAACCTGAGGTGAGCACTAGGAGCGACGACTCCATACAACTACCACACCACCACCACACACCCACACCACCAGCACACACCCACATTACCACTACACACCCACACCATCACCACACACCCACATTACCACTACACACCCACACCACCCCACACACCAACACCACCACCACTACCTACAGGTTTTCTTTTAAGAATTCGGAACGAAAGTTACTCTGTCGCCATTGAAAAATCAAGAAATATTGCAAAGTAAACAAGACATGCTCGTGAGCGGCACTTGCGCGTGAATCAGCTGTTAACGAAGCGTCACGGAAATTGCCGAATACCCCCGAAGTCGACTTGGCCGACTAGTGGGCCGATTATGCTTGATTCACACATATCAGTGAAGTCACAGTTACGGCACCGTCCCATATCAGTGATAAATAATTTTTTATACTATATTCTCTATAAAATATACAATACCTACGTCAACTTTGCCGGAACAAGTAAAACGTTTGTCCCACTCTGAACTCAAATAGAGATAAACTACAAATGTTTGTAATAGTATTAAAAAAGACTCACAACGCATGTGTGCGTGTGCGTATTGAGACGGCTTTCAAAACAAAAACAAATCAGCGATTTGTTGCTCGAAATAAATAAATTACTCATTATTATTAGTATGGCGCTGCACTCACATTCTCTATGAAAATGACAGGTGCGTTGTCTTGCGCGGTTGGCTATTCTTAGTTGACAAACAAATATGGCCTGCTACTGAAGACCATTACTTACAAACTCTTTCATACGAATGTGACTACACACATTGAAATGGTAATATGGAGGGGAGCGCCAAGTTATAGTAGTTTAACTCTACACAAATACCTGAAACAACTGTAGGTTATACAAATATTTATACCGTGCAGGACTCGGGACTCGCGACATATAGTGCAGTAGTCAATCCCAATCAGCTACTAGGTCAAACATGTCAGGCAATAAGTTGAATAGTTCGCCAACTTTGCCGGTCCAACTAAAAATCTCAATAGTAACCCGGAATTTGGAAGTCGGTGATTATGACCAGTGCCTCAACGCGTGTGAATGCGCACATACGTGTCGCCGTTGGTCCTGTGTCTGATCTCTGTCCAGTCGGATTGCTATCCCTTCGGACTATGAGAGTGAGGAAAGAGGGAGTGCACCTGTGTTTGTGCGCACACTTGTGCACTATATCTCCTGCATACTTGGCTAGTCTTCGAAAGCCGCGTACAGACATCGCGAGGCGTGCGCCACGAATGGTTCGTCTTGCATGCCTCAACCTGAGGCGTACGACGGTACATTTATACGTGCGTCCCGAACGATACATGCTCAAGCTGAGCAAGCAAACCACCACGCACGGTGTTCGTCAGTAGAAAACGCAAACAACACCTGTCCGTCCACACGGAGCGCACGGCTCGTATTGAGGCGGCGTTCGCAACGATCGTATGGCGCGAATGCTCACTGTGAGCACACCCGTCCACACAGCCCGAGGCATGCGAGCGAGACGAACCATTCGTGTCGCACGCCTCGCGATGTCTGTACGCGGCTTTTGAGCTCTGAGCTCACATTAGGACCCATTAATTTAATAATAATTGCAATCCGTGGTGCTTGGCAATCTGGGCTTCTCCCAGTTGCAAACGTCCCTTTGTGCCTATTGGCCTAGTTCTGTTCTGTCTCCTGCTTGTTTGGAGGGAAGTGGAAATTATATTTTTTCTTACTCCTCCGCTATTCTTTTCTGATTAATTTCGTCGAGCTTCATTGCCTCGGCGCTTTTCTGGTGGCCTCCACTGTTGATTCTGGCTTTCAGGAGTTGCAGTGGGTGGGAACAGTGTGGCGGGCTTGTCCCAAAAAGAAAGTCTCCTTTGACATTGGCCATTGAGCTTATTAGTAGTTTCCAAAGCTAATATAATATATTTTTTTTTTTCAGATGTGTTCTGGATGATATTACAGTAAGCTGCCATTTACTTCACCAGTCTGTGATTTTTGATAATAATATATTATTGTATACTAGGTTACTATTTATAAAAAGTTGATTGATTTATAATAAAAAATTATTCAAATATGTTTGTTTTTATTCATATCAATTGCAACACACATGCATACATAAACCCACGCCTTTTTCACATGGGGGTAGGCAGAAACCACAGAACGCCACCTGCTACGATCCTTACATACTTCTTTCGCCTCATCTACGTTCATACATCTCGTCATACAAGCACGCCGGTTACGAGTACTGCGCACCTGACCTTTCTGAAGAACCTCATCAATAAGGTCAGTCTAGGTCTTCCTAGGGCGACCTCTCCCTATGTTACCACTGCCATATAAATACCTTTTGTTAATCGTGTTTTTGTCTTTTGTTTTTGGCAAAACACATCGAGTAAAATAAAGAAAAAACTATTCGACGTATTTAGAACCTCCTTTTTTGAGTTTGTTATAATAACAATAAAATAATACCAGCCTTTTATTGTCCTACTGCAGGGAGGCCACTTCTCATACAGAGAAGGGACGAGCATGATTATCACGCTTGCTGAAGGCGAATCGGCGATTTCAGACTTAAATGTATAAGTCTGTTATAAAGAAATAAAACTTCAATGACGTAACATTTTGTTGATCATCAGTGCTTTATTAATTTAGATAGAGGTTGCCCTACTAAAAAAAAGAACCGCCTAATTCAACTACATACTTCATACAAGATTTATAAGCCTACTCGAGCGCATATAACAAAAAAATTAAAGGGACTACATTACACAACAATATTTTATTTACAAAAATGACTAACGATACGTATAAAGCTTGAATCACACATATCAGTGAAGTCACAGTTTCGACACCGTACCGTATTAGTGATAAATAAAAATATAATAAAATTATTCCTTCATAAATCTATGATATATGCGTTCACACTTGTCAGTGTCAGTGACGACACAAAACTCTCAGTGTCAGTTCCGGCGCGTTCATAGAGAATGTATGAAAGAATAATTGGGTAGATGACACTATTAACCAATAATTCCAAGACATAACTTCTATAAAGAAACACTTTATTTTGGCCCTGAAAACCTGATTAATTTTCAAATCACTGTAAAATTGGATTTTTAACTAGGTTTTTAATTGAGTCTGCACAAAAGTGACGTCACAGTTGAGTTTTGTTATACAAAATCTATGGGAGAATCGCGTTTTGACAGGTCATAAAAAGTACGTCAATTGATTGGTGGTGTCATCTACCCTATTATCACTGATACGGGACGGTGCCGGAACTGTGGCTTCACTGATATGTGTGAATCAGTCTTAAATGATTCATGCTTGGTAGTCTATTATTATTTATATGTAATTAAATATGTATTTTGCGTTTAAATTACGAGCAACTGCGAGAAGCAACACGACACACCAAGATTTTTTTTAGGGGGTGTAAAAAGTCACAAATCGAAACCTACATGTTTTTCCCATTGTGATCATTTTATTCTGAACTTATATCTGGGAAGTGGGAACTTTCTAGTTAAAGTCCTTCGTCCACGTCAGACTTTTTGTAGGACCAATATGGGATCGGACGATTATTTCATACTTTCGTAGGACCAACTTCTTGCAGGACGTGTGCGTTGGACTATTGATCAGTGCGTTCCATTTCTCTCCGACATAAAATCGGTCATCGATTATCTGACGTAGGCGGAGGTCCTTAAGGAAGGTCAAAGTTCCAAGGTTTTTTGAAGTGAAAACTTCTTTAGCGGCGTTGAGCACTTTTTCTGTAATGGGTATAAAATCTTAAACTCGCGTCAGGACACGTGACCTGATCGAAAAAGCGTAAGACGGATGGAGAGTAGACAGCTATCCCCTCTCTACGGCGCGGCGAAAATGTATGCCTGGGCCTACTGTTTCGTTTAGACAGCGCAGGGCGCTTGCGCGAATGATAATTGTAATAGTTTTAAAGTTAAATTTTTAATGTAATATAAATTGTCATGTTTGTGAACGATAGCGCAATAAATGAATATTGTATTCTACCACATAAATGATAGTACTTTTATACTGATAAAGCAATTGGTGCAAAATTATTCCCTAACCATTCCAAAATATCAAACATGCTCAACGTTAATAATCAAGTTTTCACTTCTGCCGGCACTCCCGGAGTGCAACCCGTTTTTTTTTAACGAAAACAAGTTTCAAATGTTGAAACTAAACTTAAAATATAGCCACCACCACTGTACTGCTGCACGTATAAGCACAATGTCCCCCCCACGAGGTGGACCGGCGATCTGGGCCGCGCAGGACCGGTCCATGACCAGCAGTGGACTTCGCTCAACTGATATGATGATGAACAAATAGCTTTAACTTTCTAACTGACCTAATCCTTGACATTTCAAAAGTACACATTTCAATGGAATATGTCCTCGCCCGCTCTAAGTACTAGCTGCTAAAATACCGCGCCGCAGCTCGCGGTCTACCGCCAATTATTTTTTATTATTAAATTATAAAATATTCTTTGATGTCGTCCGGGGCCTCTAGCACCCAGTGGCGGTCAACTAGTGGAAGTAAATGTTTTGACTTTGATTTTGATGATGAAGCTCAACGTTTTGTGGGTGTTTCATTGGCTTATCCCAGCAATAATTTGTGTTCAATGTTACTTTGATGGACACTATGCGTAGTGTCATGTGTTTTTTTACACCCCACAGATAAAATAAATTGTTTCTAAAACATTTTTTTGGTGAGTAATACTCCTTGTTTGTATTAAAATAGCATCTCTATTAATTTCTACGACTCAAACATCATGTTGAGGGGATGGTTGCAGCTGCTTGCGCCGGCGCAGGCGCGCATGCGCGAGAGGAGGAAGTTGTACCAGTTTTTGACAGCTGGTAACACCATGTCCACTGCGTTTGTTAGCTCGTACGGATCGCGGGCTAAGTTGTACATCTCTATGAAATTCTGAAAAGAAAAGATATATAGTTTTAATATATAAGTACATACAAGGGACTCCCGAAAGTCTTGCATCAATAGATAATTGATTTTGTCACGTGAGTCAAACTTTAATACTCTGTGTTGTGCAATGTATAGTCTGTACTCATGCCAACACACGTACTCCGTTGAATTAAAGAAGACAGAACTTTTCACTTGTTTATTTTATGTTTTGACAAAGATGAAAGATTCGTCATCGAAAAATGTTTTAATATTTAGGGTTTGACTTCATTTTATATTTGATTCTGCCCGCGACTTCATCCGCGTAGCGTGTATAGCCTTCCTCGATAAATGGACTATCCAACACAAAAATAATTGTTCAATTTGAACCAGTAGTTCCAGAAATTAGACTCTTCAGCTTTATAATATTAGTAACTTATAGATTTATATATCACTCGAGCAGTCTGTATTCTGCTTTGTGTTCCTTATACAAATAAATAGCAATAGTCTTGTTAGACGAATATGGATAAATTATTGAAAAAAGGTACTTACCTCTTTGTCTGAAAACTCGCAATATTTCATGTTAACGTTGCGAGCGAAGTGTCGCAGACAGCCGTACGTGTTGTTGCGAGCGTCCTGACACTTGCAGTCGTACTGAGGGTAACACTCCTGGAATAACAAGATTAATTAATTAGTTACCTAGTTATAATTGCCGGCACGAGTGGTGAGCACAGATTGTAGGATTTCGCAGCCGAATGACAGGCGATAGTCCAATAGACGATGAGCATCGATTGACGAACCAATCGCGTGCAGCGGACTGCAGGATCGGCGCCCCCCGCCTTCTTCATTCCGCCAAAGAGACCAAAAAATTAACAAATGCGCAGGTGAAATTTGTGCTCACCACTCGTGCCGGTACCTATACTTGGGACTGCGTCGTTAGTCTAATAGTCGCAAAGCACGACTGCTGAGCAGGCGGTCTTGGGTTTGATTTCCAGGTTGGGCAAACTGTTATTGGGTTTTTCCATCAGGAATTTCTAAGCAGCAGGCTCGGAGTCTGGATTTGTGCCCGGTTGATGGCAATAGGCTCGCCCTCTATTAAATGGGACTTAAACATAACTTGCGAAATGTGGATGTACTAATGGTACACCTCTGCCTAACCCTTCGGGGATGATTACAGGCGTGATGTTTTGTTATGTTTTTAATTTGTATGGCAATAGCAATTGTGACGTCACTTATTAGCCAACTCAATTGACTATTTATTGATTAAAGCAACTATAAAATGTTATTTAATAATTAATTGAAACTTAATCGGGATTTAAGGACTAAAATATTTTTTTTATTAAGAAGTTGTGTCTTAGAATTATTATTTACTAGCGACCCGCCCCGGCTTCGCACGGGTGCATGTATTACACATACAAACCTTCCTCTTGAATCACTCTAGCTAATAAAAAAAACCGCATCAAAATCCGTTGCGTAGTTTTAAAGATCTAAGCATATATAGGGACAGACAGACAGACAGGGAAAGCGACTTTGTTTTATACTATGTAGTGATTGGAAACCATTACTCAGTTACTGCAAAATAAAAGAAGCATCAATTATACTTACAGCAAGTTGTTGTCCGTCATACTTCCACGGACAATTCTTGTCCACAGAGCCGTCCCGACCTTCGCCGTGGTACTCCACCAACATGTACCTGGAAAGACAATATTGTACAGTAAGCTGCACGTCCTAGTCACAATTTTCCTTTTTTTGAACAAAACATCACGCCTGTAATCCCCGACGGGTTAGGCAGGGTTTACCGTACACCCACATTTTGCCAGTTATGTTTAAGTCCCATGTAATAGGGGGAAAGCCTATTGCCATCAACCGGGCACTAATCCAGACTCCGAGGTTGCTACTGAGAAATTCCTGATGGAAAAACCCAATAACACTTTGCCCGACCTGGGAATCGAACCCAAGACCTCATGCTCAGCAGTCGCGTTTTACGACCACTAGGCCAACAAGGTAATCAAGGCAGCATATTTATTTAGGACAAGCTGTCCGCCGCGGTTACACCCGCGTCTTTGGTTACTGCTCCGCTCCCGTAGGTCGTAGCGTGATGGTATATAGCATATAGCCTTCCTCATAAATGGACTACCCAACACTGAAAGAATCATTCAAATCGGACCAGTAGTTCCAGAGATTAGCGCGTTCAAACAAACAAACAAACAAACAAACAAACAAACCCTGCAGCTTTATAATATTAAGTATAGATTTTAAACCAAACCTTTCTTCATTATCATCCTTAGTCCCACTTTCCTTCACCAATGTAATAGCTTTTCCATCCATGTGTTCTGGCGGCTCCAAGCCTGCCAACTGGATAATGGTTGGAGCCAGATCTATGTTGAGAACTGGCTGCGAATCTGAGGAGTTGGGCGTGATGCCTGGACCCTTGATGAGGAGTGGCACCTTGATGTCCGACTCGTACGGCTGGCGCTTGTCGTACATTTGAGAAAACTGACCTGAGGATGAAGATAGAAGAATAATGAGTATCAATCAATCTGCCTAGCCTTTTCCTAACTATGTTGGGGTCGGCTTCCAGTCTAACCAGATGCAGGTGAATATCAGTATTTTACATGGAGCAACTGCCTATCTGACCTCCACGAACCAGTAACTGGATAATACGATACCCCTTGATAAGACTGGGTTTGGGGCTTCTGACGACCTATAACAACTGTCGAAGATCTACGTCGTCGTCGGCGTCTGTGTCAATAAACATTATTTCTTTCTTTCTTTGAGAGAGAGTCATGGTCTGTCTCAACTGGTCGATCTTACTGCCAAAGCGCGGTAAAAGATAATAATAATACCAGCCTATTTACTGTCCCACTATAGGGCAAAGGCCTCTTCTCATACAGAGAAGGCACGAGCATTGATCACCACGCTTGCTCAAGGCGGATTGGCGATTTCAAACTTATATTAATTACAAGTCTAGATTTCCTCACAATGTTTTCCTTCACCGATGTCAGTGATATCCAAGAAAAACTTTAGAAAGTACATAATTTGAAAAAGTCACATTGGTACTTGCCCGGATTTAAACCAACAACCTCATGCATGAGAGGCGGGCGCCTTAACCCGTGGGCCATCACGACTGATGCCGGCGACTGATGATGGCATGAGTCCTGCCAATCCACTCCCACACACGGTCAGTTCTAACTGATCCAATCGGTATCGTCATGCCAATTGGACGATAGGAAGGATCGTGTATGGCCAGCATAACGTTAAAATTAAAAGATGTTTCACATCAAAAGGTCCGATTAGGCAAAACTTACCGACGTGATATCCATTGTCGGACGTGAACAAGATGTAGGTGTTGGCCAACAAAGCCTGTCTTTCCAAAGCGCCCACGACATCAGCCACCATCTCGTCCACGGCTAATAGACTTTCCCATCGGGAGCGGAACACTCGGTCTAGCTCGGGCAGCATGGACGCGGGGAGCGGGGAGGGAGGCATGCGTATGAGCCAGTGTTTGTCCTGGAAATTGTGAGATTCGGTTATGGTTGGCGCCGGGTAAAGAGTGTCGGCGCGTCACTAGATGCTACGCACACCACTGGTTGAAGGCTGTCAAGTAGACAGCGGCTTGCGGACGACGTTTCTTCAATGGAATATTTTCTTCTGTTCTTTCGCTCATAAAATTTACTAAGCTTTCCCTATCTACCTAGCTTTCACGACGGCACGACGCTCCCACAGGCTTGTGGGTTTTGCCCCGGTTAATATCATACGATGATATTGTTAATTGGGAAGGTATAAGACACCATTAAACAATAATTCAAAAAGAAAAGAAAAGAAAAACAATATTTATCGCCGGGTACTGTACCTACATTAATTTATCTTCACGACATGACACCTAACAAAACCTCAACAAACGAAATTTTGCCAGACCGGCACACGCGCAGAACATACCTCAGCAGAAACATTAAAGTTGGGATGTCTGACAGCTGTTACGTTGCCGAACTTGCCCACATGTCGTGGCGCAGGAGTGAAGGGCTGATGCGGCGCCGGCGGAGCTAACACCATGAGGAATGGATCCTGTTCGGTCTGGTTCTCAATGTATGATACACCCAGCTCTCGCTGAAATGAAAACCAAAATTGAAAAGAGTGTCCGTGGAGTTTCTTATGCAGGCCATCCACCATCCAATCTATCGTCCAATCGGCAGGACGCTACCGATTGGATCATGCCGATTGGACCGTGGATGGGAGTGGATTGGCATGATAGTTATAATTGTCATGCCAATCCACTCCCATCCACGGTCCAATCGGCATGATCCAATCGGTAGCGTCCTGCCGATTGGACGATAGATTGGATGGTGGATGGCCGGCATTACTCAGTCTTCTCCATAGAGACCTACCTCCGTTTTGGAACGAGCAACTAGCTTCAACTTTCTAACTGACAGACTCCTTGACAATTCAAAACACATACATAAATAAACTCACGCCTTTTTCCCATGGGGGTAGGCAGAAACCACAGAACGCCACCTGCTACGATCCTTACATACTCCTTTCGTCTCATCCACGTTCATACATCTCGTCATACAAGCACGCCGGTGTACTGCGCATCTGACCTTTCTGAAGAACCTCACCAATAAGGTCAGTGTAGGTCTTCCTAGGGCGACCCCATCTTGCGTTGCTCACTCAATATAATAGTGCATGTAATTTTATTGGTCTCATTGAAATAAATGTTTTGATTTTGACTTTGATTATAATGTGATTTTGAACTTTATCACCCTTTTTTTATCATTAAATGACTTCTTCCGCTCAGGGCGGAGCTGAAGGTAGTGTCAGACTCTTACTGACTAAAACCCGTCCGTGTTCCTCCTAATGCCCTTTGCGTTCCAGGGCCATGGTAACTCTCTCGAACAAAATCCGCAACCCTGGCAGGCACTGGCACTAGTAGGCCCCGTCAAACATAAAGTCGTGTGTATACTGTTTAAGTTGAATGACCTTAACTTTTTATTTTTTTTAAATCTAAGGTTGAAGTTTATCATTAACTGATTAAACTTTTTTGTTTTGTGAAATGTTTAGGTAGCTATTACTTCTGCCAAAACAGTTCAACCCAAGTCAAACTTCTTCCATTTTTCGAATTAATTGTTATAATGTGATTTTGGTTATTTAACGCTGATTAACTTTAAATCTATATGAATTAATAATGTGAAACGTACATTGTTCTGTTATTGCTAGATCGTAATGTGAGACATTTAATTATTGAGAGTTTGTGAGTTTTGTGAGGCTCGCCCCCTACATGGGACTTAAAAAACATAACTGTCGAAATGTGGGTGGACTAATGGGTACACCTCTGTTGAACCTGTTATGTTATTGTAATTTTTGGTAAAACTAAGCTCGTTTGAAATAGCGATATCTGGCACTACAAACAAACTACAACTGACAACCTACATCGCGCAATCAAAGTTAGCCGCGACATTAGCATAATTATATACAAAATCTACTCTGTTGTTGTTGTTGTTGTTGTTGTTGTTGTTGTTGTTGTTGTTGTTGTCTATTTGTTGTTGTTTGTTGTCTCTGTTTATGTACTTTCTAAAGTTTATCTTGGACATCACTGTTTATCTTGACTCATCTAGTTTAAAATGTGACGTGTAAAAGAATTATTTACAACCAATTTACTGAATAAACATCTTTTCATTTCATTTCACTGACATCGGTGAAGGAAAACTTTGTGAGGAAACCTGGACTTACTGTTCCACTCAAACCATGTCAGAGGCCCTTGAGGCGGTTTAGAAACTCTGACACTAGGGTGTGTGGGGTCGTAAGACCTTACTGCCCACACGATAAAGAAGAAGAGATACAAAATCCCGACAACAACCATCAGGCAATAGCCCACCAGACGTAACACCCGTCTGGTCGGAAGATCGTCCCTTTTCTACGGAGGATGAGAAACTTTACACCCCGTTTCTCATAGCTCCAAAACCCAAAAAGAAAACTAAACTACGCAACGGCTTTTAATGCGTTGTCATCAATAGATAAATTGATTCAAGAGGAAGGTTTATGTACACTGTACAGTACCCGGCGATAAATATTGCACATCGACCTTTATCGTATTTCGTATTTTATACAAAGAATAAAAAGAATTATCAAAAGAAGCAAATCATAATTGTTTTTAACCGACTTCTAAAAAAGGAGGAGGTTCTCAATTCGGATGTTTGTATTTTTTTTTTTTTTTTTAGGTTTGTTCGCGCTTAACTCCGTTGCTTGCCAACCGATTCCAAAAATTCTTTTTTTGCTGGAAAGGTTATACCTCCCAAATGGTCCCATGAAAATTTTATCGAAATCGGACAAAAATATGTCACTAAAAATTAACAAATAAATTTTTTTTTTTGCAAAAAAAAAAACCGACTTCAAAAAAAAGCACTAAAAAGTTAAAAATAATACTATAACCTACCTATATTAATAAACCTAACCTCACCTACGATTAACCTATACTAAAATTAACAATTTTTTGGAGTCGGTGCCATACGGTTGGATATAATATCCTAAGTCTTGGCACCGACTCCAAAAATTTGTTAAATTTCAATGATATTTTAGTAAACAGATATGTTATAAGCGCGCAAAACGTGAAGACCAGAAACCCTCCTAATTAGGACGCATTGCCTTTAGTCTGTGTCTGGCACTACTACGAGTGATACGTTGCGCGCTGCTACGTAATTACCATCCAAAATGCCATCGTGTGTGTTTAGAAAGTGTACCAATTACGATACCAAAGTTTATAAAACACAAGGGATCTCATACCACACGTAAGTACGCAATATACTTCGATTTATTAATATATTTCAATTATTTTCCTAATATTCTGATATTTTGAGGTTAGAAAAAAGAAAGAGATGGAAAATACATTTTTTGTCGTGAGAACGACAAGGATGCGTGCACTCCGGACATAGAATAAAAGTACAGATGCGAATATTAGGCAGTAAAGTCATCTTTACTCCAGAGTTCTAGTTTCCCTTTTAATAACTTTTCATTATAATTTAATACAAACCCTTCCCCCAAACCCTTTGCCTAACCCTTCGGGGATAACAGGCGTGATGTTATGTTATGTTTGTTATAATTTAATACTTAATACTTAAAATCAATTACATAATGATAAAATACAGTCTGACAAAAACCCTAGAACATTGAAGTGTAAAAATTGTTTTTTTAACATTTTCACTTTGAACAATCGACTATAACTTTTACAATACTTACGCGATTTTTACAATTCCTTTTGTAAACCTTGTTTCTATGTGATCTTACCAAAATATGATAGAAATATTTAATATTCCTCCATAAACAAAAAACCTCATTTTCAAGTTACGTAATTATTCCTTATCATACAATTTTTCGTCAAAAACCTTTCAAATTACTATCCTACTAGACTTTTCTAATTGGATTACGCTAACATCGTTCCAATAAGACATAATACACCAATTTTGCACAAATTCCCTTACGTTATGTTTTCTAACCAGACAAGTTTTCCTAATATCCTTATCAGTAAATTAAAGTTTCTGCCTACCTAATAAGTACAATAAAACATAAGAAAACAACTTTAAAATCCTTTCAAAAAAACAAATTATAGAATCCTTTCAAAAATTAAACTTAACTATAAAGTCCTTACAAAATATCACTAACTGTACTTGCGTTATAGTACGTACGTGCATGGGGTCTTCGTCGCCGACATCGTAAACAAAGAATTAATGAATCGTTTATATTACTTTATTAAGTGACAACAGCAAGAGAGAGTTTATTCGTTGCATAGGCACAAATCCCGGCTACAAATTCTGTACACGCGGTTTGTACCTTCTACCTAGTTAATTTGTTAGTCTATGATGCCAACGTGCGGTGATTGGTGGCTCGAATAATGTCTGTTCACATTCACGCGCAATTGACAACATCTAGCTGTCACTTTTTTTCCTATAGGTTGTATCAAGCTATCCTTTTTTACTTGTAGTGAAATGTAAAATGAATGAAATGTGTGTATGTGTGCTGCCTCTCGGCGCGGAACACTTTTTTCTGTTGTTTTGTAAGGGTATAACATATCTGTTTATTAGAATATCATTGTTAAATTTAGTATAGGTTAATCGTAGGTTAGGTTAGGTTTATTAATGTAGGTAGGTTATAGTATTATTTTTAACTTTTTAGTGCTTTTTTTTGAAGTCGGTTTTTTTTTTGCAAAAAAACAATTTTTATAACAGCTCCTAATAGATACCGGACTGTTTGTATTTCGTGCGACAGAGATAACGCTCTACGATGCCGAAATTAGCCGATTGTCTCTTTCCAAAGGTCGATGTGCAATATTTATCGCCGGGTACTGTATCTACATTGCACCCGTACGGAGCCGGGACTTGTCGCTAGTAACTAATAATAATATTACTATTAACGACAGAATACTTACAATAACATCAGTAAGGTACTGGTCGGTAGATGCTGTGGGCACTCCGTTGTTGGATATGGTGTAGTTGTAGTACACTGAGTTGCCGACCAAGGCGTGCCACTCCGTCCAGCCGGGAGGCACCAACTCGGGGCCACCTGCCTCTTTGATTCCGTACTGCAAAAAAATAAAAAAAATTTGGAATACCGGTTGACATTATGAAGATTTTTGACAGAAGGGTTTGGCAGGGAGATAGTAGACGTCTGCTAAGAAAGGATTTTATAAAATGCACCCCCTAAGGGGATGAAACGGGGTCCAAAGTAAGTATGGAAAAACTTAGGAGAAACGTAGGAGTAAACTAAGTTAGAGATACACTACTATGACATGGCGCGCCCCTCCATATTACTTTCAATGTGTGTAGTCACATCCTTATTATTATTTATTTATTTATTTATACATATACATATATATATTTTTTAATTTATTTATGTAAGAGTTTGTAAGTATCCGTCCTCAGTAGCAGGCCGGCAGATTTGTTGATCAACTAACCATAACTAGCCGACCGCGCAACACAACGCACCTGTCATTTTCATAGAGTATGTCAGTGCAGCGCCATACTAGTAATAATGAGTGATTAATGACGCCGCTAGTCGAGTAACAAATCGCCGATTTGTTTTTGTTTTGAGAGCCGGTACGCACACATGTGTAGTGAGTCTTTTAAATACTATTACAAACACTTTCAAACGTTTTGAATTGTGGAGGGGCGCGCCAAGTTATCGTAGTTTATCTATACTTACCCGAATTCAACGTGAGCTAAGCCTCTAGCAAAAGCTAGTATTAATATACTGAATATACATAGATAGAAGATATAGATTAGGTATGCATCACTCACCTCATTCAAATACTTGCCAGCATAGAAAGTCTTGTATCCAGCATTCTTTAGCACAGTAGCGAACGTGTTGTTCTGCACCGTCTGCCGCCAGTGCACCCCGTAGCAACCACCTCGCAGGCTGTTGTTGATAGTGTAGTGATTGTGCTGGTACAACCCGGAGAGCAGGCTCGCACGACTTGGACAGCATATTGGGGAGGTTACGTACTGTAATGAATGGTCATGTTGAGACAGATCAGGGCCCGATCTAGCTCAGTCCGTGGCCCGAACAGAGACAGGCCCAAGAGTAAGGCGCGTGTGGTGTTCCCCGCGCGCCTTGTTGGAGCCAGTGCGGCTGAAGAGTGACGGCCGCACCGGGTGACGGGACCCGCCTTGTGGCGGTGGCGGGTCAATACCTGCCGGGGTGCGGAAGAATGCTCTGAGCGCCCCCGTGCCCCGGCAAAAGGTAATTGGAGGAACACCGTGGGGTTTTAGTCGGTAAGAGTCCGACACACCCCTCCGCCTTCCCCGAGGTTTAGGCAGTCCATGAGGATTTCCCCACGAAAAAAAAAAATGGGCCCGATCTAGCTATTTAGCCGCTCCGGGCAAAAATAATATTCGCCGCCCTTTACACTAACACTATATGTAGGTATATGTCATGAGTTTGCTATTCCAAAGATGGGATAATATTATACGAGCTATTGTTTTAATTGTTTATTATTCACATACGTTAGTCTACTACGGTATCTGAACAAAAAATCATGAGAGTATGTTGGACTGGCAACGGCCCTAAATTTTGCCGCCCCTCATTTTTGCCGCTCTGGGCATAGGCCCCTTAGATCGGGCCCTGAGATAGCCTGGGGGTAGTTGTTGTTAGTGAATTTTTTTTTAGACGAGTGGCAGGGTGACGCATTTCTGCCAGGGTTGAAGAAATTGTTCGAAAGACACTAGACAGACTAGACACAATAGGCCGCGTGTACCGCGGTCCGCGTCCGCGTTGGAAACCGCGTCGTGTGCTGATTTTTTTACTAGGCTTCCCGGGAAAAATTCTGGCAACCCTAGTCTAGATAAACCTTACTTATTATTTGTTACGTGCAGGCGAATCTCCGACTAGTAACGCAGACAGACAAAACAAATACCTACTTGTTGAAGTAGGTATTGTTTCGAGTGTTAATTCGAAAGAATAGATAATTAAGCAACCGTCTCGCTAGTGGACGATTGATAAGTTAAGTAGATATCACAGCTACGCACAATTGGTTAGTTGACACTGTTAAATAATATTTAAAAGACACAAGTCAAAAAAATCAGCCTTGAAACCAGATTAATTTTTAAATAACTGTAATAAGATTTTTTGTTACTGTGAAATAATTAGTTACCTACGTCTATTAAGTTGGCCAAGAAGTGACGTCACCTATATGACATTAGGGTTAATAAAAAAAAATCGTCCTAATTTATCCCGTTATTTATGGTAGTAAGAGCACAAAGAGTTTACAAATAGATAAGTGACGTCACTACAGTTTACTATTGCCACACAAAAACGGCGGGAGAATCGCGTTGCGAGTTTGTGACAGCTCTCTTTGTGGAGTCAACTAGGTACCTAATTCAAAAATAGAAGTAACGAGAAACGTAAAAATGATTTGTTATGGTGGTGGAAACAAATGAACGTCCAACACAATAGGAACCGAATGATTACGCGCTAATAGCTGTCTCATATTTCGTGACGTACCTTCATTTATACATTACTCATTAGTGGCTACGGTATGTTATGAGAGAGCTAATGATCTATTGTTCTTGATTAACTGTAATCGTAGGTAGGAGTTGGAAAAATAAACAATCAGATTTTACGGGTGTAAAAGACGCATCACGAACGCGTTAACTGCGCATACTGCTCATCAAAATACGAAACATTTGAGAAAATATTTTAGCTGATAAGCTTTTATATTTTATTTGAAAAGTCACTTACCTATTGTGGTACCTAGCGCCCAATATTTAAAACTTATTTTTGTAACAAAAATGTTCTTACTTTTGAAAATAACTATCAATATTTTCCATACCCAGATGCAGATGGAGTCCCAGATAAGGTTCAAAACAAAAAAAAAATGGTCACATTTATATAAAGCACATTTAATTTTGTGCAGTTTACATGTGCAAAATTCCCCCACTACGACATGAAAAGTTACATGCCGGTAAAACTGTGATGATAGCTACTTCAATGTTGTCAATTTTCAAAGATCATCAAACTCACCGAATTACTGAAAGTGACGCCTTCATTCCCAATAAACCGTTCCACATTCTTCATTGGCGTCTGAAATTAAAAAGAAATAAAACAACACAATATTCCTAATCCATTTATTTTCACATCACTAACACTTGACTACTAACCATTCCGTCCAACACTACATCTTGATCATCTGTCAATATCAACACGATATTCGGCCTCTTTTGTTGACAAACACTGACTCCGAGAAGAGAAAACATCAATAAATAATTTAACATTTTTATAACTTATGAGAATAGAATTTTATTGGAACAATGATGTTTTTATTGCGGCATCACCGGCATTATCTCGAGGCCGGCGCACTCGCTCGCGATTACTACGCCGACTGCGAATATACCCACGCTCTTCACCAATGACCTGCAGATTAAAAAAGTAAACATTAGGTATAGATACAAAAATAAGTTACCATAGCATGATTATTTTTTTTTATCGCTCAATGGTCAATTGGTCACCTCTATGATATGTGTTTTATTTTTGGTTTGAAATTGAATTTGATTCTTATTTTTAACATAATTGAACTACATAATACAAGGACAATTGATTTTTCAAGGAGTAGTAACCTGATTATAGTGATTATGGATTTGTTTTTTTTGCTCTTTGGTCACCTTTGTACATAGTATGTTATCAGTATTATTGAAATTGGTTTTACAGTTAACTTTGGTTCATGTTTTTGTAATGGAATGTTTTAGTAAAAGCTAATTTTTTGAGAGTATTAAATTAAATTACAGAAAATCTTTCACTGATAGAAAGATTAACATGTTTAAAAACAGCTTTATTATATTAGTATTGATTCATAAATATCTAAGTATAGAAAACTGTAAGCTCAATCTTACATGTCCCACGTAATATTTAATTGATTTTACCCCGTTGACTGTGGGAAATACACTCGTTGTGTTTCTATTAAAAAACGCACCTGCGGCGCGCACACACCGTATGTGTTTTTCTATGGCGAGCGCACAAACTTCGTACCCAGCCACACTACAGGCTTAGTATAGCGAATGTCTGCCTGCAGTTAACAGGTTAAAAGAGTGCCCATTGAGTTACTCGTAGTTGTTCTGCATAGGAACCTACTGTTTAGAACAAGCAACTACCTTTGACTTACTGATAGACTTTTTGATGATTCAAAAGTGCCTATTTTATGAGTGTATTTAAAAATAAACGATTTAAGTAGTTCTGATGTTTTTTTTTTCAATGTTCTCAGCTTCAAAACAACCTTATATAACCTTGAACAGGTAGTTATATGGGTAATTTATTTTTTACATAACTGCTATACTAACAAAACAAATGATTCATAAAATTTGTTACACTTGATTGGCTGTTCAGTGTCTACTAAAAAAAATACTAAGTACCATCGTTAATGTCAGCAATACTGAATAATGAGTTAAAATACATGTCTTTGTAATATTTTTAAGCCATTTTAATGACAAAATGAAATGAACTAATAAAAAAAAAATGTTACATACTGTATATACATAAATTATACATTTATAGGGAACTCACACAATTAAGTAGATATCATTTTCGAGCTACAATTCCCCATTAACATACAGTAATTAAAAAGCTAAGTAATTTAATATAACGATGCAAAGAAAAACAGCGCGGAATCCCACATTTTTCAAAAGAGGTTAGGTCCTACTTACCACTTAAAAGGATCGTAATAAAAGTCTTTCACAAATGTTACAACGCCTTTTTTGCCCATTATATGTTCTATGAGATTTTTTACAATATTAAAGTTATTGATCTGTTATTTAACGTAACGTTAAATTTTTTCGATGAAAAGGAAAAATCGATAACCTTCAAAAGATGACGAAAACAATGCAATAGTGTGACACTGACACTTGCCACTTGACAGTGACAGGCAACTGGCAATCAATGACAGCTTTGATGCGGTGTTGCAATACTTCAACGAAGGAGTCTTTATTATGTTGCCGGTTACTCGGAAAAAACAATCTATGGAAAACTGCTAAGAAAAACACAAAAAATTGGACAAATGTTATTCATATTTTGCTTCAAATGCCAGTTTTCTTTTTCTTCTCAGGTTTCCTAATTATACAATACAATAACATGATGCTGCGCGACTACTAGCTAGGATGTTTGAAAGTAGGCATTGAAAATAAACAACGAAAACAAAAAAACACGATATTATTTATTAGTGCTAACGGTTTTTAAAACCCAGTTTGTATAATGAGAAACTTTCGTATAAACGCCAGGAAAGTAGCGATGTCCACAGGAGTAGCCGAAAGACACGATGCCTACGACTAGGCCTTTGTATAATAGTGGTCCTCCGGAATCTCCAAAGCATCCATCTGGGCCTCCAGCATCCACTCGTCCGGCGCACATCATTGAGTCTTGAATGACTGCACCGATGGTGTTGTATCTCATGGCGCATATCTTTTGGTCTATGGTGTATAGATTTGTGTGTTGTAGACGTTCAGGCTGTGGGCCATCGGGCTGAAACAAAAATATAATTTATCATTTATTTTATAATTGGTAAGGAAGCCACACAAGCCCACTTGTTTTAACCATTTTCCTTTGATTATTAACGGTATCTAATTAAGTACCTACCCAGGAATCTACGTGTCGAATAGGTACCTACTAGTGTCCCATTAGGTTCTTTTGAATTGTTCCTTAGTCCTATAACGCCTGAAGAAGTATGCAAATAAAATGCTTGTTTTAAGAAACTTGGATGACGTAGCCAGACATTTTTTGCCAACCAAGTTTCATGTAACAAGCATTTTAAATCTTTTTTATTCGTCGTTGAGTTTGTTAACACACCTGACGCTCGGGATCTACTCCGGGAATGTCAGTACCGTTGCTGCTGTCTAGCCTCGGTATACCAGATCCCTATAGTAGAAATTATAATTTAAAAACATTCAATTTAGTCAATGCAATCTGTATATCGTATGACCGCCAGGTCAAATAGACTGCCCCTCTTCTGGTGTTGTTATTAAAGGTGATAGTTAAATGGCAGCTTTGTGATTATCCAAGCTTGTATGAAGTGTGGGAATGATTTATTATTTACTAGCTACTGCCCGCGATTTTGTCCACGTCCCGGTTGATATACATAGGTATACCACGGAAACTAGTAGATACCGTGTACTAAGTTAACTTGGGCATTACTGACATCGGTGAAGGAAAGCATCATGAGGAAGTCTGGGCCTATAAAGAGTATCAGTCTGAAATCGCAAATCCGCCGTGGTGGTCAATGCTCGTGCCTTCTCTGTATGAGAAGAGGTCTTTGACCTGATAGGACAATAATAGGCTGGATTTTTTATTATAATGCCTAGATGTATTTTTATTTAACTGCCTCATTGGTCTATTGGTCGCAAAGCGCGACTGCTGAGCATGAGGTGTTGGGTTCGTTCCCTAAGTCGGACAAAGTGTTATTGGGTTTTTCCATCAGTAACTTCTCAGTTAGCTGCTTCGGAGTTTGGATTTGTGCCCACTTAATGGCAATAGGCTCGCCCCCTATTACATGGGACTTAAACATAAACTGACGAAATGTGGGTGTGTTTAGGGTACATCATTGCCTAACCCTTCGTGGATTACAGGCCTGATGTTATGTTTATTTTTACACTAGCTTTTGCCCGCGACTTCGTCCGCGTATATGTCGGTTATCGCGGACGCAGACGAAGTCGAAGTCGAATAAAAAGTAGCCTATGTCCTTTGTTGGGGTTCACACTTACCCTGTACCAAATTTTACACAAATCGGTTCAGTAGTTTAGGCGTGAAGAAAAGACAGACAGACAGACAGAAAGACAGACAGACAGAGATACTTTCGCATTTATAATATTAGTTAGGATATTAGAAAAAAAATACGAACCTCTAAAACTCCCCATCCAACGAGTGTGCAAAGAGAGTCAGACTTGATTTCCACTCCTTGCTTTATAATCGTTCCCTGCTTCACATGAGTATTAAAAGTAAATGGTCTTGAAACGACTACAACAGCTATGTCGTTTGTGTAGAAGTAATTGTCGAAGCCTTTATGCGTTACTATGGTCTTCAAGTTGTGGAGCACCCCTCCTCCAGTACGGTATGTAGATCCAACGCGAATCTTCCAATATTTCGCGAGAGTGTAACTGTAAATCGAAGAGGAGGAGTCAATTAGTTTAATTTTATTTGTTTGTTTTGGGATCTTCAATAAATTATGGTAGTATTTTGTAGGTGCCTACTTCACTTATGGCAAGATTACAGATACAAAGTTACAGGTTTCTTTTAATATGATATGAATTATATAAACATATTTTCATGTTTAATCTTTTTCATTAGAATAATTACAGTCCAATTTTTTGTTTTCTCTTTTTACCCGACTACGGCAAAGCCAAAAGGAGGGTTATGATTTTGACCGGTATGTATGTTTGTATGTATGTATGTTTGTTTGTTCCCTCGTAACTTCTAAACTACTTATCATTACAGGACAAATGAGGTGTCGTTAGAAGCGTCTCAGTTGTCCGCTGGTTATAGGGTAGGTGACGTGTCACCAAATCCAATATGGCGCCCTCTAGGGGATGTGAAGTCGTTACCGAAAAAAAAAATATTTTCGCACAGTATCGACATGGGTATCAAATTAAAGGGTTTGATGAGCACATTTGAAATATATATACATTATATAGCTTTTACTAGCTACTTTGCCTGTTTTTAACAATGTCAACATGGGTATCAAATGAAAAGGCTTAGGCCGTGTTCACGCAGACGCGGGGCGTCGGGCGTCGCGTCGTGCGGGACGGCCCGCTCTAAATTCAAATATATGGCGTTGTATAAGAGCGTTCACGGAGAAGCGATTTTAGATGTACTAATTTTCCCGCCGCGGGACGCCACGCCGCACGCGACGCCTGACGCCCCGCGTCTCCGTGAATGCGCACTTAATGAGTACATTTGAAATTCACTCGCTACTTTGCTTTTATCATTTAACTAGCGACCCGCCCCGGCTTCGCACGGGTGCATGTATTTTACATATAAACCTTCCTCTTGAATCACTCTATCTATTAAAAAAAACCGCATCAAAATCCGTTGCGTAGTTTTAAAGATCTAAGCATATATGGGGACAGACAGACAGAGAAAGCTACTTTGTTTTATACTATGTAGTGATAATATAAGCCCCAAAATAGTGTAAATAAAAAATAAGTTAAAAATAACTAAAACCCGACTACGACAAAATCGCGCACTGAAAAGTATAAAACAAGAACAATTTTCATTTGACCGATATTTCGATATTTTTAAGTAATAGCCGTGGTCGTATGCCACCTAGCCAATAAAGATTGTGTGAAACAACCACAGGCGGCATACGACCACGGCTATTACTTAAAAATTTCGAAAATATCGGTCAAATGAAAATTGTTCTTGTTTTATACTTTTCAGTGCGCGATTTTGTCGTAGTCGGGTTTTAGTTATACTTATTTTTTTATTTTTAAATTTTTATCATATGCCATACTTATGGTAAGTCGAAATTGATAGTTCAAAAACTCCTGATCTCGATGTCTTCTATAATTCGAAGATTCGTAAAAAATTGGAATAATACACAATGTAAACTGTCCAAACAAGCTAAAAAAAAAAAAGAAAGATTCTTTACTTCCTGCCAGTATTAGCGTTGTATTGAAAGCAATGCGCCGCTGACAGCACATGGCGTGACGTCAGAATGACTCCTGCGCAGTGCTGCACGTACTCCTGTGATCCCCACGCATCGAGCAGGAGCTGGGCGAGTACGGGATAGCGGTCTATGTTCGTTGGTATTCCTTGGATAACTCTTGTAAGTATGTTGTAGTTGTAGTACTGGGCGTTCGCTGAAAAAAAAACAGAGAATTCTCTCTATAGCTAAACCGCTTCAGTCCTTGCCTGCTGACAGTGCTGACACTGTTCAGGGCCCGATCTAGGGGGGGGGGGGAGGGCGGCCGGGCAAATGCCCAGAGCGGCAAAAATGAGGGGCGGCAAAATTGAATGTGCCGGGCGGTTGCACGAAGTCCAACATACTCTCATGAATTTTTGTAAACTTGTTCAGAAACCGTAGTAGAATATTATACAATTAAAACAATATCACATACATCCCATCTTTGGAATAGCAAGCTCATGACTTATTATGGTGTTAGTGTAAAGGGCGGCGAATTTTGCCCGGAGCGGCATAATAGCTAGATCGGGCCACGCTGTGAGCGCCCGTCGCCCGCACCTTTCTCGGTCCCCGTTCTCGTCATACCCCCGGGCAGGGGCGCCGACTCCGTGGGTCGGGTGCTCCAGCACCCACGAGAGGTCAATAGTGGGTGCCGAGCACCCACGATTATGAATATCACTACATACTTAGTATAAAACAAAGTCGCTTTCCCTTTCTGTCTGTCTGTCCCTATATATGCTTAGATCTTTAAAACTACGCAACGGATTTTGATGCGGTTTTTTTTAATAGATAGAGTGATTCAAGAGGAAGTTTTATATGTATAATACATGCACCCGTGCGAAGCCGGGGCGGGTCGCTAGTCTAAAATAATTTTAAAAACTCGGAGCCCCTGCCCCCGCGCCTTTAAGTGTTTTCCGCGTGACGGGGGTCTCACACCAAACTCCGGGCTGCTACTGAGATATTCCTAATAGAAAAACCCTTTAAAACTGATAGTCGCAAAAATACGTAAAAAAACTTGGAACTTTGAGCTTCAATATCTTCGAAATCAGAAGGTGAATGATGGGAATATCTTGTAACTTTCGGCTTCATTAAGTCATAAGTACCGACCTACTTAGCTCATTTCAGACTACGCTATACTATTGCTATAATATAGTAATAATAGTACATTATAGTATAGCGAAGTGTGATCGTGATCATAACAAAAATGTATGGTGCGCGATATTGTTGTGCACTAGATGCTACACTATGTAACAAAAACCCTGTCAGATCAGTGTTGCCGTTGATCAGTTTTTATGTTTTATTTTAATTTAGTTACTTCTTCTTTCTTCTTTTTTTTTTCACTGGGGAAAAATAATAATCTCAAATCCATTAAATGGTTACGTATAGGTATGTGTACGCAGTACGATGCCGAATAATACCCTTAAGGATCGGACAGGGTTTTTGTTACATGCTGTATTACAGCGTACCTAGCCTAGTCTGAAAGCAGCTTTAGGTACTTCTATTTAGCTATGTGATGTAAAAGTTGTGCTGTTGTACAGTTAAGTTAATAATTCTATGTCTTATAACTCCTACAGATTATAGCAGACGATGTAAACTTCTAATCCATTACTTAGCCGATAAAATTATTTAGATACACACGAGTTTCCAAGTCGTTATTATGAGAGATCGTATGCTTTAGCAGTAAATCTGGAAAGCTGTGAGCTTTCTTCGGAAAGTAAAAGCTTTTGATCCAAGAGCTTATTATCTGTGTTGTTTGATTAGTTGGATATACCTGTATAGTTAAAGTTAAAGCCTATTATAATCCTACATTGTGACTGCGATACGTAAAATTGCCCAATAAAAACTGTTGTTTTTTTTATACATTTTAAAACAATGGGAAAATGAACCAAACTGTATACATATACACTACCGTCCAAAAGTTTGGAAGCACTTCTGTTTTTAAACAAAACAAAAAATTGCCGAATAAGTGCGATATAAATTAGCAATAAAATAAAGGCTTATGACCTTTTACGATAGTTTATATAAAACAAAAGGATTATCATTGCACATTCATCAAGTTTTAACAAATTTCTTGATTTTGACGAAACACGCGTTTTATTACATAACACGTCGGGTACTTCCTTTAATGCAATGGTGTGGTTTTAATAAAAATATTTTGTAGTTTTATCTTTTTTGGACCTTATTTAGTCGCACTTAAGCATTGTTACGCAAAGGTTGTGATTTTAACATTGTCTGTATTCGAAAGATTTCGACCACTGCTTTGATCGTATTTTTTTCTTTTAAAAATGGCAAAACGCACGCAAATTACATTTGAACAGCGAAGCACTATTTGTACTCTACGTGAGGAAAGATACAGTGAACGCCAAATCGTAGTAAAGCTCGGAATTTCTTGTAAATGCGCCCACTACACCCTTGCTAGGAAACATGGTACTGGTAAAAACTAAGATAGAAAAAGGTCTGGCACGCCCAAATCAACTACAAATCAAGAGGATAACGTCATCAGAGTTCTTTCTTAACGAATGCAACGCTTACTGCACCACAAATTACCGCAGCTCTGAATGATACGCGAGAAGCACTCATTTCAATACCACCTGTTAAGAGACGTCTACTGTCCGCGAGACTAAAAGGATGTGTTGCTGCCTAAAACCAAAACTAACAATTCAGTATAACAATAATAGACCAGAATGGGCAAAGGCGCATAAAAACTGGACAATAGACCGATGGGGAAATGTCCTTTTGAGTGACAAATCAAATTGTCAGATTTTCAGATCAGTAGACGTGTTTTTGACTGCCGGCCAAAATAAGACAGGGCTTCAGAGGCATGTACAGTGCCTTCTATCAAACAGGGTTGTGGTAATGTTATGGTTTGCGGGTGTTTGGGCAACGGTAAACCCGGAAATCTTGTGAGAATAAGCGGAAAACTAAACAAGGAAAGCTATTGGAAAATTCTTTAGGATGCCGCCATACCCATAGGACTGAATCTCATTAGTCGTGGATTCGTTTTTCAACAAAACAATGATCCTACACATTCGTCTAAATTGTGCCAGAACTTATTGAACAAGAAAAAAGATGAAACAATTAAAAAAAATCATGCAATGGCCATCTCGTTCTCCCATTGAACTTGTTTGGGATGAACTCGATAGAAGGGTGAAAAATCGATCTCCTACGAACTCAAAACATTTGTGGCAACTATTAAAGAGCGAATGGAACAAGATAGATGAACATTATTTTAAGAAATGAATTAATATAATGCCTAGAATATTTGAAAGGATAATATAAGAAAATGGAAAACTTCGATGAAGCTGAAATTTTATTGAATTTCCATATTGTATGTTAAATTTTTATATTGTTTAATTTAGTTTTAGTCTATTTTATTATTTAAAATCAATACAAACATGTTTAGATGGCTTTCTTTTGTTTTATTTAATTTTACCTTGTTGCTTCCAAACTTTTGGACGGTAGTGTACACTGCATACCAAATAGAAAGGTACTTTTATTATAGACCTTGATAAGATAACATCACGCCTGTAATCCCCGAAGGGTTAGGCAGAGGTGTACCCGTAGTAGGTACACCCACATTTCACATGAAAAAAGGGGCCTATTGCTATCAACCGGGCCCAAATCCAGAATCCCGAAGCTGCTACTAAGAAATTCTTGATGGAAAACCCCAATAACACTTTGCCTGACCTGGGTATCGAACCCAAGACCTAATGCTCAGCAGTCGCGCTTTGCGACATTAAAATATTCGTCACTTTTACCCTTTTATAAATTGTAAGAATATACCACCATATTATTCGTTGAAAAGCTTAAATAAAGTATATTTACTCACCTTGTATAAAGCACAAACCCACTAATATGAAAAAACGATGCATTATAACTCTGTTTTGATACTTTAAAGCAGTCTCTTTACTCATATAACAACGATTTGATACTGATCCGATGCAAACTCGAGACGATGTGATACTCTCGGGAGGTACTAAACATGAATTATGGTGAGCTTATTGTATACTACGACGACTATTCTTGATACTTGAATAAAAATTCAGTCCAATAATTTTTTCCTTTTTTGTGAAAGCATTGCTCAAAACTCAAAACGTTGGACATCAGGGGATGTGATCTATCCAGAACGTGCTGTACTTACTTCTTTTGCCTGCATTTTTAACTTGGTATGCGGTCTGTCTGATGTAAAGATGAAATAAGTCAAAGTCAAAGCATTTATTTCAATTAGACCACCAATACTTAGGAACTTTTGAATTGTCAAGGAGTCGGTCAGTTGGTCAGAAAGTAGAAGCTAGTTACCTACGTAAGATTTGAAGATCTTTTACCCATAGGCGGACACACCTATTACCTATTTATAAGAAAGAAAAAAAAATAACAGTACAGCATCTCGATGGAGTTTATAATACGAATACGTATGGAGTTTCTTGCCCATTCTTTTCCATTCAAAACTACCTTTTGGAAGGGGCAACTAGATTCAATTCCTTTCTTCTTTTTGTATACTATGACGTTCAAAAGTGCCTTCTAATGGCCTAATTGAAATAAATGATTTGACTTTGACTTTGAATAGCAAGTAAAGTAGGTATTTATATATTATTTTGTAGAAGTTGGCATTATTGTTAAAGAAAGCAAAGTATCAAGATTGCTCAGTATTACATGTGAAATGCAAATAGTATCTCGCAGTACCTATATTATGAACATCAATCATTTGGAGAGTAGTCAGTAGAAACTCTATAAGAAGTAATTTGTTTTAGTCACTTGAGGTGGAAACGTAGCAAAAAGTGATCCGAGCCCAACATGTCATTAATATTATAGTTAATTGATTTTTTAATGGTAAATTAACGGTTGTTTTGTTAAGGTAGGTAGAGGTACCTCTCACTAATAAGAAGTTAGAGTCAGCGCAAACAGTGAATCGGTATGTTTTAACTGCCCCGTTGCACGTTGGTGTCGTGGTTTCAAGCGCGACTATTCAGCGTGGGGTCCTGGGTTCGATTCCCAGGTCGGGAAAAAAGTGTTGTTGTGTTTTTTCGTTAGGAAAAACACAGTAGCAGTCCGGAGTTTGTAACTAAGCGGTGCGACAGCCCTGTGCCTAAGAAAGCACGTACCTAAAGCCGATGTTTTTTAGCCTGCAGACCTGTGCTAACTTGCTAAGTATTCTCTAAAAACACAGCGCCGCGGCAGCGCCGACACTATGGTTTGTGTTTAGTGGATTTTCAACTTTATAGTGTAGACCACAACGTTGAAAATCCACTGAACACAAACCATAGTGTCAGCGCTGCCGCGGCGCTGTGTTTATATAGAATAGAATATCTGCTGCCCTACCATGAACTCTTATTGCGATCCAAAAAACTGAATTGTTCTTCAAATAAGTCAATATAACGCATCAATTTATGTCATTAATTGACGTATTTTCTCTTATCGCGATCCAAAAACTGAACTGTTCTTCAAATACGTCAATATAACGCATAAATTGATGCGTTATATTGACTTATTTGAAGAACAATTCAGTTTTTTGGATCGCAATAACAGTTCATGGTAGGGCAGCTGGATCTCTCCCCGGTTGTCGGATTACCGTCCCATCGGACTATGGCAGTGAGGGAAGTGAAAGTGCACCTCTTTGCGTACACATTAAATAATAATTATCTCCTGCGTAGGTACTTGCAATGGCTAAGTCTTCATTGAGACCGAAATCGGTCTGGAGAATTTTATTATTATGCGCGAATTTTCATTGAATTTTTAAAATGAAATCAAGTGTTTCAAAATAGAGTTTAAAATTGCGTGTAATATAATTCCGTTCGGTATTTATTATCTTGCACCCAATAACTGAATTTCCAACTTTATTTGTGATGATTACAGTTCATTATCAATTAACTCAAAGAAAACTACTTGATCCGAGTATTTTGTGAATCTCTCTGTGCTGACCGTTAGGAGTTGGCTCTTTATGCCAAACCATATGTGGATATAATATACCTGTAAAGTAGGCCTAGGTACCGAATTTAGTGGACCCGTTAAGATCCGTGCAGTGACTCGCAGGTCGCGACCTCCAAGACCAATTTGTGGAACATAATAAATAACTCACCTACTAACTGCGAGGTCGTGATATGCGGATTCTATTTTCGTACGAAATAAAAATAGATTTGCAAAAGAAATTAAACTTTTTTTAGAAGAAATTGGGTAAGTAGGCAGTGCTCTTGCAAAAACATTGCGGTTGGGAAGCCCCAGTCCCAGACAAAGAGAGAAAGAGAGAGAAGGTTGCCCGGAGAGTGCATAACGCTTTTTTCTATTACGGCGATTTGTGTCAGTTAACTCCTACTCTGCAAGCTGCGTTATGGAACTTCGTTCCTATTAATTACCTACTTCAAAAAATGGATTGTTTGAAGTAGGTAATTTAGGAGGAGAGAAAAAAGAGGAAGCCTACTTATCGCAACCGGTGTGGGACGGCGCTGCCAGGATGTCACATGCTGCTACGTCCTGCAGTGCCGACGACGCTCCTCTACGTGTCCCGTTTGCACCCATGCCACAAAGGCTGAGGACATCGTAGAGTACATACGGGTGAAAACCTGCTGGGCCTTGAGGGTGGAGAAGTTGGAGGCGCGCCATAGCACCAATTTCAAGTTGTTCATGGTGCGCGTTCCGACCAATCATTTGATGACCTTCCTCAAGGAAGAGTTTTGGCCGAAAGGTGTGCTGTATCGGCGTTTCCGCGGCCAGCTACGCGACACCTCGCAGCGTAACACGACGCCGACACTTCGTGTGTAGTAATTTTTATAGGTTTATTATATAAAATATGTATTAGTTTATAGTTATTGTACCTATTTATTTTCGTATTTGTGTTTTATGGGCCTCAGTTGCCTGAAATAAAGGTTTATTATTGTTATTATTTCAAGAATAATTTATTAAGAATGTATACAACACCCGCTAGTAACATTATTTATTTTTAATTGATGAATTAAATTCTAAGTATGAGGTCCATTATGTGTAAGGTCCATGCATAAAAACGTATGTCAAGACCGCTGTGGACCTAGTTTTGGGCCTGTGGTCAAAATTGGAACTAACGACGCCATCACAAAAAAAAAGTTACAACTTGTTCAAAAACAAAGGCTATACTTACCTATTATTTAAGTGCTTAAAATTCTTTGTAGCACTGTAATCATGAAGGTCTTAGGGAAAACAAATCTAGAAATAATAGAAAGATTGCAATAACAACTGTAGGTATATTATATTCTGTCTTTTCTTAATCTTCATCATTGTCTAAATAATAACAAAACCTATATACACAAACAAATATATAAGTAATACCTATAAAACAAACGTATTACTTTGAAAACCTATTGATTCCAAAGATAATTATATCTTGACAGGTGGCGAAAAATGGAACTAAAATCAAATGTACTAAATTTGACATATCAATGACAGTTCTGTTTGGAAGCAGCGCCACCCTGACATAGCAAGTTATACTAGGCAAACTGTACCTACTTTATCGAATGATGCCTTTATTACGTATAGACAATTGTATTTGACTGTCTATGCTTGTATAATATTTCATTACACCTAATAATTTGATTACTTTTTTCATATCTCCATCGAAAAACGCAGTAGATACTTCCTTCTGTAATTTTTTGATTTTAGCCTTATTTTCTGCATTTAATTCCATTATTTCTTTTTCAGTTTCTGCATTCTCTACTTCTTCATTCTTCTCCATTATTTTTATTAGGAATTCTTGGTCTACTTCTGTGTTTTCTGGGATCTCTTTACCTCTTAGGCTCAGCATGTATATTCCTGCAAATAAAGATTTTTTTACATGAATGTGTGTACATTATGATTGTCTATACCACAAATTGTAGCAAGCCTCCAATCCATTCCTTAAAGTATCAGTTCCATTTTTTAAAGTATCTGGTGAATACCAGATACTTTAAAAAATGGAACAGAATTTGTATGAAATAATCTGCCAAATAATTTAATCAGCACTTATTCGAAGATTGTGAAACAGGCTCTTATTCTCCTATTCAATGATATCGATTATTATCTTTAACTAGCTTATGTCCGCGACTCCGTCTGCGTAAAAGTTGGTTACCTGTAGTGTTGTATAATGTTTGTGCGAAACCCTTATTGTTTTTTTTCTATAATAAAAGCTTTTAAAAATAACCTACGCACTCCTTGCACATGAGCTATCTACTGATGAAAGTTTCGTCGAAATCAGCTTAGCCGTTTAATCAAAGGTCGTGAAACAGGCCCTAATGATAAGAAATAAAAGGATAAACAGGCACCTACTCAGTAACATTTTTTGATACTAATAACATTTTACTACTTTTTACCTTTGGCAACTAACTAGGTTTTTTTTTATTAACCTTTTTTGTGTATCACTGCTGGGCAAAGGCCAGCCTTCCTTGCTCCAAACTTCTCTGACTGGGGCAGTCCCTGGCCATGTTTGCCCCAGTAACATAATCATTTTATCATCACACTACCTTAGCCATATGTAACCTCAACAGCGCTGTCCTCTTTAGGGCATCTAGTGAGTGAATGTTATGGTCACTATGGGTCTTAGACCTGCCTTGGTGACCAAGACTTGATTCTTACCTCTGTTTAATGGTTCCAATAATGTTTTGTAAGCCTCATTCACTAAAGATGAATACATCTCTGAGATTTCTTGTTCCTTCTTTTCCCTGAAATATTTGAAAAGGTGTTTTATTTACTATGCTTGAAAAATATGATTTCCAATTTTTATTTTAAAATGTTAGGTACACAAGCTAGAGGTTTGGAATTGGCAATTTCCATTTTGAATTGTGTAATATTGTTCCATAACTATTGTTACTATTAGTTATAAAATATGATCTGTACCACATAAGTTTAAATTATGTTCATATTATAAAAGTTAAACTAATAAAATTATTATTTACCTGTTACCGAACTTATCAGGATGTAAGTACTTTTGTAATTCTTTATATTTCTTTGCTAGTTCCGTTTCATCTAAGTCATAAGTTTCATTGACTCCCATGATTTTAAAATAATTATCTCCCTTTGGTGGCTCTTGTAGGGCATTGCAACTTCCACAGAATAAAGCAGACTTCTTAATTTGAACATCTTTGCCGCAGGACCAACATGATGCTAGACGAATTTGTCTAAATAAACTTTGTTTTAACGTATGGTTTATTATTAAACTTCTTACACTCATAATTTTGAGGTTAAATTACGTTCTATCAAGTTGGAAGGGCCTTGAAAGGCTTGTAAAAATTATGATACAATTTCAGTAACGTCACGTTGTCTACACAACAGTTAGAGTCAAGTAATTTTGGCTACCTAATTTTTTTGTCAACAAATAAATTTGGAGTTTTCCGTTTCATAATAATTGACATTGAAAGTTGACATAATAATAAAGATAACGATTGACATTTTGACAATCAGATGATTTGGAAACGTCATAGAGCAACACGTGTACCTTCCGTCAGGTACCCGTGTTGCTCTATGGGAAACGTTGACACCGTTTAGTTTTTGCTGAGCGATTACAAATATAAAAATGTGAAAAAATATTTTATTAATGTCTATGTATATTAATATACTAATAAAATGTCAATTCATAAAAATTAGACCAATTTTCCCCCCAAGGGGAAGAAAATTGATATTTCGGGTCTTGCCGTAGGCCTGACCTCTGAGATTACCTCTTCTATTTACGTTCACGAGTGGGTGTGTGCAGCCATTATCTATCCCGTTCCTCCCTAGTAACCTACCTATCGCTGTCTCTTTCTCATGCTGTGCTTGACGGCTAGCTAGAGTCGGACCGTACAACGGTCCGTTTCTTCAGTACCTTATCGATCAGCCGGCAAGAAATTGCCTAGGTCAGGCCTACGGCAAGACCCGAAATATCAATTTTCTTCCCCTTGGGGGGAAAATTGGTCTATTTCGGCTCTGTGCCTATGGCCTGACCTCTGAGATATGTCTTAAATCTGCCGGCATGTTAGTTATCAGCACAGCAGCGTACTGTGATAAGATACCTAAGAAATGATAGGTATATTTAATTACTGGAAAGATTTTAAAAATTGAAGACTTGCCAAGAAAGAGTATAAAGGAGATAACAATAGATTCTTAACATTGAAGTTTCTTATTAGTTTTAGTTTCACTTCTTGAATCAGTCTTCTTCGTAGCAATAATGAGATAAAACAAAACAACTCCTTGTTATAAAAGCAACAGACCAATAAACTTCCGAGTAACTTATTATAACTAAATAATAGTCACTCCTGGGGATAGATACCAGTAAAATTAGTACAATCATTGTCAGTGTAGTCTAGACCTATATTTTGAGTACAGACAAATCAAGTTAATAATATAAGTTATAAACGCACTTTAAAAAATGTAAAGTGAATCACATCTCGGATATTTATTACAATGTTACAAAAGATTCAGTGACCTTGTTATTATTTAATATTAGCCTCACGGGTTGCAGACCAAGTTATCAATCTCATTTATTAATGTGTGTAAAAAAAACAAAACATGGTTTTGGTCCTAAAATCCTCCAATTTCCTCTCTTCCAGGACCCGATCTAGCTATTTAGCCGCTCCGGGCAAACATAATATTCGCCGCCCTTTACACCAACACTACATTGTAGGTCATGAGCTTGCTATTCCAAAGATGGGATGATATTTATGTGATATGGTTTTAATTGTATAATATACGCATACGTTAGTCTACTACGGCTTTTGAACAAATATACAAAAATTCATGAGAGTATGTTGGACTTTATGCAACCGCTCGGCATCAACCTCAATTTTGCCGCCCCTCGTTTTTGCTGCTCTGCCCTCTGGACATTTGCCCGGCTGGCCCCCACTTAGATCGGGCCCTGCTCTCTTCAATACTTTGTGTAGCGGGCTAGCGGCTGAAACCAGCTGACAATAAGCTATTACTGAACGGGAGGCCGGTCCTGTTATTTCCACGAGTCTTGACAAATAAATATGAAACTATCTGATTATTGGCGTCTCTGATAACTGATTTTTTCGTGATAATTATATACTTTTTTGCCCAATCTTCAATATCCTAGTTCCTGATCGTTTTTTACTAATTTCCCTGTTGTTTGTATATTTTTGACCTTATCAGTCTTCGGCTCGTAATGTGGCCAGGAAATCACCTCATTTTCTGACTGTAGGTACTAGAAAATTGTCTTACAATCTTGGAAGGGTCAAGCCATGTACTCCCTTTCTAGATGATAAAAGCATTAAGTTATTGTCTGGAAACATATAAACGTTGTGAAAGTCTGGTAGGTATCCCATATTTTTGGTCGTGAGGTGATATCCCTTTTGTTGTGGTTCGTTTGTTTTTCCCTTTTGAGATTGTTAGTTTTATACAACCTATTTCTTATAAAATAGTAAAAAGTATATTGTACTACTTCTGTGGGATCTGGGTTATTTAAGGAGACTTTTGATTTTTAGCCCACAAGCACCCGCTTTTTTATGCTGATGAATAAGTTCCAAGAGATGTTTTGCGCTATGAAGTCTCTGTTATTTGTTTGACCAATTCTTCAACAAATCGGCCTACTCCGTACTTTCTATGCTTCCAAGTACAATTTTAGTATTTTGGGAGGAGGGATTGGTTTGAAGATTTATCTAATTGGTGGCCTAAGCCCCGTATTGGGAATCGTCTGGACATAGCTTGAAATGTTTTAGGATTCTGTATATGAATAATGGTAAAAGGAATATCCATCCTAGTTTGTAGTCCCAGGCCATTGTAAAAATGATTTCACAAATTCTGCCCGCCTGTATGGGAACCGCGATTTTTGTGTTGCAAATAGGTGGAGTGCCCCATATTCTGAAAATGATTTCTAATATCCCGTTCAGCAGGTTCCAGGCTGGTAAGTTCTTGCCGTTTGGTAGATGATCTGATATTACATTGTAGTGTGTTCTATTTGCCATTCTATATTCTTGCGTATAACCGTAGTGCAGATGTCGCCAGCTACCTTCTTTTTTTTTTTTTTTTGCAGAAAGTGTAGAACTCATACAATATGTTCATGCGTGGTGAAGAGATCCTGAGCGGGGCGCATAGGATACACGACCCGGAGTTCCTGACGGACAGGGCGAAAAGTGATCCCCCCCCCCTGGTTCTTTAGGTATACTACCTCAGTTTTGTTGTCGCATTGTATAAGAATGCGTCTGTTTTGTAGTATGAGTATAGATAATATATGGTGGAACTTTTATGTTTAGATATGGTTCAATAATATTCGAACAATTTTGGAAACAATAAGTGAGTTCCTGATGGCGGAATGTCATTGAGGACCGATCGGGACTCAATTACTGTGGCACGATTGGTACAATAGTATTTAAGCAAGTCGTCGGATATTCGAATAAGAACGAAACTAGCTGCCCGATGCCAGCATCTTTTTTTTTTTTTTTTTTAGCTTTCCGTGGTCTCGACCGCTACATTCAACGGTTTCCTGAAGTTTTAGCCGCTGTACCAAAAGTCCATGAGTTATGGTAACAAACGCCTAGTTACATTTCCCCAGTCGGAGACTTGGAGTGTTAATTACATTTCATTAATTGTTACATTGTTGCTTTAATTTAATAAAGACAATGGAAAACTGGTAAACCCTGAAGGGTTTTCCTGAGAGTCAGCGTTGCGGATTATTCCATGTTGGCTCTCCAAATCTTCGACATTTCAAAACTTGTTATGCCAGAATATGGGTTCGGTTTTGGTATGGCAGGTTAATAGTCTTTTGTAGAAAATGAGAAAACCCAATCATTATTGGTGTCCTTATTAGGGTCTTCGCCAGATATGTAGGGCTAGGAGCTTACCAACTCGAACTATCGATCCTGTATTCGTTTTCCTTGTTTGTGATTATTATCTCATAATATGATTTGTATCATGCCTTCCATCCGGGCTAGTATATCATTTGTGGTATAGAAGGAGACATCAGGAGGCGGGATCCATAGGCTCGCCCCATATTACAAGGGACATAAACATCACTGGCGAAATATGGGTGTAATAATAGGTACACCTCTGCCGAACCCTTTAGCAATTAGAGGCGTTATGAAAAAGAGATGACAGGTAGCGAGCGCGTGAATTAAGTTATCTTTTGAAGGAGATGATAGTCTGGGTCGCTTTAGTTTTATGTGTCTGATTAGGATATTATTTATACCTCGTGGAGGGATTTATTTTAGGGATTCTTGAACTGGACTATTTGACTGGACTGGTTTCGACAATTTCGACCGGAACCGATTCGTCCGTTGTTTTTCGAAAGAACAGTTCACCTAGTGCGATTAGTTCTCTTAAATGGTTATTGACCATTATTAAATACTTCGACGTTTCTATGTCCTGCCCATGGCATCAACTGGTTGGTCGGGTTAATCTCAGGGCTCGGTCGGATAAATCTTAGGACCTGATCGGATCAACTTTAGGGCCGGGTCGGATTAGGACACGGTCGGTTCAATCTCTGGACACGGTCGGATCAGCCTTAGGTCGGTTCAACAATAGGGCCGGGTCGGATCAACCTTAGGACCCGGTCCGATCAATCTTAGGATATGGTCGGATCAACCTTAGGATCTGGTCGGATGAACTTTAGGGCCAGGTCGGATTAACCTTAGGACATGGTCGGATCAACCTTAGGACATGGTCGGATCAACCTTAGGATCCGGTCGGATCAATTTTAGGGCCGGGTCGGAACAACCTTAGGACCCGGTCGAATCAACCTTAGGACACGGTCGGATCAACCTTAGGATCCTGTCGGATCAACTTTAGGGCCGGGTCGGATCAACCTTAGGACCCGGTCGGATCAATCTTAGGACACGGTCGGATCAACCTTAGGACACGGTCGGATCAACATTAGAATTCAGTTGGATTAACTTTAGGGCCTAGTCGGATCGACCTTAGGGCCCGGTCGGATCGACCTTAGGGCCCGGTCGGATCAACCTTAGGACACGGTCGGATCAATTGTCTGGGCCGACCACGGTCGGATCATCCTTAGGACACGGTCGGATCAATTGTCTGGGCCGACCACGGTCGGGCCCCCTTTCATGCCCGGTCGGGCCACTCACGTACATACGTGATTTGAGACTATAACCGTCTGGGCATCAACCCGAGATCGGAGTGGTCCCGTTTTCTTGATTATAACCGTCTGGGCCTCAACCCGAGAACGGAGCGGCCCTGTCTTTTTGACTATAACCGACTAGGTATAACCCGAGATCGGAGGGCCCCGCTTCCTTGCCCAGACGGGCCATTCACGTACATACGTGATTTGAGACTATAACCGTCTGGGCCTGAACCCGAGAACGGAGTCTAAATCGAATTTAGGTTTATTAACCAAAATCTGAGTCGGAAGCGGTACAAAGTATCCACGTGCAAGAGAGCAGTTCCTGAGAAAAATAAATGAATATTTATATTAGTTTACTCACCTCACTCACATAATTATTTCTTTTAATTTAAACCGAACGTTACTCAACGTTTTTTAAACTTTTAAGTTTTACGCGTACAACACACCACTCGCTTACGTAAACAAAAGCGTACTGAAGAAACGGACCGTTGTACGGTCCGACTCTAGCTAGCCGTCAAGCACAGCATGAGAAAGAGACAGCGATAGGTAGGTTACTAGGGAGGAACGGGATAGATAATGGCTGCACACACCCACTCGTGAACGTAAATAGAAGAGGTAATCTCAGAGGTCAGGCCATAGGCACAGAGCCGAAATAATAAATTATAATTTTTGACTTTGAATTGAAATGTAACAAAAGGACTAAATAAACCAAAAAGCCTAAAAGCTTGATTATGTGAAAGAATGTTTCACCTGTCAAATGTCAATATCAAAATTGACTTTGGCAAATTGGCATAATTGGCATTTTGTAAACAGTTTTCGCGCCTCCAAAGTGGTGTTTTTATTTTCATTTCGTGGATGCAGAAAGTTTAGAAAACTTTAACCATGGCGAATTACTTTACAATGGACGGCACCGAATCTACAAACTTTCAGAAGGAAATATCTGGCATGATGCACGGTTTTGGCGACAATCCGAATCCAAACGCGGCCACTGTCGTGTTAGTCGAAAGTATTGTTCAACAACAATTAAAGTTTATGATACAAGAGGCCAATCAAAACTGCATCACAAGAAGCGGAAGGGCTATAACTAACTACGATATCATTTTCTTAATGAGAAAGAATATTAAAAAACTGAAACGGCTGCACGACTATCAACTGAAATTAGATCAAATTGATAAAAAGTGTATATTGAGTATTGGTACGCCCGCTGACTCTTTGATGCTGATGGAAGATGAAAAAGATCCAACAATCAGGAAGCGAAGGACCCACATAGACTATATCAAAGAATTTGATGAGTATGATGAAGTAAGTCAAATAAAATTTGATTCCATAGATTACATAAGGAAAGTACGAGCTGCTAAAATTACTGAGTCTATGACGTTTGAGAAGTATGAAGCATACCATAAAGCTAGATGCTCCTCGTTCCGTTCCGGTTACGGTATTGGTAAGGGCTTTATTAAGCTTGAACGCTGGCTAAACCCGGTAAAAGAATTTAAGATAACTCAAGCAGCATTAGAAGTGCTATGTTTCGTTGCATATGAAACTGTTGCGGAGATTGTTGACGGAGTCTTCTTAGTACGACAGGATGCTAAGAAGAAGACCGGAGACCCTTTTAGCAAGTTTGAAGGCGGACATTTCTGTAATCCAGTCAGTTTGAACAATGCGGTGTACATCAAGTCAGGGTACGAGGGTGTACCAGCCATTACGGTAGCCGAAGTAAGAGAAGTACTGCGAAGATATTATTCACCGAGAGTTGGAATGAATGGGTTATTCTATAGAAATATGAGTATGGATTTGCCTATCAGATACTTAGCATTTTAATTGTTAGATCACTATTTTGTACTTATTCATTTACCTAGTAGACAAAGTGATGTATTGTGATATCAGCCAATTTATTAATATAAGAAACTGAGTAAGAATAAAAGGGCAATATTAATAGCCCACATGGTAATGGCAGCAACAATGCCCCTTCATTATCCTCGTAAGGCCCAAACTAAATTTAAGTCAATTTAAATTAGGACCCAATGTACTAAAAATAGGTGCAAGTAGTTGCGGCCCAGAACTTTGATTTGGTTAAAAAGTTTAAATAGAATGCATTTGTTGACTTGATCAATCTTAGGTGGTATTTCTACCTAATACCCAATACCTAATACCTTCCTATACCCCTTACCACTTCATGAAAAAAAAAATGTTAAAATCATTTTTTTTCTATATTGGGTCACCGGGCTAAAAAAAAGGGTTTAAATAATTATCATGTCATAATTTTAGGTCGCTGGGCCGTAATTTAATTATTTTGAAAACTATCTTGGGCCGGAGTGACTAGTTTTTTGTTGTCCTTATGTTAGGCCGTTGGGCCTTACATAAATATTATTAATAGTAATCTGTTATTCATAGTTAGGTATTTCATAAAGGGGAAGATACATCCGGCATCCAAATTTTGTCTTTAAGTCATCAACCTGCATATTTTGCTTTGAAATACTTTTAAAAATTACAATGGTACTTTAAAATGGCTGTTATATTTTTTAATATTAGGAATTCTGACATCCGCAGATCTTAAGCGGATCTTAAGAACCTACCTACCTATATGGGTGCAGAAATAAAATAATAAGATATTATTTTTTAAACTTTTTTTAATATAGTAAGTTAAGTTAAAAATTGGACTATTATTATTTAATATAAAGTTTATAAAGTAATCTTGACGCCTTTTTGGAGTCAAGTCTGTTACATAGAGGTTCGTTAGTTAAACCCTTGCTACTCAACAATAGGGTAGATGCGCAAACGTCGGGCGCGGCTAGGATGCTTTACCAGGCCACAGACAGGCTGGTCAATGAGAGTTAGTAGAGCAGTGAAGGTACTATGGGACTGACATAGTCGAGCAACGACTTAAAGTCCCCAAAATAAATAAGATTAAAAAAAAAAAAAAAAATTGGGTAGATGACACCACCAATCAACTGACGTACTTTTTCTAACCTGTCAAAACGCTATTCTCCCATAGATTTTGTATGGTGTAAATAACTATGACGTCACTTTTGAGTAGACTCAATTGACTAACTATTTATAAATTAGAAAGCAATAAAAAATCAAAACAGACAGTTAATTGAAAATGAATTATCAGGGCTAAAATAAAGTGTTTCTTTAGAGAAGTTATGTCTTGGTATTATTGGTTAGTGATGTCATCTACCCTATTGCTCGCGCGTGTCGTACGGCACTGCATACGGTACGCGACAGTCGCCGTCCCCGCCCAATTTCTGGTCGCGACCTGTGCTACATATCTGCATCCGCATTGATTATTGCGGATACGGATGCAGATATCAATCATTGACATTAACATTTGTTCATATAGGTACCTACCTAAAATGAGTATCTCTTTAAACTATGAATTTGATTTCACATTCGCAACATCCCTGATCCAAATCGATGCGGAAGTTCCGCAATTGAAGCACTGGGAGCAACAAGGGCGTTCGGAACCCAAAGTCCATTTTGATATTATTGCCTCAAATTAAGCATTGCGCCATCTAGTTTTACATGACAAAAACTTATTTTGATTCATTGATTCTAGATCGCGTGATGGTTATTTATTGAGAGGGTTTCGTTACGCCGTTGTTGCATGGATTATTGATGAGTTTGAATTTCAAACATGTAACGACCCGCAGCTTGCGAAAGTTTATTTTAATGTAAAACCATGTCCGAAATCAGTGATTTTAGTGCAGATGATGATCAAACTGATTATGTATCCCCAAAAAATTCTCCCAATTCTGTTGGTTCGAGCGAATTCGGGGAATATTAACACACACACACAAATATGTTTAAACTTTAAATAATGAAACCAAATGATTGCTGTAATTTAAGTACTTTGAAATAAAAATGATTATTTTAAGCTAAGCTATTATTTATGCCTTATTAACCTTTTAAAATATGAACGCCCAATTAATTTACGGGTTGGATGCAACAAGGGCGGATAACATATATTAAAAAAATATGTTATTTTGAAGTTTCTAACTATCCTAAAATAATAATAATAGTTGAATCTTATAACTGACTCATGGTACCCTTAATTATAAAAGTGCTAGAGATTTATCTTAATTTATTTAGAATTTATAATACATCTAAAACTTTAACTTCAATTATCTCAAAACTCACTTTTTTGTGTAACGCCCTTGTTGCACCCAATGCTTCAATTACAAATGCAGATGCTAACATTGCATTTGCAACATGTCTGCTGTACACAAGATGTGTATTTTGAAGTTTGTGTGACAATTAGTAGGTATTAAAAAGATATTGGTGCCGATTCCCTTGAGAGAATTGACATCTCTTACTGACATACAGCGAAAGAAAAGAACGGTGACATTTAAGAACTAAGTTAAAGATGTCAAATTACTTTTGCCTTGAATTTTTCCGTATTTTTAATCTACACGTTATAGCATGTCAACTATAATTGTATGGATGTGTCAGATTGACTAAATTTGACAGCTCTTATTTACATTAGTCTCTTTCTTGTTTTATTGGATAGAAAAAGATAGAAATAGTCTAATTTTAGTTTAGTTTGTGAACAAGGGAATCGGCACCATTGTTGAATTGATTTAGTTTTAAGTACGTAGGTATTTAAGTTTATTGTTTAAGAATCAACAATGATTTTTGAATAAATACTTTTTCAGTAAATAACCCGCTTTGTATTCATTTGTCGAAACATAATCGTAGTTCACAGCTTAATTATCAGAATTTTGAATTACCTATTTTGATACAAACTTACCAATTTTGTTGCAACCACGTCGGTTGCAATGTAATTTAGCTTTTAGTACCTAATTAATAAAATAAGTTCGTCTGTCCATTAATGGAAAACCACAACTCTGCAATGGAGGTGGATAGATCCATGTTGATTTTCCGATATTAAAAGCCAACCAGCGAACCATTCCATGCTCCGAATTAAGTAAAACTTTACTAAATTATTATTTTGTATAGTAGATAGGTAGTTTGAGCTGTGGACACTGATCATTATCAGACGCATCGCTGTACTGTGGATATTTACCTACCTAGTCGGTGGGTAAGGGCGCTTTCAATTTATGCGTTTCTTGGCGGCCTGCTGCGGTGCCGAAGCGGTGCGTTAGACGTACAGCGCACGGACGATCACAAAACGCACGGTGCGGCAACAGTGCGGCGCCGGTACCGCGAACGTTCGACAACCGGATATTAACGTCCGTTGCCGCACCGTGCGTTTTGTATGAAAAAAGAGGATCGTCCGTGCGCTGTACGTCTAACGCACCGCTTCGGCACCGCAGCAGGCCGCCAAGAAACGCATAAATTGAAAGCGCCCCTAAGGGATTTGGTTTTTAGCCTATTATTGTCCCACTGCAGGGCAAAGCCCTCTTTTTTAATACTAAGAAGGTTTATTGATCGCCACGCTTGTTCAAGGTGGATTGGCGATTCCAGACTTGTTCATGACTACCTTTTGCCCGCACTTCGTCCGCGTAAATGTCGGAACCCCGTTACATCCCTTTAGGGGTGATTTTTGGAAAATCCGTTCTTAGCGGACGTCTACTAGTCGATTAGGTTTCAGTCAATTGGTTCTTGATATTTTGTGATGAGGAAGTGTAGGACCTTTCTATTTTATATATATATTTTGATAGATAAGTCTAGGTTTCCTTACGATATTTTCCGTAATCGATGTCAGTTTAGTCCAAGATAAACTTAAAAGAACATAGGAATTTAAAAAGTCGCATTTGTACCCGGATTGAAATTCATCACCGACACCACTTCATGTATGACTTGACCATTGGGTCATTACGATAATTTTTCAGTTACCTTGCGTATAATAAATACACACCAAAAAAAAAACAAAGTAGGTAGTAGGTACCTAACCCAATAACATAAAGGGTAACAAACTTGTTAATGCCGCAAAAACCAGAAACATTCCAGAGCTTTGGTTCCAAACCTGTGGGTAGGTAATTACCCCTGTGGGGGTAAAAGGCTTTTCGGCGGAAGTAATAAATCTAAGTACCTAATAATATGAAATGAAAAAAAGCTCATTAATATAATGCGGGTATTGTTTTGCTTATTTGATTTAAAAGAATGTCGTATTTTTAATATCAACTCTATGATAACTAACTTCTGCCAGCGATTTCATTCGCGTCAAAGTTGTTGTATTATCCCATGGAAACCGAATATTTTCCGGGATAAAAAGTAACCTATGTGCTATTCCAGACTATAATCTATCTCTGTGTTAAATTTCATCCCGATCCGTTTAGCCGTTCTGGCGTAATTGAGTAACAAACTTAATTATCTAACTAAACTTTCGCAAACCTATATATTGCATGTAAAGCATTTAAATTCATTTGTTTTTTGACATTTTAATGGGATAAAATCACTTTTATTGCTACGTCATAGGAGCAACAAGATCAAAAAGGTCAGGAACCGCTGTTCTAAAGTAATCAATACCTACCTTTGATTTATTACAAAAGATAACATCAAATACAAAACCCTTACAAATCCCTGAACGCCGCCAACAGCCCATAACACCAAAGTATTGACTACCTCAAGGAAATACCTCGCACACGTCCGCCATAATTAATTCAGAGCATCGTCCTACATCCAATAAGGAACGCTATAACTCAGCTAGACAAAATTAAATTTGCAAGCAACCGCTCTCAAAAGCTAAGGCGTACTATGCTTGCAAGAGTCTTGCTATAATAGGCAAATAGACACTACAATCAATTGACATAGGTACTTTTTGACGTAGGTACCTGCTTTTTATGATCTGTCAAAAAGCGATTCCTCTATAGATTTTGTATGATGGGTCAAACTAGATACATATTTTGTTTTTTTTTTTTGAGGTGGTAAAAATCATCAAATGAGTCCTTCCGCGCTGGGTGGGGCGGAAGGGACTGTCAGACTTTTACTGGCTAAAAAACCACCCTGTTCCTTCTGTTGCCCTTTACGTTCCGGGGACACGGTATTCTGTTAAGACGTCCCGCAACCCCGGCAGGCGTCTGGCCCCGTTGGGGCCCCGTCCCTGTGCTGACAGCTCTTTGAGGCGCGCGCGAACAGAACGCGGCGTCGACCCGGGCCTGGACCTTGATCGGACGGCGAGCTACCCATTACTCGCCGTCCGCAAGCCCATGGGTCAAACTATGACGTCACTTTTTGCTATAGTAACTATTTAGTGATTTATAAACTTTGTATATTATAATACTACTAGCTTCTGTTCGCGACATCGTCCGCGTCAAAGTTGGTTTCTCCATAGAAACTTTGGACCCGTTTCATCCCCTTAGGGGGTGAATTTTGGAAAATCCTTTCTTATCGCATGTCTACGTTATACAAAGAACACACCCTCTAAGTTTCAGGTCTCTACGATCAGCGGTAATCCGTCAGTCAGTCATTCAAGACAAAGCATTTTTTACGTAGGTATAGGTACCTAAAATAAAATAAAGAAGAAGATAGATAGATGTCAGTTTACTTATACTTTAAGTTTAATAAATGCAATGCAAAGTTTTATAATATTATGTGTAGTGTAGGTGGGTACTTGACATCAAGGGCGGATCCAGCCTTCAAGTCAAGGGGAGGTCATATAATAAGGTATAAGTAGTCAGAACAGGCTCCGTTTTGAATACCATAATAATTCTAATTATACCTATAATTAAATAGTTAGCTCAGGGGGGGGTCATGACCCCCATGACCCCAAAGTCGAGGGCTGAAGCTAGTTTATCCATAAAATAAAATCTGTCAAAAGCACTAATAAAGTTGGGCGCCATTGAGCTCCATTTTATTTTAATTGGGCCTTAAAACTTTGTTTTAGGGTAGGTCACTTGAAACTGACCTAGTAGGTACTTAAGAAGATTTATAAAGCTACTAGGCACTTTGCCTGACTTTGTCTGCGCAGATTTTGAACTTGTCTGCACAAACTTTCATTTTCTATTTTAACTCTTGCAGTTTCATCTGTGCGTTGAAAAAACAGTCTGTCTTTACGTAAGCTCGGATTTTTAAGTCCAACCACCCTTCTTTTCAGAGTTTTTGCTATCCGTCTGTGAAGACCCTTATTCTAAGGAACGCGTGAAGATATCAAGCTGAAATTATTATCAAACACTGAGGTCTCTGCTACCCCGGCAAACAGTAACAAATCGAACTTCTAAGTCATCGCAATCTACTTATAGGTAAGGTCGTTTTATGGCGCATATTTTGACGCTCTCTAGGAAATCTAAACCTATAGGGGACTTCCAGTTGACCTAGAATTATGAAATTTGGCAAGAAGCAATGTCATGTAGCACAAGTACCTAATGGAATAAATCCGAAAACTGTGTAGTTACATCACAAAATAATTACTTTTTTGCAATTATGAACTAATTTTTTTGTATGTCGTGTTAAATAGGTGGTATGAAACAGTCTCTGGAGTCTGACTCGCGTGGGGTAATCTTCATGGATGCCCTCCATCTGGGGAAAGCGGAGGGTTATATCGGACTCTTACAGACTAAAACCCCACGGTTCCCTCTACCACCATGAGTTGAAAGCAAATATGTTTTATTTTATTTCCCTTGGGCGGGTCAACGGTTTGTTAGCGTCTTTTTGCGGACAAAGACTCCGGTTTAAGTCAAGTACCTACTTTGGTTTAAGTTTAGTACTTACTCTGGTTTAAGTTAAGTACTAACATAATAATACCTAAACATATTCATCTGTAGTGTCGTAAAATACGTCAATAAGCTTACGACAAGATGTTATTAACTCAACATCGTTAACTGTGAGTGTTCAATTCACTTTTGATCCAACTTTAAGATCTAACTTTAGGTTATAATCTTAGCGTATGAATAAGACAATGTGGAAGCGACGCCGCGACGTGGTGCAGGTTTTGAATTGAATTGAACGGTTAAAGCTTTTGGTTATGATGGTATGCATGACAACTCTTGCTATATTTTTACCATACACGTTATCTCCTTTTAATGCTATATTAAATATGAGTAGGTAAGGTAGCGAATAGTTAGGTACATTACTTTCTCAAGTTCTACGTAATGAGACACAATTGATTTTGTATTGTTTTGTCATACCGGTATAGCAGCCGGGCCTTGAACGGTTAAAATTCATGCCCTAAAGGGATTAAACGAGGGTCCAAAGTTTGTATGGATAAACTTAGAAAAAACGTAAGTAGGAGTGAATTAAGTTACCCGAAATTAACGCGAGCGAAGCCGCGGGCAAAAGCTGTTTATCAATAATTAATATTCTATTAGTCAATAGAATAATATGTAGATGTAGTTGATAACCTTGAATATAATCCTCGCGACACTCATGCTAGGTAACTAAAGCTTGTCTTATCAATACCCTATGGCGTCACCCCATGTATTTCGAGAAGAACATAAAATTTACGGGACTCGGAGTGAAGCAATCAAAAAGTTTATGTTACCTATGACATTGTGAAGAACGTAAGGTAGTATGAGTCAAAGACGTTTCAATTTCGTACCTACATGGCGAGTTGTAAAAAATTGCCTACGAGTGGAGCCTGTAGTATAGTTTGTAGTGTTTACAGCCTCCTGAGAAGTGTTTGCAGAATTTGACGTTCTTAGAAGATTTTGGAGAAGTGTTCTTTGTGGATGATTCACTTGAGCAGCCAAGTAGCGTTGCTGGGTTTTGGTTGTTTGGAATGAAGGTTGCGTGTACCTACTGATTTGGCTTGTGGAATCGTTTTGACTGCCCACTTGCTGTCTTTTAGGCTAAGAACTCACGGAGCGGTTTTCACCCGCGTCCGCCGCGGTTGCGGGCCCGCAGCTTCTGTAGAGTGCAGATATAATGTAAAAAATTAAAGCACATTTCACGACGCGTTTTACGCCCGCAATCTGCGCGTTTGTTTGCGGGTCCCGCTGCACCGGCGGGAAACTAGTAGAATCGTGCAGACCGCGGTCACCCGCAGCCACGGCGGGTTGCGCCCGCGCGCTCTGCGGTCGATTGGCGGGCGATCGCAGTGGCGCAGAGGCGGCGGGCGCCACGTTTGCGGGCGATAATCTCAACCGCGACGTGTAACCGCGCAAATAACCGGTCTCGTGAGTTTGGAAATAAAACCGCAGTTCCGCCACCGCGGCGGGCACGGTTCAAAATCGCTCCGTGAGTTCTTAGCCTTAATCGTGAGAGTGATTCCTGAGAGTTTGTAGGTTAATTCTCATCTAGGGCTAAGTGTTATCAGATTTAGAAGTTGGTGGTGCACCCCCCTTGTGTCTCAGAAAACGGTTGGTCTTTTGCCTGATCTCTTCCCGGTCCGTCTCATCGGACTATGAGAGCGTAGGTGATGAGGGAGTGCATCTATGTTTGAGCACACACCTGTGCACTATAATATCGCTTGTGTACTTGGTTAGTCTCCATTTATATCTATTGGCCACCGAGACCAAACGTTGGTCAAGAGAATACGAATAATAAATTAAGGTTAAGAAATAACAAATCCAAATTCAAATCGCGATTATCTATACTATCTATACTAATATATATATTATTATATATTATATATTATATATTATATATTATATATTATATATTATATATTATATATTATATATTATATATTATATATTATATATTATATATTATATATTATATTATATATTATATAGATTATAAAGAGGTAACATTTGTTTGTAAGTTTGTATGTAGGGGGTAATCTCCGGATCTACTGAACCGATTTTGAAAATTCTTTCGGAAATTGGAAGCTACGTTATCACTGAGTGCTATAGGCTATATTTTATTTTAGAAAAAATAGGGGTCCGTAAGATATTTGGGTTTTTCGGACCCAAGGTGTAAAAAATCATCCAATAAAGTTCCTTATTTGGCGTACGCCGCCTAAACTATAAAAGATAGAACCTTAAAATGTTCTAATTAATTAAAGACTTCATCTTCTTCTGAATTAAAAAAGTCCGCGACACACTATACCTATCTATTTCGAGTTAAACACAACAACCATTTTTTTATTTAAAAATCTTGAATTTTTTAGAACTTCATTTATTAAACGCATTTATTTTACTTAGGGGTAGGGTAGGGTAGGGGTAGGGTAGGGGTAGGGTAGGGGTAGGATAGGGGTAGGGGTAGGGTAGGGGTAGGGTAGAGTAGAGGTAGGGTAGGGGTAGGGGTAGAGTTGGGTAGGGGGTAGGGTAAGGCAGGGTTAGGGTAGGGGTATTTGTAGTGTAGGATACCACGCGAACGAAGTCGCGGCGGGTCAGCTACTTAAATTATAAAATAGCATTTTAAAATAGGTAAAAGACAAAAGAGGATTTCATAACGAAGAATAAAGCTGTTATATTTAAAATTGGAATCTTATCAAAAATAAAACAATGGCCGCCACTCCACAGAGTGCAACTTTCAGCTGTTTATAATTCCACGTCGCCAGTGATAATTAAGTGAGAAAACGAGTTAGAGCGATCCTCGCCCGCGATGCCAGTTCGTTCATGTATGTAAATGTATTTATGGCTGCTTTTAGTCTTTTTTTAATTAAATATGGAACTTTCGTAGTTTTTATTTAATGAAACCACGAATTTAAGTCGTGTCTATTCTATTAGTAATGCAATGTAAATATAAATATAATTGCCGATTTAAAAAATGACAGTATTGAAAACATACATTTTTGGAACGCTTCATTGATGGAAATCCCATTTTATTTAAGACCTAAGCATTTGTTTAATTTAGTGTGAATAAGGCATGGCGGGAGGAGTCGAGAGCAAACCCATCTCATATATAAAAAAAAGTAGATAAATAACAAAGAGTTTACATTATAGTTTCAAACGAAGGTTATAAAGTCAATGTCAAATCATTTACTTCAATTAGACCATTATAGAAACTTTTAAACGTCACACTCAAGAAAAAAGAATTAAACCTAGTGGCCCCTTCCATAGGTAGTTTCTAATCGGAACTAAAAGCGTCAGTTCTTTGCCCTACAGCGTCTTTTAGAACAAAAAATCATTTTATTATGACTGCACTAAATATCCCGGATACGTGCAGTAACTGAAGCGAATGAAATATGTGCTAAATAAACGTCAGGGAGGGCCATTATCACGTCACGGCGATAAACTTGGACTAAATGCCGTTTAGTTGTCCTCCACCCATTTCCTTGAGATATAGGACTGCTAGCTTTGTAGGCTATTGGCTTTATTGAACTAACCTAGGTAGGTACTAAGCAACTGACGATTTATTTGAGACAGATCAGAGTTTAAAATAATATGTTTATCTAACATTTCACCAGTTATATTTAAGTCCCATAAGGGGCGAGCCTATCGCCATCAATCGGGCACAAATCCAGACTCCGAGGCTGCTACGAAGAAGTTCTTGATGGAAAAACCCAATAACACTTTGCCCGACCTGGGAATCGTACCAAAGATCTCATGCTCAGCGTGTTTTGCGACCGAGACAGTCCGAGTCCGACTTTAATAAATAAATGTACAAAATATCCAGTTCTAAATTTCTTCCGTAACTCGTCTTTAGACATCTTTCTCAGTCAGTTCTAGGTATATTTTTTCAGTCCTTACCCGTACTATGTCCATACTATATGGTCCTTAATAAAAGCAGCCCCGTTGAAGAGGGTATCGAAGGGTTATTTATTTTAGATTAGCAGATAAGGGTAGCGCTACTTGTGAGGGGATCGATAGCAATAGTATAAACAAGCATAGGGTAGACAAAGCTTTAGAGGCATCCACACTTATCTATACCTACTATCTATCTTCTGTACATACATATAAAATGCTTTGTCCTGAATGACTGACTGACGGATCAACGCACAGCCTAAACCGTTGATCGTAGAGACCTGAAACTTGGAGGGTGTGTTCTTTGTATGACGTAGGCATTCGAAGAGAAAGGATTTTCCGAAATTCTACCCGTTAGGGGGTGAAAAAGGGAGACAAAGTTCGTATGGGACAACGTGATTCCTTGGTCCAATCTACAACGAATTTTCTGACTGACTGACGTGACCGATCAACGCACATCTTAAACCGCTGTTGTCGATTTCTACGCGGACGAAGTCGTGGGCAAAGGCTAGTCTATGTAGGTACAAGAAACAAAGTCGAGTTATATACCATTTATAACTCAAAAACGGCTGGCCTTATTTTAATGATCTATGATTTGTTGGATTCGTCTAATCCGAGAATAGCAGAATAACTACTAAAACATTTGAAAAAAGTGTTTAAGCTAGTATCGTATCATATGCGAAAGTAATTCGATATGTCTGTTTATTTGTTACTTCTTGACTGGGAAACCGCTGAACCGATCGTAATAAAATTTAACACAGAGATAACTTGGGATCTGGATAAAGATATAGGTTACTTCTTAATTAGCGTGACAGTGATAGTAAGATTCAGAAGGACCCTTTTCGCAAATAAAGAAATACATTAAAGATCTATCACATCTCAGTTCAGCGATTTTAAAAATTTAGGTAATATTCAGTCACAATCTGTCAAAAGTACCCATTACTTTTGACAGATTGCGACTGAATAGGGTAGATGACACCACAGTCAATTGACGTACTTTTTATGACCTGTCAAAACGCGATTGTCCCATAGATATTGTACGGCAAAAAATAACTGTGACGTCACTTTTGAGTAGACTCAATTGACTAACTATTTATTAATTTGAAAGCAATTCAAAATCAAATTTTACAGTTAATTGAAAATTAATCAAGTTTCCAGGGCTAAAATAAAGTGTTTCTTTAGAGAAGTTATGTCTTGGAATTATTGGTAAATGCTGTCATCTTCCCAATTACCGATTAGAATGTAAACGTTCCTAAAAGTTACTAGAATTGCTTCCCTATCTCCATCTCACATTATGTTTAACTATTAAGGCACTTACCTACACAATTTAGTCACCAACATTACCCACTCACCACGCAAACCCATAAACTAAAGATGCAACGCCAGATTATCCTTACGTTACGAGTGGTTCAGGCCAACACGAGCACCCTCGAGCCTGCTCGAGCCATCTCGAGCCACTCGAGCCACTCAAGCAGCCTCCGCCCCAATCTTTACGATTAATTGAGAGGGCTAACGAAAACCTTGCTAAATTGCCTAACGTTATGTTTTGGGTATCGAGTTTGTATAGGAACATGGAGTTTGTGAATTGAAATCGTTGCAAATATGGAAAGCGCTCAATAGACTGCGCCCCTAAGTAAACATAACCTAGCAGATGAGGGATTATAGATCCCACCGATACCCAATGCCCCCCCACTCCTGATCAGACGATGACCTACTTGCTGCAGTGCTCAAAGAGTCCCTACACCTTCACTTTAGAGGATATTAAAAAGGCCACTGATACGGCAATAAACGTGGCCAGTGTAGCCACCTACTAGGCCCAAGAACTCTTAGAAAAAATAATGGATTACCTTGAACCATCTACTCGAAAAGTAAAAGATATATACTTCGGTATAACTCATCATTTGTATGTATGAATGATATAGGAATATAATTATGATGTAGGAATTGTCAGCTGTAGTTCACGTGCTGCAGTGCTATTCTCTAAGCATACAGCCTTGCGCGCAGCGCTGCCGCAGCGCTGACACTATGGTTTGTGTTTAGTGGATTTTCAACTTTATAGTGTAGATCACAACGTTGAAAATCCACTAAACACAAACCATAGTGACAGCGCTGCCGCAGCGCTGCCGCGGCGCTGTGTTTTTAGAGAATAGCATAGCTGCGCGAAAGATGTCGCTACACGCTAGCCATTTCCCAACTATTATTGAGAATGATATGTATACCTCTAATTGGTAATTAAAAATAATACTTTGTTGCAAGTACTTTGTACTTCACTGTCAATGCTTAATGTATACGCTGTTGGTGTACTTTAATAAATAAATAAACTATGCTGGGGTGGGCAGTAGTATAAATGGAGCGACTTCACGACCCAGACAGAGTTTATAATATATAACATCACGCGTGTAATCCCCAAAGGGTTAGACAGAGGTGTACCCATTAGTACCGCCACATTTCGCCAGTTATGTTTAAGTCCCATGTAATAGGGGGCAAGCCTATAACTCCAGACTCCGAGGCTGCTACTGAGATATTCCTGATGGAAAAACTCAATAACACTTTGCCCGACTTGGAAATCGAACCCAAGACTTCATGCTCAGCAGTCGCGCTTTGCGACCACTACACCAACGAGGCAGTCGAGGCAGATAGTCGCATTTATAATATTATAGTATGGATTTATGCTCAAAGTTACCTAGCTTGATGGACAGCTAGCATAGTTTACAGCTATGTCATGTGTTTTGTTACACCGTATAAAAGAATGAGGAAAATATTTTCTATACATATGTACCTACATATAAGTTACAGCTTTCTTATATTACCTATAAAACCACGTCTTCCAAGCACCTTGTTATCCGTAGGTTTTGAGAGTCAATTGAGAGACTCGTGTTATTGTAGTCGAGGTGTAGCACTTACTTATACCTACCTATTTGTAGCTAAAACTTTGAAATAGATGGTATAAGTACTTCTTAATAAATCATGTTGAAGTATTCATATTCATATTAGTAAAATACAAGAGACGTAAAAAAAAATGGGTCCATCTTTGCTGATCGATAGGTTTTTTGTTTTAATTTTGAAATGACTGGTATTCTTTGCAAATCAGTTAATCATTTACTAAAAGGTAAATAGGTTATTCGTCTTCGGTTGTGATAAGTAAGTGCCTAAGCTGTAGAGCTGTAGAGGCTCCGACTGGGTGAAGCGCATACAATCAATTTTTTTTACTGCGTGCTATGAGTTATAAACTAATATTAAAATAAGAAGGTAAGTAATTGACAGATCGTGTCTACAGCTGACAGATCTAACGCAAAAACTAGACAATAAATATGATAAAAGATATTTTAATATATGAAGTCTAGAAATAAACAGTGTTTCAATCCAAATAGTTTGATTATCCTGGTACAATAGTGTTCCCGCGCACAGTAGTTGCTACACTGGTTTGCGTCCCGCCTCGTTCTGGTTGGTCATCCCTCCCTTTTTTTATAAATTATCGACGCCTATAACAGACGGAGATGACGCAGCTTCATATCACTAAAATAATTTTTAGATTCGAGTCACTAGTTCCAGAAATTAACACGTTGAAATAAAAAAGACAGTCAAACTCTTCTGCTTCATAATATACACATCAAAAGTGTCTAGGGATCAAGATGTATTTGGTAATAATAATATATTGATCCCTAGACACTTTTGATGTGTGTATTTGTACAGATTGTTAACTGTTACGTAACTCAAAAGTCCACAAACATTACAGCACTCATAGGGTTGTCGAAACGCCGAAAATCAATGACAAGGGCCAGCCCTAATTGTACCTGTTAATTGGCAATCATTCCGCGCTGCCGGCAGGAGTCAACTTTAAAAAAAATGGCGCTGAATTTTCTGGCGCCCGATGTGATTAGCGTGGGGGGGGGGGAGGAGTAAAAAGAGGGTTTATTTTGTTATTAGATGAGAGAAGTCGGACTTTAGCTTGTTATCTGCTTACGAGGAAGTATTGTAGTACCTAATATAGGTAGGTACCTTTACACGTGACAATTTGACTGCCTGATTGGTTTCAGGATGGGCAAAAAGTGTTATTGGGTTTTTCCATCACGAATATCTCAGTAACAGCCCGGAGTTAAGAAGTTGGCGGTGACACACCCCTGTGCCTCGGAAAGCGCGTTCTGCCCCGGTCGTGTCGGATTACTGTCTCATCGGACTATTGTGAGTAAGGGAAGAGGGAGTGCACCTGCGTTTGCGCACTCACTTGTGCACTATAATATCTCCTGCGTACTTTGCTAGTCTTCATTGAGATTGGCCGCCATGACTGTAGTTCGGATTTTCTTTTTTTTATTATGTGGGGTTTACACGGGTGACTAAAGCCGCACAATTCCTGCCGCGCGGCGAAAATCGATTGTCTAAATAGCAATTCGGCTAGATCGCAAGTGACTAAAGCCGCAAGCCCCAAAGTAGGGTAGTATCCGACTTTGGCCGCGCGGCGACCGGCCGCATGCGGCTGGTGACTAAAATCGACCGTGTAATCGATCAGTTGCAGGCGATTGTGTTGTGAAGTTGTGCTTCGCGCGTGTTTTGTCTAGGGAATGACCGAGCCGCAGGCAATTTTAGTCACCTGTGTAAATAAATGCAGCACGATAAGGTGATTTGTGAAGCGACTAGCCGCACGGCTAAAATCGACCCGTGTAAACCCCCCTTTACTGATTACTGATTTGTTTTTGTTTCGAGAGCCGTCTCATTACGCACACGTGTTGTGAGTCATGTATATACTTTCAAACGTTTTAAAGTGGAGGGGCGCGCCATGTTATTGTAGTTTATCTATACAATATTCTTGTTGTTTCTGTCTGTAAACCGAATACAGTACCTGGCGATAAATATTGCACATCGACCTTTGGAATGAGACAATCGTCTAATTTCGGCATCGTAGAGCGTTATCTCTGTCGCACGAAATACTAACAGTCCGGTATCTATTAGTAGCTGTTAAAACAATTATGATTTGCTTCTTTTGATAATTCTTTTTATTCTTTGTATAAAATACGAAATACGATAAAGGTCGATGTGCAATATTTATCGCCGGGTACTGTAGCTTGTTCAACCGTGCAATATACACAAGTCTCATTAAGGTACAAATTATCCTCCGTACACTTAAATAAAAGTAAGTACAAAAGGTATTTCTAAAATAAATTATTCATAACGCTGAATTCTAAAACATTATTATATTTTATTTCCAGTCCCACACGATTCGAAATTATATTAAAGTAGGTATTGTTTCCAAAGTTATTAGATTAAAGGAGCTGTATCGTTTCAGTACGTTTGGGAGTCTTGCCTCGCCAAATAAAGTATTGTTAGTACAGTTCAATAAAACAAAAGTTTATTTTTTAACCGACTTCAAAATTAAAAACCTGTATGTTTGCATGTCCCCGATTATCTCCCGTTTGGCAGAACCGTTTTGATGCGGTTTTCAGAAAAGTATTTGTTACATTTAGAAGAAGGTTTTGGTATTTTAACCGACTTAGAAAAAGGAGGTATGTATGTATGTTTGTCCGCGATTATCTCACGTTTGGCTGAACCGATTTTGGTAAGGATTTCAAATATTAACGACTTTAGATATTACGACAGTAATATTGCACTTTAAAGTGTTTTTTTTTTTTACAAAAAGACAACCGCCTTCGAAAACTATAAAATGAGAGTGAGAGGGTGTGAGTGAGAGGGCATGATAGGTGAGGCAATTTTCGATTTGTTTCTTTAACTGATCGGGATGTAGTTAGTACTTTCTTTTATTGTAACGTTGCCTTACTCTAAGAATTTCTCATGAACGTCAACAAAAGAGTTGAAGTTTTCTTTAAAACCGATGAATGTTCTTAAACGTAATTTAATTTAAAAAGCAGATAGTAAACAGTTCATTAATCAAGTTCCAATCGAAGACATCCATCGGTTTCTAAGAAAACTTCCACTATTTTTGATGATCCTTTTTGATCTCTCATGTTGACTGTTTGTACCTAACCGAGCGTCTTAGCCGATTAATACCTACCGCAGAATCCAAACACTCACCTTACAAATCATGTTGTATAAAAGAAAATAAGCATTTGTATATTCATGTGCGAATGATCCTGTTATGTAGGAATATTACCTTCATCATAGTGGGAAGTCCCAAGGGTTGAGGGAGGGGGTCTTTGCAGCAACTTATTACAGCTATTGACACACTGACCCCCAGAAAAAGTAAACAAACGTGCGATAAATAATACACAATACATTTGAGAACATGCTCTTTTGCAGAGGTTCTAAACCTTTTGCTAGTCATGGACCCCTTACAAAATTTCAAAAAAGAAAAGGATAAAAAAATGTTTAGCATTTGGTTTACAGACAAATATTATTATAATCTTTCTGCTACATTGCCATTCATTGTTATTTTGTGTTCACTTTTGTCTACACTAATAATAATAATAATACCAATACCTTAGGCGGCTCTCGTTGGGCGGTTGGATCAAGGGCTTGATTCAGAAAGCGGTACTCCTGGACACGGCGCGTATTGTTTGGAGATTCCTTTCTCAGGAGCCCTGACCACCGGTAGCTTGGACCCTGTTCTCGATGCCAATGGGATACTATTTTTTTATATTTTTAAATGTTTTTATGTTTTTTATATTAATATTTAAAAATGTAACTTGTATGTAAGTAAAATAAATAAATGGAATAATAATAATAATATAATATATAATAATATTATAAAGTCAAAGTCAACTACTGGACCGATTTTAAAAATTCTTTCACTGTTGGGAAGCTACACTATCCCCGGGTGACATAGGCTATATTATATTTTCAAAAAAGTTAGGGATCCGTAAGGAAAATGACGCGAACGAAGTCGCAGTGGAATGCTAGTGTCTAATAATTTTGAAACCTATTTAGAGTGATTTAAAAGAATTGATATACTTGAAACATTGTTTAAGAGTAGTTGCAAAATAGCTGCCTGTATATCTTGTTCGATTGTAGGTACCAATTTTGATTGTTTACGATTAAACTATTTATTCTTCTTATGCTTGATTAGAATGTTAAATTGAAGAACTGTTTTTGATCATTCAAGGCGTAGGTCATGTTTCATTTTTAGGTACGTCATGGACCCCCGTCGATTACACGGACCCCTTAGGGGATGGCGCATGTCATCTTTGACTTCTAGGTTGGTAGTTGGACCCCCGGCGTTCAAAGACCCCTGAGGGGTCCATGGACCATAGGTTAAGAAACCCTGTTCTATCTACATCTGTTATATAACGTATAGGGTTGCCAACCGTACTATAATATATAGTATTGTACTGTATTTAGGGTCTCCGTACTATATACTGTTGAACAAATATATAGTACGCGAAAATACTATATTTCAGTACAATAGCTCAATGTTTATATTTTGCAATACTAAAATTAGTAAAATAAAAAAACTTCCTGCAATTTTCGAACGCGTCTTTCGTTCGACAGAAGTATTGTGCGTGTGCGTGTAATTGAACGCGCCCCTGTCATATTTCGGTCCTAATTGATACGTTAATGTCAAACTTGACAACATCAAACTAATTACTAATGTTTATTTATTCTAATCTTGCTTGCCTTTTTCGTTTGTTTTGGATTTCGTTAATTTTATTGAGTTAGTGGAGTTAATACGGTTTTAGTAAAGTCAAAGTCAAAGTCAACATTAAATATAATGTTAAATATAAAAAAAATAACTTATGTCTTTTTTTTAGTCTTCCCTACTAAAATACTATTTTTTTTTAAGCGTACTATATTTTTTATGGCTTTTTAAAAAAAATACTATATTCAGACAAAAAAATGTTGGCAACCCTAATAACGTAGCGCAGCATACATTCCTTTTTCCAACCCTTACAATACAACAAAAACAGTCAATACAAGCAATAATGAACCTTAAACATATAGAAAATATACAGGGTATATTTTTCTCGACCGCAAAAATATATTTGCGGACACACAGCGCTTGGGTTAAGTAAAAAAATATTCCAATTTCTGGAAACAGATTGCGGCTGAAGCTATCCCTTATAAATATATTAAAAAGGGAATTATGAGTAGCGGGGAGGCTGGTTGGTTAAACGTTTAAAGGCTCAATCATTGTACGAGGTTGTCGAACCCGAAGTATGGTAAACATATTTTTGTTGTATCTTTTTGTTTGTAAGTTGATAAAACTCGAAATCTACACATCAAAAGTGTCTAGGGATCAAGATGTATTTGGTAATAATAATATATTGATCCCTAGACACTTTTGATGTGTGTATTTAGTAGGACTCTGAATGTATATTTATTTACCACTAGCTTCTGCCTGCGGCTTCGTCCGCGTCAAAGCCCTGTTTCATCTAGTAAGGAAGTGAATTTTGGAAAATCCTTTCTTATCGGATGCCTACGTCATAAAAAGAATACACCCTTCAATTTTCAGTTTTCTAAACCTGCACAAGTTTCGACTTGCACAAGTATGAATTAACGTGTGTAAGATCAATTAGCGTAGGTAAGTATCATACCCATTTATGGGCACAACGGCGACACGCTGACTTGCACAAATCTATACTTGCGCAAGTATATCAAAACGTGCGAAGCTACCATTAAAGTGCCATGATGTGAAAACGACCGGTGTATTTAGGGTTCAACAAATATGTGGCGATGTCAAAACCGTAATCCCTACTAACAACAACCTATTGAAAGGAATAAAATCCCTAATCTGAGTCCCACTACAGAAGTACAATATCAATACGGACACGCCATATTTCCCCCCACTCCCGACCCAAAATGGAAGCGATAGCAATAATATTTTATGCATTATCCTCTCTAGCGACAGACGTCGTACGGAGAGAAATAAAAACACACCTACCTACAACTATATCAGGGATGGTGAACCTTATGGCAGAAATTGTGAAAACGTCATCGAATAAATTGGAAATGCATTCGATAGTTGTCAAAAATAGTAGATTATTAACCAAGGGGATAAAGCAGTGTCTTCTGTCGCGGGTGACGATTTAAATCGCGAGCGTAACGAAGGACTCGAGGTTTACTCCCGAGCGTAGCGAGGGTGTTAAAAACTTAAATCACGAGCGAAGCGAGGGATTTAAGACGAGTCCTGAGTGTAGCGAGGGATTTAAGTTCACCCAAGGCTAAGACAGCTTTATCACCGAGGAAAATACTCTACTTTTCGTACCATTTGCGAAAAAATTAACACAATAATAATATGAGATATGCATTTTAGAACATTAAGTTATTTATAAAAATAAATTAAAATAAACTTAACGTTTACGTATTTGAAGAAAACAAAAACGCGGCAAATTCCTAGACTAATATTTTTTTGTCGGAAAAGCAAACGCATCAAGCTCATACGGCCTCGTCGGTTTTCGTAATTTTATTTAATAATCATAACTGCATAATAAATGCGTATTCCTTTTTCAAAAAGATGTAAGTATAATGCTTTATATACAAACTCAATGGTGTAAACACAGATGTAGTGCAGTATAGTATTCCAAATTTAAATCACATTCTCTCCCTAGAGGATAAATGAAATTCAGTACAATTTTCTTTCCCTGTTTTTGACAGATTAATAATGACTATGGTTATGTTCGCTTTTTGTGGCATAGAATGTCACTTTTTTGAGCAAGTGGTACGAAAAAACCCAATCGATTTTAAAATTGAGTTTTAATTAGAATAATTAAATCTACATCAATATATCATTTTTTTCGAAATAATTGTAATGATATCGGATATCAATTTAACGCTGGATAGAAATGTCAGTCATTTGGCATATTGGATTAGTTACACGTAATTAAAATTAACTTATTGGTAGGTATATCTTCTATTAAAAGGATGTGGGTTGGCGCAATCATACATAATACCAGCCTGTTATTATTCCAGTGTAGCGTAGACGCCTTTCCTCATTTTATGTTGAGAAAGCATGAGAATTCATGTAGACTGACGATATCGAAAGGACTTAAGTACACTTTAACTTAAACTTTCTTTTGCTTAGTTTTTGTGAAAGATGACTTTGTAGGCACGTCATAAAAAACCTATCAAGAATTAAAAAACTAAATGTAATTACAACCAAAAGGTTGACGATCTCTGCATCAAATGATAAATGTGATGACTCCCGCACTTCATGGATGCGACGCAAAATGGGCCAAGTTCGAGTCATTATCTGATATTATGTCATACTTCTTTATGCTTATATTTTATATCTTATGTTGTGATATTTATGAAATACTAAAACGTCGTGTCATTCATGTCAGTTATTACTGTGGTGTCTTTGGATCAACAATACAGCAGTTGACGAACTATTGAACAATCGACTAAACACATAATGTGTCGCTAACAAAGTCAAAAAGTCAAAGTCAAAACATTTATTTCAATTAGACCATTTACAGGCACTTTTGAATTGTCAAGGAGACGGTCAGTTAGTCAGAAAGTTGAAGCTAGTCGAACATTTTGATTTGTAAGTGCAGTGAGTAAGATAGGTACTGGAGTTATAACATACTACGTTAGTTTCTGTTTAGTAGAAACTTGAAAAGGGGTCATTGTACTCATCATTATGAACAATTTTTACTTCTTACCCTAGGGTGGGTCAACGTTATTGGGGTAAAATTTTTTTTTTAAACTAGCTTTAATTTGAAATTATTACAATATTGAGTATTGGACATTGTATTGTCATCAGAACTAAAGGTGTATGCAAAATTTCAGCTCAATGGGATACCCACAAATGGTCGAAAAATGGTTTGCAATTTTGAAAGGACAACTTACAATATACAATGTGATAGGGGTGAGACTTCTAACCCGTTAAGGCTGAGTACTACATCTAATTTTATCGACAAAAAAAAATAATATGGGGGGTTGAAACCCCTCCCCCTAAAAATTGAAAATATTGAAAAATAGCGATGTTTTCGGTCAAAATAATTCAGAAATGATTTATTTTTCTCACCAAAACATTATCAAACATATGAAAAAAGTAATGAATTAGTTAGCCAAGGTTATTAGCTACAGTTTGTCGTTTTTTTTTTGTTTCTACGACGCATACAACCTTTGATATCACATAAAGTATCAAGCGCGCCGTAGTACATTAAAAAAAAGATTAAAATAGCCATAATTTTTAGGGGGAGGGGGTTCAACCCCCCATATTATTCTTTTTGTCGATAAAATTAGATGTAGTACTCAGCCTTAATGGGTTAGAAGTCCCACCCCTATCACATTATAAATAGTATTTATATACATACAAACAGTGCAGGCTAAATAAAAGCTTGTAAAAAGAAAAACAAAGCTTATTCTTGTTCTGTCTGCGCTATCCCTTACTCACTTTTACATGTCTGTAGCGTTATGGTAGGGTGACTGTGAAAATAGTGGGAATCCGTCACGTCCCCGTGACGTGACGACGTGTTCCACATAAATTATGGATACTACTACCTTTGCCAGTCGAACTGGTAAGAAATGGAAGAATATTTTGTCGTGAATTTGTTGGTGTTGAGATAGCTCTTTTAAACTTAAATCTTGGGAGAGATGTATTTGTTGGGACTTGTTAACAAGTATCTACTCATTGTATAGATTCAGTCAACATAAGAAATAGTTATGCAGGGTCGTCAGATATAGTTGAAGTTTTCTTAGAAACTGATGGATTTCTTCGACATTTACTCACGCCTTTTTCCCATGGGGGGTAGGCAAAAACCACAGAACGCCACTTGCTACGATCCTTATAATACTCTTTTCGCCTCATCCACGTTCATACATCTCGTAAATACAAGCACGCCGGTTACGAGTACTTCTCACCTGACCTTTCTGAAGAACCTCACCAATAAGGTCAGTGTAGGTCTTCCCAGGGCGACCCCTCCCTGCGTTGCCACTCACCTCTGCCATATAGATACCCTTTGTTAATCTTTCACTCATCCTCTCAACATGACCGAACCATCTAAGCATACCCTTTTCTATCTTAGAAAATATAGAACATCACATTATTCGAACTGTGAAAATAGTGCCAGATAACTTTATTTTATTGGTTTACATTTTTTACCAACAACCTGTTTGTGTTACCACATCAAAAAAATAATGTAATTAATATGATATCCTGCTACACGTATGCGTGTCATAAAACGCGGCTAACTGTTGTTTACGTACAAAACATCAACATAAAAACATGTTGTAAACATTGTTTTCATGTTGGATCGTGCGTTTGCATCAAAAACATGTTGCATAATTAACATAAAACATAACATGATGTTTATGACGGCGAGGTCTAGTCATGGAAAATATTTTCTGTCTTTTAAAGTTTAATAATAAAAATAAAATGCGATCACAAAACTAGGAAAGTGATGACTAACATGATGATGGAGTTGATAATGATCACACACACATAACTTCACGCCTATAATCGTTGAAGGGTTAGGCAGAGGTGTACCCCTAAGTACACCCACATTTCGCCAGTTATGTTTAAGTCCCATGTAATAGGGGGCGAGCCTATTGCCATCGAACCATTACCATGAAATCAATCGAACCCAAGACCTCAATTCATGCTCAGCAGACGTGCTTTGAAACCACTACACCAATAATCAGTATAAACAAACAAACAAACATGCATATTGTATATAACCTAAAAAAGTTAGTAAACACATGCGTCGTATCGATTTTTAAAGCTGAAGTCAAATCTAATGACAAATAATTTCTCAAAATTGGTTGAGCTGTTGAGTAGTTACGAGCGGACATAGGAACGGATATATATACATACAGGTCAAACACATAACCCTCTAGCCTTCGCCGCAGTCGGGTAAAAAGCATAGGTAATTTCGTATCCATTTCAGCTTATTAGTACAATTTTTATAACCAACTAGTCAGCGTTGAAAACTTTTGTCATTTCAAACTTCTATTCGTCTCTCAATACGTGTCTTCAACTAAAATAAATTCCATATTTTACAGTCGCCATTTCTATTTCAAATGTCATTTTTATCGACGTCATTTGGACGTCAAAAGACACCAATTTAGTGAAAGTTAGCTGTGAAATTGCTGGATAGATAAAATTATTGTCGATTTCTTATGTAGACGGGAAATTTGTGACGTGACAATCATAGTAAAATCGAAGTTATTTTTGTGTGAATCGTAGTTTGTGTACCTTGTACGGTACGGCCGACGTATCTTGGCGGTTCTGAAATTAGCTGTTTAGCTGCGCAATGAATCTTTTAGGAATGAAATTGTCTACTGCGCAGCCTACGGCTAACTTCAGAACCGCCAAGATACAGCGGCCGTATTGTATGTTATGTTAAGGGGTGTCGTTCGGGAACGAAGTGTTAAGGTGGTTTCATAACGGCGAGGCGAGGCGAAAAATGAATTGAATAAGCGAAAATTATTATTTGCACAGGATTACATTTTTGATTAATGCAGCAATATATAAAAAACGCGACTTACGTCCGTGTTGTTGTTAGTAAAAAGTAGCATAATTATGTGCAATTCTAAACTATAATCTTCTTAGTGCCTTATTTCATCCGGATCCGTTCAGCCATTCTGGCGTGAGTTACAAAAATCCATGCATTCAAACTTTTGCATTTATTTATTTAAACTTTGTGCACATGTAAAACAATACACTGTACAAAGGCGGACTTAATGCCTTGGGCATTTTTTACCAGTCTACCTTCTAGGGTGATGCAAACCGGGCACGCCGCAATCGCGGCGGTAAGACCCCTCTTTGAGGAGTGGCTGGAGAGGCGCTACGGCGTCCTCACCTTCCGCCTGACGCAGGTCCTCACCGGACACGGTTGTTTCGGGAGGTTCCTGTGTCGGATTCAGCGGGAGGAAACGCCCGGGTGTCACCACTGTGTGGGCCGCCCGGAGGACACGGTGGAGCATACGGTGCAGGTCTGCCCCGCTTGGGCGGAGCACAAGGGTGATGCAGACAAAACATAGTAGGTGTACAGATACAGAAAATTTTCGAGAATATAAAAATAAATACATATATATTTACATACATACAAACAAAATACGAGTATATAAAGTTGAGAGAGATAAAAATACATAGGTGGTGAAGTACAACAAATTAATTGTGGGACGTTAATTTATGTTACAGTACGATTAATCTACTATCGAACTGTAGGTACTATTGAAACATTTTAAGTACACAAAGAACAAAATAAACTTCAAATACCAATAAAACAGCTAAGTATACGTTATATAGATACGATCCGTAAACAGCATCAACAAAAAATAACATGCATCAAGCTAGGGCACTCAAATTTTAAGTAACTTAGCTTGTCGCAGTGGATTATTCAAATCACATGCGTTTTCGAACGGGTAAGGCGCGTCAGCGGCGGTGCGGCGTCGCAGCACGGTCGAGGATAGGTCTCTGCGTAGAGTCGAGGCGCAGGCGGCTATGCTTCCTTCACATTATGAATGACAAAATGACAAAATGGCGGTGGGATCGTGGCTTGGGCACACTTGAGCGCCCCTCCTGCGCCTGCACCTCGCCTCCGCCCCGCCTGCACCTCGCCTCCGCCCCGCCTTCACCTCGCCCTCGCCGCAACTCTTGTGTGTGAGCGCACTACCATTCATTTGTAAAGAAAACCTTGTTGCGGCGTGCCTCTTATGCGCCCGCGCCTCAACTGCACCTCGACTGTTAATCGTGTGGTGTGGTTAGACTGTTTACACAATGGCGTATGCTGGTTTAAATAGGATTATCGCAATTCGACTAGCTTTTGACCGGTACTTCGTCCGCGTAAGTGTCAGACCCCCGTATCATGCCTATAGGGGGTGAATTTAGGAAAATCCTTTTGTATCTGATGCCTACGTCATACAAAGAACACACCCTCTAAGTTTCAGGTCAATGCGATCAGCGGTTTAGGCTGAACGTTGATCCGTCAGTCAGTCAGTCATTCAGGACAAAGCAAAAGGAATAATAATAAAATAAAAAAAGTACTCGTATGTACAACTTATACAAAGCAAATCCGACTTACAAAACTTCAACAAAAAGTTATTTTTCACATTTTGTAGTTTTTTAAATCGTTGGTTTTTTTAAGGTTTATTATTATGTTTGGCGTCTATTTTTACTACCTACAAAGTCATTGTACTTCTCAAGTCCGACATTCATCAAATAAGTCAATATTTCTTTAGCGCATCTCGTAAACTAAGTTGATAATATAAGTTACAATGCCTTTGACTTTCATACATCGACTTGTTGACGTCAACTTAAGTATTAAGTAAAGTGATATATCTTCTTACTATTTTGCTTAAATGAAATAAAAATAAAAACTTATTGACAGCTTTAAGAGCAGTGTAATTTACATAACATAACATCACGCCTGTAATCCCCGTAGGGTTAGGCAGAGGTGAACCCATTAGTACACCCACATTTCGCCAGTTATGTTTAAGTCCCATGTAATAGGGGGCGAGCCTATTGCCATCAAACGGGCACAAATCCAGACTCCGAGGCTGTTACTGAGAAATTCCTGATGGAAAAACCCAATAACACTTTGCCCGACCTGGGAATCGAACCCAAGACCTCATGCTCAGCAGTCGCGCTTTGCGACCACTAGACCAACGAGGCAGTGTAATTTAGTTAAGTGATTAGACCAATCTTTTGTTAACCACTTAGTAGAAATCATAGCAACCGCTTTTTTTTGTTATATATCTACATAACCGACCCCAACATAGTTGGGAAAAGGCTAGGCAGATGATGATATACATAACATCACGCCAGTAATCGCCGAAGGGTTGGGCAGAAGTGTACACCCATATTGCGCCAGTTATTTTCAGGTGGGGTGTAACAGAGGGCGAGCCTATTGCCTTCAAACGGGCACAAATCCAGACTCCGAGGCTGCTATTGAAAAAATCCCGATTGAAAATCCCAATAATACTGTGCCCGACCTGGGAATCAAACCCAAGACCTCTTGCTCAGCAGTCGCGCTTTGCAACCACACTTTTAGACCAACGAGGCAATCATGAACATAAGTATGTAGTCAACCATCATAATAAAAACTTAAAAACCTAACGATTTAAAAATCGTAAAAGAAGTTCGCTTTGCTTTTGTTTTCTGTAGTCATCAAAAAAAATCAGTCAAAGGCGATTAACCCACGGCACCGTACGCCGCTCCGGCATTTTTTTTTTTTTTTTGAGGTGGTAAAAATCATCAAATGAGTCCTTCCGTCCTGGGCGGGGCGGAAAGGACTGTCAGACTTTTACTGACTAAAAAACCACCCTGTTCCTTCTGTTGCCCTTTACGTTCCGGGGCCACGGTATCCTGTTAAGACGTCCCTCAACCCCGGCAGGCGTTTGGCCCCGTTGGGGGGCCCCGTCCCTGTGCTGACAGCTCTTTGAGGCGCGCGCGAACAGAACGCGCCGTCGACCCGGGCATGGTCCTTGATCGGACGGCGAGCTACCCATTACTCGCCGTCCGCAAGCCCGCGCCTACGGTGGCCGGATGTCGCCTCGCGACGTCCGACGCCCTGGGCGTCTCCCGCGGCGGCTGGGGCGTGAGGTGGAGGGTGTTGTTCTCTCCCTCACGCGGCCCGCCTCCTCCTTCGCTAGCATTACTGCTTTGCAGAAGGAGGTGACTGCATCCCATTCCCTCTCGCCCCGGAGCATGGCCTGAACCAGGCCCGGGCGCGAGAGGTCGCCGCCGCCTATCGCCTCCGTGAGGACACGGCGATGCTCTGCCCAAGCTGGGCAGACCTGCACCGTATGCTCCACCGTGTCCTCCGGGCGGTCCACACAGTGGTGACACCCGGGCGTTTCCTCCCGTGCAATCCGACACAGGAACCTCCCGAAACAACCGTGTCCGGTGAGGACCTGCGTCAGCCGGAAGGTGAGGACGCCGTGGCGCCTCTCTAGCCACTCCTCAAAGAGGGGTCTTACCGCCGCGATTGCAGCGTGCCCGGCCGCGGTGGCGGTGAAGCGGATTTCGATGCGGTTGTCCGCACGGTGATGCGGTTCAACCGCATGACCGCACGGATCGATTTTGACCAGTTTTGGTTTTAACCAGTTATTTTTTACCGGTTTTGACCAGTTTTCAGGGTGTCCAGGTTGGGTTTTTTTTTCCCCCCAATTTGGGGAAAAATTTTGGGGAACTTTTGGTTAAATTAAAACTGCGGGGAAAATTGTGGGGAACACATTATTTTTTGGCGTAAGTTTGGGGAAAACTGATTTATAAATGAATTTTTTTAATGCAGTGCGCAAATAGTGACATCCCGGAAGGTGGCGGAATAGAGAGCAAACTGCTATGGATGCGTTCCATTTCTCGCAATACGTAGCAACTGTGAATACACGCTTGGATACCAACTCTTTTCTTGTAATTCCGGTCAAAATAGATATTCAAGAGTACAAAAATTCGCAACAAGCTGAAAATTTGTATGAACGTTGAGAACATCATCATAAACAAATAACATATAACGCCCTTAAAAAAATTCCATTGCATATATTTACCCCCTAAATTTGGGGAGAAAACCCCCTAAATTGGGAACTCTGCACCATCGTGCAGGGTTCCCAAATTTAGGGGGCGGATCATCATCCGCACGGTGATGCGGCGCCCCGTGTGTGAAGCACCGCACGACCGCGCGGACGTCCGCACGGTGATGCGGTTGTGACGAGAGCACCGCTTGACCGCGCGGTCGTGCGGTGTTCGTGTGCAAGGTTCAAGCGGATTTCATAGAGGCGAGTGCGACGTGAGAACCGCATCACCGCATGCCGGAGCGGCGTACGGTGCCGTGTGTTAATCGCCAAATCGGTCCGGCCGTTCTCGAGTTCTGCGCTTAGCTTACACATAAAAATGAATGACTTAATTTTTATTTATATAGAAATATTATAAATGTAATTAGCTTTACAAAATGCTACCAATCAATGTTTATAACTGCTAGCCATTTCAACAAACAAACGTAAACATACTAGGTACGTAAATACTTTCACGAAATATCAAACAAACCACGCTTCATAGAAACGAATTTAATTCTAACCGAAAAACGTATAAATAAATACAAAATAAAGTAAGCACAACCCTACCTAATTCATCTCGTATCCGTATGTAACAAATTTTCACTCCTCACTTTATCACGAGACGTCATATAATCGTGTTTATTAACGATTTTTAATTGCGAAATTCTTCAACCCCCCGAGTTCCTTCGCGGTAGAAAGAGACAGCACCACCCTTGTCTGTCGGCAAACTTCGTGTATTTCAGCCAGTGTACCGCCTTCAGGCTGCATGTGCGAACGTGTACCGTGTCGCGATAAAAAACCCGACTTTCGAAAATCGAAAATCGAAGTGTTTGTGTGTGTGTAGTATGTGTACAGATTTTTAAAAAAAGAAGTGGTTGTGATTGTATTTAAACTTTTTAATTCGGTGTTAGATACTTGGATAGTGAATACTTTTTGGTGGTAAAACTATTTTTGTTTTAGTGTAAAGTTTTGGTATGTGGTAGAATCGTGTTGTTACGGCTTTAACAGGTAAGGCAAGGTCGTTTTTACCATTTAGTTATGCCTGGAATGTTAAGGTACACAGTGATTTAAATATGGAACGAAAGGTCGACATGTAAGTCTAAAAACGTCGCTGTTTGGACTATTTCTTCAAATTGTATTGTTTTATTTTAAATTGTCTGTGATATTTTTAGGTATGGTAATGTTTTATGATTGAGGTAGATGTAGGGTAAATATTTATTCTATAAAATTACTTGGTTAGAGGGTAGACTATAAAATTTTATTAATAAAATAAATATGTATATTATACCTTATTTTTGTAAAAATGATATACGGTTTTAGTGCGTGGTTTATCACAATTAAGTCTTTATAAAAAGAACATTAAGAAAAACCATTAGATTTTTAAATGACTCAATGTTTAAAAAAATAACACTAACAACCAACGAAAAAAACACAAGAATAACCTTTAATTTATCTTTTAACATTTGCATAAAAATATAAAAGAGCACTTTGATTAAAACCTTCGCGCTTTCCAAAGGCTGGTGAAAAAAAAAAAAAAAAAGGTTTTATTGTACGGGAAAGTAATTAATAGAAAGTGTCAAGTGTGATGACTGGCAATTTGCGAAACTGCCTGAGCGATGTTCCTCCACGATTAAGGCGTTATCTAGACGAAATTAGGGCCAAGTTTCATGAGAACATTAGTATTGTTATTAACATTTAATTAAGAAATAATTACTTAAGACATCACATTTTAACAAATAAATTTAATTTACTCTAAAATAACGTTGCAACTTCCATTTTTAAAATTCGAATGAAACCTCTTTTCCTTTGCCAGAGATAGAAAATTGAAAAAAGAACGCGGTTTTTTTTTCTTTTTTCAGCACACAATGGCCGGTGCTAATGCACCTCTTTGGACATTTAATTAATTACAAACTACTTGGAGTGGAAAGTCTTGTCTATTAACAAACGAGACGAAAAGATGTTTGATTAAAAGAAGGAAAAAGAAAGATGGAGTGCAATATTTTGTTAAAATCGTAATTGATTGGTGGATGCAATTAGCACGCGACATGCGAATATAATTACTATTAAAATAAAGGCTGAACGGTTTGTATTGAAGATATTTCGGTTTTAATTTTATGAGGTGAACTTTTTATTGAAGATAGCCAGATAATATAATATGTACCGTATTTTCCCCTTTGAACTTAGCTTTAGTAATTTTTGTTGATAATTAAACCGACGCGATGGTATTTTAATAAAATTGATTGTAGATGAAACTTACGAATTTATTTAATACAATATATTACCGCGTAATCCGACACAAAAAGAGTAAATTACAAAAATCTGAAGTCAGGAGAGATATTTAAAAAAAATATATAAAATACCTAAGTTCCTAAACTACAAATTTAATAATCGCTGAGACAACAAGAAGGTGTCTAAAGGAGCCTATTTAAAATTTTCTATTGGACGACGTTTACATAGAAATTAATATTATCGTTTCACATAGTAGGTACAGGCATCATGGAGGCATGAGAGTAGGATTAATGCTGTGGAAATGCGTTCCTTGCGGAGTATGTGTGGTGTAACTTTGAACGATAGAGTGAGGAATGAGGTTATACGGGACCGTTGCGGATGTAGGATGTAGTGACAAAGATAGAAAAGGGTATGCTTAGATGGTTCGGTCATGTTGAGAGGATGAGTGAAAGACGATTAACAAAAGGTATTTATATGGCAGAGGTGAGTGGCAACGCAGGGAGGGGTCGCCCTAGGAAGACCTACACTGACCTTATTGGTGAGGTTCTTCAGAAAGGTCAGGTGCGGAGTACTCGTAACCGGCGTGCTTGTATGACGAGATGTATGAACGTAGATGAGGCGAAAGGAGTATGTAAGGATCGTAGCAGGTGGCGTTCTGTGGTTTCTGCCTACCCCCATGGGAAAAAGGCGTGAGTTACACTACTAACACTACGTAAGTCGAAAATAGGCACTTTACAAGTAAGTAAAAAGACTGCATAAGTTTACATAAATACCATTACAAATCAATTTTATGATTTGTGTACATTTCTGATCTAATATGATAAAGGATTATTATTTAGTAAAATTTTGTTATTAACCTGACTTGTTTGGCATAGTTAAGTTGTGATAAATTCTAATTCAAAAAACGACTCTTAGCGAATATTTCTACGTCAGCGCGCTTGTTCTATCTAAGTTTCAACGAAGTAATATTACGGAATTTGTGTTAATTGTTATCAATTAACACGAATAAAAATTTTTTTTGCAAAAAAAAATCCGACTTCAAAAAAAGCACTAAAAAGTTAAAAATAATACTATAACCTACCTATATTAATAAACCTAACCTAACCTACGATTAACCTATACTAAAATTTAACAAATTTTTGGAGTCGGTGCCAAGACCGATACAATAATGTACTATACACATCAAAAAAGTCTAGGGATCAACATCCCTAACAAATGTTAGGGATGTTGATCCCTAGACTTTTTTGATGTGTGTACATAACGATCAAAATGTATGGATCAGCTGTTTTTTTTTTTCACATTTCGTACTATGTCCCTTAATAAAAGTTGTTCATATTCATGAGTACATTCACCCCCTGAAAGATTTGTAACGAATTAAAATTAAGGTTGTATAGGTAGGTTATAGTATTATTTTTAACTTTTTAGTGTTTTTTTTGAAGTCGGTTTTTTTTTGCAAAAAAAATTTTTATGTGTTAATTTTTAGTGACATATTTTTTTTCCGATTTTGATAAAATTTTCATGGGACCATTTGGGAAGTATAAAGAATACAAACATCCGAATTGAGAACCTCCTCCTTTTTTAGAAGTCGGTTAATAAAATAGTAAAATTATTTTATTTTTATAAATGGGTAACAGTTTCTGTTGTACCTACATTATATTATACAGCTAGGTTCTTGTTCGATTCCCAGGTCGGGCAAAGAGTTTTTAGATTTTTCTATCAGGAATTTCTCATCAGGTAAAACAAGTTCGTATCAAAGATAAGATAAAAAAAATATTTACCAAAAAAAAAAGAATTCATAGGGAGATACAAGTATCTCAGACCCTGAAACCATAAGATAAGGAGTTTAATTAATTAATAACCGCCATGTTAGCCTATGGGAGTCAAACGCAAATTAACGTGAAGCAGCCACCGCGGTGAATACATTAACACATCATTCGTCTCTGCTCTGTCGGGTGGGTAACGCTTACAATTTGTAATTGCAATGTTTTCTGGAATTGTTTGTAAATGGTTTGAAAAAACCTATTTGTAAATCGTTTTTTGTTTTGGTATTTATTTATTTATTATTTATTTTATTATGGGAAAGCTTACAGACTAATAACATTACAATAACAGTAATATAAAACTAAATTTCTAATAACAAGCCTCTACAGATAAATATAAATACCATGTGCTGACTTCATAATAATTTTGTATACCTAATACAAAATTATTATGAAGTCAGTACATGGTTTTCGTCAATATTGATTCATTACGTTTAATCTTGAACAAAAAATGGCTGTGCTAAAAGCTTCCTTATTGTGCTCGTACTAGTGCAATAAAGGTCAATGCCATCTTTACAAGAAATTTCGTTAAAACTGCGACTGGCTCTAAGACTGTAAAAATTACGCCTTTAATTATTCTTTGCATAAAGTACATGTAAATGTGGTTGCTGTCGTAGCCCCAACTGACTAGTTAGTTAGTTTTAACATCAATAACATGATATTATAAAATCGAAAGTGCTTTGCAGTCCTATATGTGAAAAGTTTACTGCAATTAAATAACCTTATACTGACTATTAACATTTCGCCAGTTATGTTTTTAAGTCCCATGTAATAGGGGGCGAGCCTATTGCCATCAACCGGGTACAAATCCAGACTCCGAGGCCGCTGTTAAGAAATTCCTGATGGAAAAACCCAATAACACTTTGCTCGACCTGGGAATCGAACCCAAGACCTCATGCACAGCAGTTGCGCTTTGCGACCACTACACCCACGTGGCAGTCAAATAATTATACTTTTACTTTTTATGTTCTATAGCAATACATAGTTGTATATAAAAAGCTATTTAATTCTTAAAAAAAATAATGATAATCTGGTTACGATCTAATCTCACTAGGTATCATAAAAGTACAAAAAAAAGAAAACATTTTTAAACAAAATTGTTATTGGCTTACAGAGAGGTGATTCCCGTACTTTTAAGATAAGCGTCCACATGTCGGTATCGCACGCATTGGACGGATCGCACGCAACGGATCGTAGTATTCTTTGTATAGAAACTCATATAAGTGCGTCCACCTGTCCGCACCGTACGCATCGCACATCGGCAATGCCGACACCGTTGCTCCGAGAAGCAACTTTTGCGATGCGTGCCGATGACGTCATACGGAATGCCGACTAGTGGACGCACCCCGCGCGCTCGCTGTTGTTTGTTCTTCATCGCTTTCCTCCATTCTCAAAGTGTCCACACGTGCGCTCACTACGAAAATCCGAATGAACTGGCATCGTCAATCCGTATGCTGGTACTCACCGTCAGTAATCCGTACGCTGCCGAAATAGTGGATGCACTGTGAAAAATTTATCCGTTTGATGCGATCCGTCCGATGCGTACGATACCGACAAGTGGACGCTTACCTTTAAAAAACATTCGCATTCTAATCTCAGTCTCAATCTAACAAAAGTTGAGATGAGATTGCGACTACATTTTGAACGAAATTATTGGCCTTCAGATTTTCAAACCATGAACGCACTAAATTGATGTGGCGATAACGTAGCGCTACGATTTCGTAGCACGTCTACGAAAGTGCTACGACGGGTCATTTCGTAGCGGCTGTGGGTTATAATCGCTTGAAGGCAGAGCTTGGGCTATTAGTTTAGTAGTACATGCCTATTATGCGTTTCAAGATATATATTATCACGCTTGATACTATAACGGTATCAGTAGAGTTATAAGGCAGTGTGATAATGAAATAATGCCTACTTTTGCAGCAATATTTGAGAACTTGACTACCTCGTTGGTGTAGTGGTCGCAAAGCAACTGCTGAGCATGAGGTCTTGGGTTCGATTCCCAGGTCGGGCAAAGTGTTTTTGGGTTTTTCCATCTGGAATTTCTCAGTAGCAGCCTCGGATTTTGGTTTTGTGCCCGGTTGATGTCAATAGGCTCGCCCCCTATTACATGGGACTTAAATATAACTGGAGAAATGTGGGTAATCTAACGGTTATACCTCTGCCTAACCCTTCAGAGATTACAGGCGTGATTTTATGTTATTTTATTTTTATATGTATAGTTTTGTTAAAAAAATAACATTAAATGCTTCATACATTTAAAAACCAAGCCAAGTATAGGTACGTTGAAGTAATAAATCACAATTTGCATACATAATGTACACAACACACCTGTACCGTTAGCAAAACAACTTGATTAATTGATACTCCAAAACATCATTATTTACTCAATAAAGTTTTCTTTACTTTATAGCTAATTAAAGACTTATTTTACCATACAAATGAATATATGATTAATGGTACTTATAATATTGTTACTCTTTTTGACCGCTCACATATTTGTTGTCAGTACCTAAATAGATGTAAAATAGTAGATTTCACCCTCCCCCCCTCACCCCCTTCTGATCCTTTTGACATTATAATATGTACTGTATTTGATGAAGTGATAACTATTAATATATTGTTTGTATTTTGTGTATTAAATGAATTACTAAATTAAAAGTTTCACAAAAAAAAACATTTAAAATATAATTTTGGGTCTTGTCAAGTTTTCTAACTATACTTTATAATCCGCATAGGTACTAATGACTACATATTTACACATAACATAACATCACGCCTGTAATCCCCGACGGGTTAGGCAGAGGTGTACACATTAGAACACTCATATTTCGCCATTTCGCGTTGTTACTACATATTTTTACACACAATTTAAAAAAAGGAAATTATAAAATTAATTAATTTTAATTTCTGAATTTGTAATTTTTGGAATTTTATAATGTAAGCGTACAGTCTCCTGGCTGTATAAGTATATTCAAAGTCAAAGTCAAAAGTCAAAGTCAAAACATTTATTTCAATTAGACCATTTACAGGCACTTTTGAATTGTCAAGGAGTCGGAAGTCGGAGTATTAATTACTAGCACTCTCCCCGCGACTTCGTTCGCGGGATTTTTCTTACGGATCCCTAACTTTTTTGAAAATATAATATAGCCTATGTTACTTAGGGTGAATGTAGCTTTCCAATAGTGAAAAAATGTTTGAAATCAGCACAGTAGTTTTTGAGTTTCATTTCAAACATACACACTAGTGTAGATTATAATGATTCAATTACTGTCATTGTGTCCTGTCATGCACTCGTTTCTAGAAAATCGAATACAACCTGAATTTTAATCCGTTGCAAATCTTTCAGGGGGTGAATGTACTCTGAATGTACTCTGTAGAAAAAACAGCTGATCCATACAATTTGATCGTAATGTAATACATTATTGTATGGATCAGCTGTTTTTTTTTTCACATTTCGTACTATGTCCCTCAATAAAAGTTGTTCATATTCATGAGTACATTCACCCCCTGAAAGATTTGCAACGGATTAAAATTCACGGTGTATAGTGAAATCTTTTAAAACAAAACACACACAAGTCTTTCTACAGTTTTTAGTTTAATTAGGTTATTTTTATAACAACACTACAGCTTGCGTGTACAGAATACAGCTTATTACTCAATGTCCACTGGAACACAGAAAATATAAATGGCTGAAGTATTCTTTATTTAAATATTAATACACTCACGTGCAAGAGTATTTGGACACTCGGCAAAATTCAAAAAAGGATTTCCTCGTAGACTTCGGATTCAATTTATTTGAAAGCATACTTATGAAGATGTGTTGTGCTTGTACATATGTAGTAGTGTCCTATTTTTTTATTGCACGTGAATGTATTATCATATTTATGTCACCGTAAAGTTGTAAATACCGTTAGATTATAATCTATCTCGCGAGATTGTAAACTGTTGAAAGATTGTGTAAGGAGTATAAAAAACTCAGTTAAAGTCTATAATTATGAAGGAGTGCAGAAAGATAATATTTTTATATTTAATGTGCAAAAATAAAACATTACACACACTACCATGCGTTTGACACACACACGTACCTATAACATATGTATTTAAATGACAATCTATGACATAATTATGTGACAACAGAACATTAATAACGTATATAAACTTGAAAATTTAAATAATTATGGTCGTATTTCGACCACAAGTTATTATTAATACACCAGTTAATGTCTACTTTAATAAAACCTAAGTGTATCTTACCTTAAGTGCCATAATCGCCCCTAAACGGCCCTCCAACATACATCACCCACCACTTTCACCCCCATACATCCCTATGACAACACTACCAGTACAATGACCTCGTAACGTCAACAGGTACACGCTGTCACGCAAGCGGCAGATTACTTAAAACTAAAACTAACTTTCGTCTAAAAGTCTCGTGAAGCCGAAACTTCAACATTTTGCGGTTGAGTTGACAACCCTTGGTCCCATGTGTGAGTCAGTCGTTATAACTTCTACGATGACATTTTGCAGGAGTTGTGAACCTGGAAAGGGGTTGAGTTTTTTAATAGGAATTATGTTTGGTTTTTGTTTAGTACTCATAACCGGCGTGCTTGTATAACGAGATGTATGGACGTAGATGAGGCGAAAGGAGTGTGTTAGGATCGTAGCAGGTGGCGTTCTGTGGTTTCTGCCTACCCCCATGGGAAAAAGGCGTGAGTTTATGTATGTTTTTGTTTTGACATTGTTTCTGTAGAGGGCGATATATCATTGTCTTGTTGGATGATGTAGTGGCTTTTTTTTTTTTTTTTTTTAGGTGGTAAAGATCATCAAATGACTCCTTCCGCCCTGGGTGGGGCGGAAGGGACTGTCAGACTTTTACTGACTAAAAAACCACCCTGTTCCTTCTGTTGCCCTTTGCGTTCCGGGGCCACGGTATCCTGTTAAGACGTCCCACAACCCCGGATGATGATGTAGGGGCTGACGTCATTTGTTTAATAATAAATGAATAACATAACCAATAAGTTATTGTTACTTAAAAACTGGCTAAGTGCGAGTTGGAGTCTCAAACCAAGGGTTCTGTACCTCTGTACAATATAAACATGAGCAAAAACCGCCTTTAATTTGTGACTTGATATTACACATACACAACTTCTCGCCTGTAATCCTGTAAGAGTTAGGCAGAGGCCCATTAGTATATCCACATTTCGCCAGTTATGTTTGAGTCCCATATGTAATAGGGGGCGAGCCTATTGCCATCAACCGGGCACAAATTCGACTCCGAGGCTGAGAAATTCCTGATGGAAAAACCCAATACTACTTTGCACGACCTGGGAATCGAACCCAAGACCTCATGCTAAGTCGCGCCTTGCGACCAATAGACCAATGAGGCAGTAAAAAATAAAACTAATGTTCTACACAAAAATATACTGCTATAAGATAAAAATGTAAATAACAGTTAGATTTTTTTTTTGTAATTTCAGAGTAGGTCTTATGATAAAAGTTGTTCATTTTCATGATTACTTTTACCCTGTGAAAGATGCGTATTGAATTAAAAGTCAACCTGTATAAGCTGCGGCTTAACCTTTTGTATATAAATATATATATTATACATATATGTATAAACGTAAGTAATTTCGTTCACGAGTGTGAGTAAAGATAAATGAAAGTAACGTATATTAGGGCTCAGTGGGCTAATTCAATTAGTGAACGTTCCGCTATCACACATGCCGATGTTATTTATTGATGTATTTATATTATTATACTAGCTTTTGCCTGTGATTTCACCTGATTTTCTTACGGATCCCTAATTTTTACATAGAATAAAACAAAGTTGCTTTCCGCCGTCTGTAGTGTTTGTACGCTCAGATCTTTTAAACATCTTTCATTGATAAGAAGCTACACTATTTCCGTATGTGGCTATATGAGTAAAAAACTCAGAAAAAGCAGGTTTCTTATTAAGTATGTGAGCACTTTTTTTAATGCTTAACTTGTTATTTTTATTATTTGTTTGTATAGCGGCCATAATAGTACAGACTGTGAGAAAATTTCAAGTAATTACTAGGTCATATTTAACAATGACCTACAATGCCAAAAGAACACACAGTCTCATGAACAAAAGGGAACTACATAACAAAACTTCATGCCTGTAATCCCCGAAGGGCTAGGCTGAGGTGTACCCATTAGTACACCGACATTACGCCAGATATGTTTAAGTTCCATGTAAAGGGGGCGAGCCTATTGCCAGTTGTTAGTAGTAATTTTTATGAGTCTAAAATCTACAATCCACTTTGAGCAGGCGTTGTGATCTATGCTCGTGGCCTCTCTTTATAAGAAGAGGTCCTGCAGTAGCACTTAGTCATAATAGGTAATTACCGTCAATATACTCAAATTATTTACGCCAGTAAGGCTTAAGTCCAATGTAATAGGGGAAGTCTTCCTATTAACTAAGCACAAAATCCAGACTTAGAATGCTATTGTAATGGTATAACCAAAAAAGAAAACAAATATACCTATTTGGAACAGCATCCCAATTAATCCCTACAAAGATAGGTCAGTCATTTTGCTAGGCCTTATTTATTACTGGTTTCCAATCAATGTTATAAAGAAATAATTAGTCTCAATCAGATATCGGATCAAATGTATCGACGTGGCAGACAGGGACGGATCGTTAGATTTTGGGGCCCGTGGGCTTACACTCCTTGGGGCCCGACTTATTTAGTTAGGGATGCCAGGCGTCCGGATAAAGCCGGTATTAGTTAGGCTTTTGGAATGCGTGTTTGGCCTGCACGGCTTTTTTTTCATTTAATTCATTACGAGTTGTTTTTATGATAAAGTGTCGTAAAAATCAAAAACAATATTGTTATCATTTTAAAACTCAGACATAAAATCAAGCTTATTTTACACAATTTTATCTAAAAGTCCAGCCTGACAGGCTGGTGGTTTAGCTTTCTGGATTTAGGATCTGGCAACCCTACATTTAATGAAACTAATTGCCATTGTCAAAAACTGTTTGCTTTAAAAATGCTTACGATTTCTGTGGAAAAAAAATTAGGACAATAATTAGTCCATTATGACACGAATGGCCTAAGTTTATCATTACAGTAAAGGTTGAATAACAGTAAAGAACTTGTATATTTTTAAAATTTTAGTTTTACTTCAATGGCGGCTAGGGGCCCATTATATTCACGGGACCCTGGGCTGTAACCCGAAATGCGAATATACAGAATCCGGCCCTGGTAGTGAAGATTAAACTTTTGCACTAATGAGTTTCTTAGCAAGTTTCTGGCTAATACCACAGTTTTGTTTGCTTCGTTAGTGATAAGGTTAGTGGCCCAATAAGATCGGTTGTAAGTTTGTAACACTCTATGGAAAGGACATGGAATAAATCGATGTCTATGATTATCAAAATGGCGTCTGCGCGCGAAATTCTTGGGAATAATGTAAATGAATTTTATTCAATTGGCAATATCAAATATTGTTTTTTATTTTTCTTATAGTCATTATTAGAAGACGTATATCAAGTGACATTTGAGAGGGAATTGTCAATTGATTGATTGATTCAATAATACACGGCTGAGTGTCATTTGAATATTATCATGTAATATTTAAAAAAAAATTTGTATAACTTAGGTAATTTATTGAAAATGATCTTCAGAAGAAACAATTTATGTTTTTGAAAGTAAAATTCACTTAGAATGATGTAAGTTATAAATTTATAGTAAATTATTATTTAATTGTTCTAAACTTATTTACGAGTTATGTATCCTGCCCATTGCCACTTGAGTTTCTCAATTTTGAGAGCTATATCGGTTACCTTAGTTCTTCTGAAGATCTCGTCATTTCTGATTTGGCCGTTGGGGTCGTAAAGCTCTCGAATGGCGACCACGTTCCGGAAGGTGCTGCGTAGGCAGGCCACGATGTGGACCGATGACCTTGTGAAGGTCACGGGAAACCGCTGGATGCGGTCCAGGTACAGTTACCGGCACGTAACTTGGCAAGAGATTTTCGTAGTGGGGGAAGTTCGCGCATATAAAAATGTATGAAATTGTGCGTGCGCAAACTTCCCCCACTACAAAAACTTTTGCCATCTTACGTGCCGGTAACTGTAGGACTGGTTTTTGTGGCTATCTTTAGGGAACGCCTATGCCCAGCAGTGGACATCATTTGGCTGAAATGATGATGTAGGATTTTTCTAAACAACTTTTTATTAAATTCGTAATAAAAAGTGTTAAAAAAGTAGAACGAAAGATTAATCAATCATCATTCACTATTGGGAAGCTACTCTATCCCAGGTGACATAGGCTATATTATATTTAAAAAAATTAGGGATCCGTAAGAAAAATCACGAAGACGCAAAAAGAGTGCTAGTTCATAATATTAGTATGGATACAGCGAAGAGAATTCTCACAATAAACTTAACAGAAGGGTGCAAGTTGCGGCTTAAAACCGCCGCGTTTGTCACTTCACTGTACGTAGACAGTAGCGTCAGCAGAATAATGCTAACTAATGTTTCAATTTCAAAAAAATTATTGAACAAAGAACCGACAGATAAAACATAACATCACGCCTGTGATCCCCGAAGGGTTAGGCAGAGGTGTACCCATTGGTGCACCCACAGTTATGTCCACAGGGGACCACAACCAACAACGATTAGTTTATTATATTTAGAGCAATAGCGCACTAGCGGCCCTGGCCGCAGCGGCCAGGCCGCGACGGCCATCGAGATACATACCTTAGTATGAAATCGCCACAGAGCGGCCACACCAAGCCGCAGCGGCCAGCGAGATCGAACGACGCATGTGCGAGTCGCTGGCCGCTGCGGCCAGGCCGCTAGTGCGCTACGGGTCTTACACTAGTTTCTGCTTCGCGATGCGCAGATTTTCGAATTAAACCAAAAAAGAATTAGGTATCTCACGGGAATCGTAAAATTTTTAAAGTTAAGTAACCTATGTGATATTCCAGACTATAATCTATCTCTGTGCCAAATTTCATCCAGATCCGTTCAGCCGTTTTAGCGTGATTGAGTAACAGACATCCATCTAAACTTTCGCATTTATAACAGTAGTAGTAAGATTAAGTTTAAATAAAAACAATCGTAATTTCAATTTTAAACCTTTTAAAACAATTGAAATACGAACAACTTTGTGTAACCCTTTTATAAATTCAACCAGCGACTAAAACTAAACGTTAATGCTGCGCCAAATGATTCAGTCTGCACCAGTGGTTCCCAAACTGTAGGTTGTGACGCTTTGGAGCGTCGCAGAGTTATCTTGACGGCGGCGGCATCGCGCGGCGGTAGGCATAAGTCGCATTTATTGTAGTACAATCATTATACTGTTATATTTTCTAATAAATAGAATAGTAATAATTAAGATCTTTGAAGTCTTCTTTAATCCTGAAGTTTCTTTTTAATTTATATCCTGAAGTTTCTTTTTAATTTATATCAACCAAAGGCAACCGTTACTGATTGACTGATCTATTAAAACACAGCTCAAACCACTGAACGGATTGCGCTGAAAGGCAAGCAGATAGTTATTATGACGTAGGCATGCGCTAACATAGTTTTCTAAAATTCACCCCCTAGGGGGATGAAATGAGGATGCAAAGTTTGTAAAGAGAAACAAGATTAATTCGCCAATAACCGACATTTACGCGGACAAAGTCGCGGGCAAAAGCAAGTTAAATATATAAATAATAAACAGATAAAGTAATCCTAATATCTGTGAGCGAACGTAAGAAAGGTGTCTCAAAAATAATATGTAAAGGGAGCCGCAGTATAAAAAGTTTGACAGCCCCTGGTCTACACTAAAATTGTGTTAATTAATTCTTTTTATCTTTTAAAACGTCACCCTTATCTTCTGTTATCGCACTTGTGTCAGTGTTAATTTATTTTTGCGAATAGTTTTAGCTTTCTGTTAAGATTTTCTTGGAATGTTGCCTTTTTTTCGTCCGATAAGACTGTTTTTCAAGTTTGTTGAAAGTCTTTGGAGTTCGCTTGTTACGTATTTAGCTGTTTAAATACCTACTCGACACATTCTTCAGTGTATTTTATGGCTTTAAGAATAAAGTTTAGTTGTGTTTTTTGAATAAGCGTAGGTAGAAGTGTTTTATTCTATTTTACTATACCGGGTGGAAAGAGACTCCAAAGCCGAAAATTATGTTTTTACCATCATTTAATTATTATTTTTTATCCTGGGAACCGTTATCTGGGAACCTGTTGGTTAGGTAAATTTTGAATGTTAAAGTACCAACTTTATTTTAATGTTTTTTAAAAATACAAGTGTTAAATGTTATAAATAAACTTTCAATACTGCTACATCCCCTATACTGTAGCATGCACGAAAGACCAATGATGTGCGTGCGTCACATTGCGCACTACAATAATCAGTAATTTTTCCTGGAAAAAAGTCGTTTACCAGCAAACATACCACCGTATTGTCATTCCTACCATTCTAAAAATGTCGCTAGAATCTGCTAGATGAATACCTAAAAATAAATAATTAAGTTATTTTAGTAAGCTCTAGACGTGACGACTTGTAATTAGCTGTCAGATAATGATGCTGTTAATTATCACCATTGTATTTAGCTGTACGTCTTCCAAAGTCCTTAAATAAATAAATAAATTAGTGCAAAAATGTATCTTAAAAACTAAAAAACAAATATCAGTAGACTTTTTCCTTGTTACAGTTTTACAGTTGTAAACTCTAAGAAGAAAAAAGTCGTACTGCAACTGCAGTCATGCAATGCGCATACTAATTATACGAGCGAGGAATATGCTAAACAGAAAAAAAAACACAGCGCAGTTGTCATCAACAAGAATCTTTTTACACGCTTTATATTAGCTTCACTTGTATGTAACTATGTAAGAAAATCTTGGAATCTTAATTTGACCCACTTCCCAGTCTTCGATTGGGATGAAATTTTTCACACGCTCTGAGTTCTGATGACAATACATGACTAGCTAAGAAACGTCATTACAAATCCAATATGGCGGCCTCCCCAAGATGGCGGACTGGCTGTTTGAAATCCACCCCCATAATATGGGTATCAAATGAAAGGGTTTGCTGTCAGGAATACGAAAAAAATAGTCACGTGACTTATTATTAACACGCTTCACTTGTAAGTAACTATGTAAGAAAATCTTGGAATCTTAATTTGACCCACTTCCCAGTCTTCGATTGGGATGAAATTTTGCACACGCTCTGAGTTCTGATGACAATACATGACTAGCTAAGAAACGTCATTACAAATCCAATATGGCGGCCTCCCCAAGATTCTGGACTGGCTGTTTGAAATCCACCCCCATAATATGGGTATCAAATGAAAGGGTTTGCTGTCAGGAATACGAAAAAAATAGTCATGTGACTTATTATTAACACGCTTCAATTGTAAGTAACTATGTAAGAAAATCTTGGAATCTTAATTTGACCCACTTCCCAGTCTTCGATTGGGATGAAATTTTGCACACGCTCTGAGTTCTGATGACAATACATGACTAGCTAAGAAACGTCATTACAAATCCAATATGGCGGCCTCCCCAAGATGGCGGACTGGCTGTTTGAAATTCACCCCCATAATATGGGTATCAAATGAAAGGGTTTGCTGTCAGGAATACGAAAAAAATAGTCACGTGACTTAAATCCAATATGGCGGACAGGCTATTTGAAATGCACCCCCATGATATGGGTATCAAATAAAAGGGTTTGCTGTCAGGAATACGAAAAAATAGTCACGTGACTTAAATCCAATATGGCGGACGTCCAAGATGGCGGACAGGCTATTTAAAATGCACCCCCATGATATGGGTATCAAATAAAAGGGTTTGCTGTCAGAAATACGAAAAAAAAGTCACGTGACTTAAATCCAATATGGTTGACGTCCAAGATGGCGGACAGGCTATTTAAAATGCATCCCCATGATATGGGTATCAAATGAAAGGGTTTGCTGTCAGGAATACGAAAAAAATAGTCACGTGACTTAAATCCTATATGGCGGACAGGCTATTTGAAATGCACCCCCATGATATGGGTATCAAATGAAAGGGTTAGCTGTCAGGAATACGAAAAAAATAGTCACGTGACTTAAATCCAATATGGCGGACAGGCTATTTGAAATCCACCCCCATGATATGGGTATCAAATGAAAGGGTTTGCTGTCAGGAATACGAAAAAAAATAGTCACGTGACTTAAATCCAATATGGCGGACAGGCTATTTGAAATGCACCCCCATGATATGGGTATCAAATAAAAGGGTTTGCTGTCAGGAATACGAAAAAATAGTCACGTGACTTAAATCCAATATGGCGAACGCCATATTAAATTTGGATGCGTAAAACAGTGAATTTTGTTAAGTTTTTTAATAATAAATATCTTTAAATACATACCTATTAATAAACTCTTTTGCAAAAAAAACGGGCACTTTAGATTTTTTTCTTACTTCAATGAAGAAGAACAAGAAACAGGTTTTATTAATTTGACGATGTATTGGCATGTTATTTGAAGCATCCTGGCATGATTCTTTACGTTCCAAATTTAAAATTAATAAAATAAAAATAATGATTATTGTGGATTATTCTAAAATTGCTTTACTAATGGCGCGAATTGCTGAAACGATTTTTAACTGATTACGATATTTTTAAACTTTTTGGATATTTTCTGCAAATTAAACAATTTAATCTTTCTTTTTACATTAAATACCACTTTTTGATATGAGTGATAAAGCGATAAGGGCCGGTATAATTATAGCCCTACTTGAAGAAGGTTGTTCGCAAACTTTACGTGTCTCAGCGGCTAAATGTGAGTCGTTCAACTGTCCAGAGGACTTGGCAAAGGTATCAAGAGACCGGTTCGGTCAAAAGAAGACCCGGTTCGGGAAGAAAACGATGCTCAGAACCAAGAGATGACCGCGTTTTGGTGAGTCAGGCGTTGCGGAATCGTAAGGCGTCAAGTGTGGACCTGAAGAAGAGCCTTGAAGAAGTAAGAGGAGTAGAAGTTAGCTTGTGGACGGTCAGGAGGAGGCTTTTGGCTGCCAATATCAGGAGTTACCGCCCAGCTCGGGGCCCTAAATTACTCCGTGAGCACCGTGTTGCTCGACTTCAGTTTGCTCGGAACTATGCTTCATGGACTCTGGGGACTGGAATAAAGGATTTTTTTTTGATGAAGCTAGAATCTCTTTGTGTGGAGAGGACCGACGCCGGCGAGTGCTGCGAAGACCACGGGAACGCTATGCGGAAGTGTGTTTCGAAGAAATCACTCCTTATGGCGGAGGCTCCGTTATGTTTTGGGCAGCAATTAATTCGACGGAGCGTACGGAGTTAGTTTTCATAAAAAATGGAACATTAAATGCACACCGGTACATAATGGAAGTCCTAATTCCATATGCACAACCCACATTGACTGCACTTGGGGAAGATTCCATTTTTATGGACGACAATGCTCGCCCGCACCGTTCTGGCGACGTGGAAGCGTACATGCAAGAAGTTGGGATCCGTCGTTTAGATTGGCCAGCTCGAAGTCCTGACCTCAATCCAATTGAGCATGTCTGGGATGTTCTAAAGAGACGGGTAAGATCAGTGCAACCTGCTCCACAAAACATCAGGGAGCTAAAAAGAGTCATTGCAGAAGAGTGCGAATGTATTCCTCAAAACGTTATTAAAAACATCGTGGAAAGCATGCCCAGAAGGATTCAAGCTGTGATTTTGGCAAGAGCAGGTCACACTCGTTATTAGGTTTTTACATTTGTAACTTTATTTAATTAAAAAAAGTAAAAAAAAATCTTGTCTTATTTGCCGACCACTTCTTATTGTTTGGGCGTGTACATCGGTTTTAAAGAATCCATCGTTTTTTTTCTTTTAATTGCCCGAATTCACTTCACGCGCATTAATTTACACGATTATAAGTATACAGACTACGTCAAAGAAATAAATTTCATTTAATTAACTCAAATCGACCTTAGAACGTAAATTTCCTTAGGTGCCCGTTTTTTTTGCAAAAGAGTGTATTTTAAATTAGTAAGTAGTAAATTAAGTTTAAATAATAAGAAGACTAAAAAGTATAAAATAAAAATAATAGTTTAAAAAACTAAAAAACACGCTTTTACCACGCACTTAAAATTACAAAATAATTCGAATATTTACTACGATTTATTATGAAAGAAAGCGTGGAGCGTTTTGTCCAAGAAGAGTAAAGATTAAATAAACGCTCCAAGCTTTCTTTCATAATAAATCGTAGTAAATATTCGAATTATTTTGTAATTTTAAGTGCGTGGTAAAAGCGTGTTTTTTAGTTTTTTAAACTATTATTTTTATTAAAATTCATTTCGCGTGGCTTACTTTGTAAGATTCTTAGCTGATAGTTTGTTTTGACCATAGATTATTATTTTATGTGATTGTTACACTATTTGGTTGTATCATTTACATATTACATTAAGCATAGTATCAGTGTTAACAATTGTTGGTGAACCATTAAAATAAAATAAATGAAATCCTAACTAATATTATAAATGCGAAAGTAACTCTGTCTGTCTTTCTGTCTGTCTGTCTGTCTGTCTGTCTTTTCTTCACGCCTAAACTACTGAACCGATTTGTGTGAAATTTGGTACAGGGTAAGTGTGAACCCCAACAAAGAACATAGGCTACTTTTTATTCGACTTCGACTTCGACTTCGTCTGCGTCCGCGATAACCGACATATACGCGGACGAAGGTGCGGGCAAAAGCTAGTAAATAAATAAATCAGTGTAGAAAGCACCTGCTTCGTTGGTTGGACTGTTAAGCATGAGATCTTGAGCTCGATTCCCAGGTCGGGCAAAGTGTTATTGGGTTTTCCCATCAGGAATTTCTCAGTAGCAGCCAAGGAGTCTTGATTTGTGCCCGGGTGATGGCAATAGGCTCGCCCCCCAGTGGCGTAGCTAGGGGGGGGCCGGGGGGGCCATTGCCCCGGGCGGCATATGTCAGGGGGCGGCAAGTGCCACGATGTTTTTAATTTTAAATAAAAAAAAATCTAAATCGCGCTCGCAATGTTAGATGGGATGATATAATTATATTATGTGGTCTGTCAAATACGTTGGTCTACTAAGGTTTCTGAACAAGTTTACAAAAATTCATGAGAGGTTGGACTTTGTGCAACCGCCCGGCACACTTAATTTTGCCGCCCCTCATTTTTGCCGCTCTGGGCATTTGTTCGGCCGGCCCCACCTTTTTTTTTAAGGTGGTAAAAATCATCAAATGGGTCCTTCCGCCCTGGGTGGGGCGGAAGGGACTGTCAGACTTTTACTGACTAAAAAACCACCCTGTTCCTTCTGTTGCCCTTTACGTTCCGGGGCCACGGTATCCCGAGACGTCCCGCAACCCCGGCAGGCGTTTGGCTCCGTTGGGGCCCCGTCCCTATACTGACAGCTATTTAAGGCGCGCGCGAACAGAACGCGCCGTCGTCGTCCCGAGCCTGGTCCTTGGTCGGACGGCGAGCTACCCATTACTCGCCGTCCGCAAGCCCGCGCCTATGGTGGCCGGATGTCGCCTCGCGACTTCCGACGCCCTGGGCGTCTCCCGCGGCGGCTGGGGCGTGAGGTGGAAGATGTTCTTTCCCTCACGCGGCCCGCCTCCTCCTTCGCTAGCATTACTGCTTCGCAGAAGGAGGTGATCTCGACTGCATCCCATTCCCTCTCGCCCCGGAGCATGGCCTGAACCAGGTCCGGACGCGAGAGGTCGCCGCTGCCTATCGCCTCCGTGAGGACACGGCGGTGCTCTGCCCAAGCGGGGAGTCGCAACCTCCATGCCGCCATGAAATCGCACCGGAGCTCAGTCCGCATTGCCGCCTTTTTTAGCGGCAGTGGGGTTTCGCCCCGGCGCTGCGCCTCTACACGCCACTCGTAAACGTGCTGGAGGACTGTCGCCTCCAGAGCCCATGACGGCAATCCGGCAAGGAGGCTTGCCTCTTCGCCGGAGATCGTGCGGTATCCCCGGATCATCCGGATGGCCATGACCCTCTGGCATGCGACCAACTTGGCTGGTGGCCGCCGCCTGATGGTGGGGCCTACACAGGGGCCCCGTAGAGGGTGCCTGGTCCTCCGAGGTTGGGCAGGAGCCACCACAAAGCAGCCCCAGCCCGGTCCAATCGCGGAGCCAGTTGCCGGATCCTTTCGACGGCTGTCGCAACCCCACCGCCTGGTGCGACTCTCCGGCCGGCCCCCCTTTAGATCGGGCCCTGACTGATAGATGTATTTTCCTTTCAGAGAAGTGGTAAATTTTATCTTTACTTTCAATAAGTTATACTATAGTCCGTGGAATAGAATATTTAAACTTTAAACTAATCATTACGGGGGGGGGGGGGCGGCAAAATTTCGGCCGGCCCCGGGCGGCAAAGACCCACGCTACGCCACTGTCGCCCCGCCCCCTTTTACATGGGACTTAAACATAACTGGCGAAATGTAAATGTAGTAATGGGTACACCTCTGCTTAACCCTTCTGGGATTACAGGCGTGATGTTATGTTGTAGTATGGATTAATGTATTTTATGACAACCTCCTGAAACACGTGTATTGACTGAAAACACGAAGTTCAAGGCGGTAACTAATTAGACATGTCTAACTTAGTTCTTATCAGCCGCTGTTCATTTCTAGAACTGTCTGTCAGTACCTAATAATAATATGTTTAGTCTCTAATCTTACTTTAGTTTGTGAACAAGGGAAATTGGCGTACCAACATTGTAAAGCTTTTTTTCTGTTTGTTAGGTGTAATCACGATACACGATCCGATTGCACTTATAGAAAGCCCCTTAGGGCTGTTTTATGGTATATTAGACTACCACAAGGACGTACTTGCGTGCAGAAGCTAGTGAAATATGTCAAAAAACAAACGCATGCCACTGAAACTACACAATGGTGTCGATTCTACTATGCACGTACTAAACCTAATTTAGACTGTTTCTAATAAAAAAATTCCAATATTTAATTTTGGAAAGTGGTAGGTGGGGGGTTGACGTACCTCCTCCCCCTCTTCCTTCAGTCAGTCATCGACTACACGTATAAATAAAGCAATTTTACTTGTTACGACAGTTCTGCAGTAATCCTATGAGGAGTTCCGTTCCATATCTCCGAAGTTCATCATCAGATCATGACAATATTTCTATGGGACCTATTCGGAAGTTTACTCTTTCAAACAAAAAAAGAATCATCCAAATCAATTAATAATTGGCGGAGTAATCGGGTAACATACATACAAAAAAAAAACATACCGCCGAATTGAGAACCTCCTCCTTTTTGAAGTCGGTTGAAAACAAGAAAAAGACGTGTGTAAAGAGGAGCTGTCTTTAGTTAATTTGAATTATTCATACAATTTATAGTTGACATTGCAGAACATATTGATTAAAAACATGGAGAAGTTCAAGGCAAAAGTAATTTGACATCTCAAACTTAGTTTTTACGTGTCACAGTCCTTTTCTTTAGATGTATACCAGTAAGAGATGCAAATTCTCTACTTTTAATCGAGTTTGTGAACGAGGGAATCAACACCTTTATCTGTTAACCAACCCCCTAATTTTACAAGACTACTAGCAACACTCCTTTTATTACTTAAGAACTCATATTATTAAGTCGAGTCATAACTTTAATAAGCATCTACCCCACTTCTCGCCAAGCGTGACACAAAAACAACTAATTCACAATATTGCTATGAACGTGACGCAGTTACTAATGTATTCGTTTGTATGCTGACTGTTCTTGTTTGGTTTCAGTTTGTGAAACAGAAGTAGCGTTCTCAGATAGTTCTTGAAGTCTGTATACCATTTTGTTCAATTAATATTTTTAATCCATACTAGTATTATAAATGCGAAAGTGTCTGTCTGTCTGTCTGTTACCTCTTCACGCTTAAACCGCTGAACCGATTTTGATAAAATTTGGCATGAAGATAGTTTAAGATCCGAGGAAGGACATAGGATAGTTTTTATCCCGAAAATCACCCCCTAAGGCGGTGAAAAGGGGGGTGGAAGTTTGTATGCAAGTACTATATAAAGAAGTTCCACGCGGACGTCGCGGCCAAAAGTAGTTTGTTATAGATGACTGTGGTTTGTTGTTTACCTCGTTGTTCTAGTGGTTATTGAGCATGAGGTCTTGGGTTTGATTTTCAGGTCGGGCGAAGTGTTACTAGATTTTTCCATCAGGAATTTCTTAGTAGCAGCGTAAGGGCCCCCGCGCACTAGGCAGCCAGGCTGCGGCAGCCAGAATATTTGCGCAGCCAGTTATAGCAGCCAATCATTGTATCGAAAGTCATCTTATCAAAGTTCGGAACGCAAAATACGTCTGGCTGCTACAACTAGTGCGCGGAGACTGACCGCAGCCACATACATTCGCCTACACACGTTCTGGCTGCGCGCAGCCAGCCTGCTGCCGTGCAAACAAGCGCGTTGTGTTGTCTGCCGCAGCCGGGAATTCGTGGCTGCCTAGTGCGCGGGCTCCTATACAACGTCATATATGTTTTACTGGCTGCCTAGTGCGCAGGGGGCCTTAGAGTCTGGATTTGTGCTTGGTTAATGGCAATAGGCTCGCCCCCTATTACATGGGACTTAAACATAACTGGCGAAATGTGGGTGTGCTAATGGGTACACATCTGTCTAACCCTTAGGGGATTATCCTCACCCTTATCTTTGACATCACGGACATCGGTGAAGGAAAACATCGTGAGGAAACCTGGACTTATAATCAATGTCTGAAATCGCCAATCCGCCTTGAGCAAGCGTGGTGATTAATGCTCGTGTCTTCTCTGTATTAGAAGAGGCATTTGCCTTGCAGTGGTAAATAATAGCCTGGTATTATAATATATATATATCTATATAAATATTACAAAGAGGAAAGGTTTGATTGTTTGTTTGCATTGAATAGGCTCCGAAACTACTGAACAGATTTAAAAAATTCTTTCACTGTTGGGAAGCTACACTATCCCCGGGTGACATAGGCTATATTATATTTTCAAAAAAGTTAGGGATCCGTAAGGAAAATCACGCGAACGAAGTCGCGGGAGAGTGCTAGTTATTTATACTTTTCACAGTTTTCAAGGACGATAGTAATACATCAAAAATGTTCCACAAAAACTGGTTTTAATTAGAATTTTGTTATGATAATGTCATAAGCGCAGCTTATGCTACGACACAGCAGGCATACATAAACATATAATATAAACATTACCATATAGAGTGACATAAACGTCAATATTATTAATATTCTCTATAGACTGAGAGCTCTGAGCCGTCAGACCTACGTCATCTTAACACAACTGATATTAAAAAAAAAAGGTTTAATGCAGAAACTTGTACTACTTTTACTGTAAATCTTACATAGGGACGTCCTATTAAGTAAAAGATATATCTGTGCTAGTAGGCCCCGCTCTTCAATGACCAATTTTGAAATGGAAATTATGCATTTCGGGAAAAGATAGAGGAATATACATACATTCATTCATACATACATACTTACATGAACTCACGCCTTTTTCCCATGGTGGTAGGCAGAAACCACAGAACGCCACCTGCTACGATCCTTACATACTCCTTTCGCCTCATCTACGTTCATACATCTCGTCATACAAGCACGCCGGTTACGAGTACTGCGCACCTGACCTTTCTGAAGAACGTCACTAATAGGGTCAGTGTAGGTCTTCCTAGGGCGTCCCCTCTCTGCGTTGCCACTCACCTCTGCCATATAAACACCTTTTGTTAATCGTCTTTCACTCATCCTCTCAACATGACCGAACCATCTAAGCATACTGTTTTCTATCTTTGTTACTACATCCTTTAATTCGCAAAGGTCTCGGATAGGGGAGTATGTAGTTAAGAAAGTATGCGTACTTCCTATCTATTCTCAAAATTTCAGCCATGCATTAAACAACGTAAGTCTGCAGGCTACCTTGGGGTCTTGGAGTACTAGTATATGCCTTCATGTTATTATTTACTCTGTACACTAATATTGTGAACTTGCTATACTCGTGGTTCCACTTTAAACGTGACTCGACATTAAAAAAATAGTTTTTTTTTGTAATAAAAATGTTGAAGAAATATGTTTGTATTTTTTTTTATGGGACAAGCCCGCCACACTGTTCCCACCCACTGCAACTCCTGAAAGCCAGAATCAACAGTGGAGGCCACCAGAAAAGCTCCGAGGCAATGAAGCTCGACGAGTACCAGAGAAACTATTAACTGTTTTGATTTTGTTTGTCTACATATTATTGTGTGTATTTATTATTATATTTTATTATTGGAAATTTTCTGTACCTTTGCACCTACTATGTTTTGTCTCTGCATCACCCTAAGGTAGACTGGTAGAAAATGCCCATGACATTGAGTCCGCCTTTGTTCAATGCATTTTTTACATGTGCATAAAAAAATAAATAAAAACCACACTAGAAATTTCTCGCGTTTGCAAACATATAAACTCACATACACAAACAGCCAGACCCGGAACAACTATCTTTTGCTACGTGCGGGAATCGAACGCGACACCTAACTTGACACAGATTTAAAAAAACATGCACGCGAATTCATGGGTTAACACTAGTTATATTATAATAACCGAGCTACGCTACTCATTCCACCGACGCCATACCATTAAGTACGTCAAAGCAGTAAATGAAAATTGTGTTCTCATACATAATAGATAAGTAATATGTAACAGGAAACATAATACGAGTTAACTAAAATATTGAAATTTAGGTTTGTGTGTATAACATGAATTTAAATTTAGTTTACTTTAATTTACTGCCTTGTTGCTCTAGTGGTTGCAAAGCGTGACTGTTGAGCTTAGGATCTTGGGTTTGATTTCCAGGTCGGGCAAAGTTTTATTGGGTTTTTCCATTAGGAATTTCTCAGAAGCGGTTTCGGAGTCTGAATTTGTGCCCACTTGATGGCAATAGGCTCGCCCTGTTACATGGGACTTAAACATAACTCGGGTCGCGGGACGTCCGGGGTCAGAGAACTTCTTAACAGGATACCGTGGTCCCGGAATGCAAAGGGCTACAGAAGGAACAGGGTATGTAGTTTTTTAGTTAGAAAAAGTCTGACAGTCCCTTCCGCCCCACCCAGGGCGGAAGGACACATTTAATGATTTTTACTACCCCAAAAAAAAAGGATATTCTTAGCTACTTTTGCAGAATAGCTTCAAAAACGCCGCAAAAAGAAGACGCACTTAGCAATAACTGGCTATACGAAGCTTTCACTAAACCTTCCATTCTGCTTGTCCTTGCATTTAATATAACCGATATTGAGTCCTACCATTTACTATACGTGTCATTAGATATCATAAAACAGACTTCCTAATCCGCTTTAGCGGTAAGTATAGTTACACGAACTTAGGGGAAGTAGGTCATGGAATCTGTGTTGTATACAGGGTGTTTCGTTCGCGATGGAAGGGACATGGTGGAATAGATTTTTTACAAGCTTTTATTTAGCTGGCACTGTTCGTATGTAAGTAAGTTGTTCGGTAAAAATTTGCAAACCATTTTTCGACTATTTGTTGGTATCCGATTGAGCTGAAATTTTGCATACACCTTTAGTTCTGGTGACAATACAATGTCCAATACTCAATATTGTAATTATTTTAATGTTACAATCATTTTGTGTTGGTATTTTTCTGGAGCCAGTTTTAAATGTTATAAAAAAACTTTAAGTAAAAGTTTTATTAATTTCAATTGGATCATTGAAAGGCACGTTTGCAAAATGTAACTGTATTGAAAAGAGTAGGCGAGAAATTGTATAATTACTGTTTTAATACAAATTCATGTTTTACAATATTTTGTGTTTTAAATACCCCCACGACCACTGTATTATTGAATGCACCCGAAATCACATTGTTTTGCTGGGTGACATTGTGCCAGTGATTTTCACATCAAAAATTATAAACTTTTCCCAGCAAAACATTTTACTAAATGTTATTTAATTTGATTACAACCTGTACATCTAAATTCTCAATAGAAACACGATTATAGCGCTTATATTATTATACAAAGGTATCAAATTCCCATAGCCCTTTGTATTCCAATTTCAGACTGATATGTGATAAGTTACCGAACAGTTCAAGTCCTGCAGGCTATAAACGTCACACCCTGTACATCGATGTCGCTCAGATCTGTCCAATAGTCGTACTATAATGTATATTCATCGTCACGGATTGTACTGATGTCTGATATGAACGGATATCATACATATACATAAAAGTAGAAGACTATCAACACAGATGTCTTATACTGAATAGGATTATTTTATTGTACAACAATGAATAATGTTAGGTGTTATCGTCTACTATGACAATAAATAAATAATAAAACATTTATTTATCTCCACAAATTACAAGCTTGTGTCATAAGTAGACAAACAGGCATAAAAATAAAAATGTAATTTGTAAAACAATATTGTAAATATGAGAGTATCATGTATCTATAAAGATTATTAATTTAGCTGCCATTGCTTAAGATTCGCTTCTTCGATAACCTTCAAGTTCATATTTTTCGAACATTTCCGAAAAATTGTGTTTCAGCTAAATTAGATTTTAAGTTTTCGATAGAAACAGATTTCCAATTATCTTTTTTACACGACTGCCCCAAAAAAGGACTGTAATATTTTGAATGTTTGTATTTTAAATAAGATATTTCGGAAATGTTCTCTGATAACTCTTTAGACCTATGTATCCTGCTTATGCGTAGAAAGTTTAATTGAAATCGTTCCATTCATTTCGCTAAATAAGGACTTATAAAATCTATTTTAAGGGATAAGTAAGTAGTTTCTTGTTAATTCTACTCCATACGAAACTACCTTTTGAAAGGAGCAACTAGATTAAGATTTTTTCGTTCTAAAGTGCCTTAAGATTGTCAGATTGAAATATGTACTCCTGTATGATTTTTTTTTGTTTTATTTTTTTTTATTCAGCTGGATCCGGTTACACTGGAAGCCGACTTCAACATGATTGGGAAAAGGCTAGGCAGATGATGATATGATTTTACTTAATAAATTCTATTCTATTTTCATCTTTAATGATATTTGAGCATAAACCACCCACGATGGACCGCAGTCAAATATTATGTTAATGCGTTTCCGAATTTACATAATTATTTGCAAATGAACTATATTCTTAATACTCGCTTGCCATAATATTATATGTGAGGAATACCTTCACAGGTATTCAAGGTGTAGGAAAACTTTTTAGGAGTTACCTTGTTATTCAAAATAATCTTTATATTACTATGCTTCTTCCTAACTAATATTATAAATGCGAAAGTAACTCTGTCTGTCTTTCTGTCTGTCTGTCTGTCTTTTCTTCACGCCTAAACTACTACTACTTTTTATTCGACTTCGACTTCGACTTCGTCTGCGTCCGCGATAACCGACATATACGCGGACGAAGTCGCGCGCAAAAGCTAGTTATTTATATAAACGAAATTCAATGTTTGCGCAGTGGTTGAGCGATTGGCTGCAGCCCTGCGTATCGCGAGTTCGATTCTCGCACGTAACAAATATTATTTTGTATTTCCTTCAGATGGTTGTTCCGGGTCTGGCTGTTTTGTACACTTGAGTTTATAATATGTTTGTAAACGTACCCGATACAGGAGAAATTACTAGTGTGGGGCAACGTTTTTTTTAAAGAAAAGAAAGGTGAAAATCCTGAACTGAATTTGTACTTTTTTGTTGCATAAAGTTGAAATAATAATAGTTATTGGTGAGGGTCTTAAGAGAGGTCAGGTGCGCAGGACTCGTAACCGGCGTGCTTGTATGACGAGATGTATGAACGTGGAAGAGGCGAAAGGAGTATGTAAGGATCGTAGCAGGTGGCGTTCTGTGGTTTCTGTCAACCCTCATGAGAAAAAGGCGTGAGTTTATGTATGTATATGTGTAAAGTTCAAATGAATACTTAGATAAATAAAATCAAACGAAATATTTTATTTTTTCAGTGCTAAAAAGAGTGTTTTCAGAGAAAATGTCGTGTCATGGAATTATTGTTTTTATATCAAAACAATGCTGTCACCACACCAATCTTCCAATATTATTAAAATACTTTGTTTTCTCCAGTAACAATGTTGTGTAGTTGTTTGTCAAAAAGTTCCGTCGAGAAGCCATCACTCGATGCAATGACGCGTCTGCGCTGAGAAATATTGCGGCTCCCGGCGCTTGTTAAAAATTGTAAACTGTGACAAAGTAGCGCCGCTGTAAACTAATGTAAACTTGTAAACTAATGTAAACTTTGTAAACAATATACTTAATACGTGTTTTGTTTTTGTTGTACAGTTTACAGTTATTTGAAGCTGTATCGTAGGATGGTATCAATATTATTTGCAAATTGGGTTTAGTTTTGCTTAAATGAACCAACCCACATTTTTAATTGTTTTAAGGATTGTATACGTAATTTTTATGTTTATTTAAAGCTACATTACATAAACTCACGCCTTTTTCCCATGGGGATAGGCAGAAACCACAGAACGCCACCTGCTACGATCCTTACATATTCCTTTCGCCTCATCTACGACGATCATACATCTTGTGATACAAGCACGCCGGTTACGAGTACTGCGCACCTGACCTTTCTGAAGAACCTCACTAATTAAAAACTATTATTTAAAGTTATTTTTTTTAAACATACATTTGAGAGGTAAGATGTAGGATAGCTGGATAGTAATGTAGCACTTTTGCTATATTATAGAATAAGTTTGACGTTATTTTTTTTTTAAAGATTGTGTGTTGGCTCGTTTTGGCAGAATTAAGCTTAATAACCATCATAACGGTGTCATGATCCATTTTACTACTTAACTATGAAATATTACAATTTGTAATATCTCATAAGAAATTTCCTAGTGTGGGGTAAAGCTTTTTTTTTAAGAAAAGAAAATAATGCGAAAATACTGAACGATACTCGAAAATCGAAAAAGTAAACTCTAGTAATCCCGAAACGAATATTTCGTGGAGACTATCATCAATTCCGTCGGTACGGACACTCCAATCACACATCGATTAAAAAATCCCTGTATTCGGTACCGATCGGCGACAAAGAAGTTCGAAGTTCAAAACGTTGACCACATCTTTTTTTGTTTTCCGATCGACCATTGGTCGGATACGTTTATCAAAGGAAGACTTGAAACTGAACACTGGCCATTTACACATTCATTAATCGACATATAAGTACCTATATTCAATAGTAATAGAGTTGAAAATTGCGTGATTGCGTGCACGATAATAAAATTTATTATTTATGTTCGCACAACATTTAATGTTGTGCGAACATCCATACTAATATTATACCTAATGTTATGGTTAGTTTTATCTCTCAAAAACTCATCCAAATCGCTGTCAATGACACAGAGTTGCAAGAAAAGATCAGCCCTATGGTCACGCGCAGAGCCATCAATTTGATATGGATAGGAGTTCTGCTGACCCCCTAAAAGGAATAGTCCATAAAGATAAACCTCCTAGGTCATGAACGAAACCGTTCGGAAACGTGGAACCAATGAGTTAAACGCTTCCCATTCCAAATACGAATTCTAAAATTCGAACTTTAAAATTTGAAATTTACCGTTTATTGAATGCGATATTTTTGCGCGCCGATTAGCTTTCGTGGATTTCAAAATGGCTTCTTTGCCTTTAAGATTGCCTTTTCGGTTGTAAATCGATTGTCGATTCTGTTTGTTATAATAATGTATTTTTGTTTGCCTTGACATAAAAGGAAATATGGAGCGTGTTACTATAAAAGGTATTTTTAATAATACATTTCAATGTTTCATAAGGTACCTACAGTGGGTATAAAAATAGAACTTGCTAAAATGTGAATTTCTGTAGACAGAATGGTAGTCGAGAGATGCAGAAATACAGATCTGTATTTAAAGATGGTGCTGATCCATGCGTCATGCTCGTGAACGAGTACTGTCAGTTGGGATTGGTCATCTCTTAACTGCTATGGCTTACCTACATCTTTATTATTAATATTTTTTCTACTACTGTTTTATATTCATCTTCATTGTACATGTAGAAGCAACAAGAATAATGTAACCAGGATTTTGTAAAAACCTAATTTAAAAGAGTGCCGTGGAGTTTCTTGCTCGTTCTTCTCCATAGAGGCCTACCTCCGTTTTGGAACGAGCAACTAGCTTCAACTTTCGGACTAACTGACCTTGACAATTCAAAAGTGCCTGTAAATGGTCTAATTGAAATAAATGTTTTGAATTTGACTTTGACTTTGAAAGTATTTTAAGGCTTATTTTCAATAACTAACTTTCATATTAAGTATAACTAACTTTCATATTAAGTATGTAAATATGACAGTTTGACATTATTTTCTTTACAAAAGTTGCCAAACCGCCATTTTTTCCCCCTCTGGTAAGAGTTATCTCAGGGGTTAGACAACTGTAAAATGTTCTTCCCATTATTACGATCATTTTTATTGTTCTAGTCCATATTTTATAATATTTATTTATTAATATTTATTATACATATCACATAGTATTTAGTATTTGAACTTTGTCACCAAAACGGTCATGCCTTACGTAAGAAAAGAGTTTTTATAAATAAAATTCTAAAATGATCTTTCTGGCTTTTGTAGTTTTTATTAGAAACAAAGTCGCAGGCACCATCTAGCTCCGCTTACTCATATCGTCTTTGATATTCAGAGTTTAATGTCAAACACTGTAAAACTAACGGTTAAACTAACAACACAAGGACATACAAACTTTATAACAGAAAAATAAAATACAATGTTTGAATGTAACGGTACATATTTGAATTTAGAGCGCGGCCATCAATATTTTTGAACGAAAAACTTTCTAACGCTACAAAGCGTTCGTTCCAAATTCAAATTTGTATTCGGAACCGACGAAATGGTTTATGTTCCTTTCTATTGGAATACTTGAAGTGACTGACGGATTTGATAGATCCCGTTTACACGATGGCCGATGTTGGTCGGGATTTAGGCGACTTTTGAAAGCCTTTGTAAATAAAGTTTGTACTCGTATAATATAAGCATTGAACTCTACTCTGTTTATTTTTGAGAACTTTTTAATTATTCATTATTATAGATAATTATGATTGGTTCGAGCATTTTTTTTTTGGTTTGATGACTTTATGTCTATCAAACGGGTGGTACTTATTGTTGCCAATTCGAAAAACAACTTAAATTCAATAATTTTATGTCATCGCTGTCAAGTTTTTTTTTAAGGATGGGAAATCATCAAATGATTTCTTCCGCTCTGCGCGGAGCGGAACGGAGTGTCAGATTCTTATCTACTGACTAAAACCCATCCGTGTTCCTCCTAATGCCCTTTGTGTTCCAGGGTCGCCGTAACTCTTTCAAACAAAATCCACAACCATCGCTGTCATGCTAGGCTTACAGTTTGGCAATCAAATCCTTAGGGTCAGTTCACACCGGTACGCGACGCTGCGTGCACACTTTAAAAGAGCGACTCAAAATATAACTTTATTTTCTACACGAAAAGATACCCATTTCATTGTGAGAATTTAGAATACGTTACACCACGCAGCACTACGTCGCGATGCGTCGCTCTACGCCGCGCTGCGCCGGGCGGCGCCGCGAGACGCATCGCGACGCAGCGGTGAATCGCCGGTACGCGCGCACAGAATGACGTGCAAGAGCGGCGACGTTGCGATGCGTCTCGCGGCGGCGAGCGGCGCAGCGCGAAGTCACTGGCCTCTTCAAGTATCTTCACGTTGCGTCGCGTCGCGTCGCGTCTCGGTGTGAACTGACCCTTAAAACCATACGTAAAAATAACGGTTCGTTATTTCATATAGAAACCCGCAAAGTACCTACATCATACATGTAAAAAATACGTGGAAATTGTATACACTGCCATAAGGAAAAGCGAAAGTTATTTGGTAAAAGTAACATAATATTAAGTAATAAATTCTAGTCGAGTTTAGCTGTCATGGGCACGAAAAAGTTTATGTGCATTTGTAGGTAATGGATTAGCAACCGCTAAGAGGTTTAAGTAGTTTATAAGATGCAGTATGTGTTCAGAAAACGTGCTTTTTCCTCTTTTTAACCGACATCAAAAAAAGAGGAAGTTCTCAATTCATCGGAATCTTTTTTTTTGACATACATCCAGCACGAGATTGTGGTTTTGAGGAAGGAGATTATAACTAACATAACATTACGCCTGTTATCCCCGAAAGGTTTGGCAGAGGTGTACCCATTAGTACACCCAGATTTTGCCAGTTAAGTTTAAGTCCCATGTAATGATCCTACTGCCATCAACTTGACACAAATCCAGACTCCGAGGCTCCTACTGAGAAATTCCTGATGGAAAAACCCAATAACACTTTGCCCGATCTGGGAATTTAACCCAAGACCTCATGCTCAGCAGTCGCGCTTTGCGACTACTTGACCAACGAGGCAATCAAATGATCTAAATGTCAATGATGTCTTGAAAAAGTCACATTCGTACTTACTTGGTTCGGTCATGTTGAGAGGATGAGTGAAAGACGATTAACAAAAGGTATTTCTATGGCAGAGGTGAGTGGCAACGCAGGGAGGGGTCGCCCTAGGAAGACCTACACTGACCTTATTGGTGAGGTTCTTCAGAAAGGTCAGGTGCGGAGTACTCGTAACCGGCGTGCTTGTATGACGAGATGTATGAACGTAGATGAGGCGAAAGGAGTATGTAAGGATCTTGGCATGTGGCGTTCTGTGGTTTCCGCCTACCTCCATGGGAAAAAGGCGTGAGTTTATGTATGTATGTATGTGGTACTTACTCGAAACCGGACCCGTAACGTCATGTAATATTGAGTCCCAAACCGGCCCATCACAACACGACAATCACACATTAATTACTATTACAAAGAGGGCACAATTACAATCATCTGCCTCAAGATTCCTCTCACTAGGGACGGAGCTGGGAAAGAAGCACTCGGTGGAATTACCAGTCCTAAGGATAAGCTACTGATAACAGCGTCCGATAAGGGAATTAAATTACTTTGGCGTAGCACCAATTACTATTTGGGATAGTGGTTGTACTCTTGTGTGTTAGGGTGATGGTTTAGTGTTGTTTATGTTTAAAGGGGAGTAAATCTGTGTTATGAGGGTTGATTTGATGTTATGGGGGGTGAAAATGAACAATTTGAAGTACTAAATTCGAAACTACGACGAATTCTATAAAATCGTATAAATAAAGTAAGATTGATACTTTTTTGTTGGTTATTTTTTTTTTTGTAAAATAATGAAGTACATGCCTATTTTAAAGTTTTTTTGCGTGAGATAAAAATGTCAAACAATATGAATAATTATGCAAAAGGCGATTTCCTCAGACATCCGCTGCAATGCTATTCATATATAATTACTTATATATAATTCCTGTATACCAAATATTGTAAAACATTTATTTTACAAAAAAGTTTGGAGTTTCTTGTCGATTCTTCTCTTTACGAAACTATTTTTTAGAAGGGGCAACTAGATTGAATTATTTTTTCTTTATGGTCTAATCTAATGGAAAGAAATAATTTGACTTTGACTTTTCGTTTTTCCTTTTGAGTTACGGTACCCTAAAAAGACGTAAAGGTATGACTACGAGCTGCCATAACGCAGGTAGGTGCCTACTAGCAAGCTGGCAGCGCGCCAACGCTTTGTACCTACCATCGAGTACGTTACGTACTAGTTTTCTGTTGCTCCACAAACAAACGTACTTATTATGTAGGTTGCTAAGCGTTTCTCGATGTACAGTCAGCAACAAAAGTCGATTAACAATGTTACTTTTTTAAATCATTTAAACAGATACTAAACACATAATGTACTGTCTTTCAGAATTCCAGGCAATAGCTAAGGGTTTATTATATCTTAATTTTATATTCATTGCGTTTTACTTTTAATATTGTACTTAATAATTAGGATTAAAAAATCATAAATGTTAATCGACTTTTGTTGCTGACTGTACTTAGTGATTTACATTTGTTGATTCTTTTCTTGCTTCTGCTCTCGATTTCGTTTACGTTAGACTTTAGAATGAGGCCTTCTTAAATTATCCCAAGAGTACCAAAAAAAATGGATTAAAAATATCCTATAATGTTTGGCTAGATATGTACGTATGTTGTGTGTATGTGGCCCCGGAACGTAATGGGCAACAGAAGGAACAGGGCGGTTTTTTAGCCAATAAAAGTGACAGTCCCTTCCGCCCCACCCAGGGCGGAAGGACTCATTTGGTGATTTTTACCACAACAAAAAAAGGGTACCAAAAATGGATAAAAAATATACTAATTATGTTAGGCTAGATAATAATATGATGCCAAATAGCGAGCATTTCATACAAACTATCAATTCAGACAACATAAAGCCACTTTAGAATGAAAAAATCTTAATCTAGTTGCTCCTTCCAAAAGGTAGTTTCGTATGGAGAAGAATGGGCAAGAAACTATTTACCTTTGAAAATATCCTTATTTTTTGCAATGAATAAACCGATTTTAATGAAACTTTCTACACATAAGCAGGATACATAGTCTAAAAGATCTAGAAAGATCTATTCAAAAAAGCAGCAGATGTAAGCTCTAGGAGTCGGCGTGACCAATTTAGACTTGTTTTAGATGAAATGCCTCGGTCAACAAAATATAATAAAAACTGCTTAGCTATGACTGTACGCATATAATAAACTAGCTTTTGCCCGCGACTTCGTTCGCGTAAATGCCGGACCCCCGTTCATCCCCTTAGAGGGTAAATTTTAAAAAAACCTTTCTTAGCGGATGCCTACTTCATAAGATCTACCTGCATGCCAAATTTCAGCCCGATCCGTCCAGTGGTTTGGGCTGTGCGTTGATAGATCACTATGTCACCTTTGAGTTTTATATATATAGATTACCATGTAAACTTAAATTACTTAACAGCAGACTGTTCAAAATTCACTTGTATAAATGGCTAAATGATAATAATTTTTATAGCATTAAGGAATACTTCGAACATAAGTTGTTAGAATAGAATTAGTCTGTGGAATACTTTGAACATGTTCAAATCACTTTGCATGCTTTAGTCTTAAGCAAAACATGTATGATCTCCAATTCGTGTAACACCTTATATGCCATGTTTTATGCAAATAAATAAATACAAATACAAAAAGTTATCAGAGAACATTTTCGAAATGACATTTGACATTGACATTTACACTGACATTGACATCGTCATTTTTTTTTTTGACATTTTTCATTTAATTTTTTGTACTTCACCACCTATGTATTTTATCTCTCTCCACTTTATATATTTTGTTTGTATGTATGTATGTATGTATTTATTATTCTAATTTGTATCCTCGGTAATTTTTTGTATCTGTGCACCTACTATGTCTTGTCTCTGCATCACCCTAAGATTGACTGGTAGAAAATGCCTAAGGCATTAAGTCCGCCTTTGTACAGTGAATTTTGTTTACTTGTGCATAAAGTTTTAAATAAATAAATAAATGTCTTAAAATACATTAAAAACATAACACTCCTTTTTTTGGGGTCTAAAAAAGTTAGTTGAGAACATTCTGCGAGCGACATGGTGCACATCAAAGTTGATATGATTATCACACGGAACTCGTACATTTGTCGAGATAAAAAGTACCCTATGTGCTATTCTAAACTATAATCTATCTCTGAGCCAAAGGAGATTGGGCAATTTTGTATGGCGCTTGGGGACAAGCTTAAGATTGTTGTATATCAACCAAATGTAGGCTAGGATATTGCTTACTTCAAGTAGTTTCTAGGATATGTACTTTTTTAATTTCTGTACTGTCTGAGCAAAGTGGAACAGGATAACTAACCTAACCTAAGAGGATGACCTCTCGTTATGATCCTTGTTATTATTTATCTATTTTAGTTTTATATCGATGCAACTACATTTAATTCACTGCACCTGAGAATTAAGTACATCCAATATGCACTGAATTCTCGGGAAGTAGCATTCTAATTAGATAAAATAATAATAAGATAAAAATAGAATAATAGAGGATAACCCATAAATCAAATCAATTATTCTACTTGTAATAAATTGTACATTTTACAGACAGTACCAATATTGCTAAAAGTTTGCATTAGATCATCTTTATTCAGCTATAAATTTTCGGTAGTATTTTCGTTACTGTACAATTAACAGATAAAATGCCCTAATTTGCTCAATCTCCTTTCATCCAGATCCGTCCAGCCGTTTTGGCGTGATTGAGCAACAAACAGCCATCTATCCAAACTTTCGCAGCAAGTTTATCAAAATCATCATCTGCCTAGCCTTTTTGGGGTCGGCTTCCAGTCTAACCGGATGCAGCTGAATACCAGTATTTTACATGGAGCGACTGCCTATCTGACCTCCACAACCCAGTAACTGGGTAATACGATACCCCAAGCAAGAGCCAAGCAAGCCCCGAGCAAGTTTATTAAAATAATTACCATAATATAATAAATCAATCAATGGCCGCCAATCTGAACCACGCTGACTCCCGTTGCCAAGCCACCACGTGTATAAATCATAAAATAACTTACCTGTAACATGAAATGCTTTTAGGTTTCCTTACCGTCGTAAATAAATCATGCGCATTATGTTTGTAAGAACATTGTCACTGTTACCGAGGTGGATAAAATAAATGGATGATGGGGGAACTAGAGTGTGTCATTTGTGTGAGAGTATTTGTATGATATGGATGGGAGATGATTTGGTTATTTTTGTAGCTGTATGCTTTAGAATATTGCAAGTTACATTGGAAGTAATTTCATTATGTTTAATCAACAAAATAGGTAAGGAAAACATCGTGAGGAAACCAGGACTTACTGTCACACTCAAACCATGTCAGAGGCCCTTGAGGCGGTTTGGAAACTCTGACACTAGTGGTGTGGGGTCGTAAGACCTTACTGAAGAGTGTATGTGCTCTATAATCTATCAGGACAGGACACGATAAAGAAGAAGAACAAAATAGGTGTAAAAATGTGTAAAAAGTAAAAAGTCACATCACAGAGTAATATCTAATCTAATCTAAATAAATAATCTATCTTTTAAATATATAAAAGCGAAAGGTCACTAACTCACTCACTCATAAACTCATAACGAAATATCGAAAACCAATTGACGTATGAAGATGAAATTTGGCAGAAAGGTAGTTTATAGTTAGTAGACGTCCGCTAAGAACGGATTTTTCAAAATTCATCCTCTAAGGTCATGAAACGGGGGTCCAAAGTTTGTATGGAGAAATCAACTTTGACGCAGACGAAGTCGCGGGCAGAAGCTAACTTAGTTCATTAAAAGTGCAGGTTTCCTCACGATGTTTTGTTTTGTTTTTGTTTTGTATTTTATGTTTTAGATGAGACGAAAGGACTATGTAAGGATCGTAGCAGGTGGCGTTTTGTGGTTTCTGCCTACCCCCATGGGAAAAAGGCGTGAGTTTATTTTTTACCCGACTACGGCAAAGCCAAAAGGAGGGTTATGATTTTGACCGGTATGTATGTATGTATGTATGTTTGTATGTATGTATGTTTGTTTGATCCCTCGTAACTTCTAAACTACTTATCATTACATGACAAATGAGGTGTCGTTAGAAGCGTCTCAGTTGTCCGCTGGTTATAGGTCAGGTGACGTGTCACAAAATCCAATATGGCGCCCTCCAGGGGATGTGAAGTCGTTATCAAAAAAAAAAATTTTTTTGCACAGTATCGACATGGGTATCAAATTAAAAGCCTTGATGAGCACATTTGAAATATATATACATTATATAGCTTTTACTAGCTACTTTGCCTGTTTTTAACGGTGTCAACATGGGTATCAAATGAAAAGGCTTAATGAGTGGAGTTAATTCAATTTAATTCGTAATTTATAATTAGTTATTTTGTTGTAAAATGATTGCTATTCTCAATCTAAATTTTAATTTTGTTTTAATAACTTTAATTATAATTTTGTTTTAATACTATGTTGCTATGCCCTAACAGGGTCCATAATTGTACTTTAGCTTTGAGCCTTATACATATCATCTGTAATAGACATTATGGTATGCAAATAAATGAATATGAATATGAATATATGAGTACATTTGAAACTCACTCGCTACTTTGCTTTTATTATTATATCAAATAATTAAATAGAGTTATTCCTTCAAATAATATAACCCCCAAAATAGTGTAAATAAAAAATAAGTTAAAAATAACTAAAACCCGACTACGACAAAATCGCGCACTAAAAAGTATAAAACAAGAACAATATTCATTTGACCGATATTTTCGAAATTTTTAAGTAATAGCCGTGGTCGTATGCCACCTAACCAATAAAGATTGTGTGAAACAACCGCAGGTGGCATACGACCACGGCTATTACTTAAAAATTTCGAAAATATCGGTCAAATGAATATTGTTCTTGTTTTATACTTTTTAGTGCGCGATTTTGTCGTAGTCGGGTTTTAGTTATTTTTAAGTAATAGCCGTGGTCGTATGCCACCTAACCAAGATTTTTTTTTAATTTATTTATTTATGGTCTGTGGAAGACTTACAGATAATAAAACATATTAAAAAAAATTGTAAATATAACTGACAGCCAATTACAAGTATGTATGTTATGTATGTATGTTTGTATGTTTTCCTTCACCGATGTTAGTGATGTCTGATGAACTTTCAAAGTAAGTACATATGATTTAAAAAGTCACATTACCAGTACAGGATACCTTCATTCGGTAACAAATCGTAATATTGTATTATCACCAAAGATGTTCCTTTCAAATGGGCATTTACTAAATTACGGGTTCGAAGCGGCTAAGGAATTCCCGACACTTGTAACTAAACTATGCCAAGGAAAACTTGCCAGTGTTTGTTTACGAGACAAGCCCCTGAGAGCAGTAGGCAAGGAGACGCAGAAGGACAAGCTGGAAATAAAGTAAAATGTTGCAAAAAAAAATTTTTTATGGACCTGATAAATGCACCAAGTACCACCTAGATTTTTTTGGCCATTTTCGAGTTTTTGCGAGGCTTACGTATGGCAATTGATTTTTACCACTTGCTGACTCGGCCACGCGTTGCTGTGGCTTGAAGTTAGTAAAGATATTAAGGTCAATAATCGAGATAAAAAATATCCTATCTTTTAAGTTTGACCAAATTACACACTTAGCCATATTTACTACATACATACTAATCGACTGCCCAGAACTCCACAGCCTTTTATGCCGGCTATTTGTGCCCGACAAATTCCTTGGACACCGTCAGAGCCGCCGGCGCAATCTGTTTGCCCCACCGTCATCCAGAACTATCGCCAGAGCTGAATCTCCTGTGTGTCACACTCTTATGACGCTCAACGCCCTTCTGTCTGCCAACCCTGAATGTGATGTGTTTGCGGATGAATGGAGTAAATTAATGCGTATTTGTCTGGCATTCTGTGAGAGGAAGTATGCAAGAGTGTCCACTATTCCTTGTTAGTTTTAATTTTAATTTAATTTAAACCATTGAATGTTGTCCACTAGATGTTTTACTTTTGTCTTGTTTTGTGTTTCCATGTTAATTTTTGTAATTGGTGTTACACCGTTTTAATTAACTACAATAAATAAAATAAAATAAATAAAAATTTAATAAAAAATGGTAATTTATATACAGGTATATTAAGATATACTGACTTTACATGCATTTATACGTCTCACTGTCAGCTTGCTTCATAAAAACTAGTCTACACTTCATTCAATACAACTGTAATTTAATATCTTATATCTAGAAACTCGCCAACCACACCCCTACCCGTATATAATAGAAAAAGACAGAGAGAAATAGAAAGAGGTCGCCTGGAGAGGCATAACGCTTTTTTATTACGTGACGATTTCTGCTAGTTAAATCCTACCGCAAGCCACGTTACGGCACGGCACTTCGTTTAAAAAAAAATTAATATAGATAGCTGAAATTGATAGTTCAATCAACCAATTTCAATACGATGTATAAATATTTTTTATTGTTTGCGAATTTAGGGTTAAAACACATACAAACAACACAATTAAACCTTCTGCATTTATATTCGATATGCTTATGGGAGGCTCAGATATACGCCTACGGGTTCCAAACATTTATCTAGCATTCGATTCGGAATTCTGTTGTAAGCAAGATTTTGGAATTCGCTAGCTACGCCTTATTGGTGTATTTCTGAACACAAATTCTTAAGGATTACGTGTTTTTTTATAGCTACAGTAACACATTTTTCCTAGATATTGCAAATGGCGCTATTTATTAGCATTGTTACCTGAAAAAGGAGAGAAATGCGTAATGCTGAAAAGTTGGCTTGTTCAGTAGGAATCAACTCAGAAAAGTCAGGTGCGCAGTACTCGTAACCGGCGTGCTTGTATGATGACATGTATGAACGTGGATGACGCGAAAGTAGTATGTAAGGATCGTAGCAGGTGGCGTTCTTTAGTTTCTGCTTACCGCCATGGGAAAAAGGCGTGAATTTATGTATGTATATGTATGTATAATTTCGGATGTTTCCTTAATTCTAAAGACTATAAGCAGGCTGTCGCTGGCATAGCCTACATACCGCCGATGCTGAGAAAAAACCTGTCCATTTTCTTCACCTAAGCCATCTAATGCTATCGTGATATTTGAATCATTAATAGCTATAGACACCAACAAATCCTCTTGTGGCATCGCGAAACAAAAGCCTATCGGTGTCATTATTTATTTATCGAACTACCCTCGCTCGCTGTTTAATTATTACCGGCCAGTATACCCGCCATTTCGTATTAGGAATGCGGCCTAAAAATGTATACATTATGGTATTATGATTTTGGGAATTGGGACTCACCTTTGTATCGATTTAATGGGTTTATTTCTTCTTGTAAGGTCAGGGTATTGTTACCAAATTAGTTTTGCGGGTTTATTGAAGTTGAGCGCAGCTTTCTGAAGTTATGTGGACTTTACCGGCAGCTCTACACGAAAGCAGTATAATATTTTGGTGTGTAAGTAATTAAACTCGAGTTAATTTTGTGAATAGGTGACTAGGCTTGTGGTTAACCAGTTTTTCGTCAAATAACTTTATTTCAAAATGATACGTAACGTAATAATAATAATATCAGTCTAGGTATGTCCCACTGCAAAGCAAAGGCTTCTTCTCGTTAGAAGGCATGATCACTACGCTAGCTTAAGGCGTGAACATGATTCCTTGGTCCAATCTACTTAAAATATAAGTATAGTTTGCGTTAAACATCAACTTCATATCTTCATAATCACTTGGACGAAGTCGCGGGCAACAGCTAGAATAACAGTTAGATTACATATAAAAACCTTTAAAAACTAATTTTTCAATCGTCAGATAACTCGTAACGGACGGATAAATATGACGGTTTGACAGCTTTTGTATAGAAAATATGTCAAACTGTCATATTTATACTTTGGATAAAAGTTATCTGACTATTCAAAAATTAGCCCTAAGTGAAATTCTCTGTTAGAGCCTCTTGAACAAAATTCAATAAATTAATAAAAGAAAAAAAGTGAAAATCGAAGTCGGACGGTAAGGGAAAACGTCACCTGACCTTATTTGGGTACGATTCAAGAGCAAAGTTCTTAATTTACACAATCGTTTAGTACTAGTTAGACGAGGTCGGTTTAATTGGACCCTTTTCGGGTTTAGCACTGCTTAACGATTAGTTGGATATATTAGGAATTTATGTTTTTAGAGTGATATATTGTTATGGTTTAACCTCGAGGATATTTTGTGTCAATACCTAATTACCTATCATAGAGGAGTTATAATTATTTTGCGTTAACGACTACGCAACTAGCTACTAGCTTCAACTTTCTGACTAACTGACCGACTCCATGACAGTTCAAAAGTACTCGTAAATGGTCTAATTGAAATAAATTCTTTGGCTTTGACTTTTGACGGAGTGTAAAGTTGGCCCGTTGGCGGCACTGCACGTATCCTTCTAGCACATTACAATTTTACAAAGTTCTAGCTCATTTTATAATTAAGCCTTTATTTAACTTGCAACGCGTGAATGTATGTTTGTTCAGGTCAAATCTTGCAACTGAATTATAAAGCAGTTGTCATTAAACGATTGAGCTGAAATTTTGCATGCACATTTAGTTTGGATGACAATGGATCACCGTCCATTGTCATCTAAACTAAATTAAGTGACATCATTCTAAATCCAATATGGCGGACCAGCCAAGATGGCGGACTAATAATAAAGGGTTTGCTGAGAAGAATACGTTACACTAAATTTTAAAAGGCTGCTTTTAAAAATATTCTTTTAATTTGAACCAATCAAAAACCATTTTCTAATAGTCAATAAATCAATAAAAGTCTCCAATGAAACAAAAGCCGGTCGCATTTTTATTTCAACTCGGATCTCTTGTTTTCGATCTCAAGTTTTAACCCTCCAGTGAAGAGGCGCGTTCGAAAGTCGACGATTCTTATTAATTATTTCTGCTCTAAGTTCCTCTGACAGATTTTTAAGGGTTATCATCGAAAGAGCGATTTGAAGTTTCCATTCTAATCTTGTGTTTATGAACAATGTTCTTTTTTAAAATGACTGAGGAAATCTAAAGGGAAAGCTATACTGGAGCGGAGAACTTCTGGGTGCGGTCAGAAGGCCAATTTTACTAATTATCACGCCTGTAATCCCCAAAGGGTTAAACAGAAGTGTATCCATTAGTGCACCCACATTTCTCCAGTTATTTTTAAGTCCCATGAAATAGGGGGCTAGCCTATTGCCATCAATCTGGCACAAATACAGACTCCAAGGCTGCTACTGAGAAATTTCTGATGGAAAATTACAATAACACTTTTCCCGACCAATGAGGCAGTCATTGCTACACATACATTTACACACGTTTGTACATTATACTTAATACAGTAAAAGCCGTTCGTTTCTTCATAAAATCTCAAAAAAATTTACTCGCACTATCATTTCCGACGCACAACTAAAAGAACGAGAAACTCAAAATAAAACACCAAAATATAAAACCGAGAAACTCAAACACGAAACACATTTTCCACACCTTATATTTCACATCGTACCTAAAAGTAGAATCTCGTCAAACAGCCGTGTTTGAAGATATATGCCAAACAAGTGCGGTGCCTTGTCAAATATGGAGAATTGAGAGCTTTATTGACACGAGAACATGGTGCCAGGGAGATTTACGAACAAAGGTGTAGGTATTGGCTCGACGAACGCCGGTAATTAGCTGGGAACAGTCTGCGTGAGGCAAGAGGAAATTATAGTATGAGTCGTGTCTGGTTAAAGGTATGGCCGATTAATGCTTTGTTTAACTTGTTTTTGATCGCGCTTCTAAAGATGGTTTTACATCGGCTAGGCGAGAATAGGCGAGGATTGAATTGACGCTGACTCTTTCACACTGAAAGATGTCTTGCGCACGGCGCTCGGCTCTCGCGGAATTTGTGTATCCATTTTGCATAAATACTCTATTTATGCAGCGATATTATTTAGAGTTGTGCGAACAAATACTTCGATTCTCGCCTCGCGTAACCTCGCGCATCCAGAAATTAGTGACCTTTCACACCAAAGATTGGCGAGTCTCTACAGTACCTATGTATAAAGAAAAATGATTGGCTAAATGTGTTTTTTAGAGCAAATCTTGAGACTGGCTGGAGCGGTTTGGATACTTTTTTGTTGTGTTTGTAATTTCACGGAAAAAGATTTTATCTAAGATTTTTTTTGCACAATTTGCGAAGCCGGGGCGATTTGCTAGTCTTTACTTATTCGTAATGAAAACCACATAAAATAAAATCGCGTTTTCATTTTACTAATGCGTCCACGTGTAGAAATATCGAAAATTTATCCGGAACCACCCACACAACAGAATGTAACGTAATTTGTGGCGAAAAGTTGCACGATTTAATCCTAGCGGTTGCCGACAAAAAGCCCATTATAGACGAGTCGCCTCTTATCATGGCAAAAGGGCTTTCCTTTTAAGTTTGACTAAATCCGAGCACTTTTTTTATTGATAAATGGACCCAGTCTGAAGTATCACTCAGCTACGGAAAGACGTTTATCAGAATATATTATTGGAAAACGTAATTTAGTGTTTAGAGATTTTTTTGCGTTCAATTTCGAAGTTGTTCCACGTTTTAAACAGGAAAGCTTCGAAGATTATGTAAAATTCCGTTAAAATATTAAAGGGTCCTTTGTCTATGGAGCACAAGATGTGTTTCAATCTACTTTCAAAGGGGGCCCAAGTGGTTACTTATAATTAAAACAAGCCTGAAAACGACAATCTGCCTTGATCAAAATCGGTTCAGTGGTTTAGTCGTAAAATCGTAACAGATGGAGAGACAGACAGTCTTACTGTCGCATTTGTATATTAGTCTATCCTAACTAATATTATAAATGCGAAAGTAAGTTTGTTTGTTTGTTTCTTACCTTTCCAGGCCTAAACCACTTAACCGATCATCCTGAAATTTTGCATATACGTAGTCAGGACATAGGGTACCTTTCATCCCGAAAAAAGTACAGTTCTCGAGAGAAATAACTATAACGTGAAACACTATTTTATAATGATAGATGGCGCCACATGTCTTTCTAATCATGTTCGAATTTTAAATTTAATTTGCGAGCGAAGCCGTGGGCCTTAGCTAGTATTCAAAAGACGAAAATAGGGAGAAAGGTCGTAAGTTGTTTAGTATTGACAGAACGAAACCCAAATAAGGTATACATAAGTGAATACTTAGAATCTATCGATCGTTATTTGATATGTTTGTATTAAGAAGGTATAATGTCTGACAGATGTCAATTAACAGAGTAATTGATAAATACGAGGTGGATCCAATGACATGGAATGTCGATGTACATGTTTGTGTTATTACTGACTAAGTCAGCGACGTGGAATAATGTTATTATTTACTTGTTTATTTTTGATTATTAATAGACTATGAATTCTTAAATAAAACATTGCCTCACACTAGGAATTTCTCCTGTTTCGTGGGTGCGTTTAGAAACTCAAATACAAACAGACCCTGGAACAAATACCTGTAGGCCCTGCCATTAAGGCCGGGAATCAAATACGAGACGCAGCGCAGTAGCTCATCGGTCACCCACTATTGTTATTTTTGTGCACATAACATGAACCCTATAATCACCGAAGGGTTTGGCACAGGCGTGCCCATTAGTACACTCACATTTCGCCAGTTATGTTTAAGTACCATGGGGATGGATAATCCTCATGGATGTCCACCGTACTGGGGAGGGCGAAGAGTCTGTCAGGCTCTTACTGACTGAAACTATCCCGGTTTTCGCATCTCACATTTACGTCGGGGATCATGGGAACGTACGCGCCTACCGCGATCCCCGAATCGGTCTACCACTGCGCCAACTGTGTCGTTCAAAATGACAAAAGTTGGGTTATTTGACGAGACTATTTTCTTCTTCTTTATCGTGTGGGCAGTAAGGTCTTACGACCCCAAACACCCTAGTGTCAGAATTTCTAAACCGCCTCAAGGGCCTCTGACATGATTTGAGTGGGACAGTAATAGGCTGGTATAAGTCCAGGTTAGCTCACGATGTTTTCCTTCACCGATGTCAGTGATGTCCAAGATAAACTTTAGAAAGTACATATGAATTGAAAAAGTCACACTGGAACTAGCCGGGATTTGAACCCACAACCTCAAGCATAGAGGCGGGCGCCTTAACCACTTGGCCATCACGACATTAGCTATACTAGAGACTATTTTAATATATCCAAACATAGGAAAAAGATAGGAAAATAATGTGACTACATATAAACTAAGCTACATTGACTTTCTAAATTAAAAAAACAACAAACCTACATCTGTAACTAATCCATAAACAAAGTACACAGATAAACAAAGATGTAAACGTCAATACTCAGTGTTTGATTACAACGACACACAAAGAGATGAATGTCAGGAGAGAGAGATAGTGTACATTCGCACCATTGTCTCGCACAGTACCTACATAGCTGATAATATAGTACCTAGATACAGCTGAGTATCTCATACTCTAGTGCGAATGAGGTGAATACAAAATTCGAACGATTTTTGAAATTAGAATCACCCGTGTCGTATAAAAGTCAAAGTAAAATCATTTATTTTAATTAAGGCTGATTTTTTAATCGTCAGATAACTTTTATTTGAGGTATAAATATGACAGTTTGACAGCTTTTCAATAGAAAATAATGACAAACAGCTACATTTATTCTTCTGATAAAAGTTATCTGACGATTGAAGAATCGGTCCTTAGACCAATAACAGGCACTTTTGAACGACATTTACAAGAGAGAAAAAATTAAAGGTCGCATGTCTCGTTGGCTAGTGGTCACAAAACGCGACTTGGGTTCGATTCCCAAGTCGGGTAAAATGTTATTGGGTTTTTCCATCAGGAATTTCTCAGTAGCAGCCTCGGAGTCTGGATTTGTGCCCGGTTGATTGCAATAGGCTCGCCCCCTATTACATGGGACTTAAACATAACTGGCGAAATGTGGGTGTATTAATGGATGCACCTCTGCCTAACCCTTCGGGGATTACAGGCGTGATGTTGTATTGTTTTAAAAGTGATCACTAAGTTATATTTAATTTCGAAAATCAGTATTTAATTCTTCTTATTTTAAACATGTCTCCAACCTTTAGACTTCTCTTAAACATACATATATACCTAGGCGTAGGGTAAAAACACACGTTGTCAGTGAATAGGCTCCAAACACAAAAGAGGCGCAGCGATGATGCTCACGTAACTCCGTAGTTCTACTTTACGATGTTGCTGCAAACGAATGTTCGAGAATCTTTTGAAGAATATAACGTCTTTTTTTGTAGTACAACCTTTTTTTGTTAAAAAAAAAACAGACAAAGTGACTCATATAAAAATGAAAAATATTAAACACTAGCAACAACAGCGTGGTATTTCTTACGGATCCCTAATTTTTTGATAATAAAATATAGTTTTTAGCAGTCAGTGAAAACGTAGCTTCCAATTTGCGAAAGAATTTTCAAAATCGGATCAGTAGATACAGAGATTACCCTCTACAACTTCACAAAGTTTACTTCTTTATAATATAAGTACAGAAGTATAGACTAGAGACCCACCCCGGCTTCGCACGGGTGCAATATAGATACATAAACTTTCCTCTTGAATCAATCTATCTCTTGATAAAAAACCGCATTAAAATTCGTTTATTCCATGTAGGTACTGAATTTACGGCAAAAATTTCGATGTCCCTTCCACCCCCATTATAAGTATAGAGGTCTAGGTTTTGCCCGCGACTTCGTCCGTGTAAATGTAGGATATCGCAGACACAAACAAAGTCGTGGAATAAAAGAAGGAAAGAAACAAAGAAAACCTGTTTATTCACGCGAAAATGACTTAAAAAGAAAAAATTGTGCATAAAAGCAAAATGAAAACGAGTTGGTATTAAAACTAAAAACCGGCCAAGTGCGAGTCAGACTCGCGCACCGAGGGTTCCGTACAAACCTGTAGGTATATAAGTAAAAGTTATGGTATTTTTATTACTAAATGAAATCCATAACATAACAATGTGGAAAGCTGACGGTACCTTGTCAATACATATATGAAAACATTATGTATGTTCGGAAAAATCTTCATCTCTTTAAGAAGAGAAGTGATAGACATAATTTTAATACTAGAAATAGGCACAATTTGGATCAATCTCGGTTTAGATTGGCTAAGGTACGAAATAGTAAGTTTATGATTATTAAAAAAAATATACTATGTGATGTAACTAAAAATTTAAGATTTTCGGAATTTTTCCTATATGTGTACTTTATAACGTTGCTTCATGCCAAATTTCAAGATTCCAGGTCGTCTGGAAGTATCCTTTAGGTTTTGATTCCCTTGCGAGTAGTTGCGAGTTTCAAAATATGCGGCTTTAATTGCTGTATCTTTTGATTGCGTTGACGTAGAAGTTTGATTTTGTTACAGCTTAAAGATATTATAGACTTGAGTATTTGTTAAGAATTTCAATATAATACCACTACGCGTTCATGAGTAAAGGGGTAATAAGTTTAAAATTATTAAAAATATTTTTATTTGATGTAACTAAAAATTTATGCTTTTCGCAATTTTTCCTTTATCTGTGTTATAAGACGTTGCTTCGTACCAAATTTCAAGATTCTGAGTTCACGGGAAGTACCCTGTAGGTTTTGATTCCCTTGCGAGTAGTGGCGAGTTTCAAAATATGCGGTTTTAATTCCTGTTTCTTTTGATTGCGTTGACATAGAAGTTTGATTTTGTTACAGCTTAAAGGTATTATAGATTTGAGTATTTGATATGAATTTCAATATAATACCACTACGCGTTCATGAGGAAAGGGGTAGTAAGTTTAAAATTATTAAAAATATTTTTATTATATGATGTAACTAAAAATTTATACTTTTCGCAATTTTTCCTATATCTCTGCTATAAGACGTTGCTTCATACCAAATTTCAAGATTCTGAGTTCACGGGAAGTACCCTGTAGGTTTTGATTCCCTTGCGAGTGTCGAAAATTTGCGGCATAAACGGGAGTATCTTTTGATCGCGTTGACTTAGAAGTTTGATTTTTTCACAGCTCCAAGAGACCATAGACTTGAGTATTTGATATGAATTTCAGCTTGATACCTCCACGCGTTCCTGAGAAAAAAGGTCTTGACAGACAGACAGACAGACAGACAGACAGACAGACGGACAACAAAGTGATCCTATAAGGGTTCCGTTTTTACCTTTTGAGGTACGGAACCCTAAAAATAAATACAAATACTAAAAAGTAGCCCATGTCTTTTCTTGGGATTCAAACTTATCCCGTACCAAAGGGGTTTGCGTAAAAGTGGCGTCATTTTGAAGTTGGATGGCCACTAATGAAACTTAGATATTTTGAAAGATCAGAATAATGCGATCAAAAGCTAATATGGACACATTTCTCTAAACCTTATCGGAACGGAGATATTTGGTTTTGATAGCTTATTAAACACGAAGAAGTTATTATACCTATATATATTCTTATAAACCCTTTTAAGGTTCTGAGGTTTTTTTTAGTAACTACCTACTTACCGCAACCTAAAGATAAACTACTATAACATGGCGCGCTCCTCCACAAATTCAAAACGTTTGAAAGTATTTGTGAAAGTATCAACGTGTGCGTACAAACAAACTCACAATGTGTGCGTACTGAGACGGCTCTCGAAACAAAAACAAATCAGCGATTTGTTGCTCGACTAGCGGCGTCATTAATTACTCATTATTATTAGTATGGCGCTGCACTGACATACTCTATGAAAATGACACGTGCGTTGTCTTGTGCGGTCTTGCTAGTTATGATTAGTTGACCAACAAATCTGCCGGCCTGTTAATGAATACTACAACTACATAGAAACTCTTTCATATGGATATGGCTACACTCATTGAAATAGTAATATGGAGGGGCGCGTCATGCTATAGTAGTTTTTTTTGTAACTATAAGTGCTAATGTGTTATTTCGAATTAAAAAACAAAAAGTCTCTAAAACACTATTATCTCGAAACTACCTTTTTGCACTTAATGACTTCTTGCTCTACAACGAGGTAATGTGTCTTTATTATTTCCCAAGACCCAAAAGTAACGTAACATTGACACATGGTCGTGAAACAGTAAAGTCAATCTCTAAAAACAACCTTCAAAAACATATCTAAGATTTCTGTACGCAGGACAGTAATTGAAGTTTTTATATTGACGACATTTTTAAAATCTTCAAATGCAAATATCTCAACTTCGATATAACTTAGGATAAAAATAATTGAACATATATTATGTGTACTTAACAACACAACAAAGTAACATAATAATTATTTGTGGCCACTGAAAAAAAACATGACGCCGCTAGTCCATACTAAATTAATCAATGCCTTTTATCAAAATCGATAAAATCGATAGTAATAGATAAGTAAAGTCTGGATTAATGTTTATTTCTTTTTCTTTCGTTTTGACAGGTGGGTTCGCCATGTTTGTTTTTAGTCTGTCTAAAGACATTTTTAAGTCCGTCCCTGCATAAACTAAATACAATTTGCAGTTGTCTTTTGTTTCAATGCATTCCTCGCTAGCATGTGCAGTTACTTATTCCGTGCGTGTCATAAAATTGCTTGTAAGAGGAGGTTCTTGGCAGCCGTCAGATATTCCTAAACTTTTCTTGGCCAACTTCCAAGATATGGTAGTGTAAGTTTATCAATGTACCATTGTGTACCCATTTTAGTGATAATTTATGAACGGTGGCTGTTACAGCGTCCTATATTAAGAGGAGATGTGAATGATTTGTATTGTTATTACGTATACAACTTTTTGGCTCTTTTATTGAAATAAAATTCGTATTGTTATTACGTATACAACTTTTTGGCTCTTTTATTGAAATAAAGTTAACTAGTTGAATTTTACGTGGATCGGTAATAGACGGGAAAATTTTCGTATTTTAACAACTATTGTATTCTCGTTGGTCTAAAAGACACAAAGCGCTACTGCTGAGGATGACGTCTTGGGTTCGATTTCCAGGTCGGGCAAAGTTTTATAGGGTTTTTCCATCAAGAATTTCTCAGTAGCAGCCTCGGAGTCTGAATTTGTGCTCGATTGATGGCATTCTCGCCCCCTATTACATGGGACTTAAACGTAACTGGCAAAATGTGGGTGTCCTAATGGGTACACCTCTGCCTCACCCTTCCGGGATTACAGGCGTGATGTTATGTTAAACATCCATTAAGCGGCTATTAGTCCGCCTTTGTACTTATACAGTTTCCACAAACATCGTTAGAATTCAAACAAAAAAAAATAACAAACTTCAATGAACAAACATTAGCTGGCCTCTCAAACTAGATCTCGTATGAATGGAGGCTGAAGCCTTCAGGCTTTCACAAAGTTGTCGAGCGCTTTGACTTGACTCAATGGGCTGCCAGTTGACTGTCTGTGCCCCAAATATGCGTTTAAGCTAAGTATTTTTATGGCTTTTGTGGAAAATAAGATGTGAGAATTTAGCTTTTTATTTACAGAAATATTTTTTGTTCGTAAAGAGGCTTTGCTGATAGTGTGCTTCATAGGAAAGTGGTCTAGTCGTATTTGAAAAAATAAGTATTAATAGAAAGGATAAGGGTACATATTATGTGATCAGTGGGTGGGTGGATGATTGTGATCAGTTTCCTGTAAAATACGTTAATTTCAAAATTAACTGATACATAACATCACGCCTATAATCCCCGAAAGGTTAGGCAGAGGTGTATCCATTAGTACACCCACATTTTTCGCCAGTTATGTCCAAGTCCTATGTAATTGGGGCGAGCCTATTGCCATCAATCGGGCACAAATCCAAACTCCGAGGCTGCTATTGAGAAATTCTTGATGTAAAAACCCAATAACAGTTTGCCTGACCTGGGCATCGAACCCAAGACCTTATGCTCAGCAGTCGCGCTTTGCGACCACTAGACCAACGAGGCAGTCTTTATAACGCGTGTGAGATTTTTCTATAGGTATGTATGTATGGAGCATGTTTGCTGTCGGTATAGTTCCCTTATGGCTTCTAAAAATGCAATTGTCTATGCGTTTACGTCAATAACACTCATTGATCGAATCCCTTAGCAAATATAATAATAACATATAATGACAGAAACAAAATTTAAGCTATTCAATCGGTAAAATTGACGAAATATTGAAAATAGAGAATTTGTAACGAATTTGGGTCTTACTAACCTACAAGAAAGACTATAAGCAAGTTTTTTTAATAAAAATAAAACCTAATTAGGCTTAAGATATTACATTAAGCTCATAAACTACTAATTACCCTCTTACACAGACTTAGTAAGCAAATCTAGATAGCTAGCCATTAAAAGATCTCAGACTCCCTACCTCAGGGACTCAGCTAAAAGATAAGTAATTTTAATGTCCTCAATAGCTCCATGGGGGCCTATTCCACAAGTCTTGTGAGGAACATGTTTAAACAAATTGCCCTAACGAGTCTCTTGGCCCAAAACTTGGCGCATTTATAGCACAAATAAGGATAAGCTTCAAACTCAATATATTGCTTCTCAAAGATTTTGTTTTTAATAGCCGTTTTGAGAACGAAAGTAACACTTCACAGAATCTTTAACAAAAGACTCCAATCATTTCCTTTTAAAGCTGGTGCTACATTAGCGGGCGTGGCATTGAGTGTCGTGATGGACCAGTGGTTAAAGCGCCTGCTTCTCATGCATGAGGTTGTGAGTTCAAATCCGGGCAAGTACCAATGTGAATTTTTCAATTCTTATGTACTTTCTAAAGTTTATCTTGGACATCACTAGCATCGGTGAAGGAAAACATCGTGAGGAAACCTGGACTTACTGTTCCACTCAAAACCATGTCGGAGGCCCTTGAGGCGGTTTAGAAACTCTGACACTAGGGTATGTGGGGTCGTAAGACCTTACTGCCCACACGATAAAGAAATAAAGAATTAGCGGGCGAACATTCGTGTCGCGTTGGCGCGCTAAAACATCGTGTATGGGCATACGCGATGTTCTTGTCTATATTAGGCGGGCAAAGATTCATCGTGCCGGATTGTGTTGTTCTCTGTTGTGCGGCGTAACGTTGGTGTAGCCACCCAAGCAAAATATATTGTCACGACAAATCCCTTTGATGCGCGCCAGTTTACCGACAGTGCCCCGATAGTACATCGTCTTCGCTTTAATACTACGCGATGCAATGACCTACCGGCCACACTCGTCGCGGTAAACACGAATATTCGTCGTAGCCCGCTGATGTGCTGTCAGCACAGAAGACGGGGCCCACTAGGGCCATGGCCTGCCAGGGTAGCGGGATTTGTTCGAAAAAGCTACCGCGTCCCTGGAACGCAAAGGGCACAAGAAGAAACACGGATGGGTTTTAGCAACGACCATACAGCCTATAGACGCCTAATACACGATCTAACGCACGAAAACTATTCTGCCAACTTGCTGAGGTACGAGGGGGACGGGGTACTGCGTTCTGATTGGCTAACTCAAGGTCAGTGCATGTTTACGGCTCACAGGAGTGGTCGAAACTAATACGAACTTGTGACTATTGGTGAGTGACGACGGTTATAAGACTTTTATGCCTAATGTGTTGACAGACATCGGTCGTCTGTTATTAGGAGTCTAGGTATATATGGTCGTTGGGTTTTAGTCAGTGAAAGTCTGACACTCCTTTCCGCACCGCCCAGAGCGGAAAGAGTCCTTTGATGATTTCCCATCCTTAAAAAAAAAAAAAAAAGTCCGCTGATGTAGCCCCAGCATTAAGTAAAATGCTCCGAAAAAGCCCAATCAATAAGACTTATAGCAAATCGTCGAAGGGTATCTGAACAATAGTCGTCCGTCCTTCCTTCCTTAAGGGAAATGAGGCTAGTAAGTCAACTGAGGGGGAATCGGCCCTACGTGCTAGGATATCGATGTAACACGACAATTTTGTTGGCAGGACAGTTTTTGGGACAGTCACCCTAGTAGGATCAAGTAGGTAATTGTTGGTTCTATTGTAACTTTTGTGACGATGTTAGGTTTATCTTTGAAGTTCTTTGCCAAATAATAAAGTACCTAAGAAATACCTTATACCATCATTACTCAATACTAATAGTACCTATTAACACTAAAATAACTCTGTCTGTCTGTTACGCCACGTTATATTACGATATTTATAGGTATACGGACGAAGTCGCGGGAAGAAGCTTGTTTAAGAAAACAACAAACTTAGCAGTGCTAAGGAATACCTTTATACTTTACTTAACTTTCAAATTATGATGAAACAGAAGCACTGTTAACCTAGTTATCATAACGATCGGATCTGTCCGCTTAAGCTATTGCATGCAATGGAGTGCAACAGTCTGACTGTTGTATAGATAGTGTATGTGCGTTGGCACGTTCTCACCTCGCATCACGTTAGCTCACATAACTCACACTCACAAACCTACTCTCTCACTCATTAACATACACTCACACCCACACACCCACACCCTCACACCCACCCTCTCACCCCCACACCCACAAATAAGTATGTTTACCCAATATTTGTATGGAAGAGCGGAGTCTCCCAACACAGGCATTGCTTGCTTAAAGGGAGGCTCCAATCACTAACCTGTTTTTGTAAACATTGATGTGGAAATAAATGATTTTTGATTTTGATTTTTGATTTGATTTTTGATACACAAACGATCAGACCCGAAACAACCTACCTACTACCTGTATGCCATACCATACACATACTGGTTTCGTTTGGGAATTGAACACGCAGCGCAGCGCAGCGTGTCGTCAAACATGAAAATTCAAGTCAAAGTCAAATAATTTATTTCAATAACTAGCTTTTGCCCGCGACTTCGTCCGCGTATATGTCGGTTATCGCGGACGCAGACGAAGTCGAAGTCGAATAAAAAGTAGCCTATGTCCTTTGTTAGGGTTCACACTTACCCTGTACCAAATTTCACACATATCGGTTCAGTAGTTTAGGCGTGAAGAAAAGACAGACAGACAGACAGACAGAAAGACAGACAGACAGACAGACAGAGTTACTTTCGCATTTTTAATATTAGTTAGGATTAGGATATCATTAAAAAGGCATTTTAAACGCCATATACAAGAAAAAAGAAATACTGAATCTATAGTTCCTCATTCCAAAAGGTAGTTTCATATATAGAAGAATAGACAAGAAACAACATAGAATATAATATTAAAAAAAAGCCCTCTGCCTACACCAAAACAGGAAAAAGATTAGCGACGTTATATCCCGTAGTGTGTTGTTATTCTCGCTCCAATTTTTTTCATGAATTTTTATACAAAAAGTAAGTAATACAATTGTATGCAACGTGCGCGCTTCTCGTTCCGAGAACGCCACTTAAAAGTGCCGTTAGGTACCAATAAGTACTGTTTGATACCAATAAGTGCTGTTTGGTATCGATAAGTACCGTCGTGTTGTTGTGATATTAGAATGGTAATCAGGTCTTGAAGAAAAGTACCTATAGGAAAATATACCTTATTTTCTGCGACTTAAGAGCGTTGCTCTTTTGTTTTGAAGGGTTTGGAAGCCAGTGTAATTATTGACACACTCTATTGGGGTATTTTTTCGGGGTACGTATGGAATTTCTTGCCCAATTTTTGTTTCCGGCCGCGATTTTGTTCGCGTTTATATTATTTCACGGGAACCATACATTTTTTCGGGATAAGAAGTAGGCAATGTGTAATTCCAGGCTATTATTTTTTTAAATTTATTGTATTTTGTTTCGTATTCATTACTATATTTTTTGGTTCTTGGAAATTTGCTGTAGGTACCTGTGCACCTACTATGTTTTGTCTCTGCATCACCCTAAGGTAGACTGGTAGAAAATGCCCAAGGCATTAAGTCCGCCTGTTTGTATAGTGTATTTTTTACATGGGCATAAAGTTTAAATAAATAAATGTTTCTTCGTGTCAAATGTCATACAGATCCATTCAGCCGTTCTTTCGTGATTGAGTAACAAACATCTTGCCTGGGTTTGTCTGCTTGTTAACCGCTTAAAACAAGAAAATATCTCAGTACGAACACAAAATTACATTCATCGTCATCTCATCATCTTCCTGCCCTTGTCCCATGTTACTTGGGGTCGGCGCAACACGTTTTCCTCTTCCACTCTGTCCTGTCAGCCGTCATGCAATCACTGACTCCCCTTTCATTCATATCATTCTTCACACAATCCATCCATCTTTTCTTTGGTCTTCCTCTTGCTCTCCATCCTTCCACATTCATATTCATAACTCTTCTAGTCACATGCGTTTCATCCCTCCTCTTCACATGCTCATACCAAGACAAACGATTCCCTTTCAACTTTGAAATAACAATATCAACAAAAAAAGACAAAAAACTGACTACCTCGTGTCGTGGCTACTGCCTCGTTGGTCTAGTGGTCGCAAAGCGCGACTGCTGAGCAAGAGGTCTTGGGTTCGATTCCCAGGTCGGGCAAAGTGTTATTGGGTTTTTCCATCAGGAATTTCTCAGTAACAGCCTCGGAGTCTGGATTTGTGCCCGGTTGATGGCAATAGGCTCGCCCCCTATTACATGGGACTTAAACATAACTGGCGAAATGTGGGTGTACTAATGGGTACACCTCTGCCTAACCCTTCGGGGATAACAGGCGTGATGTTATGTTAAAAGACAAAAAAAAACAACAAAACATCAGCTCAACCACAGAAAAGTCGTAACTTTTTCAACTTGTTCACAACTTTGATCATTTAAAGCCACAGCAAACACTCGTAATCAAAGTATCTTGTTTACTTTTAACTGTTAACTTGCTAATGCTTTATAACTGTGAGTTATAATGTCTTTTGATGGTAGGGTGTAGAGAAAAATGCATTTTGTTCTTCTTCTTCTCCATCCAATGTGGCAATGCGGCCAGTCTTTTGGGCACATTCCCAATGGACGGCGATGAGGATGAATTTTTTGATGCCATTTAGTTTTAGTTTCTCTTTTTTTTATTCTGGTTGTTTTATTTTTATTTTTATTATTAAGCTTGTAAATAATGTGTAGGTATATTAAATGCAAGAAGAAGTATAAAAATATAACAAAAATAGTTTAACTAAGTATATGAACTCCTGACTTATAAACTAGGTAAAACCTGTGAAACCTAACCTGTATACCTGTAGGAAAACCTGTAATCAATGCTCAAAATCCATTAAAAAACCATTCAACCACCATTAAAAGAAAGGAAATAGGAAAATCTACCTACCTACCCAACATAGAGAGCTCAAACTTATTCAAAATTCTGATAATACTCGTCAAGAAAAATTCTATTCATCTGAAGAGAATCGATTTCTTTTATAAAATCCTGCTTTTGTTCAGGAGCCATACTCTGATAAGAACACGGCTTAATTATCGATACCACGAGGCACGAGGTAATATTTCTATGCGGAAACTAAGCTTATATAGCCACACGTGAGGATTTACTTACCGCAAGCTAATAGTGCTGTTCAATATTATAGTCGGGTTAGAAATGGAAATTATTGAAGCAGTTTTTTGCCTCCGTTTCATCCCCTTAGGGGGTGATTTTTGGAAAATTCTTTCTTAGCGCTTGCTTACGTCTTAACAACTATACATACATACATACATAAACTCACGCCTTTTTCCCATGGGGGTAAGCAGAAACCACAGTACGCCACCTGCTACGATCCTTACATACTCCTTTCGCCTCATCTACGTTCATACATCTCGTCATACAAGCACGCCGGTTCCGAGTACTCCGCACCTGACCTTTCTGAAGAACCTCACCAATAAGCAATAACAACAACAACAACTATCGGCGTGCGAAATTTCAGCGCAATCCGTTCAGTGAAAACATATCAAAAAAACAAATTCTCTTTCAAGAAAAAACCTCATAATCTATCTACAATATTCGGCAACCGTTACTGACTGACTGATAGGGATCAGTCAGAAAATGTTCTCTGATAACTTTTTAGACCTATGTATCCTGCTAATGCATCCGAAGTTTAATTAAAGTCAGACATAGCTTCGCACGGGTGTAATGTAGATACATTAACCTTCCTCGTGAATCACTCTATCTATTGATGAAAACCGCATTAAAATCCGCTGCGTAGTTTAAAAGATCAAGTGTACAGACGACGTGAAACGACTTTGTTTTATATAAATAGAGATATTTACTGCGCAGTCTCGCGCTGTGGGCTCTCAGAATATTCCGGAAAAGTACTCGAATATAACAATAGACTATAGATTGAATTCCCGAAGGATTTCATTACGATTCATTCGACTCACATAATTTCATCTTTCATTCGAAAATCGTTACTGTCAAATATTTACACTACAAGCGAAAACTCGACATGTAAATGTAATAAAAAAAAGTAATAAATAATAAAAAAACTTACCCTAGAGAAATAACTTCGTTCGAGATTGAATGAATATTTGAACGAATGAACGAAATAATGAGAATCGATCAGATGTCGATGTGGTTGTCTAATTTAGGCAGATTGGAAGGTTGTCGAATGATTTATTATTTAAAAGTAGAATGTCGGGTGTGCGGGTAGTAGGTAATTAGTGTGATATAAATGAAGAGGCTTTTAATTAGTGTTTTGTTAATAATTTGTAGTGATTTAGAGGTTTGTTTGTCGCAAAAGTCCTTTACAATATGTAAATTTAAAGGAACGTTGTGAATAATGAATGGTACTTAACAGTTTTGAACATTAGAAGCTGTAGTGATATAATCAAGGTGAGGAGTTTTTTGTTTGTTTGTTTGTCTGCTGAACATGAAGTCTTGGGTTCTATTCTCAGGTCGAGCAAAGTGTTATTAGGTTTTTTCATCAGGAATTTCTCAGTAGCAGCCTCGGAGTCTGGATTTGTGCCAGGTTGTTGGCAATAGGCTCGCCCCCTATTACATGGGACTTAAACGTAACTGGCGAAATGTAGGTGTACTAATGGGTACGCCTCTGCCTAAACCTTCGGGGATTACAGGCGTGATGTTTTGTGTATGTGTTTAGAATCATGTACTGAATCTATGGCAAACGTTTTACGAGGTACATACCACCGCGTATTGTAATGATATCCTTATAAAAAGCTTGTAAAAATATGTCTGTATAAAATCATAACTTATTCATGACCTTTAAAACTACCTGAAATAACAATCTATACTTTATTTTAATATTATAAAGCTGCAGAGTTTGTTTGTTTGTTTGTTTGTTTGTTTGAACGCGCTAATCTCTGGAACTACTGGTCCGATTTGAAAAATTCTTTCAATGTTAGATAGATTAGTTATCGAGGAAGGCTATAGGCTATATACCATCACGCTACGACCTACGGGAGCGGAGCAGTAACCAAAGACGCGGGTGTAACCGCGGCGGACAGCTAGTAACAAATAAAACTTTCACTGAAATAAAACCCCAAATAACCCTACAAAAATTCTATTCCACAAACACAAATATGACAGCTATTTATCTAAAGAAATAAATGTATCACTTACACATTTAAAATTGCGTGCCAACCCTATATTTTATGAGGGTCGTCAAGTAAGCAGGTAATTGAGAATAAAAAATCGTTCGGGTTATACCTTAGGGATGGCACAATCTGTTTTGTCTTATTATCGTAAAAACAGGGCGATCTAAAAGGTCGTTAGTGCCCCAATGGCGGTACATTGGGGTACTAAAGACCCGGGCTCGAAGAAATTTTCATGGTGATTTGAAAAAGGAATCATCGTGTATGTATTGAAAATTCTATTTATATATTTTGAATGAATTCTAAGGAGAGAACGACTCGAGCTAAAGATTAGAGATACCAATAATTGGGATGGAAAAAGAACGAGTATTTATGTTTTATTTTCTTTACAAGACGAGACGAGTTCGTCTGTGACTGGTTATCAGATTGGTGAATTATTATTATTGTTTTGTAACACAAAATATCACGCCTGTAATCACTAAAGGGTTAGGCAGAGGTGTACCCAGTACACCCACATTTCGCTAGTTATGTTCAAGTCCCATGTAATAGGGGGAGAGAGGATTGTTTTGTTGCTTTTTCAAATAAAAAAAAGTTGCCAATATGAGTTATACCACTACCACTTCAAAATAGAGTGCCTACTTCTGGATATCTAACGCTGATTAATTTTAGATATATTCTAAAAAAAAATTAATTGATATCGCCTGGATAGTAGTTAATTTAGCATATTGTATAAGTTTCACATAATTTATTTCATAATTGAGATTGCTGGGTTGGAGCATTTTGGTAAAATAAAACTTAATAAAAAATTGACTTTAAAAATGCTCTAAAACAATTTAGTAATTTTCAAAAATCAATAAAAAAAGGACTAAACACCCAGTCACCATAATAATTTATCCTCTTTAGCTACAAAAAAGTCGGCCTGACATCGATTTTTATCTTAAATCAGAAGAGATTAAAAATCTCTAGGCCGACGGCCAAGTATTGGCTCCTCAATGAACCTTATTATGTAGGCGTCGAGCACCCGTGGTTATTAATATCGCATTATCTACGAGTAATGGCTTATTAATACCTACCTTGTTACTTTAGAACTATTTGTTTTCATTTATGCGTGTTTTCATTTTGTATTCTTACCAATCGTTTGTGACTAGGGCTTTCCAAAGGCTTTAGGGATTTCCAAAGTCAAAATCAAATCATTTATTTAAATTAGACTATTGTGTAGTTGCCTCGCAGTATGGATTTGTACTCGGTTGATCTCGTCCCCTATTACTTGAGACTACATAACTGGCGAAACGTGGGTGTATTAACGGGTACACCTCTGCCTAACCCTTCGGGAATTACAGGCGTGATATTATGTGTCATGTTGAAACTAGTTACCGCTTCCAAAATATAGCTTCTTTTGGAGAAGAATGGGCAAGACTCTTCATACATACTCTTAAAATTTGATGTCCAAAAAATCCGTACAATTGCTTCCCTGAACTGTTGTTCTCATAAAATAACACTAAAGTAGCCCAGAATATTTTAATGGGTGTGCTGTATAAATTGATAGCATCTATTTTTTTTCTAATTAGTTAGGAAACGCTTCACAAGCCACTGAACCGCGATAGGCACCGCTCTTAATGAACACGAGACGTTTATTAAGCCAAGCAACGTTCGGCAATATTGAGGAAAATAATAGTGCCATTTAAAATGTTCGCTATACTTAAAAAGAACCGCTATGAAGTATTAAACGCTACAATAGAAAGTTAGGTCATATTGTAATACATAAGTCAGATTTTAACCAACTTTAAAAAAAAGGAGGAGCTTCTCAATTCGTCGGTATCTTGTTTTTTATGTATGTTCCCCGATTACTCGAAAACGCCTGAACCGATTTGGAAAATTCTTTTTTTGTTTGAAAGGGTATGCTTTCTAATTTGTCCCATGGAAATATTTTCATGATTTGATAATGATCTTCGGAGATTTGAAACGGAACTCTTCATAGGATCATAGCGGAACTGTCGTAACAAGTAAAATTGCTTTTTTTTTATACGTGTAGACGATGACTAACTGAGGGAAGGGAATTGAGGGAGGAGGGAGGGGGTACGTCAATCCTACCCCATTCCAAAATTAAATATATCGAGTGAGGACTAAGATAATTTACATGTTTTTTACTCAATCAAGCATAATCCGTTATCCGTTAATACTTTGTACGCGGGTGAAACCAATCGAAACAAAAGCTCCGACAGTTAAAAAAAACAAATAAACAAAACACGCGCACGATGTCACTCTACCCGTAAACACATTCAAAATGACAACAAACCGTGTACTTTGGTCCAAGACCCCAGTATCACTAGAGCTACATCATATGACGGTACCTGAAATTTTGAAAATCTATTTTTGTATATAAAAAATCTCGTGTCACGGTGTTTGTGGTCGCAGTCCTCCGAAACGACTCGACTGATTTTTATGATTTTTTTATGTATATTTGGTAGGTATGTTTGGTTTGGTTTGGTTGGTAAAGTATATTTCAGACCGCTAGGTGATAGGCCTGGTCCACATAAGGTCCGACAGTTTTACCGTTGTCGGGTGTTGCTATTCACACTAGAAGCTGTCGATCCGACCTAATGTGAACACCACCGTCGTTACCGTCGTTTTACCTCAGCCAAATCACAACTGCTTGCTGCTTGCTGTTTGCTTGCTGCTGCTGCTGATGCTTGTGAATTATTATTGTTTGTCGGCCTGACAGGTCCAGAAGCTAGCAGATAGATAAATAAGCGTTGTTATAAAAGTATGCATATTAGCTAGTCCCAATACTGGGTTATTTTCCACGTATCATGATCTCTATTTATTTCCAAAAATTCCGTAATGCTAGAATGACGTAATTTCGACGACACAAGGATCTCAGTCCATTTTTCCTGTTATTCGATCTCTTTTGTGACAAGCGAGGGACCTTGACTACAGGATAGGATAATTTAATTTAATTTTTCGATTACGTTACCGAATTTTCCTTAAGATCTTCGTAACAAGATAGCGAAGGGCGTCGGGTTGTCAATTAGGTATTTTGGAGACAGTTCAAATATGCATGTTCACTTAGTTTTTTGTGGTTATCTAGATATCTGAGGTATTTTGTGGAGGGTTTGATTTTTTGTTAATTCACAGATTTTTTTTATGGGTGAAAATCTGATGCGAAACATAAATTCAACTTCAACTGTAGAAATCCTCATGAATTTCCTCCATCGTGGGGGTGACGGGGGGGCATACCGGACTCTTACCGGCTAAAACCACCGCAGAGACCTCTGCCTATGGCCGGGAGTGCTATTCGCGCAAGGACCGACCCTGAAATCAATCATACATTTTGATCGTATTGTAAAGCATTTTTGTAGGGAATAGCTGATGTTTTGTCATGATTTCAGGGCCGGTCCAACAGTAAAAGTCGTTCAAAATGATGAGAAAAATGACTCCTTTTCAGGTTTCTGGTAACTTAACAATCACCCTGTATATTATAAATAGCTTCTTAAACAGCGAAAATTAAAGTCGTGGATTGAACCTCCATTTTTGTAGGTTGTGTATAAAAATTCTGCGGTTCCATGCAAAAGTGCAACACCTACATGGTTTGTTCAATAAATGTATATGAAACAGCAGATTTTTATTATAACCTAGTCCTACCTAGTTAGAATAGAGTCACCTACTGAACCCATAGTAAAATTCTGGCATACGAGGTCCCTTCCACCCCGCACAACTAACACCAAACCTGTTCACAAAAACCGGATCACAGTGCCAAACCCACGTTATTAAGCTCGTTCCTACACAAAAGAAAATGATGCAAGTTTAATGTAACATGTTCACCTCAATTGACAAGATGAAGTAACATCCGCCACCCGCGAAATTACTGTCACCGTTTGAACCGAACTTTAGTTCTGGCTGAAGTCGGAAGCTGGAGAGTGTCAGCCATGACACATGTTAATAATGTTTCCAAAATGATTCGGAATATATTCGAAAAAGGTGGTTTCGAGTACTTTTATTTTTTAACACGCTTTTATTAGCTTCACTTGTACTATGTATGTAAGAAAATCTTGGAATCTTAATTTGACCCACTTCCCGGTCTTAGATTAGGATGAAATTTTGCACACGCTCTGAGTTTTGATGACAATACATGACTAGCTAAGAAACGTCATTACAAATCCAATATGGCGGCCTCCCCAAGATGGCGGACTGGCTGTTTGAAATCCACCCCCATGATATGGGTATCAAATGAAAGGGTTTGCTGCCAGGAATACGAAAAAAAAGTCACGTGAGTTAAATCCAACATGACGGACATCCAAGATGGCGGATTGGCTATTTGAAATGCACCCCCATGATATGGGTATTAAATGAAAGGGTTTGCTGAATGAGATACGAAAAATTAGTGCGTGCTAAAAGCGTGTTTTTTATTTTTTTAAACTATTATTATTTCGTGGGGAATTCCTCATCGACTGCCTCCACCTCGGGGAAGGCGGATGGGTGTGTTGGAATCTTATCGACTAAAACCCCACGGTGTTCCTCCAATTACCTTTTGCTGGGACACGGGAGCGTTCAGAGCAATGTTTCGAGTACTAGGTTATCCTACGTTAACGTAACATCACGCCTGTAATCTCCGAAGGGTTCGGCAGATGTGTACCCATTAGTACACCCACATTTCGCCAGTTATGTATAAGTCCCATGTGAAAGGGGGCGAGCCTACTGCCAACAACTGGGCACAAATCCAGACTCCGAGGCTGCTACTGAGAAATTCCAGATGGAAAAACCGAATAACACTTTGCCCGACTCAGCTTGACTTGGGAATCCAAGACCTCATGCTCAGCAGTATTATAAATGTGAAAGTTTGTGAAGATGTTTAGATGTTTAAAAGTTTGTTACTCAATCACGCGTAAACCACTGAACTGATTTCGATGAAATTTGGGATAAGGTAAGTTTTAACCCCAAGAAAGGAAACCGACATTTACGCGGACGCAGTCACGAGCGAAGGCTAGTTCTCTATAGGGTCGGAAAATAGTCGTTTTTGTAGGTATACAGCAACCATATCTAGACTTTATGGAATGCCTTTTTGGGGAATTTCAAAATATAATAAGTAAGTACTATCCACACCAAGACATACACTGATCTTATTGGTGAGGTTCTTCAGAAAGGTCAGGTGCGCAGTACTCGTAACCGGCGTGCTTGTATGACGAGATGTATGAACGTAGATGAGGCGAAAGGAGTATGTAAGGATCTTAGCAGGTGGCGTTCTGTGGTTTCTGCCTACCCCCATGGGAAAAAGGCGTGAGTTTATGTATGTATGTAATAAGTACTATCGTAGCTCGAATACTCGAATACAATTTGAATTACAAAAACTAATTATTCCGTCGAATTGATCGGTGTATGTTACATACCTATATCGTTACAGAATGTTTCACATTTAATTAGAGTAACGTAACGCTACAGTAAATAATACATAGTTACCAATTAACGTCACAAGGTGAGATTAAATTACATGTAACTTTCCACTTGATCGACAGTAACTAAAACTCATTACTCGCCTAACTACTGTCGTCGTTTGAACATTTTATACTATATTAAAATATAATAAAGGTGATGAGTTTTTTCGTTTGCGTGTTTGTACTTATATAAAAACTACTATCAAAAGGAATTTATATTATAAATTAGGGATTGACGGTAAAAATATATTTAAAGTTACATAGTGTTCACATGTTAACAAATATTGGAACTGTAGACGACCACTCTCCACATCTCAACCAACGATGCAACAGTGTGTGAGCCTGCGCAATCCCATAGTAAAACCAAATAGAAAATAATATATTATATAATAAATAGGTATAGTCGAAGGCAGAAGCTATATACATACATACATAAACTCACGCCTTTTTCCCATGGGGGTAGGCAGAAACTACAGAACGCCACCTGCTACGATACTTACATGCTCCTTTCGCCTCATCTACGTTCTTACATCTCGTCATACAAGCACGCCGGTTATGAGTACTCCGCACCTGACCTTTCTGAAGAACCTCACCAATAAGGTCAGTGTAGGTCTTCCTAGGGCGACCCCTCCCTGCGTTACCACTCACCTCTGCCATATAAATACGCAGAAGCAGAAGCTAGTACCTTTATATTTGAAGAGACAATCACCATTCCAGTCAATTGACAGTAACTAATGCTCGCTACTCGCTTAAATACTATTACCGTCTGAACATAACTTTATATTTGAAGAGCGAGGAACAAGCAAGCGCCGTTGTATTAAATTTCAACGAAGATTTAAGATTAGTGCAGCAGTTTGTTGAATATATAGTAATGTTCACCCGGTGATAGTGTAGTAACTTGTATTGTTGTTGAATATTGTAGAATAAACTGCTATCTACGAGTACATTTCCTTGCTGACAAAATGGGATCTTTAATGGCATAACATCACGCCTGTAATCCCCAGAAGGGTTAGGCAGAGGTGCAACCATTATTACACCTACATTTATATGTTTAAGTCCCATGTAATAGCGGTCTAGTGCCTCGTTGTTCTAGTGGTCGCACAGCATGACTGATGAGCATGAGGTCTTGGGTTCGATTCCCACCTCGGGCAAAGTGTTATTGGGTTTTTCCATCAGGAATTTCTCAGTAGCAGCTTCGGAATCTAGATTTGAGCCCGGTTGATGGCAATACGCTCACCCCTATTACATGGGACTTAAATATAACTGGCAAAATGTGGGTGTACTAATGGGTACACCTCTGCCTTACCCTTCGGAGATTACAGGCGTGATGTTTTGTATGTAACCAATCGCTCAGCCACACGACCTGTCGCATCATTAAATTACGTTGGTATTACTTCCCTCTTTAAATCTGAGCCTTCATTTCAGTCAGCCCTAAATGACGAGGTACCAACCTAACAAGCAAAGTGTCAAACCTATTACAAACTAAGTTTAACCTAACATGATATAGCTAGACCCAGATTAAACTTCGGTTAAGGAAGGCTCCAGCTAATAACTTCAACAGTTAGGACACGTCGTAATATTCGACCTTTTTGGAGAGTTCGAGGCCTTTAAGAAGTATCGATTTCTCGTAAGTTAAGGTTGAAGTTTTTGGCCTTAAAGATATTAGAAGAAGTTGTACTGTTTTTGTTTTGATGTATACTTTTTTGTGCGCCCTGTAAGTATTCTTTTCTTAATTTAAATAATAATCCTCTAAACGGCTGGATCAATGTGGATGAAGTGTAGATTTCAATAGGTTCCTGGATGGTTTGAGAACACAATTGGACCAGCTAGATGGTGCTACTATCCAATGTTTGTGCAGGGCAACGTCTGTCGGGGATATCTATACTTATAATATTATAAAGCTGCAGTGTTTGTTTGTTTGTTTGTTTGTTTGTTTGAACGCGCTAATCTCTGGAACTACTGGTCCGATTTGAAAAATTCTTTCAGTGTTAGATAGATTAGTTATCGAGGAAGGCTATAGGCTATATACCATCATACTACGACCTACGGGAGCGGAGCAGTAACCAAAGACGCGGGTATAACCGCGGCGGCCAGCTAGTTTAAAATAAAACTAATAATAATATAGTTTTTTTTGTTTACTTATTTTAATATTGTTTGAATATGGTATTTTTTAATACCTACCATACTCGATCTTAACGTTAAACTTATTCAAATAAAAAAATATACAAACGCTAAACTTTTCTCCCATTACTAATGCGTCCATTTTCCATTTAAGAGTAAGCTTAAATTTTAAAGAAATGAAAGAAAACAAAAGAGAGTAAGAAAGGAAAGAAAGAGAGAGAGAGAGAGAGAGAGAAAGAAATAAATAAAAATGATTTAATTTTGATAACGACCTCACTGAAACAAAACGAAAACATCTTAAAAACCTATCTATTTATAAGCAAACCAAAAAACACTACACATTTTCTTTCGTAAACAGTTACCTTTTACGACACTTATGGGCAGAAGAACCGTCTGGCTGTTCTATTACTTACCTATTACATAATATTTGACATTAACAGAACCATGAAAGACGATTAACAAAAGGTATTTATATGGCAGAGGTGAGTGGCAACGCAGGGAGGGGTCGCCCTAGAAAGACCTACACTGACCTCATTGGTGAGGTTCTTCAGAAAGGTCAGGTGCGGAGTACTCGTAACCGGCGTGCTTGTATGACGAGATGTATGAACGTAGATGAGGCGAAAGGTGTATGTAAGGATCGTAGCAGGTGGCGTTCTGTGGTTTCTGCCTACCCCCATGGGAAAAAGGCGTGAGTTTATGTATGTATGTATGTAACAGAACCATATATAAAGGAATTACAGGCTTAAAGCAATCAATGATGTTTCTCTTAACTGTTATCGGGTATTTGTTACTCAAACGCTACATTGTGACGCAAATAACTTTACTTATCTTATTTTGTACAATAAATCTTAGCGACCACTAAATAAAGCCGAATTACAATGTGTAATGTGTTTTATTCTCGACTCAAGTCTAGCTTCAAATCGAGATTAATGACTGAGAGATTGTTCTGGAATTTAGGCTGAATATGGGTGTTTTCAGAGTGATTTTAATTCTCCAAAAATATCAATGGAATATCAATTTCTTCAAAATATCAATGGAATATCAACTTCTTCAAAATATCAATGGAATATCAACTTCTTCAAAATATCAACTTCATCAAAATATCAATGGAATATCAACTTCTTCTAATCATGTAGGCGTGACAATAGTTGCCTGTGTATCCCTAGTGCTAGAACAACTCTGATGCGCAAGAGTGTCTGCTGCATGGCACCGGTGATAAATAACAAAATACCAAGTTGTTGGAAGGACTATAATTTGACATTATTCAAAAAAAGACTTAGTTTTTTAGTAGACAAAGTTTATTATAGGGTTGAAGATTTTTTATTGGAGAAAGAAGTTGTTTGACTATTTTATATTTTAGATTTAAATAACTATTAGAAATTGTGACATTAATATTATTATTGACTGATTATTTTTATTAATGAATTATGAATTAGAATGTTATTATGTATTGTTGGGAAATATGTATTTTAATTGAATCTAAAATCTATACTTTTGCATGTCTTGTAATTGGCAAAATATGGCAGTTTCTGTATTTATATTATGTAACACCTTGACTTGTACCCGTATTTGCAAAATAAAATATCTTTATCTTTATATTTATCAAAGTTAGCTTCTGCTCGAGACTTCATGGGGATTTTTTTGTTTCTTTAGCTTACTGCTCCACTACCTTGGGTTGTACCCTGATGATACTATTCCCTATTAGGCTATACCACCATCTAATAAAAATTTCCAAATTCGGGACTCACCTTTCGGTTTTCATGAAGGAAAATGGGGCATCGCTATACTTATGAATGAATGATTGTTCAAATAAGAAAAAAATATTCATTTCTGATCCAAAGTTTTAACATTTAAATACAAGGGTGTTATTTTATAATGAGAAGAATGCATTTATTCGATCGTTGGTCGACCCGTCGCGCGTCGTCCTATTTTTCAGGATCCACCTAACATTCGCTCTTGACCGCGAGTGGGTCGCGACCTATACTTTGGGAACTACTGATGGCCTATAATATTTCTCTTGAATCTGGCTATCATATACAAAAAGATTTTTCCAATCCAACTAGTATTTCTAGAGATTAGCGCGTTTAAACTAACAAACAAAACACTCTTTAGTTTTATTTTATTATACTAGCTTTTGCTAGCGAGTTTGTGCGCGTGGAATTTACACACAGATCCTAAATCAAAAATAAAATATAGCCTTTGTTACTCGCTGATAACGTAGCTTTCCATAGGTGAAAGAATTTTTATAATCGGTTAAGTACCTAGTTTTTGAGTTTATACATTACAAATAAAAATACAATGCTTTTCTCTATATAGTATTAGTTTAGAGTTCTAAACTCTTCCCTTTATTTTTCTTTTTAGGTGGTAAAAATCATCAAATAACTCCTTTCGCCCTGGGTGGGGCGGAAGGGACTGTCAGACTTTTACTGACTAAAAAACCACCCTGTTCCTTCTGTTGCCCTTTACGTTCCGGGGCCACGGTATCCTGTTAAGACGTCCCGCAACCCCGGCAGGCGTTTGGCCCCTACTGGGGCCCCGTCCCTGTAATATTAGTTTAGAGTTTAGACTAACTCTTCCCTGCGACTTCATACGCGTTATGTCCTTGATTATTGTTCCGCTATAACTATTCTTCATGAATCTGGCTATCACATACAAAAATGTAAAATTAAGGAGTATGTAAGGATCGTAGCAGGTGGCGTTCTGTGGTTTCTGCCTAACCCCATGGGAAAAAGGCGTGAGTTTATGTATGTATGTATGTACAAAAATATTTTTTCCAATCTGACTGGTAGTTCTAAAGATTACCACGTTCAAATAAACAAAATAAAAAACTTTTCAACTCCCTTATATGACTAGCTTTTACCCGCGTCTTTGTTTGTCTATGTTACTTGCTGATAATGTAGCTTTACATAGGTGTAAGAATTATTAAAATCGGTTAAGAAGTGTTAGAGTTTATTCATTACAAATAAAAATACAATGCTTTTCCCTTTATAATATTAGTTTAGAGTTACGTCTATGATTAATTTTCCTTATAAATCTAGCTATCATATATGTCGGCGCAATTACGACAGTTGTCATTTGATTGTCCTAAAATTAGTTCATAAATCGTCAGTTAATTACTGCGAGCTTATTGTGATTTGAAAATAACGTTAAACTGCAGGTCGTTATTGGTTATTGTAATTCCAATACTTAACCTCAAAACTTAAAAACACGTGCACGTGCGCCGAGCCCTATAAATACGGCCGCACTGTGAACGCAAAGAGCTTGTATTCGCACACGCAAAGGCATATCACCTCCATAGGATGCAAACCCTCCAAAACCGTTTCTTGCGAAAGGCCACGGGAGCCCCGTACTACCTTCGCAACGAGAATCTCCATCTCGATCTCAAAATCCCCACCATCCAGCAGTTCATGAAACGCACCGCCAAGCGCTTCTTCGACACTGCTGAAAAACACTCCAATCCCCTGATCGTATCGGCCGCCCGATACACTCCCTCCCGCATCAGTAAGACTCGCCGACCGAGACATACTTTGACCGACCCCGATGACGCCATTACCCTCCTCCAGGAGAGTAACAAAGAAACTAGTACAGTTCGCAAATACAGACACAGACCGCCGTCATTCCGCCCTCGCCGCCGAGGTCCGTCGCGACGCCCTTGTCCGTCTCCGCCCCGTCCCTTGCTCGTGCCAGCCCGCGACGCTGAGCCTGTAGCTTTAAATTCGTCCCTAAATAATAATAATCCGATGCAGCCTGTCCCTTTGCTGCCCTCCCCCAGCGACGCCCTAAGCCGAGGCTCGTACCCCACAGGGGGTGCCCTTAGCGTGTAGTCGCTTAGTTTGTAAGTTATTTTAAGCTCTGGCTGGAGGCCTTAATTTTCCTTAAGGCACCACAGGATAGCCCGGTTAAGCAGCCGACAACCTCATAGGTTGACCTGCGAGATGCCAATCCGAAAAAAAAAAAAAAAAACGCAAAGAGCATTCACTCTCGAGCCGCCGTACAGTACGGACCTCTCTGTGACGTCATTACGCTGCCCGTTAAATAAACGAAGTATTCAAACAGTGAGTGAAGTTTTCTTTCGAAGACCAGAACATGAGTCATCAAGAAAATAACAATCGTGACGTCAGCAGTACTGACGTCACACCTTTTAAAAGCAGTTCAGAGGTCCCCCCTCTCCGTCATATACATACCTACACATACATAAACTAACGCCTTTTTCCCATGGGGGTAGGCAGAAACCACAGAACGCCACCTGCTGCGATCCTTATATAGGTATGTAGTCCTTTCGCCTCATCTACGTTCATACATCTCGTCATACAAGCACGCCAGCTATCATATACAAAAAGATTTTTTTTCAATCCGACTGGCAGTTCCAAACATGAGCGCTTTTAAACAAACAAACAAAAAAGCTTTTTAGCTTTATTATAATATAATAATGTTAGTTTAGATAAAACCCATTTCAACGGAAATAATTTTCTTTATGCCAACATTGTGAAATGTAGTGAGAATGAAGAAAATGTGTAACGTTTCCTATTACACACAAAACAAAGCAAACTAAATGCATTTGGATGTTTCCAGAATGTTCTATATTATGGCCGGCTACAGCGGGTTACAGCATAGTTTTGCCTTTAATTTTACTGCCAGTATTCGTTCTATATTTGGACTACTACTGGTTCTTTTATTTACTGATTTTGCCCGCAACTTTTTCAGTTATCGCAGACGAAAATAAAATCGCTAAATAAAAAGTAGACTGCCTCGTTGGTCTAGTGGTCGCAAAGCGCGACTGCTGAGCATGAGGTCTTGGGTTCGATTCCCAGGTCGGGCAAAGTGTTATTGGGTTTTTCTAACAGGAAATTCTCAGTAGCAGCCTCGGAGTCTGGATTTGTGCCCAGTTGATGGCAATAGGCTCGCCCCCTATTACATGGGACTTAAAGATAACTGGCGAAATGTGGGTGTACTAATGGGTGCACCTCTGCCTAACCCTTCGGGGAGTACAGGCGTGATGTTATGTTTATGTAAAAAGTAGCCTATAATATAGCTGATTTTTTTTTCATGATTTCATGGTTGCTCCCATAGTAAAAGTTGTTCATAACGATGAGTACAATGGCCCTCTTTTCAAGTTTCGGATTTTCAATCACCCTGTATATATAATTTTGTTAGCCTGCCAAAATTCGTAACTGGTGCGCAAAGATGCATTGAAGGTGGGATACGAACCCGAGGTCGCGAGACGTCTTAACAGGATACTATGGCCTCGGAACGCAAATGGCAACAGAAAGAACAGGGTGGTTTTTTAGTCAGTATAAGTCTGACAGTCCCTTCCACCCAGGGCGGAAGGACCCATTATGATGATTTTTACTACCCCGAAAAAAAACCAGGGATACGAATCTAACTATTTTTGCTGAATTTTATGTTAAGTATATTTTATGATTTAGTTTAATTTATGTGTATAACATTGTCTTGGAGTAGACTGTAAGATGTTGTATATTGTTATGAATGAATAAATAACTTAAGAAAGGTGAAGGATTGCTGACCGATGTAGAGCGATGACCAATAGTATACAACTTCACAAGAAAAATGAAGTAGGTATAGATAGAATGGCTTTTTTTGACCTCCAACTCGCCTTTTTTTTTGCCAAATAGGGGGACAAAGTAAAAAAAAACGGAATAGCAAAGCTAATGCTGCCCACCCTTTAAACATAAAGAACTGTAGTTAAGTTATATTTTAAAACATTACAGAACAACACAAACATAATTTATAAAAAAAAATAAGTAAAAATTTTCATGTTACACGGACATTTATCAAAATGTTCGTTTTTTGTAAAATATTCCATTTGAAGGCCTCGGCATTTATATTTATAAGGTCGTTGCCTTATTTACTGCGGAAAATAAAAAATATGTATAAACTAGCCCATGCCCGCGACTTTGTTCCAGTGGATGTCGGTTTTTACGGGGTTTTGATATTTATTACGCGGATCCCTAATCTTTTTTATCTTAAATAAAAGCATATGGTCGCCAAGAAGCTATAAATTATGTAAATAGAGAACTTCTAGTAAGTCAAAGGTGCCGATTCCCGTGTTCACAAACTAGACTAAATTTAGAGAATTGACATCTCTTACTGACATACAGCGAAAGAAAAGGACGGTGACATAATTATAAGAACTAAATTAGAGATGTCAAATTAGTTCTGCCTTGAATTTTTCCGTATTTTGAATCTACACGTTATAGGATGTCAACTATAATTGTATGGATTTGTCAGATTGACTAAATTTGACAGCTCTTATTTACATTAGTCTCTTTCTTGTTTTATTGGATAGAAAAAGATAGAAATAGTCTAATTTTAGTTTAGTTTGTTAACAAGGGAATTGGCACCATTGTCAAATCATTTAGTTTAATTAGGCGCATTATGAGGCGCTTTTGAACGCCATAAACAAGAGAAAAAAGGAATTGAATTTAGTACAATATTTGCATACAGAATCATACATTATGACACGTGAAAGCAATATACAAATGTACTACAAACTGACAATTCAATTATATTTATGTATATAGATAGAGACACCATTTTCATGTACTATGGGCATCAAAAGTCGATAGGCATTCTCAAAAAACATTCGCTTAAAGATAAGTTTGACTTACGACCTTCTATTTTCGAGAACAGTCACATGTATCATCATTGCCGTCGACAAATGATTGTAGTTCATAATTTCAACAGCATAAAATAAGTCAAGTTGGCCTATCGGCTAAGCGCCTGCAGATAGGTGCGTGAATCGAGGAGTCGTGAGTTCGAAACTCATCCAGACTATAACGTTTTGTAAGTTTTTACTTGATTGGAAGAAATGAGACAGAAGCATAATATTCTTTATTATTCGCTTTGTTCACACATTTCGTAAAGTTAAAAAGGTAGATCATAGAAAATTAAACAAATAATTTAGATTTCTGTGAGGTAGACAGAAATAAGTAAGTAATGTAATGAGTTTTATGAATACTCGATTAGAATAAACGTTGTCGTTTGGTTGTAGTTGTTGGTTAGTGACGTGTGGTTTATTAGATAGCGGTAATAAGTCACAAAAAAAAATACAAGCAAATAATAACATTGAGACGAAGGCGACTATTATTGCGTTGCATAAAAGTGGTCTTATAATAGAACGCAAATATCTAATGAAACCGGACTGAATGTGAGTATCATATTATTGTGTTATTATAATTGTAACTTGAACCTAATATTATTTGGTGACATAATTATAAATTAGATCTTTTTATTATTTTTGAAATCCATCTTAAGGCTGTAAAGATAAATAAATTCTGTTTATTATTGTATTTATTATAAATGTAGACTTAATACTTATCATATTGTTTTATTAAATGAATATTATTTTATTAAATAAATATTACTACTTATATTATATAAAAATTAAGTCACTTTAGTATTTTGTTATACCTGCCTAATATAACTTTTTTGTTTTAGAGGAATACTGTTAGTCTCTGGATCAGGAGATACGAGGAAGAGGTTAGCCTAGTTAGTCTACAGCAAAGTGGAAGGCCGTCGCTTATTAGCGAGGCGCAGCGAAGACATAATATGGTGGGCGAATATGAATCGAATGGTATCACACCAACGAGGCACTTTGCCGAACTATTCGACACTTTATTGCAAACTGTTTGCCGGGCCCTCCACGCTGAAGGCTTGCATCACAGAAGACCAGCTAAAAAGCCCTTCTTCACAAAAAGGCATAAACAAGAACCACTACGTTTCTCACGGGATTATTAAGATTTTGACTGGAAGACTGCTATATTAAAAACCTAGATGTTTTGTTATTATTAATTAGACAGTGTAACTAAATATTTAGTATTAATATTATTATGTCCGTCATTATTCAATGATCTTAAATTGAGGTTTAGTTTCAATCATCTTTTCGTCAAGAAAATGAACACTTAAGCTATTACCTCAATACATTTATTGTGACGTTACATATAAAAAAACATATTCATTAAGTCTAAATCTGTATAAAGAAATAATTAAGTAATATATTAGTTTTCAATAAAGTCTGCTAAATATCGATACCTATAAGTGGTTATTAACAATCATATTTGTGTTAATAGAATAATCTTTTCTTGTTATATTTTTATGACGTGGGTAAACACAAAAAATCTTATGAACGGTTACAAGTGAATTTCTTTTATCTAAGTAGGAATGTAACGTCACAATTCTCGTAAGTTAGTTAATTTTATAAATAAGTAAATCGAATAAACATTTTTGTTATCATTTAGCACGATTTTTTTTCATTTCCACCTACAAATACCGAAAAGATAAATTAAAAATCACATTAGTATAATTAATACAATAACTAATATTTGCTTCTTATAATAAACAATTATAAGCATGAATTAGAAATAAACATAAAACTAACAAGTTTTTACGTAATATTATTATTGTTTCAAAAACAAAAAACAGCCACACACAGTAATCAAGATTTGAACTCAGACCTCATTGTTTGTGAACCCGTCGCTAAGCCCAAACCTAGCTACCGGCACAAATAGTAGTTTCATGCGAGTTTTAGGAATGAATTGGTAAAACAGCGCCAGTGACTATGACGCGTATTTTAATGCAACAGAAATATCATGCTATTTCGCTTAGTGCGACGACAGTTCATTAGTGTGTGTTATCTGTAGAATGTTGACACATCACTCGCACACGCACTGACTGACCCGCTCGTTCAGACGAAAGTCGACCATCTCGTGTATATGCATTAAAGTTGCCGAAACGTATACGTAAACGTATACGTTTTATGCCGTTAGGCATAAAACGTATGAAAATATATCAATCTTATTGACGGATTTTTCCGGCGATACACCCAAAATTTTAGTGGAAATACAGCCCAACTTATATACATTGTCGTTTATATATATAAAATGGAGGAAAGATATAATATGTTTATTTAGAAATATAATATTAGATTGAAGCTGACGACATTATTTGATGGAGTATTGAATGGACGTTCGACCAATCATATTTGTTGTAATATGATGCTGGATTTGTAGTGATCTGTTTGCACGGAAACTGATACTAAACTAAATTGTTAGGTACACTGTAGGGCAAGGATCCTTCTCATACAAAGAAGGCACGAGCATTGATCTCCACGCTTGATTAAGACGGATTGACAATTTCAGACTTAATATATTAACTACAAGTCAAGAACACCTAGAACTAACTATGGTAGGAAAAATGTACTCATATGAGGGAGCAAAACTTTTAATGAAATACCAAATAATGTGTTTGACAGAAACAGTTGGTATACATATAAAAAAGTCCTAGAAGAATACGTTAGAACTAAGTACTAACACCGAATGTCATAATTATATTCAATTCTGTTTTTATGAAAATGTAAGTGGTCACAGAGACTGTCTAAACTTTTATTATTATTTTATATACATTTCTCAATATGTAAGTGAACTGTAATGTACTTTTGTTTGAGAAATAAATTTCTTTAAACCGAAGTCCAGGTTTCTTCACGATGTTTTCCTTCACCGATGTCAATAATGTCCAAGATACACTTAGAAAGTACTAAACTCTTACTAATCTAATTACATACTGACCAAAATATAACTAAATAAATTCTGTAGGCAGTACGCCGCCTCTAAAAACAACAAGTTCCTTTAAGAAAATAAATACCCCCTATAATAATGTATCATAACAGAATATGATAAAGAATAGAATATCTTCGCTAACAAATCCCCCAGTGGGCATAGTGTTTCCACACTAAGTTATCTTCTGCTGTAATAACTCAGCCCCGCCTACACACTTGCGATGACCTTTACTGTCTTAACGATCTACGCCTATAATTTATATTTTCTACGTTTTAGTTTTATAGATAGAAAAGTATCGTTGGTCTTGAGCAAGAGGAGTAAACAATGCTCGTACCTCTACCTATACAGCTAACATTGTAACAAGCCGGATTTGACAGCTATTAAAATCCTTTGTGTAGTGTTGTCAAAACGTCTTGTCAAAATATAAATCGGCAATTAATTCGTGTTTGTGAGTGTATTTTTTCAAAATTAAGTTAAACTTAATGTTTACAAGTGATACTCGTTGTTATAGTGTATGGGTAACATAGTAATTATTCAGGATTGTGAATTGGATTTTTCAAATTATTACGTAGGAGAAACGTCAAATCCGGCCTCTTAAAACGTTAGCAGTTTAACTTCCTTTTGACAGCACATGGCGACATCTTTAACAAAAAACTTACATATTTTTACTAGTTATTACTATAGGTAAATATTCTTTTGCTGATGCACCGTTTATGTCTGTTGGATAGTTGCCAACTAGGAAGGAAAAAGAACTGCTAGATAAGAAACTGGGAATACACTGGCATAATGTATGTAGGTATGAATATTTTGGAAGATTACTTTTATAGTGTGGCCTAAATGTTCTAACGTAGTTGTGGACTGTATCTCAAAGCTTTGACGTCCATTGGAAATTAGTTTCTTAAAGTGTGAAAGAAAATTTGGTAACAAAATATATCGTCGTTGTGGCCCAGTGAAAAATAACATACATACATAAACTCACGCCTTTTTCCCATGAGGGTAGGCAGAAACCACAGAACGCCACCTGCTACGATCCTTACATACTCCTTTCGCCTCGTCCACGTTCATACATCTCGTCATACAAGCACGCCGGTTACGAGTACTGCGCACCTGGCCTTCCTGAAGAACCTCACCAATAAGGACAGTGTAGGTCTTTCTAGGGCGACCCCTCCCTGCGTTGCCACTCACCTCTGCAATACGTTTTGTCAATCGTCTTTCACTCATCCTCTCAACATGACCGAACCATCTAAGCATACCCCCACAGAAAAACAGACTGAATATTTTTTATTGCTTCTATTAGAAGAGCCAAGACAAATGTTGGTATAAAAATGATGGATATAACGTCCATTTTCTCAGCCATTGTAATAATATTCCTGAATAAGTATGCCAATTATTTTATCTAAATACCCGGTAATGAATTAGATGGTATCGTACTGGTTCAGATGTTTTCGGACGACATTTCTTTTTCGCAACACTGAATTGTTTGAGTCTAGAGAATTATTTTACTACTAGCTTATGTTCGTGACTTTGCTCGCGTGAATGTTGAATGTTACGGGTTTTTTTTTGGTACGGAACCCTAATTCTTCTTTTTAAATAAAAGTAGCCTAAGTTACGCCTTATAATTTCAGTTTTTTGCCAGGGAAAATCCTGTCAAAATCAGTCCACTTGTTTCGGATTAGTCGGAATACAGAAAGGCAAATAAAAATAAAAAAAAAAAATCCCTTTAAACATTTTTTTTTTGTTAGCTTATTCTGTCCCACTCCTGGGCAAAGGCCTCCCTCCACTCCTTCCATTCTTCCCGATTCAGTGCCACATCCCTCCAGTGTTGGAGAAATCCACCCAGTTCGTCCCGCCATCTCCTTCGTGGCCTGCCGCGGCCAACATTAACATTTATACTCGTATAACTATTTTGTAAAATGCTATTATTTTGAAATTACAAAAAAGGTGATTAAATATTTATTTGTGTTATTTATATTTTATTGTTGTCAAGAGAAAATGCCAGAGTTCGTGAGGATGGATGGATAGTTGGATGGATGTTTGTAACTCTTTCTTTCCTTCCGCAGAAAGCAATTAGCTTAAATAAGTCACAAATAAAATAAAGAAAATTATGCCACAACTTCGTCTGTTTCCATGATAACATACATTTACGCGGACGAAGTCGATTGTATAATCTAGTAAATAAATAAACGTCATGTATAGTTTATAAGCCAGACTGTACCATCATTTTCCAGCTAACCTGTTTCACGCCAGATAATTTAGTAGTTAAACAGGCTCATTTGTCGGATCAATGCATTCTGCGATAGCATCTCCCGTGAAGCAATTTTGTACAGGATGCTGTTTTAATTAAGTGTTCATTTTGTGGAAATTTTTGTATTAAAAAGAGCTCGTTTTATTTTAGTGGGTAGATTAATTTTGTTTAATTATCACCACCATGTTTTGCGGTTTGATGTTTTTTTTTATTAAATTCCAATATTTTTAGACTTCTTTCTAGAAAAAACACATAATATCACGCCTCAAATCTCCGGAGGGTTAGGCAGAGATGTACCCATCAGTACACCCACATTTCGCCAGTTATGTTCAAGTCCCATGTAATAGGGGGCGAGCCTATTGCCATCAACCGGGCACAAATCCAAACTCCGAGGCTGCTACTGAGAAATTCCTGATGGAATAACCCAATAACACTTTGCCCGACCTGGGAATCGAACTCAAGACCTCATACTCAGCAGTCGCGCTTCGCGACCAATATAAAAAAATCTTATCTCATTAAAATTTTGCCCTGAAAATTGTGAACATAACAATAACAGAATCAATCAAATTGCTCCACCTGTTCTTGAGTTTTGACCTTAATAACATACTTATTTAGCCATTGATTTTTACGAACATTTACGAAGATAAATAAAATTAATTTAAAAATTAAAGGTGGTTGGTTCCCATACAAGAAAAGTGTTTTTTTTCAAAACTTTTTTGTATGTTCATTGTTAAAATATTGTAAGATCATACAGAACCCTTTCTTTGATATTTCGACTCGCACTTGACCGGTTTCTTTCAATGTTTTCACTTAGTCACTTCACACAAAACCATTTTTTTTAACTGCCATAACATTTCACATCCAACTCATGACGCAAACATCGGAAACATCAATTTCCAATATCAACATCCCATGACCTTTTAAATTCGTCTTTTCTACGTTATCAATACACATTGTGATATCTCATACAATAGAATGACGTAGGTATAAAAGTATCGAAGGTATAAGTTGTCATCAAGCGTTGACTTGGAGTCATGTTAGGTATTGTGTATTGATGTCAATACACTGCTTTTGTAAGGTGACCATGATAGAAAATGAAATGTGGATAGTCTCATTTCGAGAAGGCTTTTTTCAATTCCTATATAAATTGTAATATAAATTCCTTTTGCGTGTTATGATTTAGTAGTTTTTATATAAGGTAAATTGCATTCACGTGTAATTAAAATGCGTGCAAATATTGTGAAACATAGATTTTATAAAAGTACGTATAGATTTTCTTGCCCATTCTTCTCCATACAAAACTACCTTTTGGATAGGGCAACAAGATTCAATTCCATTTTTTTCTTGTATATATGTAGTTCAAAAGTGCTTAAATGGCTTAATTGAATAAATGATTTGACTTTGACTTTGATGTGAAACAACTATTGGCGCGCTTTGGTAGTAAAACCGACTCGAATGCCGTGACGGTAAATGGCATGACGTTGTCATACCGAGATGTCCCCCCCTCATACGCCACAGCTTGTGTGTGCGTGCGTGTACACCATATGCGCGCGCGTACACTTTTTTTATTGGTTTTTATTAATTAGAAATTTGAATATTCAGTGTTTTGTTTACAATTAACGGGACGAACAGCCTGATTGGATATGGATACTGGGGCTTACAGGCTTGCCAAGGGGTTTGCTGAATTTAAAGACAAAAGATTAACTGAAAATTGCTGTTCTCTGGCCAGAATAAATTCTGTAGGAAGGTTACGGATGAATAATTTTACATAAAGCTCTATACAGTCCACCTACGTACAAAATTTAACTTATAAATTATTGCCAGCAACAAAAATCTGTTTTATTTTCTCTTTTTCTCGTTTTATACACCCACGGACGGTCGTTATAAGTCAAACTTCGTCCAGTCCGAATAAGCCATTAAGTGTCCGAACAAAACAATATTATTTATGATAATATTTACGACGCTCATAAAGAAAATATATCGTAATTGTTTTATTATATTAGTACTTTTTGGTTGACCTTCATCGTATTTTAAATTGACGTTTTCAATATGGAATCATCGTCATTCACACGAAATAACTAGTTTTAAATTTTTCGAAATAGTTTTGATTTATTCGAAGACACGCTAAGATGCGTTTGATAATATACTCGTATTATATACTAAATTACTTGCTTGCCTTAGAACTTGATTAGAATTTTTTTTTGTTACTGTCAGCACATTGCAAATTGATTTTTTTCCACCAATTGGTTACGTTTTCAATTTTGAAATTCAACCATTTATTTTCACCAATCACGAATGTATAGTACGTAAAGAAATAAAATAGAAAAAAAATCTATCAGTATTTCAGTACCTTTTTTCCAAAAAAACTTGAAGCTCACATTTTATTTATAAACTCAAAAATACACACAACTTATTCAGCTAAATAAACCAAATAGGCAGGCCATAAAAAATAAAAATAACAAAATATTTTTTAGCTTCAATTCCATTTTTGATATTCACAATTTCACAGGGGTTTTCAACCAGAAACACTTCGAAGCCCGTTTACGAATATTGTTAGTAAGAAACGTTACAAAACATTAAATAACGAATTTAGTCGACCAAAGCATTAAGTTACGGTAACAAGAAAATCTAACGATAAGGAAATACTCAAGTGTTACCCGTACTGTAGCAATATTGTGAATTTGGTAGAAAAAGTTTTTAGTTCGTGTAATAAAATACTTTTTTGTGGTTATGTTGGTAAATTGGGCTAAGTTTGGTAGTTTTGTAACATATAGAGAAAATAATAATAATAATCTTCTTGATCGAATTTCGGACTAGCCAAGTACCTACACAGGAGATATTACAACACAAGTGTGTGCGCAAACTTAAACCTACTTACACATATGTTTTATTGATGTACTTTGAATATTATGTAGGTATTAAGCAGGTTAATATGCACGGCAACTAAGTAGTTGCGACTATGACGATTGAATAAATGACAAAATTTAAAAAAGATGTCTATGATATTATGTGACATTAAACGTCACTTTTGACAGCTGTCAATTTATTTCGATCTGCTATTTATTTGTTAATAAAGAGCTTACGTCATTAGTTTCACTGTTAATAAAATTTTTACACTTAACAACACATGTGTACTCTCTCTTTCCTTACCCTCATATTATGATGGGACGGCAATCCGACACGACTAGGGAGAGATCAGGTGCAGGACCTATGGCTTTATGTGGTCTTCGAGGCGGAATGCTACGGAGAAATTTGTAATAGAAAAACTCATGTCATGCTCGTGAACGGGTGCTGTCAGTTGGGATTGGTCATCTCTTATCTGCTATGGCTTATTCATCTTTATTTTTATTATTTTTAACTACTGTTTTATATTCGTCTTCATTGTGATCACATGTAGAATCAACAAGAATAATGTAACCAGGATTATGTAAAAACCTAATTTAAAAGAGTGCCGTGGAGTTTCTTGCTCGTTCTTCTCCATAGAGGCCTACCTCAGTTTTGGAACGAGCAACTAGCTTCATTTTTCGGACTAACTGACCGACTCCTTGACAATTCAAAAGTGCCTGTAAATGGTCTAATTGAAATGAATGTTTTGACTTTGACTCAATAACACTTTTTGCCTGACGTAGGAATGGAACCCAGTACCTACTCAATAGTCGCGCTTACAACCACGAGACCAATAAGGCAGTCAAGAGAGACAGAGACAAAGTTATGTTGTCGTTTCGTAATCTAATTAGTTATCATAGTCTTCTGGTTTATAATGAATTAGATGTCCTATGTTAAAAGGTCAATAGACTTTCAGGCCATATTATAGAGTTTGGGACTCAATGGATTGAACATCAATTTAGGTGAAAGTAACTTTAAAGACAACGTGATCCACTTAAGTAAGAAACCTAGATTTCGGTAGGACCCCAAAATATTCTCATTTCTTTATATTCGAAGTGCAAGACAAAAAATCTTAAAGACAGTCCCGATTTCAAACTTTAGCATAGTCACCCTACTCCTTATCTACAATTTGTATGAAACATGGGCAGGTCAAGGCATTCAATGGTGGAAAAATGTCCCGTTTTTTTCGTCCCGATCTTCCTAATGTCCCTTCTGTGAGTCGTTAGGCTTTTTCCAAATATTCGATTATAATGCCCGTTTTTCGTCGACGATTTCACTATCAGAAAGTCGGTAATTTGATTGCGGTCTAATAAGAAATCCTTATTTAAGCATCTTTTGATTGACGTAATTACGCTTGACTTTTATTAGACAGTAGTACCAACTTAATTAAGTACGGTAATTTTTATGAGTCGTGAGATTTCTTTGCTGTCGGTTGAGTTGAGTTGTTTTGGATTTGAATGATTGCTTCAAGGCAACGACCATACGTCTATAGACGCCTAATACACGATCTAACGCACGAAAACTATTCTGCCAACTTGCTGAGGTACGAGGGGGACGGGGTACTGCGTTCTGATTGGCTAACTCAAGGTCAGTGCATGTTTACGGCTCACAGGAGTGGACTATTGGTGAGTGACGACGGTTATAAGACTTTTATGCCTAATGTGTTGACAGACATCGGTCGTCTGTTATTAGGAGTCTAGGTATATATAGTCGTTGCTTCAAGGACATTGGCGCTTATTAAAGAAATGTTTCGGGATTATGTGATGTGTATGGAAACCATGATAAAGAAATAATTGTAAGATGGGGGTCAAAATCTAGAGTATGTAATAAAAGATTTCGAATAAACTATTATACCTACACTAGCTTCTGCTCGCGACTTTGTTCGCGTCAAAGGTGATACATTTTCCCTCGGGGACCGTAAATTTTTCCGGGATAAAAAGAGGCCTATTTGCTATTCCAGACAATAATTTGTCACTGTGTATCATCCAGATTCGTTCAGTCGTTCTGTGCGTGATAGATAAAAAAACATCTATTCAAACTCTCGCATTTATAATAGTAGTAACATTATTCAATAATATTTTATCTTTTTTTAGAAGCCCGAATGCCTGACAACCAGTCTTACCATGGGATATCGTATTACCCAGTTATTGGGTTGTGGAGGTCAGATAGGCAGTCGCTCCATGTAAAATACTTGTATTCAGCTGCATCCGGTTAGACTGGAAGCCGACCCCAACATAGTTGGGAAAAGGCTAGGCGGATTGACAAGTCAAATTAACGACTAAGGATTTTGATTGCCATATAAATTCCGACTAATTAATTAATTTAATTACTTTATAAGGATATTAATATAGCAATTACGAAACCTGCGAAAGTCTGTAACATCTTTAGAAACTAACTTCATAGACTATTTTAGGCACCCAATGGCAAGGCAAGAAGTTTTTGAGTGACAAAACATTATATACCGTAACTTTATATCATTAGAGTTGAAATTTCAAACACGTTCTGTCACGACACGATAGCATTTGTTTTTGTGATTTCGACTTTTATTACAGGAATTTAAACTATAATATAATGATTTTAAGGTGTAATTTTATTCGAAAGTTGAAAATGTCTCGCGTCCTGCCGCAGTGGGCCCTATATGATAATTTCGTGGCAGTGAACATTGGCAAAGCATCTTTTCGGGAATCGATAATGTTATTGAAATACATTTTTTTTTGTTCACAGATTTCAACCAAGAAAATTACCTATTGGATCAGGTATGTTTAATTAATAACAAGAATTTTAACTTTTAGTAGTAATAAAATAATTATTTTTATCTTTTTCTGTTTTTTCATATCGTAGCGTAAAGCACAAATATTTTTTTTTTAAATCAAGCTTTAATTTATTACAATATTGAGTAGGTATTGGACATTTTATTGTCATCAGAACTAAGGTGTATGCAAAATTTCAGATCAATCGGATAACAACAAATGATTGAAATATGATTTGCAAATTTTGAAAGGACAACTTACTTACATACCTACATACTTTACATACGAACAGTGAAAGATAAATAAAAGCTTGTAAAAAAAAATATCGTCTTATACTTTTTAAAACAGGTAACAAACTTCTTGAATTTCAAGAAAAACGGTTTTATAACACATCTACATCACTTTAGAACTTTCCTAGTACCTATATCAATAAACCAAGGTCCACATAAAAGGCTTTATTACGTAACTTGATCTTTGAAAACCGTTCCAGAAATTCTAGCAACCCTTTTATACTTACCTCTATAATATGGACTGAGAGTCTAATGTCGCCGGGTTTACGTCATATTAAAAAGATTAAAATTTTAAGGATTAGTATACGAATATGTCGTTATGATTGTTATTTCAAATATTAGGTATAGCTTCTGCCCGCGACTTTGTCCGCGGAAATCTCTGTTATTGGCGATCTATTCTTGTGTTTCCAAACAAACTATGGACCCCCGTTTTATTCCCTTAGGGGTGAATATTTGGCGGGGTTGCGGGACGTCTTAACAGGATACCGTGGCCCCGGAACGTAAAGGGCAACAGAAGGAACAGGGTGTTTTTTTAGTTAGTACCAGTCTGACAGTCCCTTCCGCCCCGCCCAGGGCGGAAGGACTCATTTGATGATTTTTACCACCTTAAAAAAAAGGGGGTGAATATTGGAGAATCCATTTTTAGCGAACGTGAACTAACTAAGCTAACTCCCTGCCAAATTTCATCTTTATACGTCAAGTGGTTTTCGATATTTCGCGATGAGTGAGCTACCAGGTACGCATGAACCACATATTCCTTTATCCCAGCCGCAAAAATGACGTAGATCTAGTGACACTGGTATCTTGGACCATTAGGTACTGAAGCTACCTTTCTTATCTAGACAGCCTTTTTGAAAGTAACTCACACATGGAAGTACGAGATAACAGGTATTATTAGCGTATATTCAGGTGGAACTTGAATTCCCTTTCTAGGGAATATTAGGTGTTTATACGCCTGTTTTTTTATACCTACTTCGTTTTTGGCAGACGTGAAATCCCTTGATGTTTCTATTTATTGTAGAATGGGTTTTCAATTCTTTCTTTTTAGTTAAATTGCTAAGGATGATGAGAATTTTTGTGTTTTTGATGAACTGCGTTTTCCCACTACGGGGAACGAAGCCTCATCCTATTCCTTCCACTTCTCTTGATGTTCTGCCTCATCTCGTCATGTCTCGTCATCCATGGTTTTCATCTTATATTTTTTTGTTTTCATTATTTTTACGTAATGAAGCAACAAGCATATTTTAACCAGAATTATTTCAAACAAACTTTCGAGTCCTTATTTTTCGAAATAAATGAATCAATTTTAATGAAACACAAACTTTCGAAAAATTCTTTTACTGTTAGCTAAATTCGGCCGAATTTAAGTTTTCCATCTAAACAGAGATTTCCAATTACTTATCTTTTTTTTAAGTGAGACATTTCGAAAATATTTTCAACTAAATTATGAGACTTTAATTTTCACACTTTTATAGTTAAGGGTAGAAATAAGTAAAGGTAAAATAAGTAAGTAAGTATGTTTGTAGGTATATGGAAAAAAATACTAAACTTAACAGATTCTTATCAAAACACAAACGTAAGTAAAAAGCAATACTTTTATGGAACACGACCGTGACATTATGTGTTATCTGGACACGTAATGTGGAATGAATGTTGCCACCAAACGTGTTTGTGAGACTTGTCATGTAATGTCGACGCTGATGTGAAATGTGTCACATAAACGTTAGTTGACTTGCTAACGATACACATGGAACAGAGAGAATTCAAATTGAAATGCTTTTTAAGGAACAAGAAATAATTGTGTAACTAAAGTATTGCACATCACGACTGTAATCGCCAAGGGGTTAGGCAGAGTATATCCATTAGTACACCCACATTACGCCAGTTATGTTTAAGTCCCATGTAATAAGGGGCGAGCCTATTGCCATCAACCGGACACTAAACCTAACTCCGAGGCTGCTACTGAGAAATAGATAGATAAACCATTGTATTCGGTGCACATATAAGACATAGCACAATACACAAAAAAATAAATAAAATATATTAAAATAATATAAATCTTTTAGGACGATGTTTTGTGGGCTACTATTAACAGTGATTTTTCACACCCAAAAATAAAAGTCGTTTTCCAGCAATAATTTTCGCTCACATACACACATAAACTCACGCCTTTTTCCCATGGGGGTAGGCAGAAACCACAGAACGCCTGCTACGATCCTTACATAGTCCTTTCGCCTCATCCACGTTCATACATTTTGTCATACAAGCACGCCGGTTACGAGTACTGCGCACCTGACCTTTCTGAAGAACTTCACCAATAAGGTCAGTGTAGGTCTTCCTAGGGCGACCCCTCCCTGCGTTGCCACTCACCTCTACCATATTCTTTGTTAATCGTCTTTTACTTATCCTGTCAACATGACCTAACCATGTAAGCATAGGTACCCTTATAATAATTGTAATTTTCGTTCAATATTGCTTTGATTGATAGGCAGTATACTTACATAGTTAAGGTATGTGATATGTCTTACCTTCTCTCCACATCGTTACAGCCTAATTCACAATTCCTAGCAGTTTGAATAGGTCCAATATATTAATTAATATGAACACTAGGTATGTTCTAATTGAATGTTAAATTACATTACAGTGTATAATTACACTATTTTAATTAGCAGTTAGCTCTGATTGGTAACAATATAACTATGTTTGTTTAGCTTTGGCATTGTTATTAATTAATATCGAGGTTATTAATTAATACGTCGTCAGTGTTTTGTGGTGAGTTACCTGCTGTGTTGTTGTGATCTGTAGGTTTGATTTCTGTATTTTTTTTGTGTGTGTGTTTTTTTGTGTATGTTGTATTTTGTGTGTTTTTTAATGTGTTTTTTTTTGCTTTTGCTCGCGTGGATAGATAATTGTATGTGGATGAAGACGAAATCGCGGATCAAAAATCATTTTTACAAAAAAGGCAATCACCTTCAATAGGCTCGCCCCTATTTTTACATGGTGGGACCTAAACATAACTGGCGAATGTGGGTGGATTTTTAATTTCTCAGTAGCAGCCTCGGAGTCTGGATTTGTGCCCGGTTGATGGCAATAGGCTCGCCCCCTATTACATGGGACTTAAACATAATTGGTGAAATGTGGGTGTTACTTAATGGGTACCTTTGCCAAACCTTTCAGGGATTACAGGAGTGATATTCTTATGCTATACTAACATTATAAAGAGAAAGGATTTATATTTTTGTTTGTAATGAATAAACTGAAAAAACACTCCGATTTTAATAAGCTACATTATCTGCGACTAACATTAGGCTATATTTTATATAAAAAAAATCAAGGTAAAGAATGGACGAAGGCGCAGGTCATCATCTCATCTGCCTAGCCTTTTCCCAATTATGTTGGGGTCGGCTTCCAGTCTAACCGGATGCAGCTGAATACCAGTATTTTACATGGAGCGACTGCCTATCTGACCTCCACAACCCAGTAACTGGGTAATACGATACCCCTTGGTAAGACTGGTTGTCAGATTGTCGGGCTTCTGACGACCCGTTACGACTGTCAAAGATCTATATAATTATTATGACAGCCGGGACCAACGGCTTAATGTGCTTTCCGAGGCACAGAATGATGTCTAAGATAAACTTAGAAAGTCGAAGGAGACACAGAGGAAGGTGCAGGTTAAAGCTAGTAAACAACATCTCTCCATCACACCCCTAACTACGTTTAAAGTTGACGTTTTTACACGTAAGAGGTCGCTGCAGTTCAACGATCTTACGGCACGCGTTCGTACTGTTTAGCATGTACTTATGTTATGTTAGTAGGTCCCATAATTAGGTCGCGGCGCACTCTAGACTTTGTACAACTGTGACGGAGAATGTACTCGTGTTTGTGAGAATGATCTTGTTTTTTACACGAGTGTGGAAAAGTTGAGGGGTTGTGAAAAAGTAGGTTAGGTTTTGGGGGAGATGTCGCGAAAGGGAACACCCGAGTAGTATTTAGTCCTTTTGTCAAATTTTGTTTTTTTTTAGCTGTGTAGTATTTAAGTTATTCAGTAGTTTCTTTCTTTATGTTGTTTTGTCTCTGTAGTGTCGTGATGGATTAGGGGTTAAAGCGCCCGCCTCTCATGCATGAGGCTGTGGGTTCAAATCCGGGCAAGTACCAATGTGACTTTTTTAATTCATATGTACTTTCTAAAAGTTTATCTTGGATATTACTGGCATCGGTGAAGGAAAACATCGTGAGGAAACCTGGACTTACTGTTCCAATCAAACTATGTCATAGGCCCTTGAGGCGGTTTAGAAACTCTGACACTAGGGTGTGTGGGGTCGTAAGATCATACTGCCCACACGATAAAGAAAAGAAGACTGTAGTGTCCACAGAACATAGTATTATCCTGTATCTTATAAAGGCCTGTAATTGGCTGTCAGTCTAATTTTCTGTCACTAGTCCGATTTTTTCTAGTATTTTTTTTTTTTAGGTGGTAAAAATCATCAAATGAATCCTTCCGCCCTGGGTGGGGCGGAAGGGACTGTCAGACTTTTACTGACTAAAATGCCACCCTGTTCCTTCTGTTGCCCTTTACGTTCCGGGGCCACGGTATTCTGTTAAGACGTCCCACTGTTTTCTAGCTGTAGGTATTCCGTGTTACCTAAATAATTAAATAGGAGTCTGACAGACCACCCCGCACAGAGCGGTGGACATTCATGAGAATTTTCCAACACGGCAACAAAAACACATTTAAAGGAGGGGGCGGGGGCGAATAAATAAAAAAGAAAATGATAAACAATCGGGCTTTGATATACAAAAGATATTTTCTAATGCAACCGGTAGTTCCAGATATTAGTACGTTCAAACAAACATACAATGAAACTTTTCAATGCTTTCATTTAGTATGGATTCGTATAGAAATTACAAATTTTTTCGATGGGAAATTATTACTTTTTTACCACACAATCCATTTTTGCAAATCCCTATGACCAATTGGAAAAAATGTCCAAGGAAGGAAAATCTTATATCCTTTGCGGACCCGGAAATAAACCCCCGCTCTACCCATTTGACTAATGGAGCGGTCAACCAGAAGTGGGTAACCGGTAACGCAACGTTAAATGGTCGTTAAAGTTATTAGCATAAGCTATAAAATTCAATGTGACAAAAAATTGCCCGTTCATTTTGTAATGGGAAGTTGAAAGGGTCTAGTGTTCATAGTGCGACTGGTGACCATGAAGTCTTTGGCTTCGATTCTCAGGTCGGGCAAAGAGTTATTTGGTTTTTCCATCAGGAATTTCTCAGTAGCAGCTTCAGAGTTTGAATTTGTGCCCGATTGATGGCAATAGGCTCGCCCTCTATTACATGGGACTTAAACATAACTGCTGAAATGTGGGTGTATTAATGGGTACACCTCTGCCTAACCTTTCGGGGATTACAGGCGTGATGTTACGTTTATGTGTATGAGTGACTTTCAGGCAGTGTATATCCCTTTAGTCCTAAAACAACTCGCGAAACGCTTTGATTTCAAATATTTCCGATTCCTTTCAAATTCTCCTCCAGTATCACTACTTATTCTTATTGGGTTATAGGCTCTTCCTATCTCCGGTTCCCCAGTAATGTTATCAATAAAGTCTTTATTTATTTATTACGTTTCTTCTAGCGAAGCGATGACTAATAATCCGATATTGGGGTCTCAATGTCAGGACCAATTTATTCCTCAAATTGATCCTATTGGTAGAACTGAGGATTGGGTAGACTATTATTTTTTTGGTAAAGGTAGGGAAGGGGGGGGGTACTGATCGTATTTTATGTAAATTGAATGCTATTTTCGTGGCAGCAACTGAAGAAGAAAATTCTAAAATGAAAACTTTTTCAGTATAAAAATAATCCTAAATTGTTTTTTTTTTGTCAGTGATTCGAGATTGAATCAACAGCAAAAAAAAATCAAGTTAGACATTTATTGAATCTAAAAATAACTGACAACTGAAAAAGGACTTTAAAAAAATAAGCTATTACTAAGTCACGTCGCAACACTCACATTCCTCTGCCATGTCTTCTTTAGTGCAGCAGTACGCCTAGCAGTAATGCCATGCCGTGATTGGCTTAGCACTCAAAGCGTGTGTCTATAAGGCACTCATTTATTCGCTAATTACTTAGCCAAAAAAGATTTTACACAAGAAATACAGAAATATATAATATATACTTGACAGTCCACGATGCCCCCAGACTTACCTAAGCTCTCATAAAAGCTCTTGAGCAAATTTCTTTCAGAATCCAGCCAATTAAAATCTATTTTATCACAGGCAAGAACCTCAAATATAATTCCCCCGGTTATGACTCATAAATAAAATCACTATGCACTTAAACAGAGATACTAGGCCAGCTAAATATAAAAGTGGAAATTCTCAAGCATTGCTCGTCGACTCATTTCAATTTGCAACGTTCGTCTTGTAATTTGAGCGGCATACTTACCGCGATAAAATTATACGGTGTAGAGTTGCTGGATGTGGCTGGAAGGGGTGAGCGTGGTTTGTGGTTTTAGATTTGTTGGGGTTGAGCGTGGTTAGTTTTTTTAATACATTTTGAAGTTAATGTAAAACTGGGTTTTGTTTCTTTGTGTGGGATGTCTTCCTACTAATTGTGTTAATATTAAGAAAGCATTCTTTTGTGTCAAAAACAAAAAAAAACCTACCTACGGTATTCTTTCCTGATTTCTGTAACCTACACTATAATTGTCATATGTAGGGGAGGACAGGGTAATGGGAGTCAGCGGGTAATGGGAATCACCCGCATATTTAGGCAACTAAACATGCGAGCATCGCGTAAACTGCTTATTTCCCTCCACCCGTACCCCTCGGCAATGCGCATCAAAGAAACGGCTGTGATTTGATTTCGCGCTCCGCCCTTGTAATTTTACATCGTCGTAAAATAAAAGATAAGTATTGATTTTTTTACAGTATATGATTAAAATATTCATATGCATTTAGCCAGGCATTGAAAATAATGACGTATCATTTAGATTGCGTCAGTAATTCATAGGTTTTTTTATATGCAATTTTTTTCTTATTAGTGTAGTTGTGGGAAATGAGAGTCAGGTGACTCCCGTTACCCTCAAGTGATCACCATTACCCCAAGTAAGGTGTAAATGTTTTTATATCTTTTTTATATGCCGAAAGTAATAGTTAGAACTACTCAGAAAGCTTCCTGGACTTCCGATAGCCTGGAAAAAGCCGCACTGGCATTGCTGCATGGCATGCATGGCAGTCAAAAAATTACCCCTTATGATGTAGCATCCTTAGTGATGAAAGCATTTACCTAATCAAGTTGCGTCTATTAGTAAAGGAGAATCGGGGTTTAGATCAACTGGTATTTTTCCACTGAATCCCGGAATATTCACGGATGAAGATTTTATCGCAGAAAAAAATATTGTAAGACTATTACAGTTCAAGATTCCGAGGAATCCCTTCCAGCTTCCAAACCAGCAGAGGTATCAATTCCTAGTACAGTAACAGAGATTAACTTACCTGTTCCGAGCACCAAATTGACTCACCGATCCAACCAATCCTATCCAACCAAGAAGTCCCACTAATTCCTGAACCAAATATTGTAATACCTCAAACCAGAAGAACACCAGACATAGCAGCTGCATTGAATGATTTTATCAAGTTGCCTAAAAAAACCCCTGTTATCGATGTAAGAAAGGGTCGAAGTAAGCAGCACGCCACAGTTTTAACGTCAAAGAGAATCTAATAGAAAAAGAAAAAAGATATTAAAAAAACAGGTGAACAGGAAGAAAAAAATAAAAAGAAGTCCAAAGGTCAGGGAAAGAAAACTAAAGTACAGAAGAAGGACAATGAAAAGGCAAAGCGACGAGTCCTTTAAGAATCGAACGACACCTCAGTATCAGATGTTAGTCTAGTACCAACGACTTATGCCAAGATAATGAGGATGACGACGTAGAAGATGGTGGAAACAGATGCCCAGTATGCTGCGACTTCGGGAGAAACAACGAGATGTGGTACAGGTCCACCTCATGTGGGTTATGGGCTCACGCAGAGTGTACTGGATGGGATTCGGCTGAAGGTTATATTTGCGATATCTGTTAAATTTTCTTTGACTCCGATTGTCCAGAGGGTGATCACCATTGTCCCCATGTCAGTGCAATGAGAGTCAAATCTGTTTTTTTTTTTAATTGTAATAATTACCAAATATGATTACCAAAGTGATTGAAATGGATTTCATATGATAGCTAATTAAGTAAATTTAGTGTATTGGCAGTTGTAATAAAGATATTATGTTTAATTAAGGTTTTATTTGAGTTCTCGCTTAAGTGACTCCCATTACCCCATTTTACCCTAACGGTAAAAACAATAAAAGTACATACTCGCTAACGCTATATCTATCTACCTACTATAAACATTATAAAATATTCCGTTTGTTACCAATCCAATTTGCAACGCAGAAAGCGTCACCAGAATCCCCGTTAATAACTATCATTTATTAAAATAGATCGCATTAGTAGTTTGCAAGTTATAATTACACAGGGTGAGGTACCCGCGCTTTCAACACAGAATAGATATGGTACAGAAGGTCGCCTTCATACAGTAAGCGAGAACGCACGTACACCTTGAAACGAGCCTTTTTTTTAAATTGGGACAAGTCCGCCACACTGTTCCCACCCACTGCAACTCCTGAAAGCCAAAATCAACAGTGGAGGCCACCAGAAAAGCGCCGAGGCAATGAAGCTCGACGAGTCCCGGAGAAACGATTCAACTGTCTTGGGTCCCGAAACAAAATTAATTAGAGAAGAATAGCGGAGCAGTAAGAAAAATATAATTTCCACTTCCCTCCAAACAAACAGAAGATAGAACAGAACTAGGCCAATAGGCACAAAGGGAATGATTCGAGCTTTTGTGCGACATCTAAAAACTTGAGAAAAGGTAATCGAAAATCATATTATAATTTATAGTCAGGACAAACATGATCGTAACAAGAAAACCCCGGGACAGAATCTAATAGACTTTTGCCAGAATCATAAGACACAAGTACTTTCATATCCCGCAAGGCTCATCAGTGGACGCTCTTGGACCAAGTTCCATACCCATGACCCACTGCATAGTGATCAAGGCGCCCGCTTTTAATGCATAAGTAGTATTTTCTAAATTTATCTTGGACATCACTGACATTGGTGAAGGAAAATATCGTGAGGAAACCTGGCCTTATAATTAGTGTAAGTCTGAACGTCTTGAACAAGCGTGGTGATCAATGCTCGTGCCTTCTCTGTATGGGAACGTTGCCTTGCAGTTTAAATATTTATTTTCGTAGAAAAATGTTGCCCTAGGAAAGGAATTTCTTCTGTATCCTGCACATACACAAACAGCCAGACCTAGCAGTTAGACAATAAAAGGCTGATATTATTACACAAAAGCTTGCCTTCTGTACACCTCTATTTTGTGGTTGTACCCAGTTTAATCACACTGCTCATATTTGATGATGTTATTTGAGCATTTTATAGTACAGGAGACTGATTTTATGTTTATTTTACTGCATTCAATTGTCACAATAGTTTTGCTTATACCCCAGGAGAGAGTAGTCGATAATCGTTTTGTTATCATAAACGTATAAAAACCCAGACGTAGTATTCTCCTGACCGAATTTTGGTCACGATGGCCAAACTCAATGGAAACTAGCTAAGTAAGCATTAGATGTTATAAGGTACAAGTGTTGAGTCAAATACAGGTGCACTTCATCTTCCCTCACTCTTATAGCGGGTTTAGACTCTCGCCTCGCGCCTCGCCTCGCCTCGCACTTCGCCTCGTCACTCGCGCGAGTGTGTAAACCCGCTATGCCCAAAAAACCGCCGCGTGTGACGAGGCGAGCTGCGAGGCGAGGTACGAGGAAGCGTTTACACTTGCTCGCCTCGCACTTCGCCTCGTCACTCGCGCGAGAGTGTAAACCTGCTATTACAGTGCGATGGGAAGGCCATCCAACACGATTGGAGAGAAATCAAGCAAAGGATCAACGGCTTTATATGCAGTCCGAGGCTTGAGGGTGTCACACGGATTTTATTCGAAAGAGTCACCGCGGCCGTCGAACATAAAGGGCATTAGGAGGAATACGGATTGGTTTTAGTCAGTAAGAGTCTGACACTGCCTTTCGCTCCACCCAGAGCGGAAGAAGTCATTAGATGATATCCCATCCTTAAAAAAGAAGGGTGTTACACCACCAACTTTCAATTTCTAGGCTGCTTAGATTTGGAAATCGAACTCAGAGCAGTCATAACGCGATTAACACACGGCACTGCGCACCTCCGCGGAGGGCGGTGGCCGTAAAGCGGATTGCACCGCTCGACCGCGCGATCGGGCGATGTACGTGTGTTAGGCATCAACGGATTTCTTAGAGGCCAATGCGACTTAAGATCCGCTTCACCGTCAACCGCGGCGGTGCGCGGTGCACGTCTAGGTATAGAATGAGACTGATACAAGAACACGAATTTAATTTGACAGAATTAGGTATACCTAATTTTACAACTTATTAACGGAATATTCTTCTTAAACTTCTACACAGATAAAACTTAGCGCAAGCTTCTTATAATTGACTTAGAATGAACCAAGAATGTTAGAGCTATGTTAAGGAACTTTAATATGAACTAATTTAACTTCGTATAAGATAATACTTATAAGCTATTAAAACCTGATCAAAGATGTACTAAGATCTAGTGTTGCTTTATCAAGTAAGGCTAAGTTATTAGGGCTTTAACTTAGGGGAACATACAAAGTTACCCGGAATTGCTAATTGTCTTCATAATCAGTGTGAGAGAATTATTGATTTCTAACTTACATGATGTGTGTTGCTAGTTCGGGAGTCAGAAACGCCGTATTATTATTATGTTGCTTTATTTTACTGTCCTAATCTATACTAATATTATAAAGTTTGTGAGATTGTAGGGGGTAATCTCTGGATCTACAGAACCGATTTTCAAAATTCTTTCGCATTTATATCGCATCATTCTTTCTTTTTATTATCAAATTAGGGGTTTGTAAGAAAAATAACGCGAACGAAGTCGCGGGGAGACTCCTAGTCATTTATATAATCAGGAATGTAGTGTCCTTAGAAATAATTGGTTTTAAATCCTGCTAATCGTTATTATCTCGATATAGCTGTACTAACCTAAGTTTATATACCCTAGTCCTTAATTTTTTGATATTTTTGCAAGACGGTGACACTGAAATGTATTGGATTTTCTCTTAAAGGTCATTGGCGTTACCTAGTACCTTGAATTTCTGTCACAAGCACCTGTTTTCCCCTGATAACGTAGGTTTATCCTCGTGTCAGATGTAACCAGATATTGCCTTTAAATATCGTGTGAGTTAAGCCGTCAGATTTTTTTTGCGAAAAATAAAAACGTCACTTTTAATAACTTAAAACATTTACTTTTTCTGTGTCACCTTTCAAATATAACGTTAACAGAAACGACAGCAAAATTAACATGATGAAATGTAGCATCAACATTGTTTTTTTTGCGGTTTCATCTCAAATATGGTGGGGTTAAATTACACGAATATTCCTTTGTAATATGATTGAAACCAACATTAAGGGACCGCCTCCACGAGCGAGGGAATCGCGGCGAGTTCACGCTTCTATCATTGGGTAGTCTCCACGAGCTAGCGATTATTCCGCCAGCATATCGTCGCGCCTCGCAACGGAATCGCCGCATGTCCGCGACTCCTCGTAACGGAACGCCACGTTTCCGCGAGGAGGCGTTGTGCAATAGTTTTGTTAATAGAGTAGTAGTCGTTTTTTTTTCTCTCGCTTGCGTTTGACAGCGCGCTCTCGCTGCGAGAGCGCAGCGAGCGCGCGGCGGACGCGCCGCCAGTAACAACAGGCGCTCGGAGATTCTATGACATTTCACTCGCATTAGCCACCCGTCGCATCACCGTGTGTATACACGTTCTAAGAGAGTGTATAGAAATACGTGGCACGACGATAATATCGCCGCGATTCTCTCGCTCGTGGAGGCGGTCCCTTAATCGCTCATAATTAATTTGAGTATATAGTCGATACCTTTGATTGTAGTAATAAATTTTAATCAAAGGTATTTTAACGATTGTTGAAATTAAATAGCTCTGAGGTTTATATTAGCATAATTATGATATCGTATGAAGGCGTATAATGTAAATTATAATTTGCTCTATTATTATACGTTTACCTGTTTTAGAATAGAGGTACTTTAGGTAAATTCTATATTACGAGAAGCTTTATACACTATGTAACAAAAACCCTGTCAGATCAGTGTTGCCGTTGATCAGTTTTTATGTTTTATTTTAATTTAATTACTTCTTTCTTTCTTTTTTTTTTTCACTGGGGAAAAATAATAATCTCAAATCCATGAAATGGTTACGTATATGTGTACGCAGTACGATGCCGAATAATACCCTTAAGGATCGGACAGGGTTTTTGTTACAGGCTGTATAGGTTGACTTTTAATTACTGATCATATTTTAGAGGGTGAAATTGCTCACAATTATGAATATCTTTTATTATGAGGCTTATTCTAAAATATGAAAACAAAACCAACTACAAAAATTCACTACTAGAAAATTATAAGGGCAAATTTTAGACATATAGTCTGCGTCTTTCAATCGACGGAAATATGCTTACTAATAATATAAATACGAAAGTAACTCGGTTTGTCTGTCTGTCTGTCTAACAAACGCTTTCACGCCTAAATTACAGAACTGATTTTGATGAATTTTGGTACGTAAGTTTAAACCCCAATAAAGGACATAGGTTACTTTTTATACCGCGAAATATACGCGGACAAAATCGCAGGCATAAGCTTGTTAAAGTTTATTACAACTTTACATAAATATTACGTAACGACCCTATTATAAAGAACACGTAAACTCGATCAATCACAAATAGTTCATAAGGATTTTGACAAATAAATTGTATCAATCATTTATATTAATAGTATTTGTAAAAGCTTCTAATCTGAAGAAAGGCAAGACTCAAATATGTTACACAATATATGACGTATTTATCATAACAATTCAGACTAGAATGATGTAACGAGGGCCAGTAATAGTAATGTTACTATTTACTCTATTTTGATGTTTATTCGCGGTATTATGTCATTATTGATAGTTATTTTTTATTTGCTGCGACTAATGGAGTATTTTGTGTTGGTTTTTATTTATTTCTAAATATCTGTGGTACTCAGAAAGGTCAGGTGCGCAGTACTCGTAACCGGCGTGCTTGTATGACAAGACGTATGAACGTGGATGAGGCGAAAGGAGTATGTAAGGATCGTAACAGGTGGCGTTCTGTGGTTTCTGCCTACCCATGGGAAAAAGGCGTGAGTTTATGTATGTACCTATGTATGTGTATGTATCTGTGGTACTAGTTCATCAAATAGATTCGATTATGTGATACGTTTAAATATTTGTATCGTTCTTTTTACAAAAAAAGCGAATATGAAAGAATTTATGACGTTTAGTGAAATTTCTAAGCGGGGAAAAAATTTACTCATGAAAATAACACAATGTAGGTATTTTTTTAATATCATACAAAACATAACATCACGCTTGTAATTCCCAAAGGGTTAGGCAGTGGTGTACTGATGAATACACACACATTTCGCCAGTTATGTTTAAGTCCCGCGTAATAAACAAAATTAAAATAAATCGAAATTATTTTATTTAAACAGTCTGAAACTAAAACACATAAAAACTGTACACATAAAAATATACTTTCCAAAATAAAACATCCCTTGAAACTAAACCCTTTACACCCAGCCACATCCAGTAATGCGATGCTAACTTATCCGTGGCCCGCGTCGGTTGCGATAAAATTCTTTATGCATCTACCCTCGGAATCGTCTCAGGATCCCGTTTCATTACGCTAACGAAATAATTCAATTATGCTTCCCTCTACTCGCCGCCCGTGAGACCTCGCCTCGATTTCTCATTCATTTGAATTTGGCTTCTGATTATTTTTTATTGCGTTTACGTTTTTAAGTCTGCGTTTTAGGTTTGCGTTTACGTTTTAAGGGTTGAGTTTCATTAAGACCTGGTGAGACGTAATATGAAGAAGAGTTTTTCGAGTTTTATTTTTGTTTAGCTCATTTGTTTCGTCGTCAATATAATTGGAATACCTCGTTGGTCTAGTGGTCACAAAGCGCGACTGCTGAGCATGAGGTCTTGGGTTCGATTTCCAGGTCGGGCAAAGTGTTATTGGGTTTTTCTTTCAGGAATTTCTCAGTAGCAGCCTCGGAGTCTGAATTTGTGTCCTGTTGATGGCAATAAGCTCGCCCCCTATTACATGGGTCTTAAATGTACTAATGGGTTCACTTCTGCCCAACCCTTCGGGGATTACAGGCGTGATGTTATGCGTATGTATAATTGTTCGCAAACGTCATGTTTTCTTGGAATAGGCACATTCGCGGGTTACTATGACTTTAAGAGATAAGTTGATAATTTAATTATTATCCAAGACAATAATTAGATATGTTGTCAAGCTATAGCCCTTCTAGTGAATTTTAATCTTTTTTATATCATTTACAGCAAAAGCAAGGTAGGTTTATTTTTGTAGAAAAACGCTGAAGTCAAATTGGCGGTTTCCTTAGATCCAATTTCAGATAAAAGAGCCAACTTTTCCCCCAAATTATAATAATAAATACTGAATTTTTCTGAAGCCAGAGCGAATGCTGAATCGGGGCAATGCAATAAAAACTCTAGTACCTACTGTAAACTTAAAATCTTTGGCAAATATTATCGAAATTCTTTCATATTTATCGAATCCAGTTTTATGTTTAAAATTGATTTGTTTTCTGTATTAAAAATTGTCGTTGGTTTTTAAATTACTTATTTTTGTTTTCTTTCTGGTAAATATCCCCCCTTCTCCCCTCTACCCCTCATTTGTGACGTCACAGGCGAATAAAGAGGAAGAATAAAGAGAGGAAGATCTCGTAATTATTCTTGTCGGTTTTTTTACACACATGATTGATTTTTAAGCAACTTTTGATCTGACTGTCTCAGCTTTCTACAGAAAAGGCCAAAAAAAATAAAAATGACATTTGCACCTGCCATGTTATCTCTTCACCACCTTTTATTGACTGTCAGAGAATGCCTAAGTCCGCCTTTGTTGCATAAAGTATTTAATACTAAATAAAACTGAAAAGTTTTGTTTATTTGAATGCGTCTCGGGAATGACTGGTTTGATTTTGAAATTTTTTTCATTAAACGAAAGCTACGTTATCCTTAATTGTTTTTGGCCATAGCAATTAATATTAAAATAGGAATCCGTAACAAAAACATCACGCGGCCAAACACTACTAAATAAATAAATTAAAAAGACACTTCATACTTGAACAGTCCACTTAGCCAGATCTTCAAAGAAATTATGAATACTATAACCCATATGACGAAACTGGCCAATAAGTCATAACGTCGTCATAAAGTTTAGCACAGGGAATGACCATAAAACGTTATGCGCTATAAGGAACACTGGCTATATGGGTAATACGGTCTTACCGATAAAGAAGACAACAGTTATTGGAGAAATATAACTGAAAATGGGTCATTTCTGTTAGTTTTAAAAATATCTTTTACTAGCTTTTGCCCGGACTTCATCCGCGTAAATATCGCACCCCGTTTCGTCCCCTTAGAGGATGAATTTCGGGCTTGCGGACGGCGACGCGCTTGCGGACGGCGAGTAATGGGTAGCTCGCCGTCCGATCAAGGACCATGCCCGGGACGACGGCGCGTTCTGTTCGCGCGCGCCTCAAAGAGCTGTCAGCGCAGGGACGGGGCCCCAATAGGGGCTAAACGCCTGCCGGGGTTGCGGGACGTCTTAACAAGATACCGTGGCCCCGGAACGTATACGGCAACAGAAGGAACAGGGTGGTTTTTTAGTCAGTAAAAGTCTGACAGTCCCTTCCGCCCCACACAGGGCGGAGGGACTCAATTGATGATTTTTACCACATTAAAAAAAAGGGAGTGAATTTTGGAAAATCCTTACTTAAAGGATGTCTACTAACTATAAACTACCCTTCTGCCAAATTTTATCTTTATGCGTCAAGCGGTTTTCGATATTTCGGCTGATGAGTGTGTGAGTGAGTGGCCTTTCGCTTTTGATTAGATTGGTCATATTATAACGGGTGCAAAAAAAACGCATACCGAAGCCGAATTATAAACATAACGTCACGCTTGTAATCCTCGGTAAGAGGCAGAGGTGTACCAATTAGTACACCCACATTTCGCCAGTTATGTTCAAGTCCCATGTAATTGAGGCGAGCCTATTGCCATCAACTGGGCACAAATCCAGTCTTCGAGGCTGCTACTGAGAAATTCCTAATGGAAAAAGTCAAAGTCAAATCATTTATTTCAATTAGGCCATTATAAGGCACTTTTCAACGTCATATACAAAAAGAAAAAAGGAATTGAATCTAGTTGACCCTTCCAAAAGGTAGTCAATAACACTTTGCCCGACCTAGCTGGGAACCCAAGACCTTATGCTCAGCAGTCGTGCTTTGCGACCACTAGACCAACGAGGCAGTCAGTATCTTAATGCTACAGTAAAAATATTATTGGAAATTATGTGGTTGGCAATACGTAATAATCAAAACCTTTTAGTTTTAAAAGTATTTCCATAGAAATAGTTGAAATGTAGTTGATATTTTATTTGAGTATCGATCTGTAGGCGATTCTTTACAGTGTCGTGACTCCGCGCTGTTCAAAGTCGTCCGGGTCACGGCGAGATTAGGGTTGGCACGCTGGGTTTCAAAAAATGTGTTTATAAAATCAAACTATGATTTTTTAAATGTTTTAAATTGTGTTTTTGTTTTGGTTGTTATTTAGTGTTTTACTTGCACTCGTGAAATATTAAAAGTTTTTTAAAATTATCTTCATTTATTAATATTCAATACATTCAAAATCATATTAATATCATTTTTAAATATGAATATAAAAATATTTAAAAGTATAAAAAATAGGAGATCGTTATTTATAATTATAATTAAAAAATATATATTTTACTCAGTTAAAGGGACATCGAACAAATTTTTACCAAGGGTTGTCATTCTAGACACCAAAAGGTAGAAATTTTTGGTGTTATAAAAAAAATTGTTGTTATATACAAAAATGAGCTACACCTATACGATGAAAATGTATGGAACAACATTTTTTTTAAAAACCCGCTTACAATTTTATCTTCCTAATATCTATTCAAGGAAAAATTTTGCGTCAACATATTCCTTCCACCGTGAAATATAACATTATTTTTCTTTTTATTTTACCTGCATTAGTAGGTGTACCTGCCTATCTAATTAGCCACTGAAAATACTGATTTAGTCACTAATACTAAAGTTTCAATTTGCCTGACCAAGGTGACTCTTTGTATCGTGACTTTACGACATTGAAAGTCCTCGGGTCATGGTGACTACGCAGAATTGAAGCCGTGGACTTCAAAATACATTAGTTACGTTAGACAGTGCAATTTTAATTTTTGAAGTCTAAAAATAATATATTTTTATGTTTTTAGCGAGGCGTGTTATTGCTTTTCATGTGCTGTGGAAGAATTAGGTTTTATGTTAGACTTGCCAATGTTATGTCCAAATATGATTGATTGTGCTTAGAAATAGTAGATTATTTATAACACTTATAGTTACCAGGCTGCCCCGTTGGACTAGTATAGCATGAGGTCTTCGATTTCCAGGTCGGGCAAAGTGTTATTGTGTTTTCCCATCAGGAATTTCTCAGTAACAGCCTCGGTCTAGATTTGTGCCCGGTTGATGGCAATAGGCTCGCCCCCTATTACGTGGGACTTAAACATAACTGGCGAAATGTGGGTGTAGGTACTGTTGGGTGTGTACCCAACAGTACCTACACCCACATTTCGCCAGGGTTAGGCAGACGTGTGTCTGCCTAACCCTTCGGGGATTACAGGCGTGATGTTATGTTATGTATATTACAAATATGTAAGTGTGTGAAGATGTTTGGATGTTTATTACTCAATCAAGCGTAAACCGTTGACCAGATTTGGATGAAAATCGCCACATAGACAGACCATGTCCTGGATTAACACATAGAATACTTTTTATCACATATCACACACTATTTTATGTTGGTTGAGATGTTAAGAGTGGTCGTCTATAGTTCCAATATTTGTAAACACGTGAACACTATGTATATTTGAACATTTTTAACCTTAAATTCTTGATTTATAATACTTTGATTTAGTAGTTTCTATATAAGGTACATTGCATTCACGTGCCATATGTATGATTCTGTATGCAAATATTGTAAACATTGATTTTAAAAGAGTACGTATGGAGTTTTTTGCCCATTCTTCTCCATACAAAGATACCTTTTGGAAGGGGCAACTAGATTCAATTCCTTTTTCTTTTGTATTTTGACGTTCAAAAGTGCCTTGTAATGGCCTAATTGAAATAAATGATTTGACTTTGACTTTGACTTTGACATTATCCCGGTAATGTGTTCCCTTGGGATAAAGGTTCCACTTACTTTACGAAAAGTAACTTTTCCTGCACCGATATCAGTGATGTCCAAGATAAACCTAACTTATAATGTATGAATTGAAAAGGACACACTGGTAGGTACTTACCCGGTATCGTACCCATAACCTCATACCTGAGAGGCGGGCGCCTTAACCACTGGGCTACTAAATACATTTAAAAGGAAATATTACCCATTTTTTTTTTTTTGAGGTGGTAAAAATCATCAAATGAGTCCTTCCGTCCTGGGCGGGGCGGAAGGGACTGTCAGACTTTTACTGACTAAAAAACCACCCTGTTCCTTCTGTTGCCCTTTACGTTCCGGGGCCACGGTATCCTGTTAAGACGTCCCGCAACCCCGGCAGGCGTTTGGCCCCGTTGGGGGGCCCCGTCCCTGTGCTGACAGCTCTTTGAGGCGCGCGCGAACAGAACGCGCCGTCGACCCGGGCATGGTCCTTGATCGGACGGCGAGCTACCCATTACTCGCCGTCCGCAAGCCCGCGCCTACGGTGGCCGGATGTCGCCTCGCGACGTCCGACGCCCTGGGCGTCTCCCGCGGCGGCTGGGGCGTGAGGTGGAGGGTGTTGTTCTCTCCCTCACGCGGCCCGCCTCCTCCTTCGCTAGCATTACTGCTTCGCAGAAGGAGGTGACTGCATCCCATTCCCTCTCGCCCCGGAGCATGGCCTGAACCAGGCCCGGGCGCGAGAGGTCGCCGCCGCCTATCACCTCCGTGAGGACACGGCGATGCTCTGCCCAAGCTGGGCAGACCTGCACCGTATGCTCCACCGTGTCCTCCGGGCGGTCCACACAGTGGTGACACCCGGGCGTTTCCTCCCGTGCAATCCGACACAGGAACCTCCCGAAACAACCGTGTCCGGTGAGGACCTGCGTCAGCCGGAAGGTGAGGACGCCGTGGCGCCTCTCTAGCCACTCCTCAAAGAGGGGTCTTACCGCCGCGATTGCAGCGTGCCCGAATATTACCCATTAGGTACATGCAAAAACAAGTAAATAAAACTACGCCATCTTGCATCTGTGAGGCATAAGTTATTGAAAGTCGGTAAAAATATAAATAACGTGAAGAAACTCAGGATCGCGATGTAGGGCATGTAAGAAAGGCGCTTCCAGCGAGATAAATGTACATAATTTATCAAGAGCGTCGATAAAAGTAAACATAGCGTTGTTACTTATAAAGTATATTTTTCTTTACATGTCCTATTTTGTAAACAAATATGGCGGATTGTGATTTGGAGATTTGTGTGTTTAATTGGTTACTGCCAAAAGGTTTTATGTTATATCGTACCTTAGGCATAAACATAACATCACGCCTGTAATCTCCGAAGGGTTAGGCAGAGATGTACCTATTAGTAGATACATCCACATTTCGCCAGTTATGTTTAAGTCCCATGTAATATGGGGCGAGCCTATTGCCATCAACCCGGTACAAATCCAGACTCAAAGTCGGGCAAAGTATTATTGAGTTTTTCCTTTAGGAATTTCTCAGTAGCAGCCTCGGAGTCTGGATTTGTGCCCGATTTATGGCAATAGGCTCGCCCCCAATTACTTGGGACTTAAACATAACTGGCGAAATGTGTGTGAATTAATGGGTACACCTCTACCTAATCCTTCGGGGATTATTATATACATTAGCTTTTCGTTGGGAACAGTTCTTCGAAGAAGAACTAGGTTTACGACAATAATAATTTGACTTTGACTTTGACTTTCATCCATGTTTTCCTCCTTTCGACAGCCCTAGGTTCGTGACCTACTTGCGTACATTGACTTGTGTATCTGCCAGCCCCATTTGTGTCGGCGACACGGCGTGAAGGTGTCTCTGCCTGTTTGCTCTTTTGTCTAGCTTTCAACTCAATGTACTGTTATGTGTATCGTTAGTAAGGTCAGCGAAAAAAGTCGATTAACACCACTGTAACTTTTACATGTCGACGGTTTTATGGCTAATTGGTTTTGCGATATTAAGTTAACTAGCTTTGACCTGTGACTTCGTCTGCGTCGGTTTCAGAATTAAATCAATGTCTTACATTCCGGGGTTGCGGGACGTTTTACCAGGATACCGTGGCCCCGGAACGTATATAGGGCAACAGAAGGAACAGGGTGGTTTTTTAGCCAGTAAAAGTCTGACAGTCCCTTCCGCCCCATCCAGGACTCAATTGATGATTTTTACCACCTTAAAAAAAAAATGTCTTACATTATTCCACTGGAAGTAAAAAACGGGTAAAAATTACAAATGTGTTAAGCTAGATCAATATTTATAATATGTTTGCCAAACAGATTAATTCGTTTAGTTTTCGTTTTTATAATATTACTAGCTGACCCGCCGCGACTTCGTTCGCGTGGTATCCTACACTACAAATACCCCTACCCTAACCCTGCCTTACCCTACCCCCTACCCAACTCTACCCCTACCCCTACCCTACCTCTACTCTACCCCTACCCTACCCTACCCCTACCCTACCCCTACCCTACCCTACCCCTACCCTACCCTACCCCTACTCTACCCCTACCCTACCCCTACCCAACCCTACCCTACCCTACCCTACCCCATATTTTCTTACCGTTTAAACCTTCCCTAGACCTCCACGAACATTTCAAAACCAAAATCAGCTAAATTAGCCCAGCCGTTCTCGAGTTTTAGCGATAAGAGATAGAGATTGATTTCGCCATAACTTTCAACCCAAACGTCAAATTTAAAGTTACTTAAAGAAACTTAATATTATCTACATAAACAGTTCTTTGTGACAAAATAGTTTATTTTGATAAGGAGTAATGACATGTGTAAAATAAATGCGTTTAATAAATGAAGTTCTAAAAAAATTCAAGATTTTTAAATAAAAAAATGGTTGTTGTGTTTAACTCGAAATAGATAGGTATAGTGTGTCGCGGACCTTTTTGTAGATATTTTTAAAGTATTTAATTAATTAGAACATTTTATGGTTCTATCTTTTATAGTTTAGGCGGCGTACGCCAAATAAGGAACTTTTTTGGATGATTTTTTACACCTTGGGTCCGAAAAACCCAAATATCTTACGGACCCCTATTTTTTCTAAAATATAGCCTATAGCACTCAGTGATAACGTAGCTTCCAATTTCCGAAAGAATTTTCAAAATCGGTTCAGTAGATCCGGAGATTACCCCCTACATACAAACTTACAAACATACAAACTTACAAACAAATGTTACCTCTTTATAATATTAGTATAGATAGTATACTAGATTTTGCTCGCGACTGTGTCCGCATAAATATCGGACTCCCGTTTCATAACCTTAGGGGACTGAATTTTGGAAAATCCATTTTTAGCGGACGTCTACTAACTATAAACTACCTCCCTGCCAAATTTAATCTTTGTATATCAAGCGGTTTTCGATTTTTCGTGATGAGTGATTGAGTGAGTGAGTGACATTTAGCTTTTATATATTTAGATTTTAATAGAGAGAAAATAGTAAGATAGAATAATAATACTCAACACCAAGTAATACAATGAGCTGCTTTTCAACATTTCAGGTTTAAACTAAGGCTGGGTTCACACTATGCCGGACCGGCAGATTTACCGGCTCGGTAAAACTGCCGGAAGAGCTAGTGGCTAAAGAATATATATGAAACTGTTCACATTATGCCGGATCCGGCAAAATGTACTAATACCAACTGTAATACCGAGCCGGTAAATCTGCCGGTCCGGCATAGTGTGAACCCAGCCTAAGAGTTTATTTTTAAGTAAAATTAATACCAATTGTTTTTCGTTTAATATTGTGCTTAAATTATCAGCATTTGTAGGCTATACTGTACCTGCTATTAAAAATTTGATGTGTTAATTGACTTTTCTTGCTGACCGTTGGCATGGAGATTGTAGTACCTACAAATTGTGGAGGGCAGTGTTCTCGTCCATTTGGTCCGTGAGACCAAAGGCTATCTTGTTAGTATTGACGACAGCACAGTAGGTACGAGAATAATTGGAATGATCTTCTTCTTTTCAAACATTGATCGAAAAAACAAGAAAATTGAATAAATAGAGCAGCCAAAAATTTCACAATATTTGCTGTAATTTTTAAAAGATAGCAACTGTCCTCTACAAATATGCATAGATAGATTGGCTGTTTTTTTGTATTTCAGAGTTGGTTTCAGTAGTAAGAGCTGTTCATATTAATGAGTACTTTAACCCTCGAAATATGCGCAATAAATGAAAAGTCAGCAGAGTCAGCAGTCAAGCCACGAAATACGATCTAAGCAATCTTCTAGAAAGCTCTCCAAAAATTTAAATAACAAAAACACTAAACAACAATAAACGGTATTTAACGTAAATTGATTTGCCAATACCATTTTGTAATATTACAATGAGCTCGACGTGATTTTCCTGCTTTTAGTAATCAATTGAAATGGCGCCAATGGCATTGACAGGTGTCAGCCATTTTGGATAACAAAGGAATCGACGCGTACAGCCAACGTTGACTAGGCAAATTCAAATGAAAAGTAATCGTAGTTTGTCTATGGTTCTGTGTAGGCTTGCCATAACTTTCGGACCAATACGGGACGTTTCCAACAACATACATACATAAACTCACGCCTTTTTCCATGGGGGTAGACAGAAACCACAGTTGCCACCTGTTAAGATCCTTTCGTGTCGTCCACGTTCATACATCTCGTCATACAAGCACGCCGGTTACGAGTACTGCGCACCTGACCTTTCTGAAGAACCATATCAATAAGGTCAGTGTAGGTCTTCCTAGGGCGACCCCGCCCTGCGTTGCCACTCACATCTGCCATATAAATACCTTTTTATAAACCGTCTTTTACTCATCCTCTCAACATGACTATAGCATAATCTTTTAAATTTTTGGTCACTACGTCTTCTTTTAATCCGCAACGGTCTCATAATAACCAACAAATCGTTTCTTACAAATCAAACAAAAAGTCGAAATTAAAGTTTTTATTCGATTAATAATTGTAATTTTTTTTTACTTAAATTAACACGTCAAATAACACTCGCGCAATTACGGGACGCGATGGTGAAATATGGTGACAGTCCCGTATATACGGGACGTATGGCAACCCTAAGTCTCTGGAACTGGTGTGTGTGGTAATGCATTGACGTTTTGTAATGACAGACAATGTTTGGCGCCTTTTAGTTGATGCGGAAGCATTAGCTGGCGTTTAAAGCGGAACCATCGGATTTGGCCTGGTTTAGTTTAGTTTAGTACTTCAAAAGTATGTGGAGTGAGTGAGAGAGAGATACTTTAGGTACTATTTAGCCGACTGTGGTGAAATCTGAAGTAAGGGGACTGTTTTTAGTTGATATGTTTGTTTTTAAAAAGAGGTAAACTAATACTATAACACGGCGCGCCCTTCCATATTACTATTTGAATGTTTGTAGTCATATCCATATGAAAGAGTTTCTATGTAGTTGTAAGTATTAGTCTTCAGTAGCAGGCCGGCAGATTTGTTGGGCAACTAATCATAACTAGCAAGACCGCTCAAGACAACGCACGTGTCATTTTCATAGAGAATGTCAGTGCAGAGCCATACAAATAATAATGAGCAATTATTGACGTCGCTAGTCGAGCAACAAATCGCTGATTTGTTTTTGTTTCGAGAGCCGTCTCAGTACGCACACATGCGTTGTGAGTCTTGTAAATACTTTCAAACGTTTTGAATTTGTGGAGAGGCGCGCCATGTTATTGTAGTTTATCTCTATATATTTTTACGGAGTTTTATTAGGGTACCGAACGTTAAAAAATAATCGGAACCCGTACGATATGAGATTAAAAAGATTACTTTTGTATATCTGTCATTAACATCTCCAAAGGTGGGTCTTCGTTGATGGCACCGATCTTCAGTGCCTATGCGGTGGGTCTTCGTTGATGGCACCGATCTTCAGTGCCTATGCGGTGTCTCTCCGCAGACCATTGCTCACCTAATATCTTGCGCCGCATGCCCAGTCACCTGCACACGTGAGGACCTAATGACTGCGTCAGCGGATGGTGTTATGGTAGCTGAATACTAGGCCAAACAAAAATTTAACAAATAATATTAGTATCTATACCTATTTGCCATCGATACGCTAAGAAGAAGATTATAATTGTTTTCATTACAAAAAATATTTTTCCAATCTGACTGCGAGTTCCAGAGAACAGGGCCCGGGGATTAAACAAACTAAACACTTTTCTTTATTATACTAGTATAGATAAGTGTAAGTTTCCTCGCGATGTTTTCGTTCACCGATGTCAGTGATGTCCAAGATAAACTCAAAAAGTAGTCAACAAAACAGATAGGTATGCAGGGTCGTCAGATATAGTTGAAGTTTTCTTAGAAACCGATGGATGTCTTCGATTGAAACTTAACTTAATTAATGAACTGTTTATTTCCTACTTTTAAAATTAAATTACATTTGAAAACATCCATCGATTTCTAAGAAAACTTCAACTATATCTGACAACCCTGCATACCTATCTCTTTTACTGACTGTACAGTCGCGGTCATAAGTGGAGTAGCAATTTACAAAGCAAATCGTTTGACACTTTGGTTAAACTTACGACCTTTCAACGTCATGTGCCAATTTTGAGGTGTACGTAGGTACTGTGTTAATACGTTCAAAAGTGCCTTATATAATGGCCTAATTAAATAAATTATTTGACTTTGACTTTCTTTGAATACATCACTTATACACACAGATGTAGGTATGGCCTGTACCCCGTGTTCACAGAAATTTAAACTTTAGCATGCTACTGCACTTATGACCGCGACTGTACATATTCATTGAAAACGTCAAAATAAATAAACGTCATGTTGGTGCTCGGTATCGAATCTGCAACCGCTGGTATCGATGCTAGATGTACTAAAATATCTAGATGTCTTCATCTCCATCATTACTCCATTTTACGTTTGAAACGTAAAAAGTTTATTATTATAATCAAGGCAGAATGACGTATTTTGATATACCTACCTATCATCAAAATAAGTAATTCAGCGTTGATGATTTACTTCCATTTGCAGGTACTCTGCAATAAACTGGAAAGACGTAAATCGTAATGGAAATATCATGATGACTATAAACTTTCGAATGCTGAATAAAAAAAATATGTCTACAAATCCGGGTCCGGGTTCCTGGTCCGGGTTCCGGGTCCGGGTTCCGGGTCTGGCTGTTTGTGTATGTAAGTTTATATGTTTGTAAACGCACCTACGATACAGGAGAAGTTCCTAGTGAGGGGCAACGTTTTTTTTTTAAAAAAAAAGTGTTCAAATATCAACGCCATATTTTTACACATTTTGTGTGACACTACCTGACCTGCCCATGAGTTGCTGTGACTTAAATTAACAATAAAACAATATAAAGGTCACTAATGAAGATAAAAACTATCCTATCCTTTTCAGTTTGACCACATTACACACAATAAGCCTTTCTTAAAAAATGGTATAAAGTAAGTACACCCACATTTCGCTAGTTATGTTTAAGTCCCATGTAATAGGGGGCGAGCCTACAGCAGACACAAACCCAGATTCCGAGGCTGCTACTGAGAAATTCCTGATGGCAAAACCCAATAAGATTTTGGCAGATCTGGGAATCAAACCTAAGACCTTATGCTCAGCAGTCGCGCTTTGCGACCATTAGACTAACGAGGCAGTCCAAAAATAAAAATCGATCCCCATCAACAATAACTTTTGCTTAATGTTACTTATATGTAGTTTGATGCTCAGTATGTGTACAAAAAATCAAAGAATACTCATTTAAAACAAACTTTATTTACCATTAAATGAATATTAGTTAAAGTTTTTATATTACTTTCATTTTAAATGGAAAAACAGGCTTCAGCAATGGTAGGATTCGTCACGTCTTGCTAAATACGTGCTTAGTAGAAGTACGTGCGAGCTTCGCTTTTTTGACCCATTATTTTATTCGTGAATAGCACAGTGTTGAGTTTTTTACTGAGTGTTAAAATAAAACTGGCTTTAGTTTTTGAATGAGAGTCAATGACACTCATACATAAGCAAGAATGAACTTGATAAATCAGAAGAATTCGTCTATAATTAGTTTACAAATATTCTTTTTTTATGAATATAAAATCAATGTTTATTCTTGATGCATTTGTAAACTATAGATCATTTTATTTACATTTATCGATTAATGATAGTTCGGCGACGAGACGAGAGTTCTAGGCTTAAAAAAAAGAACGTATCACCACCAAATATGGTGGTTCCGTACCACCATAAAATATTTAACATAACATTCCAAAAAATAAGTGTATAATCGCAAAAAAAATTACTGTATGCTAAAAAAGTTACGGGCAGCATGTAGGCTACCTAAGCTTGTGGTTAGTCAGTATAATTTCAAAACGATACGTTATAACTCAAATTAAGCTCATATTTTACATTACGTGTTGTTAATTTACATAGGTTTAATTTTCAATTGGTTTTACCAAGTTTAATTACTTATTGATGTAAGTATGACTAAAATACATTTGTAGGCATGGAGGAGGCTGCCAGTATAGCCCCCTTAATTGGCTACTCAATACCTAAGTAGTGAAGAAGGGTTCTATATTTAGTTTTCTTTCCCAAACACCCACGAGACTGACACAGCCGATGTCAAAGTCAAAGTCAAAAAAATTATGTCGTATGTGTGTCGAAAATGCTCTTAAGGTCTTATTTTGAGTAAAAAACTTAATCTTCCACTCAGAATTTCAGTACCAAAAAAATTAACAAAAAAATCTTATGCTTGCGGAAATTTTGCAAGCGTTGTAGTGTTTTTTTTTAATACTTATAACGAGGACTCATTTAGAGGACGAGGATACTCAAGAACACTTCATTTAAACTAGTTCTTTTTATCCTCTCCTAGCCTCCATTAGCTAGGACAATATTTTACAGTCTTTAGTTTTAACTTAGATTCTTTTTTTGAACTGGCTTATGCCTGTGATTTTGTCTGCTTGAAGGTCGGTTATCTGCGGGTAGGGTACCTACTTTCGCGGTACATTAATTTTGTTTTCTTATAAAAAAGTAGCCTTACTTTTAACATTAGAAAATAATCATTTAATTAAAGATTACTGCCTCGTTTGTTTACTGACTCGCGACTGCTAAGTATGAGGTCTTGGGTTCGATTTTCAGGTGGGAAAAAGAGTTTTTGTTTTGTTCCCATCAGGAATATTTCAGTAGCAGTTTGGGAGTCTGAATCTATCTGCCCAGTTGATGGCAATAGGCTTGCTCCCTATTACATGGAACTTAAACATAACTGGCGCAATGTGGGTGGTAGTAATGGGTACACCTCTGCCTAACTCTTCGGGGATACAGGCGTGATGTTATGTTATGTATTACTTCCTAATGATGAAAAGATTTCATGATGAATCACCGCGTGTCTCTCTCACCCAACCGAGTTCACGCAGATGGCACGCGTAGATGGTGATGACGCGTAGCTCCATTTTTTGTGGCTTTGAAAACAATAAATAGTAAATCAATTGAGTTGGCAAATAAGTGACGTCACAGTTCGATATTGGTGCCGATTCCCTTGTTCACAAATTAAACTAAAATTAGACTATTTCTATCTTTTTCTGTCCTATAAAACAAGAAAGAGACTAATGTAAATAAGACTGTCAAATTTAGTCAATCTGACACATCCATACAATCATAGTTGACATCTTAAAACGTATAGATTAAAAACACGGAAAAGTTCAAGGCAAAACTAATTTGACATCTCTAACTTAGTTCTAAAATGTCACCGTCCTTTTCTTTCGCCGTATGTTAGTAAGAGATGTCAATTCTCTAAATTTAGTCTAGTTTGTGAACAAGGGAATCGGCACCATTGCCATACAAAATCTACGGGGAATCGCATTTTGACAGTCCATAAAAAGTCTGTCGATTGATTGGTGGTATCAACTTTCCAGTTGTGTGTTTGTATATGGTTTGTGATTCAAAAAAAGAACACAACAAAGAAGCCACTCTTTACCAACAGACAGAAACAAAAGACAAACTTGTTTATTCTCCAGAGAAGAACACACCAGAAATACTTCGACATGTTTCAAACTAAAAGAAGTTCTATAAGTGTTAAGTTAAAGTTCACAACTGACTGTGGAGGTATTGACATGTTAGTGCAAACTGCGAGAGTTGCAGTCTCTTAGCAAAATCTTATCACAACTTCTTAAAAGTTGATCGATCGAAATAGGGGGCATTCGAAATAGGGGTGGATTGAAATAGGTGTCGATCGAAAATTTTCGAAATCTTTTTTTATAAATTTAAGTATATACAAGGTGTAGGTTGTCATAAAATACATTAATAATCAAATTAAAGTACGACGCCAGATCAATAATAATAATCAATAAGTAGTTGTTATTTTTTTTTTGTTTTTTGACAGTATTTCAGAATATGCCTCTTTCATAAACCAGAATCGCCCCACTGCATATGCGGTAGGCAGTGTCGCGCGATAGTATCACTATGTGTGTGCGGGTTCATTGCTCCACCAGCGTCAAGATAGCTAGTTCTAATTCCAAAACTACCTACACAAAACAACGCATTAATTTTATTATTGATTCGAGTTGAGAATAACTAGTGCGTCTATGAATTTGATTTTTGAAAATGCAAAAATGCACCTTGTATAAGAAGTAACAAGTGCATTTTTTGCGCGCCATTTTAACGCACTATCGTGACGCTATCGTTCCATTTCTATTGTAAACCTTATTACCCATTCATAGATTAGTAGATCAAATAAAGCGTTATCAGAAATCCCCTCTTATAAGAATATTAAGCGAATCAGTATCGTACTGCTAATAAATTCACGATACGAGAATTTACGAGAACAAGTATAATGAGTTCCTCCTTCAATTTATGAGAAAATCGATACACATACATACATACGTTTCTCTTTTCATACACTTGACAGGGAAAAAGCTTTTGACTTGAAAGGAAATGAATATTGTTACGTGAATTTGTTATAAAGAAAATGTGAGGATTGACTAAAGCAAAGAAAAAAGTTAATAAGATTTTGTCATGTACTTGTATGTTTGAAAAAAATAATGAAATGTTATTGACAGAAGGTGTTTTTGGCTTTGAATATGTCTTATTAGTTGATATTATTATTCCACGGGAACCGTAAATATTACCGGGATGAAAAGTATCCTGTGTGCTATTTCAGGCTCAATGCCAAATTTCATCCAAATCTGTTCAGTCGTTTTGGCGTGATTGAACGCCAAAAGACCAAGAAAGCATGCAAGCCTTAGCTCCATTAAGTAATTTTTTTTACATAGTTATAGAAGCAACAAGTACCTACAGGGTGTCCCAGCTAAGGACGTCCAAACGAAAATTTTGGACTCCTCCCTTCCTGGGCTATCCAAACCACCCCCATGTATGTTCTACGATTTTTTGCGGTATAGGAGCTAAACGACATTTTAATATTTTTTTGCGATATTCTTCTTTACATCAGATTTTGTAGATTTTCTCTTTTTGTGTCGCATTTTTTGGAAATATTTTAATTGATAATTAATCCTGAAAGTATGGTCTTCGATCGATAAAAACAACTGTCTGTCTTATTGTCACCCGAAATTACTTAAACTTAGTTCAAAGGCAAAAATGTTGTTTTGTAAATTTCGTTGCAGATTTTCGGCTCTTAAAGAAAAATCACAATAAGGGCCCAAATCACCTTAAAGTTATTTCAAAATCTTCCACGGACCCTCAGCTCTTTAAAACAGTACAAATAACTAGTATTTTACGGGTCATTATTCGGAGCAATTGAAGCTCGAACATGGTAAGGCGAAAAATACAATATTTTAGAACATAAGTGAAACCTAATGAAAATGAATTAAAATGAACTTTTATCAAGTTTTCAATGCAATATGAGCTCTATGTCATGTTTATTATTTGCACAATGGTGATTTGGAGTGGTTAGTAAAGTTAGGTTAGGGTTAGGTTAGGTTAGGTAGTTAGGTTAGGTTAGGTAAACCTAACCTAAGTTTAGTATTTTTTTAAAATTAGTGATGTTTTTTTAATAAAGTCAATGACATAGAGCTCAAATTATATTGAAAACTTAATAAGAGTTCGTTTTAATTCATTATCATCGGCTTTCATTTAAAAACGAAAAAGTGAAACCTAATTAAAATGAACTTTTATCAAGTTTTCAATGCAATATGAGCTCTATGTCATGTTTATTATTTGCACAATGGTGATTTGGAGTGGTTAGTAAAGTTAGGTTAGGTTAGGTAATTAGGTTAGGTTAGGTTAGGTTAAACGAACTTTTAAGTTTTCGATATAATTTGAGCTCTATGTCATTGACTTTATTAAATAACATCACTAATTTAAAAAAAATACTAAACTTAGGTTAGGTTTACCTAACCTAACTACCTAACCTAACCTAACTTTACTAACCACTCCAAATCACCATTGTGCAAATAATAAACATGACATAGAGCTCATATTGCATTGAAAACTTGATAAAAGTTCATTTTAATTCATTTTCATTAGGTTTCACTTATGTTCTAAAATATTGTATTTTTCGCCTTACCATGTTCGAGCTTCAATTGCTCCGAATAATGACCCGTAAAATACTAGTTATTTGTACTGTTTTAAAGAGCTGAGGGTCCGTGGAAGATTTTGAAATAACTTTAAGTTGATTTGGGCCCTTATTGTGATTTTTCTTTAAGAGCCGAAAATCTGCAACGAAATTTACAAAACAACATTTTTGCCTTTGAACTAAGTTTAAGTAATTTCGGGTGACAATAAGACAAACAGTTGTTTTTATCGATCGAAGACCATACTTTCAGGATTAATTATCAATTAAAATATTTCCAAAAAATGCGACACAAAAAGAGAAAATCTACAAAATCTGATGTAAAGAAGAATATCCCAAAAAAATATTAAAATGTCGTTTAGCTCCTAAACCGCAAAAAATCGTAGAACATACATGGGGGTGGTTTGGATAGCCCAGGAAGGGAGGAGTCCAAAATTTTCGTTTGGACGTCCTTAGCTGGGACACCCTGTATAGTGTGACCAGAATTTTGTAAAAACCAATTTGTAAAGAGTGTTCGTGGAGTTTCTCTCGTTTAGTTAACAATAAATAAATTATTTGAGATCAAATCACAACATTGTTAAAAATAAGGATGTTACAAAATAAATCCAGTATTATGTAAGAAAGTAATTTGCATATTTCTTCTGAAGCGAGAGACTTTTATATTCATTCCTTTGTCATTTGAAAACTTCGGCGACAAACAAACTAACATTTCCTTAATACCATGATGTCGACTGTCAAAAAAGTCAATTATAAGTTTTAATTGGCTCCCAGCAATCCGGTAGAACGGTGATCTTTCCTCAAATGAGGATTAACGGGAACAAAATATTTTTGAATTGGAATTCTTCATACGAATACGTGATGAAAAACCTAGGTTTTTGATGAAAAACCGAAAGATGACACATTTTAAACTCAATTTCATCATAAACCTGTAACAATCCAGATTTTTTATTCAAAACTTGAACTAGTTTGGGTTTATGATAAAGTCCTTGTCCTACTTCTGTTATGATAAAGTAGGCTTTTGATCAAAAATCTAGATTGTTACAGGTTAATGATGAAATTGAGTTTAAAATGTGTCATCTTCCGGTTTTTCATCAAAAACCTAATTTTATGAAAAACTTGCGACATATACACACCAAATAAGTTTAAATCATAACACGACAAAACTGTCGCTTAGTACATGTTTCTTTTCACTGTCAAAACGTAAAATATCGAAATATTGAAATTGTTTTCAATAAAACACTTGAAATTAAATTCTCCAAGAAAACGTCTTAATATTATTACCCCTATAAAGCAACATCACTAAAACCCTCTTATTCTATAAGCCGCTCGTATCAATTTTGAACTGAAAGATAACGTAAATGAAGAAAAAGGGGTAAATTAATCTCGAATACCGAGCTTAAGTACCTAATTGAATAATTTCGTTCAAAATGAACTTGAGGGGTGAACGGTCTAAGGAAAATTAAAAAATGGCGCTGACGATGTAAACGGGGAAGGTATGGAAAAAGTAATTGTATGAAAAAAAAAAATCCTTCTTCTAAATTTCTTTGCGTTCTCTGGGATTATTGCCAGGGTCTGTTTTGATGGAGGGAACTGATTAAGCATTCATTAGTCAGCGAGGAAAATATTCTTTACGTACAAAATAAGTAGGTTTTTAGAGTTCCGTACACAAAGGGTGTCAAACAGAGCAGTATTACTACTTACTCATGTTTGCAAAGAAAGTAAATGACTTGATTGAAATTAATGGTTTTATTAAGACTTCGCTGTCTGATCGTTCGGATGTCCATCCTTCTATAACAGGCGAACGTTGTGTGAACATTCACTTTTTTATTTTATTTTATTTTTTAATGTTTGCACCTTCTATCTATCTTATCTTTTAATTGTTTTTTTGCTATGTCTTATGTGTGCACCAAATAAATGGTTTATCTATCTATAGGGCTGTATCTTTTAAACCGTAATATAAAGGAAGACAAGCAAGACTCAAACACACAAAAGCTTAGACACCTGTTCAACGCGAGTCTAATGTCAGTCTTATGTCAAACTCCATAAATAATTGTTTACCTTGGACAATAAAAAAATACAGTTTTGTGGTAGTGAGATGAATTTTTTACAGAATGTGTACTACTATTATACCCGCAATAACAACAGATAAAAAGAAAGGGGGTCTCTATACAAGAAACGAGTTTTCTTTTGTATGTAGTGTGCAATGGTATGTATGGTCGATGGTTCGGAACACTTCGTATGCCACCCCGACTCGCCCTTAGCCGATCTTTTTCTTCTGTAGAATACTCCGCTTTCAGTCTACGGAAATTATATTCCTTTACATTTTTTATTGCGTGTTTTACTAAATTGAATAAGAACTATATTTTCTTCGCAAACTAAATGTCTTGGGTTCGATTCCCAGGTCGGGCAAAGTGTTATTGTGTTTTTACATCAGGAATTTCTCAGTAGCAGCCTCGGAGTCTGGATTTGTGCCCGGTTGATGGCAATAGGCTCGCGCCCTGTTACATGAGACTTAACTAAAACATAACTGACGAAATGTAGCTGTAACATGGGTCCACTTCTGCCTAACCCTTCGGGAATTACAGGCATGATGTTATGTTACTAAATGTACTAGAAAAATGGCCGTCCATATTTTCTCAAAGACTTCTCAAACAAAAAGATCAGATTTGATCCAACGCTTTTCGGATTGAACTTCCACCGACATTGTATCATTTGATCCGCTGAAGGGAAACGCGTGAACGAAACATTTATATACGGATCCGTGATGTATGTACAAGAGGAAACGTCAATCAAGCGTGATTGATGTATCGTGCGACATAGAAAAGACAGAAGGACAACTCGGAAAACGATAATGCAGTATGTAATTGTTTTCTTTTAAACATTAACATAACATTATACCTGTAATCTCCAAAGGGTTAGACTGAGGTGTACCCATTAGTACACCTACATTTCACCAGTTATATTTAAGTCCCATGTAATAGGAGAGCCTATTGCCATCAACCGGGCACAAATCCAGACTCCGAGGCTGCTACTGAGAAATTCCAAGAAGAACAAAGATTTGGAAAAAATAATGCAGGATTCATTTTTTTATCTATATACAGGGTCATTAAAAATTTACCCGAAATCTGAAAAGGGGTCATTGTACTCATCATTATGAACAACTTTTACTATGGGATAAACCTTGAAATTATGAAAAAAAAAAATCAGCTGTTCCATAAGTACATTATGATCGTGTTGTAAGGCATTTTTGTATGGAAAGCTGCGCCCAATAGGCTGGCGGTACTGCTACATTGTGTGTCATTAGTGATTCTTGGGTCCAAAAATAGTTCAGCCCTCTGCTTTCGTGAAGAGCGACCATTTGACAATGTACCGAAAAACTAGATTAAGTTTTGACTAGAACTTCTGTTTTATTTTTTTTTCTGTGTCAAACAAAACCCTTTCCTAACCTAAGGGGAAGAAACATCGGTAGTGTTTGTGTATCTAAGCTGCCTTCTTCTTATTTTACACGTGGCATGACTTTTTTCGTGTCCATAAAGTTTCAAAAAAGATACGTAAACTGTTTTGGGTACATCTGTAAAAATAGCCCTCGGTAAAAGGTAGGACACAGTCGTGATGGCTCAGTGGTTAAGAAGCGCCTCTTATGCATGAGGTTGTGGATTCGAAATGTAGTTTTACTGCCTAGTTGGTTTATTGCATAGTACAATTGGTTATTGGGTTTTTCCATCTTAGTAGCAGTCTCGGAGTCTGGATTTGGAAGGATTTTTCTGGGGTTAGTTATTTTTAATGTTATTTTTCTTAGAAGATTAGATCTTGTACTAGTTTTTTTTCGATTCAAAATAAGTAAACACCCACATTTCGTTAGTTATGTTTTAAGCCCCATGTAATAGGGAGCGAGCCTATTGCCATCAACCGGGCAACAATCCAGACTTCGAGGCTGCTACTGAGATATTCCTGATGGAAACACTCAATAACACTTTGCCTGACCTGGGAATTGGAACCCAGAACTCATGCTCAGCAGTCGTACTTTGCGACCACTACACCAACGAGGTAGTCAATATTGGATGTACCTTTATTATTTATCCAGTCACTTGTTCCCTACAATGCCTTACACTACAACGTAGTTCATAATATTAGGTACATGTTAATCCATCATAATTACGAGCAGCGCATGTATCATAATTTCCGCCAACCTGTTTAGTAGATAATATTATTATGTAGCTACAAATAATCTTACATGTTACTATAAATAATATAATACTAATAAAATCAATTGCCTCGTTGGTCTAGTGGTCGCAAAGCGCGACTGCTGAGCATGAGATCTTGGGTTTGATTCTCAGGTCGGGTAAAGTGTTACTGGGTTTTCCATCAGTAGCAGCCTTGCTAATGGGTACTCGTCTGCCTAACCTTTCAGGGATTACAGCCGTGATGTTATGTTAAATAATATAATTACCTAAATATGTCATTTATATCAATAAATGCACAATAATTATTTTTTTAATGTTTGTCCAACTAGTATTAAATCTAGAAAAACGTATTTAAATAAAATAACCAAAGTATTTGTACTCTTGCGTACTTCATTACGTGTCTGTGCTAAGTACGTCAAGCTGCGAGAGAGTTAACTTACACTTAATATTTTTAACCCTCTAAATCTTCAAGTCTGCACGCGCGCTGAAGACTTCTCAGCATAAACACTTATTTGCTTAAGTAAAGTTCAAGAGAATAGTTTCACATCTAGTTTAAAATGGGATTCGTCAACAAGAACACACATCTGCACTTTAGTGTTTAAATAAATGGCTTTCACAAAGAATGTCTGAAAACTTTTGATAGAACATCTTTATAAGTATTATAATTTTCACATAATATAACACAACATCACGCCTGTTATCCCCGAAGGGTTAGACAGAGGTGTACCCATCAGCAATAAACTAATAAAGAAAATGATTAAAAAAAAAGCCTTAATTTAAAATTATACAATATTGAGTATTAGACATTGTATTGTCATCAGAACTAAAGGTGTATGCAAAATTTCATTTCAATAGGATATAAACAAATGGTTGAAAAATGGTTGGCAAATTTTGAACGGACAACTTACTTACATACGAACATACGAACAGTGCAAGCTAAATAAAAGCTTGTAAAAATGCCATAGTCGCTGTGATAAGATAGCGATTAGGTTTTGAACGTTAGAATTAGCAGAATTGACTTTTATTTGTACAAAAAGAGCCGTTTGTTTGTTTAAACGCACTAATCTCTGAAACTCACAGTCTGATTGGAAAAAATCTTTTTGTATATGATAGCCAGATTTATGACGAATAGTGAAGGCTGTATAATATCACGCTACAACATTCGGGAGCTGAGCAGTACCCAAAAAAAGTAACTTACTAACCACGCGGATGAAGTCGCGGACAGAAGCTGATTGATAATGAACTAAAAGTACCTGAAATAGAGTTCAAAATTGCATGCAAGCAATCATAATTTTTTTTTCGTTTTTAAACGCACATTTTAGAAATTACTGGCCACTATTTTACTTCTAAAATTAGAACAAAAAGGAAATTAAAACAAGCCCTAAAGTATTTTATTAAAAGAAAATTAATTTAAAGTGAAACCTAAAAGTTTACATCTTGTATTTTAAGGCACAGGTGTTGAACAAAGGACTTGATTGTGTTTTAGAAATTTAAACTCTAATAAATAAGTAAGAAAGTTAAGAGTTCAATGTAAAGTTTTTAGTTATTAACAATACAGTATCAAAACTAATATTATAAAGTGGTAAAATTGTTTGTTTTTAAGGAATCTCTGGAACTGATCCTATTACAAAAATAATTTCACTAAACAAAGTCAAAGTCAAAACATTTATTTCAATTAGACCATTTACAGACACTTTTGAATTGTCAAGGAGAAAAAAAAAGATCAGTCTAATAATGTCCTACTGCAGGACAAATACCTCATTTCATACAGATAAGGCACAAGTATTGATAAAATTCCTGGTCAATAATTAAAAATTACTTAATTTTTTTTTGGTTCTTTGCCATTATTTCAGAATACACCTCTTTCAAAGAACAGAATTGCCCTGTTGTGTACGCGGTAGGCAGTGTCACGCGATTATATCAATGTGTGCCCGGGTGTATGGCCTAAAAAAATTCAAAATAAAAATTGTTATATCCGGAATACGACATACCTTTCCCATTTGACGGTCCTAAGCCCGTGAAAGTATGAAGGGATGCATCTTATGTTTTGATTGTTATCAATGTTTGGGGGTGGGGCCAGGCGCGCGAGTCAGGTCAGTGTTTGACGCGGCGCATAATGTCCTCAACTATGTGATGCTATATCCTAATATTTTAGTACTGAGTACCTAATACTAAAAGAAACACGTATTTTATTAATTTCAATAAACATCATAACATTAAAATTTTGAACCTGATAAAAAAATCTTCCTGTATATTTAGATTAACTTCACAGCATCTCGGTTATCTCGCTTCACTATTTCGAATCCAGGCTTCATTGTCTAGTCAGCCATATTGAATCAGAGTCCTTTTGAAAAATGGAAGCAAACTCCGTGGTTGCCAAAGACAATAAGTCGCGAACAAAATCAACAGAGTTCCGTAAACTCCGTAGAGGTTCAAAAGATTCCACCTCCTTTGATAACGTCGTATTGAGTTTAGATGTAAGACAGGTAATAATAATGACTTGTAATTTGGTTTGTTTTCTTTGAAGATTAAACATGATCATTTTGTATTTGTCATTTTGATTTTGGGCTTGTTGCCAATTGCCATTTATAAGGCAGTCTTAGCAATGTCGTGATGGCCTAGTGTTTGAAACGCCCGCCTCTCATGCATGAGGTTGTGGGTTCGAATCCGGGCAAGTACCAATGTGTCTTTTTCAATTCATATGTACTTTCTAAGTGTATCTTAGACATCACCGACATCGTTCCGTGCCTCGGAAAGCACGTTAAGCTGTTGGTCCCGGCTGTCATACGTGGATCTTTGACAGTCGTTACGGGTCGTCAGAAGCCCGAAAATCTGACAACCAGTCTTACCAAGGGGTATCATATTACCCAGTTTCTGGGTTGTGGAGGTCAGATAGGCAGTCGCACCATGTAAAATACTGGTACTCAGCTGCATCCGGATAGACTGGAAGCCGACCCCAACATAATTGGGAAAAGGCTAGGCAGATGATGATGAAGGCAGTCTTAGCAAACTAAGGTTGTATAGAAATTACAACTTTATCAAAATCGAATTACTTATTTCAAAAACCAACCTTTTTACAGCTACGTCTAAAAAGCAAAAACGTGCCCTCGGCTCCAATCTATAGATAGTCGAAATATAAAGAAAGAAGTTCAACTAATACATATACCTAAGGATAAGGAAAGCAATTAAAAAAAAAATGAGCTTTACTTACTTACGTATAAATTTATAATCGTATGTATTTAGTGTGTCATGTAGTCGTGACCGTGGCGTGCTGGGCACATTTTGGTTTGTCATCTATACATGACTGTGGCGGTTAACAGGCACTTTTGAATCATAAGGAGTCGGTAAGTCAGAAAGTTAACATTAGTTGCTCGTTCCATACTTGTCATATTTCTGTCGCTGACTTTGAGCGACGCTGCCTGTGCATTCGTCTGATCTTTTCTTAAGGAAATATATAAAAAAAGTACTGTGGCGTAAAGTTAATTGGATTTTGTGAACGCAGAGGGCTCTGCTATCGACATTTTAAGAATTTCATTTTAATGAGATATTTTTTTATTTGTTCGAAGGGGGGGGGGGGTGTTTAATGTTTGTGTGTCTACTTTAATCGAAAAAGGAATACACGAACTCTTGTCCTTTCCTTATTTATGTATTTAAACTTTATGCAACAAAAAGTACAAAGGTGGACTTAATGCCTTTTTTTTAAGGTGGTAAAGATCATTAAATGAGGCCTTCCACCCTGGGTGGGGCGGACCCCTTCCGCCCCTGTCAGACTTTTACTGACTAATAAACCAGCCTGTACCTTCTGTAGCCCTTTACGTTTCGGGGCCACGGTATCCTGTTAAGACGTCCCGCAACCCCGGGGACTTCATGCCTTAGGTATTCTCTACCAGTCAACATCGGCGAAGAAAAACATCGTGAGGAAACCTGGACTTCTGTTAGTAATGTCAAAATAATAGTGTTTTACAAAATAATTATAAAATGTTAAATGGTTCTCAGGGCACAAATGGCACAATTTTTTTTTCACATTTTTGTAGCATAGCATACCTATTAATACCTGATGTTAGGACAACTCTTATTACAGAAAAAGAATTAGTATTACGTGCAAAATAACCCCGTGACTCACGCGAACGTAGTCAAATGCAAAAGTTAGTCTATATTTGTAAAAGAAGATATAATTACCAGACCAAGCGTCAAATCTTTTTAATCTCATCTAGCAACACTACAGAGCGTTGTTTCAAATCCAATTACTACATGCAGGGAGGAAAAATAGTCTGAAATCTTTCCACTTTTTTTTTGTACAAATCTTTGGATGCCATCCAGGCTTGTCTGAGTCTACATTAAGCCGGATTTGGATTTAAACTGTACGAATATGTCTCATGCGCTATCCTAAAGGAACGAAGGATTTATTTTCATTCAGTTAGTTTGTTTCTTGGTGACGTAAGCAGAACTCTTTTGAAATCTGTTTATCGAAATATTTGCAACATCCTGAGGTTTTTCAACGTACTGCCCTACTCCTGTCGGTCGTTGCGTGATGCTATATAGCCTATACCCTTCCTCGATAAATGGGCTATAAAACGTAAAAAGATTAAAAAAAATAAAAGTAATTTAATTGAATACTAGCTTAAGACCGCTGCTTTCTTTGTGTTAAAATGTTATTTTTCTATTCGTTAGAAACAATATATGTTTCTAGGATGAAAGCTTTACCTTATGTCCTTTTCTGACAACGTGTACATGCAACATTTCAAGATGATTGGCTGAGTTGTTAAGGCGTAACAAATAAACAAATAAACAAACTCACTTTCGTGTTTAAAATATAGTTAAATTAACAAATTGTTGTATCCACAATTTCAGAAATAGAACCCTCAGTTACCAAGCAATAAGTGCCAATTTCACATCGACAAAACAAACAAAAAGAAAGAAGATACAACTTCAATATTTAATCTTCAATCGCAGAAGAAAAAAAAGTATTCACGAAACGTCGATGCTCACCTGTTTTTACAATTCAACGTTCAAAGATTTATTATTTCCATTCATCTGTAATCTTATTTCGAAAAAAATGGCGGGCTTGCAATTTTTTAGCAAAAAAAAGAGACTTTATCGTTCCTTTCTTCCGAGGAGCGGAATATAAGGCTGCTTGCTCATTGAGGGCAATCTGCAACGCTTACCAATGGTGTCTGAAATTAAAAAATTAATGTTTAATGACAAATTACCAAGTGCGCGTATGCTGAGGTTGGTTGTTGATAATTTAGTGAACTGTTTTAGTGAACTATTTTTTAGTTCCAGAAATCTGGGGTTAATTTGCGATGGTTATACACGGTTACTTTTAGGTCGTTCTGGAACCGAAAGCCATGAACTCGATCATCAAACTCGAAACGATTGGGACAATTTTTTTTCAAAAAGTAAAAAAAAAAACAGCTGTTCAGTACACTTTGACGAGTTAGACGAACATAAATGGTTGAAAAAAAATGGTCCACTATGAACTCGTGCTATTCAACATAAAAAACAGATAAATACCAAAAAAAAACCTGAAATAAATATATACCTACTCGTATTTTGAAAATAAATTATCTTGCCGCCCACCTAGATACAAAATGCCTATCATCAAAAAAATAAGCAACAAAAATATCGAGTGTTGCTATTGCCCAGATTTCCTATTGCTGATAACCCACAGTGTACAAGCAGCCTTAGATCGGGCAATCCGCCTACGGATTTCCTAAGACGATATGCGCCATGCTTGGAGCAATAAGTGTTGATAAGGAACGAAGTACTTGCTTGGGAGCTTTCTGATAATATGGCCTTTTGTTTTCGTGTCATTTGTTTAAAGAGCGTAAGGGTCAGCGCTTATCAATATGCTTGAACGGTTTTTATTTTAAATATGATAATGAACTTAAATACATCACAGATAGAGTTGAAAATTGTATGCAAGATTTAGGAGACTGGGTGATTTGTGTTCCTGTGTGATTCTTTAGGACTTTGGCTTAATTCAATGGTCAACGCAGACGACGTCGCGAGTAGAAGCTAGTAATGGAATAATTAAATATATAATACTAGCGACCCGCCCCGGCTTCGCACGGGTGCATGTATTATACATATAAACCTTCCTCTTGAATCACTCTATCTATTAAAAAAAACCGCATCAAAATCCGTTGCGTAGTTTTAAAGATCTAAGCATATATAGGGACAGACAGACAGGGAAAGCGACTTTATTTTATAATATGTAGTGATGACAATGCTGGATAATGTTTCCTTTTAAGAAAAAAAAAAAAACTTAATTTTATTTTTGACTAGCACTCTCCCGCGATTTCGTTCGCGTGATTTTTCTTACGGATCCCTAATTTTTTGATAATAAAATATAGCCTATAGCACTCAGTGATAACGTAGCTTCCAATTTCTGAAACAATTTTCAAAACCGGTTCATTACTTCCGGAGATTATCCCTTACATACAAACTTACAAACAAATGTTACCTTTTTATAATATTAGTATAGATATGGGTTTGCTATTCTCCATTGACACTAAAAACGGAAATCTCAAAAAAAAACTCAGCCACATTCCATTTAAAATTATTATTATTTATTAGCTATATAATTATCTTGACAAATATAATATTCTGTGTGAGCAACAAAAAGGATTTAGACCAAAAAAATCAATAAATATGGCCATTTATGATTTTATATATAATGTCATAAATAATGTGGATAAACGAAACCCAGTCTGCGCCATTTTTTGCGATATGACGCAGGCATTTGATTACGTCCACCATCCTATATTACTAAAGAAACTGGAAGCTTATGGTATACGGGGTAATATTTTAGAACTTTTTCAATCATATTTACAAAATAGACGACAAATAACCGAAATCAACAGAATAAATCTAATTAATAAACATAACGAGATATTTAGATCAGAAGTGCGAAAAGTTAGATATGGGGTACCACAGGGTAGTGTGCTGGGTCCCTTGTTATTTATAGTATATATCAATGACTTACCGGAGTGGATTGATCAACCATTGACTCTTTTTGCAGATGACAGTACCGTGACGATACCTTCGAAAAGCGTTGACACATACCAAAGTGACATTAATAATTCGTTGAAATTGATTATAAAATGGTTAGAGGATAATAACTTAAGAATTAATTTAAATAAAACAAAAATAATCCAATTTGACCAACGCAAAACTGATATGGACAATCTCAAAGTGCAATATAACGCTAATAAAATTAACGAGGTAGTTAGTACTAAATTTCTTGGGCTAGAAATAGATAAAAAACTTAGCTGGAAACAACACATTGAGTTACTTTGTAAGAAACTAAGTTCATCTGCATACGCATTATATACTTTATCGGACATTGTTAATTTGGATGCATGCCTAACTGCATACTATGGTATAGTTGAATGCCATCTGCGATACGGAGTTATCTTTTGGGGCCACTCAACAGAAAAAGAAACTGCATTTAAGGCCCAAAAAAGATGCATACGGTCTATTTTTCATTTGCAAAGTACTGATAGCTGCGTGCCATATTTTAAACAATATAAATTATTAACCCTACCATGTTTGTATATTTTGGAAATGGCAGTGTTCGTGAAATTAAACCCGAATCGCTTTGCACGAATGGCTGACGTATATCCACGGAATAGACGTGACAATAGTTGCCTGTGTATCCCTAGTGCTAGAACAACTCTGATGCGCAAGAGTGTCTGCTGCATGGCACCGGTGATATACAACAAAATACCAAGTTGTTGGAAGGACTATAATTTGACATTATTCAAAAAAAAACTTAGATATTTTTTAGTAGACAAAGTTTATTATAAGGTTGAAGATTTTCTATTGGAGAAAGAAGTTGTTTGACTATTTTATATTTTGGATTTAAATACCGATTAGAAATTGTGACATTAATTTTATTATTGACTGATTATTTTTATTAATGAATTATGAATTAGAATGTTATTATGTATTATTAGGAATTAGTATTTTAATTGTACCTAGAATCTAAAATCTAGACTTTTGCATGCCTTGTAATTGGCAAAATATGGCTGTTTCTGTATTTATAATATGTAACACCTTGACTTGTACCCGTATTTGCAAAATAAAATATCTTTATCTTTATCTTATCTTTAAAAAGAAACCTAAAAAAAAAAAATTGAAGCAAGCATACCTAATTAACATTATAAATGCTTTTAAAATCGCTTCATTCCTTCCTGTATCCTTTTACAAAAAAGGTTCTCACTCGACTTGAAATAAGAACACTTTGGAACGCCTGGCTGGTCCGGTCTAGAACTTAAAGCCAATTAAATAAAAAAAAGAATATATAAATTGATCTGTTGAAGACTGGATTATGTCATGTAAATCTATTATCTATTATATATATAAAAATCAATTGCTGTTTGTTAGTCTCGCTAAAACTCCAGAACGGCTGGGCCGATTTAGCTGATTTTGGTTTTGAAATGTTCGTGGAGGTCTAGGGAAGGTTTAAACGGTGAGAAAATATGGGGTAGGGGTAGGGTTGGGGTAGGGTAGGGTAGAGGTAGGGTAGGGGTATGTAGGGGTACGGTAGGGGTAGGGGTAGGTATTGGTAGGGAAGGGTAGGGGTAGTGTAGGGTTTGGGTAGGGTATCGGTAGTGTAGAGGTGGAGGTATCGGTAGGATAGGGGTAGGGGTATCGGTTGGGTAGGGTAGGATACCACGCGAACGAAGTCGTGGCGGGTCAACTAGTATATAATATAAAGATAGACAAATAATAATAATATATATATTTTTTGACTGCCTCGTTGGTCTAGTGGTCGCAAAGTAGAACTGCTAAGCATGAGGTCTTGGGTTCGATTCCCAGGTCGAGCAAAGTGTTATTGGGTTCTTCCATCATGAGTTACTCAGTAGCAGCCTCGGAGTCTGAATTTGTGCCCTGTTGATGACAATAGGCTCGCCCACTATTACATAGGACTTAAACATAACTGGCGAAATGTGGGTGTACTAATGGGTACACCTCTGCCTAACCCTTCGGGAATTACAGGCGTGATGTTATGTTATGTTTAAATTAAGAACCTCTTCCAATTTTAAGTCGGTTTAAAAACCAAGAAAAAACACACAAATTCCTTCCAATCTGCCTCACAGCTAAAACAAAAGACAAGCTAAACAAATTAACAATACTAAAAGGAACGTATAATTTAAAAGTCACGAACGCGAAACTCCAATAAATAATTATTTTGTTCTATGGTAACGCCATTATTCAACGTAAACAGAGAACAGACAAAGAAAACAGACTTAAACATTCATTCCCCATTTAAGGCGATTATAAAAATAAGTTGATTCGTCCGAATATTATTTCAGGGTTCTGTATTAAAATGAGAAAGGTTCTCAGTTGTGTTAGGTCCCATTTTTGTGGAAAGGTTTACCTTTCATGAAGCTGTAATTACCTGCAGGCTATGTTAAACTAAATTGACTTAAGGTTTTATTAATTGAATAGCTATGGTTTAATTAAAACTCTATTAATGGTTGGCGCTCTTTGGGGGAGGCCTACGTTCAGCAGTGGACGGCCATAGGCTGATATGATGATGAAATTAAAACTCACGAGCAGTAGAAACTGTTTATAAGTATAGATTTTATCACTATTTGGGAATTATTGTTCGCTATATTACGAAAATAGAACGAGTATTTTCAAGGAAGCAATTCTACTAACTTTTACGAATGTTCGCACATATTTTAAACAAATAATGACAATACACATATTATAAAGACGAGAATTACGATTATCTACGTAAGTTACTTTCAGCTAACATAAGTTTACACAGAACGCATTAAAATAACCTTTAAGTGCAAATGTTAAACGCCGCACACTGTGGGCATTCAGCATCGCATAATTTTTATTATTGTATTGGCTATCCATTTATAATATTCATGTCTACGCGAAAGAAGATAATAATAATACCATCTTGTTACTGTCCCACTGCCAGGCCTCATCTTCTCATACAGAGAAGGTATGTACATTGACCCCCACGCTTGCTGAAAAGAATAATAAACACACTAAAAATTACTTTGTATAAGTGAGTGTGCGATAATGGATTATAAATTGAAAAGATCCTTAGCTCCATTTAAAAAACAGTTTCCAATCAATCACGTCTACAGAACCCTGTGTTAAATGAACAAGAACCATTGACCATTTTTTATTAAATTGACGCCACTTTTTTTCTTGAAGCGTTCTCCTTATCTTTATCAATCATTTTGCTCCGATGGTTGCATACAAAGAGGCTTAGCGAGCCCAGAGGACGGCCTCTCAATGACCTTGACATTGAAAAAATATTTTTTCCATGTAAGTAGATTTTATAGAAGACCCCATTTATGGCGATGGACAAAATAGCTTTGAGCTTGTTATCTTAAAGCTGAGCAATTGAGGGTAAAAAAGAAGTGCTGGCTGAGAAAAGAGGTTAGGCCGTGTCGGTCATTGCCGTCTTGCGTCAGAAAGATTTAGGATAAGGGGACTTTCAAATTATACACACATCAAAAGTGTCTAGGGATCAATATATTATTATTACCAAATACATCTTGATCCCTAGACACTTTTGATGTGTATACTTACTTTTGATGGTGATATGACTACTAGAGCAGACTGGGTGTCTGACTACATACGAACGGTTGCCTTTTTCCATACAGTCGACAGGTGACTGCCGCGTTTGTCTAGTAGTCGCAAAGAGCGACTGCTGAGGATGAGATCTTGGGATCGAATCCCAGGTCGGGCAATGTCATTGGGTTTTTCCATCAGGAATTTCCTAGTAGCAGCCTTGGAGACTGGATTTGTGCCCGGTTGATGGCAATATAGGCTTGTACTACGTGGAACTTAAACAAAAAAAGCGTTTGGGTGTTTTAATAGGTACATCTCTGCGTAACCCTTCGGGGATTATGGGCGTGATGTTATGTAAGAAAGGAGGCAACTTTTTATTCCGCGACTTTGTCTACGTCCGCGATAACCGACATTTACGCAGACGAAGTCCCGGGCAAAAGCTAGTTTCTACATAAACCAAGGTCATTAAATTTCTGATTAGTATGCTGAAGATGATAAATCAACACCGTTTAACCGACCATTTTCTGATAAAAATTTCTCTAGCAAAAAAGTTGCAAGTTAACGAAGTATTAAAATGCAAATAATGCCTTGGAGGGCCGAAAATTTAATTAGTTTATTAAATTAACTAAACATTAAGACACTTTGGGGAGCGAAAATGCTTGTGTTATAATTCTTTCTTATAATAATAATTGTTATTCTAACGGGAACTGTTTGTTTGTTGACTATTTTGGATGTTTGTAAAGTAGATTATGGTACGGATTCTCTTAATGTATGGTTGTTACAGGTTACAGGATTTTGAATATTTCAGATGACCCGTAGCGCACTAGCGGCTTGGCCGCAGCGGCCATCGAGATACATACTTTAGTATGAAATCGCCACAGAGCGCGCGCACCTGGCTGCACGGTTTGGCCGCTGGCCGCGTGCGGCCAGGTGCGCGCGCTCTGTGGCGATTTCATACTAAGGTATGTATCTCGATGGCCGCCGCGGCCTGGCCGTTGCGGCCAGGGCCGCTAGTGCGCTATTGCATTATGATTATTCCTGTATCGTGGTTGCAACTATTGTTTCCATGCCCATAGCTCAGACACAGTGGCAATCGCTTCGTCATTTATTAAATAGTTTAATGACTTAGATTTAAAAAAACATACAAAATTTGTTACGGCGTGGAAGATTGCAAGTGACTGCTACGCCGTAGCCAATGCTACGAAGGAGTAGCACGAATGCATCATGAAGTCAATATTTGTAAGGTATGATTTTCGTTAGGTAATTTTATTACAAAGTCAAAGTTAAATAATTTGTGTCAATAACGCCACTAAAAGGCACTTTTGAACGCCGTTTAAAGGAATAATACAAAAAATTGAATCTTATTTGCCCCTTCAAAATCAAGGGCACCATAAACCAATGTTTCATAAATACAACATCTATAAAAAAACACTTCGTTTCAGCCCTGAAACCCCGATTAGTTTTCAATAAACTGAATTAAAACTTGCTTGAAATCAAATGTCGATTGAGTTGGTAAATAAGTGACGTCACAATTTGTGATTATGATACAAAAAATCTATGGGGAAATCACGTTTTTTTGACAGCTTATAAAAAGTATGTTTATTGATCGCTGGTGTCTATACTACCCTGTACCATTAAGATACTGGATTATATAGGACCTCGACCAAACTAAAAAAAATTTTCTATGTTTTTTGTTATAATAACTTAAATCATTAAAAAAAAAATTCTAAAGCGAATATTTCGAAACAAAAGCGCTATAATTCGAACTGTTCCGATAACATTGGGTTGTCATCCACACAAGCGGCATTTGGTATTCCAATTAACTTTTATTTGGGTCGACGTTTGACGGCCATCATAAACAAAGACTGAAAATGTAAATTTTCTATTTAGTTTAGAATTTTTGAATAAAGTATCAAGATTGGAGAGACGTACTCTTCTCTTACAGATTTTTTTTACACATTGCAACATACTAGGACTAGGTATCTCCTGTATTCTGGATACGTTAACCAACATACGATTAAGAATACGTAAGACATTGACTGCCTCGTTGGCCAAGTGTTCGCAAAGCGCGACAGCTGAGCATGAGGTCTTGGGTTTGATTCCCAAAGTTGAAGGGGCTTGCCGATGGCGGTCCAACACCAGTTGGGGGTGCGGATCATGCGTAATGTGAATACCGGGCTCCCGACTTATGGTAGCAGGAGGAACCGTGGGGTTTTTGTCGGTAAGAGTCCGACATACTCCTCTGTTATTCCCAAATGGAGGGGATCCATGAGGATTTCTCCACGAAAAAATTAAAAAAAAAGGTCGGGTAAAGTGTTATTGGGTTTGTTACTTCAGGAATTTCTCTTTATCAGCCTCGGAGTCTGGATTTGTTCTGGTTACAAATACGAACCCGAAACTTTAAGTTTGATAACCGACTTCCACCACCCTCCGTACTATCACGAAATCTCTTATCATTTAAAAGAGTGCCGTGGAGTTTCTTGCTCGTTCTTCTCCATAGAGGCCTACCTCCGTTTTGGAACGAGCAACTAGCTTCAACTTTCGGACTAACTGACAGACTCTTTGACAATTCAAAAGTGTCTTACGGAAATAAATTTTTGACTTTTGACTTTGACTTTTGACTTTGACTTTTGACTTTGACTTTTGACTTTGACTTTGACTTTTGACTTTTGACTTTGACTTTGACTTTTGACTTTTGACTTTGACTTTTGACTTTGACTTTGATTCCGACGTTGATGAAGTCGCGGGCAGAAGCTAGTTTAGGCTAAGTTCTGGCTGCATAAGAACCCGAAACTTTAAGTTTGAAAACCAACATTCACTAACATCCGTTACTATCACGAAGTTTCTTATCATCAAGATAAACAATCCCAATTAGCTTTTATTTAACTGACTGCGTCCTTCACGTGTCATTAACCAGAGTTAGAGGCGTACCAGACGTGCGTTCTACGCGCGTTCGGGCAGCGGTAACGCTTATGTGTTTACAGACCATTTATTTTGAATGTATCGACGCAGAGTTATCTTGATAGGCCTTTATATTGGTTGGTATGGGGTTGTATGGGATATTCATGGTGAAGGGATTTTGTTATGTGGATAGGCAGAGTCACAGTATCTATAAAAATAAATAAAATATTCTGTCTGTCGATCTGTTTGTTCTGCCTAATATCCGAATCGGCTGGACTGGATTTTCACTGGCTATTTAAAATTAGCTGATTGTATAAGGAGTGACATACTCGCGCCTTTTTCCCATGGTGGTAGGCAGAAACCACAGAACGCCACCTGCTATGATCCCATACTACTTTCGCCTCTTCATACAATCACGTCGATTACGAGTACTGCGCATCTGACCGTACTGAAGAACCTTATCAATAAGGTCACTGTAGGTCTTCCTAGGGCGACCCCTCCCTGCGTTGCCACTCACCTCTGCCATATAAATACCTTTTGTTAACCGCCTTTCACTCATCCTCTACACATGACCTAACTGATAAATATGTACCACTTTTCTCACCCCAATAAATAACATTAATTCAACTTAAATTTATTTATTCAAGTTACCATGACTTACATTTATTAGTAAAAAATCTTATCCTATGTTAGTAATCAAGATAGTTTTCTCTATATTTTATAAACATTATGTTTAGATCTATACACACAGCAACAGCAATTAAGCCCTTTAAAACTCAACTAATACAAAACTTTAACCAATAAACGGATTCACAGAAAAAATAACTTAAAATAGATTTTTACATCAACGGTTTTTTATCAATTCTACATCGGGAAATCGTGTCGTCCGTTCGACTTTTATCGATTCCACTTGATATCGGACATCGATTCCGTTTTATTCGAGTATTCGATTAGGCGAGAATCGATTTGGGTCAGGGTTGACGGTTGACCTTTGTGTTTTGGGAGGGTGTCAGTGTCACCTCATGAGACTTGATAAATATTTATGTTTCCATCGTTATTTTTGACCGTGACTGTATTATGTTGAATATTTATGTGTTAAAGGTTTCCTGGGTAATTGAAATGTCTCTGCCTCGCTGGTGTAGTGGTCGCAAAGCGCGACTGCTGAGCATGAGGCCTTGGGTTCGATTCCAAGGTCAGTCAAAGTGTTATTGGGTTTTTTATATCAGGAATTTCTTAGAAGGAGGATCTGGATTTGTGCCCGGTTGGCAATAGGCTCGCCCCCTATTACATGGGACTTAAACATAATTGGGTAAATGTGGGTGTACTAATGGGTACACCTCTGCCTAACCCTTCGGAGAATACAGGCGTGATCAATAGTAAATTATTTACTAAAACGACAAAACAATTTACTATGGCAAACAGATAAAGTTTAATCAAATAAATCTTTAAACAAAACAACTGTAATTTCCTTATACACTGAATCGGAATAAAACCCCTTTTCGCTAAGCCATCACGCAAAACTAATACGATTTAAACAAGTTGAAAAAGTGACAATTCGGGTCATGGCCCCGACCTTTAGTATCGTGAAAATATCCACTTTTCGTTGGCCACGCTAGTTTTGAATATTAAATACATGAATATTTGAATATTCGATACGTGGTGCGAATACTAATCGGTGGAATCGGCTAGTTATGCGAATTTCGATTTTGTGTTTTGTTTTAATAATGCTTGTCATCGTTTTAGATAGTTATTGGTCATATTTGGTTTTTCGTTTTATTTTAAACGGTTTTTGGGAAGCAAGCTTTGTTAATACTGTTAGAAAATTATATTTAAAATTTTGTTTGGCAAGTGGGATTACATTGGTGGGTAGTATAGTGACCATCAATCGCCTAGTCTTTTCCCGACTATGTTGGGGTCGGCTTCCAGTCTAACCGGATCTAGCTGAATACCAGTATTATACATAAAGCAACTGCCTACCTATCCACAACCCAGTAACTGGGTAATACGATACCTCTTGGTAAGACTGGTTGTCAGACTTTCGGCCTTCTGACGACCCGTAACGACTCTTAAAGATCAAGACACGGAATGATGTAAGTAATGTCTAAGATAAACTTTGGAAAATACATATGAATTGAAAAAGTCACATTAGTACAGTCAGCGCCCAGCATTACTTGACCTCCTCTTAGAAAGAAGATATAGGGAAGATGGGTCAGGTAATTCAGGGTACCGGCTGTACTTGCCCGGATTAGAAACCTAACCTCATGTATGAGAAGTGGGTGCTTCAACCAATGGGCCATCACGACCATTAGTTCCACGTTTAGCATAGTGACCACAGGGTTATCACACTTTTCGCTTTTATGTAATTAGATTATAAAGTAGTTTATAGTTTCTGCGCACGTCCCCACGCTTTCACCAATAGTGGCGTAGTGTGTGGCCGCACTAATACTGCCCCAACCCTAACAATGGCAGTCACAACTAATATTAAAGTCTGTCTATCTATGGCTAAGTTCGACGTACGTTCAAAGTTGCACTGCAGTACCATCTCGTACTTAGACTCTGGGTCTAAGTTCTGTGCAAGTTGCAAGGTCTAAGATGTGTTATTGAAGAGTTTTAGAGGTGTCGGGGTAATAGGTTATAAGTGGGTAAACCTTAATAGCTTTTTATAATAATAATCTTACTTACCTAAATGCGAAAGTGTGAATGAAAAGATGTTTGTTACTCAATCAAGCCAGAACGCCTGTACAAATCTGGTATATAGATAGACTGTAGTATGGAATAGCATATATTAAGCTATATAATAGCATGTAGGATCAACTTTGACGGACAAATTCGTTCATCGTCATTAATAAAAAAGTAATTCAAGTAATTCATATTGCTTAATTTCTATGTTAGTTTCTGACATTATTATGACTAAACAATCAAAGCTAATAAACTTAATAATTATTATAATATTTTTTTTTATATTTTATAGTTTTATATAAATATTTAAAAATGTAATTATATATGTAAATAAAATTAATAAATGTGAATTATAAAAAGCTGAAGAGTTTTTTGTTTGTGTATTGGCTCTTGTCTCCGGAACTTCCAGCCGGATTTACGAGAAATAGTTAAGCTATATAAGATCACGCTACGACCTACGGGAGTGGAGCAGTAATCAAAGACGTAACTTATATCACCTCTTCATTAGTTGCTGTCAACATAACTAGCAGATAATTTTACAGAAATACTTTATGTTGTACAGTAGCGGTCATAAGTGCAGTAGCATGCTAAGGTTTGAATTCCTGTGAACACGGGGTACAGGCCACACCTACATCTGGGTGTATAAGTGATGTATTCAAAGTTAAAGTTAAAGTCAAATCATTTATTTAATTAGGCCATTATAAGGCACTTTTGAACGTAATAACACATTACCTACGTACACCTCAAAATTCGCACACGACGTCGAAAGGTCGTAAGTTTAACCAAAGTGTCAATCGATTTGCTTTGTAGATTGCTACTCCACTTATGACCGCTACTGTACAATACAACTACTTTTAATTGTCTGACTCACTCAATCCTTGACAAATTCAAAAGTGTCTGTAAATGGTTTTGTTACCAATGATTACTTTGAAATAGACCCATTATTTTTCCACAAAATAAACATTTATTTATCGTCTTTGCGTGTCAATGGTAAAACTAATTTAAATACATGAAAAGGGTTTATCTAACATTAATAAAAACTCCTACAAAACCTTGAAAAGTTGATAAATTGAAACCAATCGCCTCACATAACATTACGCCTGTAATCCCCGAAGGATTAGGCAGAGGTATACCTATTAGTACACCCACATTTTGTCAGTTATGTTTAAGTCCCATGTAATAGGAGGCGAGCCTATTGCCATCAACCGGGCACAAATCCAGACTCTGAGGCTGCTACTGAGAAATTCCTGATGGAAAACCCGATAACGCTTTGCCCGACCTGGGAATCGAACCCAAGACCTCATGCTCAGCAGTCGCGCTTTGCGACCACTAGACCAACGAGGCAGTCTACTAAACTAAACTAGGCTAGACTTTAAAATACTTCAAAAGAGTTCATCCAACATTGATCAAAATTCCTACAATACCCAATAAAAGTTGATAAATTGAAACCAATTGCCTTTAAGCTATCATTAACAAAAAAACACTCAATCAAACTAACACCGATACCAATAGCGATACCAATACCGATACCGATACCCAATTAGCACCAAGTTTTTTCCTCTTCATAAAACCGACAGGAAAATCAAGACGCGCTAATTGGCCTGTCATGGCCCCAACAGTGTTACCGTAACCGCTATTTTCGTGGCCCTATCCAAAAATTACGGCCCTCTGAGTAGGGTTACCAACCTTCCGGATTTGTTGAGACTTGTCCCACGTTTTGGCTTAATCGTTGGGAGTTCTGTGTGGTATGTCGTATCGTATAAAATACTTTCATTTGACGTAACGAGTTTGACACAAAACACAAAAATAGTGTGAGTATTTTAATTATTACTGATTGCCTCGTTGGTTTAGTGGTCGTAAAACGCGACTGTATAGTCAAAGTCAAAGTCAAACATTTATTTCAATGAGACCATTTACAGGCACTTTTGAATTGTCAAGGAGTCGGTCAGTTAGTCCGAAAGTTGAAGCTAGTTGCTCGTTCTAAAACGGAGGTAGGCCTCTATGGAGAAGAACGAGCAAGAAACTCCACGGCACTCTGCTGAGTATGAGGTCTTGGGTTCGATTCCCAGGTCGGGTAAACTGTTATTGGGTTTTCCCATCAGGAATTTCTCAGTATCAGCCTCGGAGTCTGGATTTGTGCCCGATAGATAGAAATAGACTCGCCCCCTATTAAATTTTGGGACTTAAACATAACTGGCGAAAATAACGAAATAAAAAACCCAAATATATATTAGCAGGACTTTTTAAATTTTAAAATGGTAACCCTACCGCCGAGTTTTAATTGGTCCATTTTAATTATTGGACTAAAGTTGTTAATTGGTGTCATACCTTTGAAGCTGTCTCTTTGTGAAACTGGGGTTTGGACTGACTTTAGTCTCGTGAAAATTAGGAAGATAGGTATGGACAACAAATTTATTTTATGTGTATTTATGAAAATATCTCGATGTAGCTCACGAGGTTACCAGCATGTGGAATGTGGACTCAACAATTATTGTTCCGATTGTCAAGTCAGTGAACGGTTTAATAGAGAAAGCAGTCAAGTTCAACTACCTATTGTTGAACTGTATTTATTCCACACGTTGTGAATTTAGTAGTGGACAATGGTGAAAATCATGTAATTTTTTTTTATTTCATTAATTGATAAGGTTATGGGTTATGGGTTAGGTTAATGTCGTGATGGCCTAGCGGTTAAGGCGCCCGCCTCTCATGCATGAGATTGTGGGTTCGAATCCGGGCAAGTACCAATGTGACTTTTTCAATTCATAATTATGTACTTTCTAAAGTTTATCTTAGACATTACTGACATCATTCCGCGCCTCGGAAAGCACGGTAAGCCGTTGGTCCCGGCTGTCATACGTGGATCTTTGACAGTCGTTACAGGTCGTCAGAAGGCCAAAAAAGTCTGACAACCAGTCTTACCTAGGGGTACCGTATTACCCAGTTACTGGGTTGTGGAGGTCAGATAGGCAGTCGCTCCATGTAAAATACTGGTATTCAGCTGCATCCGGTAGACTGGAAGCCGACCCCAACATAGTTGGGAAAAGGCAGATGATGAGAATTGATAAGGTTATCGACTTTAAATCATTTCTGAAAATTTTGATGGTGGTTGCAAAATAACCCTGTATAGATTATCATGGAAATTATCACAACCACAACATACTTGCGACGGCTAGTAGTTCCTGCAAGCGTAGGTACGTCATAGCAAGATGATTTATAGACACGACTTAAGTCGCGTTTGCGACTAAACTTATGATGTTATGATCGATGATGTGTCGCAGATGTTATCGGACACAAGCTGCTTGTTATGTATTATGTAACTTTAAGTTGAATTTTGTCGGAATAATAATAGAGTTTATTTTGCTACGGTTCTTTTGTGTCGCTACGTTGCATAGAATTTTTCTATCCCTTATTAAAATATTGATTCTGCACCAGAGTTCGTCCACGTAGAAATCAAATCTAAATATAAATGTATAAAAGCGAAAGATCATACACGTACTCTTATTTAGTAAATGCATCATGAAAGTTAGGAAAATATTTTGGTACTTTCTTCAAGCGTTATACTCTAGCAGCAGCATGAACGAAATATCGAAATCCGCTTGACGTATAAAGATTAAATTTGGCAGGGTGGTAGATAATAATAACTGGTGAAATGTAGATGTACTAATGGGTACATCTCTGCCTAACCCTTCGGGGATTACAGGCGTGACGTTATGTATCTTAATTTTTATATATTTTTTTAACAAAAGTAAAAATACTTTGTTTGTAAAATATGTATATTTGCTTATCCAGCGGCACTACTGCCGGTAATCTCGGATAGGCTGCAATATTGTAAACTCTCGTTCGTACCATCACTTTTAATAAATATTTAAATAGTACCTGTTCTTTCTTTCTTTATCGTGTGGGCAGTAAGGTCTTACGACCCCACACACCCTAGTGTCAGAGTTTCTAAACCGCCTCAAGGGCCTCTGACATGGTTTCAGTGGGACAGTAATAGGCTGGTATAAGTCCAGGTTTCCTCACGATGTTTTCCTTCACCGATGTCAGTGATGTCCAAGATAAACTTTAGAAAGTAGCTGTATTGTAGTTTGTCCCATTCATTAAAAATAAAAATAAATAAATAAAACAGTTCCACAAACAGTATAGCAATCAATATTTTGGTATCAATCTTTCATAGACGTCACCTTTCAACATTCAATTGCTGAAATAAAAATTCAGGGATTTGACGCATGGAACTATACGATAGCTTTTTCATGAAAAACGTTAGCGATAAAATGTTGCAATGTTAATATTTGAGGTAGGCTGTATTTTGACAAGGTTTCATAGCATTTGAAATTGGCTTTATTGACTTAGCATATTTAATCCTGCCATTATTTTATCAAGCATGAGGTCTTGGGTTAGATTCCCAGTTCGGGTAAAGTGGTATTGGGGTTTTCCACTCGGAATTCCTCAGTAGCAGCTTCGGAATCTGTATTTGTGAGAGAATGTAAATACGATGTACCTTAAAAAAAATCAGTATTGTAAGACATAATAATGACATAATTATGACGTGCATACAAGCATCTTTTAATATGATCTTGACTTTAACTTTGACTCTGACTTTGACTGTCATTCTGACTTTGACAACATCGCGTGGCAACTAAACATCCATCCGAACACAAAACCGACAGGGCAGTCAATAGCTACTATATACGCTCAGTAATAAATTAATGATCTACAAAAACTTTTTTTTTCAGGTGGTAAAAATCATCAAATGACTCCTTCCGCCCTGGGTGGGGCAGAAGGGACTGTCAGACTTATACTGACTAAAAAACCACCCTGTTCCTTCTGTAGCCCTTTGCGTTCCGGGGCCACGGTATCCTGTTAAGACGTCCCGCAACCCCGGTTTGATATGGCCTAAAGTATTATTCACTTCAAAAGTAATACCATACAAGTACATCCACAGAACATCAGCAATATTGAGCGACTACTTTCACAAAGCCATACGATTACTATGCTTATTCAATACTTACAATAAGTACTAACTTACGTACTTATGACGTCCAAAGAATTCGTATTCTGAATGCGATTACTCGTTCAGGCGTTAACAGTACTTGTATACCTACCTTTACATAGGTACAGGATTTAATGCTTTGTATTCGGTATAGCTTTGATACTTGAAATGTACCTACTTAAGTGATTTTTTATTTCGGGGTGTAAAAAAACACATCACATAGCCAAGCGCTATGGCTATTGTGCTTTCTATCGAGAATTTATCAGTAGCAGCCTCGGAGTCTGGATTTGTGCCCGGTTGATGGCAATAAGCTCCCCACACCCCGCACCCTATTACATGGGACTTAAACAGAACTGGCGAAATGTGGGTGTACTAATGGGTACACTTCTGCCTAACCCTTCGGGGATTACAGGCGTGATGTCAAAGTCAAAGTCAAAGTCAAATCATTTATTTCAATTAGGCCATTATAAGGCACTTTTGAACGTCAAGTACTAAAGAAAAAGGAATTGAATCTAGTTGATGTTATGTTACATAGCCCGCCTCCATAAAAAAAAAAAAATTGGTCCAAAAAATATTAGTGTTTACCTTTACTGGTTTCAACTTTCGGACTAACCAACTAAACTAACTGACTCCTCGACAATTCAAAAGTGCTCGTACATGGTCTAATTAAAATAAATGTTTTGACTTTCACTTTCTTTCAACGTACACAGTTCAATAACTTCCAATCGTAAAGCGAACCATTTAAAAAGCAACAAATTCCAACTCCATAGCTAAAACAATTGGTAACTAACAAAATGAAATACGATTGCAACTTTGTCATGAATCCTGCTAATGTGGGTATCATGCTGGAATTGACGTTCGAATTTCAAACGTGGACTGAATCGACAATCGACAATCGTCGCGCGTCATCGAACCGTGCTATTTTGCTTTGTATTTTAGCTTTGATTTTTAGAATGAACCATCAAAGGTATGCGGGACGATATTTAGCGAGAATATTCGGTGCTTGTATACAATACTGTTAAGCTGAAGAGTATTTATTTTATTTTTTGTTTGCAAGCGTTAATCTCTGGAACTATTGATCTGATTTTGAAAATTCGCTATTAGGGAGCTAGATACATTATCCTTGAGTGCTATAGAATACATAACATCACGCCTGTAATCCCTAAAGGGTTAGGCAGAGGTGTATCCATTAGTATACATACACACATTTCGCCAGTTATGTTTAAGTCACATGTAATAGGGGGCGAGCCTATCGCCATCAACCGGGCACAAATCCAGACTTCGAGGCTGCTACTAAGATATTCCTAATGGAAAAACCCAATAACAGTGCCCGATTTTCAGTGCCTATGCGGCGTCTTTCCGCAGACCATGGCTCACCTAATATCATGCACCGCATGCCCAGTCACCTGTACACGTGAGGACCTAATGACTGCGTCAGCGGATGGTGTTATGGTAGCTGAATACTGGGCCAAACAAAAAATTTAACAAAAATATGTATCTATATTTGCCATCGATACGCTAAGAAGAAGAAGTGCTCGACCTGGGAATCGAACCCAAGACCTAACGCTTAGCGAAGCGAAGTTATGGACAAAAGCTAGTAATTATTAAAAGTTGAAATCGCCAATCCGCCTTGCAATCGTGGTGATTATCGCCTTTGCCTTATGTACAGTGTATGTATGTGTGTATATCGTATGGTATTTTTATAGTAAGTATGTAGAATTTTAAGTATTTTGTACTTATGTTCACCTACATTTATTTAGATAAATACTTTAGTGTTTTTTTTTAAACACCAATTTTGCTGTTTAACGCTCGTACATTCAATTGCACCTACCATGTTATCTCTTCTTTACCTTTGGTTGACTGTTAGAGAATGCCTGAGGCATTAAGTCCGCCTTTGTTCTTTTGTTGCATAAAGTTTAAATAAATAAACAGGTTAGTATTTTTATTGGTAACGACCGTTTCCTATAAAGTATCCGAGGATCGATCTTTGCCTGTAGTCAATCTACAATTTGCAAACTTGGTCAATCTGTTTTGTTATCTTTACATAACATTAGTGTGAAGGTGGTACAACAATGGTCCTTTGATGAAAGCCCTCGAGATCAATTAGCTTGGGTAATCAACGGCTAATAGCATCTGTAGTTTATGACATGTTTGGAACTATGTGGTGGTATATAACGTTAGAACTATGTTGTTGTAGGTACAGTCAATAAAAGAGATAGGTATACAGGGTCGTCAGATATAGTTGAAGTTTTCTTAGAAACCGATGGATGTTTTCAAATGTAATTTAATTTAAAAAGTAGATAATAAAAAGTGCATTAATTAACTTTCAATCGAAGAAGTGGTTGTAATTGATAAAAAACTTGTATGTAGGTACAATTGACACACGGCAGTGTATCAACCAAGTTCGGAAAAGATAAGCGAACACTGATTTTTTTGTTACACGAAACATATTTGCTTGCAATTTAGTATGTCTACAATTCGTTCTTTGTTCAAAAACACTTACTCTTCCAATTAGATCTTGCCACATGATTTTACTAACTACTTATTAGAAGTTAAAGAACTAATTAAAAGCCGTTAGATAATTATTTTTCATAATTTATTGATAACTAAAAACATGCTAAGTTAGTAATCCGTTATCAGAGAAAGTAACGAATTTTTTACTTATTAAAGATTGGTGTACATTCCTACAGCTACTATTAAAGGAACAGCTATGGAACTTGACACCCGTTAGATCTCAACTCTTTATCGTTGTCACCGAAAACCCCAAAATTCGTTTCTACCGAACTTGGGCAATTTTTTTCACATTGACATTTTTGTTGGATATTAATTAACTGCTTAACCTAATGTTGTCTATCGTGGTCGCATATTGAATTCGTGCTAAACCTACTATTACACATGCAAGCACACACTTTGACACTATTGTACAAAATGCAATTAAATTAATCCGCATACGAACTTCCATTGTTTGCAGTTCACTGTGTTTAGTAATAGGCCATCAACCGGCTTTAAACCCGTTTTGAAATGGTCCTATAAACATTCCAAGCGTCGATATGAGTTCTATAGTATTTAATAGTAAAGTACTTTCATGATCCATACGATTGACCTCGTATAGTATGTCGTGATCACAGAACGGGACGCTCCGGGCGTCGGGAGTCGCATGGCGATTCCCGGCCACCGTAGACGCGGGCCTGCGGACGGCGAGCATTGGGTGGCTCACCGTCCGATCAGAACCAGGCCCGTGTTGGTGCGTTGTGTTCCACGCGCGCCTCTAATGGGCCTGCCACACTATGCTCCTCGCGCTGCTCATCGCTCTGCTCCTCGCGCTGCCGCGATTCGCCGCGATGTTGCCCTCTCTGCCCACACACTGCTCTACTCGCGCAATTAATCGCGACGCTCCTCACTTGTCATTTGCCTTTGTTCGCGCGAGGAGCATAGTGTGGCGGCCGGACAATGGACGATGAAACTGTGGCAGCGTGCGCGCTATGCATTTTTAGTATAGATAATTACTTAAATGTCTTAAAAAGAAATATACATCGTCGTCGTCGCGTGCGTCTTGTTTGAGCGCTCGATGCGGACTGCGACCGCGCGATTATGTGGCCAGCCACTCGCGCTCGTATTGCCGGTCCTTTGACTCGCGCTCAAAAAACCGACAATACAGGGAGCGCTGGGCAGGACGAGGAGCATGACGAGCGGCATGACGATGATGTTGCCACACTACGTCTCTGCCTACTTTCCTCGCTACTTGCCATGCCACTCGTCGAGTGTGTGGCAGGCCCATAAGAGATGTCAGCATAAAAGACGGGGCCCGCTAGGGGCAGTACCTGCCAGGGTTGCGGATTTTGTTCGAAAGAGTCATCATGGCCCTGGAACACAAAGGGCATTATGAGGAACACGGATGGGTTTTAGTCAGTAAGAGTCTGACACTCCCTTCCGCTTCGCCCAGAGCGGAAGAAGTCATTTGATGATTTCTCACACTTAAAAAAAAAATTGTTTGTCGTGATGACCCAGTGGGTAACATCACGCATAAGGTTATGGATTCGATACCGGGCAAAAACCTGTCTAACTTTTTCAATTCATATGTACACACAGCAAAACAGCAGTATGCAGGATCATCAGATATAGTTGAAGTTTTCTTAGAAACCGATGGATGTTTTCGAATGTAATTTAATTTAAAACGTAGAAAATAAATAGTTCTTCATTTAGGTTAAGTTTCAGACATCCATTGGTTTCTTAGAAAACTTCAACTATATCTGACGACCCTGCATAGGTACCTATCTGTTTTGCTGACTGTACTTTCTTAGTTTATCTTGGACATCACTGACATCGGTGAAGGAAAACATCGTGAGGAAATGGACTTATAATCTATATAAGCTTGAGCAAGCGCGGTGATTTATGCTCGTGCCTTCTCTGCATGAGAAGAGAACTTTACCCTGCAATGGGACAGTAATAGGTTGATATTATTACATAACGATTGAAATCAATGTTATTTATATTTACATTTTACTTTTTAAACGTTTGTTTGTTAATGTAAACTCTATTGGGAATAAATTAAATCAGTAATTTGTTGACAGAGAATAACAAACAAATGGAGTGGTAGTGTATGGATTGATTGAGTAAAATATACCACCTCCACTCCTTTTGAAGGTAAATACATATAATATTATGTTATTAGATGGCAATAAGTTGACGACCTATATACCCCCGCTGCTTGTATATGGGAGCATTTTAGATAAATTGTGTTACAGTTAAATTCGACAGCATTTTAGCTTCAATTTTTCCATAGAAACAGAGATTTCCAATTTTTTTTTTAAATAATATATTTCAAAAATGTACTCAACTAACTTTTTATTTATTTTATTTCAATAATTTTAGGAAAACTTACAGCTGATCTTATACAATAGTTTGGTTGTGGATAATATTTAAAAGGCCAATTACAAGTTAGACATGTTGAGAGGATGAGTGAAAGACGATTAACAAAAGGTATTTATATGGCAGAGGTGAGTGGCAACGCAGGAAGGGGTCGCCTTAGGAAGACCTACACTGACCTTATTGGTGAGGTTCTTCAGAAAGGTCAGGTGCGGAGTACTCGTAACCGGCGTGCTTGTATGACGAGATGTATGAACGTAGATGAGGCGAAAGAGTATGTAAGGATCGTAGCTGGTGGCGTTCTGTGGTTTCTGCCTACCCCCATGGGAAAAAGGCGGGAGTTTATGTATGTATGTACAAGTTAGACCTATGTTTAGACCTATGTCTCCTGCTTATGTGTTGGAAGTTTCATCAAAATCGGTTCATTAAAGACTTGAAAGTTTGTATGAAATGCCGTAAGATACTGGGCGTTAGTGACAGGTTGGCAAAAACTGAAACTGTAGTTTCAGACCACGATTTGTGATTGAAAATCGTTGGAATTTTTCTCCGGAAAATTCTCAAAATTAAAAGAACCGAACGAAACTTTAAAAACTATTTAAAGTTTCGTTCGGTACAGCTCTAGCAGAGGACATCGCACCGATGCGGCGACGCCGGGCGGCGCGTGTTTTTTGTGCCTAAACCTACATAGCTTAAATGTAGGTACCTAGAATTATTTTTGTTGTGTTTACATTGCCGAGTTAAGTTTTTATTGTTTTTAGGGTTCGGTACCTCAAAAGGTAAAAACGGAACCCTTATAGGATCACTTTGTTGTCCGTCTGTCTGTCTGTCTGTCTGTCTGTCAAGACCTTTTTTCTCAGGAACGCGTGGAGGTATCAAGCTGAAATTCATATCAAATACTCAAGTCTATGGTCTCTTGGAGCTGTGAAAAAATCAAACTTCTAAGTCAACGCGATCAAAAGATACTCCCGTTTATGCCGCAAATTTTCGACACTCGCAAGGGAATCAAAACCTACAGGGTACTTCCCGTGAACTCAGAATCTTGAAATTTGGTATGAAGCAACGTCTTATAGCAGAGATATAGGAAAAATTGCGAAAAGTATAAATTTTTAGTTACATCATATAATAAAAATATTTTTAATAATTTTAAACTTACTACCCCTTTCCTCATGAACGCGTAGTGGTATTATATTGAAATTCATATCAAATACTCAAATCTATAATACCTTTAAGCTGTAACAAAATCAAACTTCTATGTCAACGCAATCAAAAGAAACAGGAATTAAAACCGCATATTTTGAAACTCGCCACTACTCGCAAGGGAATCAAAACCTACAGGGTACTTCCCGTGAACTCAGAATCTTGAAATTTGGTACGAAGCAACGTCTTATAACACAGATAAAGGAAAAATTGCGAAAAGCATAAATTTTTAGTTACATCATATAATAAAAATATTTTTAATAATTTTAAACTTATTACCCCTTTACTCATGAACGCGTAGTGGTATTATATTGAAATTCTTAACAAATACTCAAGTCTATAATATCTTTAAGCTGTAACAAAATCAAACTTCTACGTCAACGCAATCAAAAGATACAGCAATTAAAGCCGCATATTTTGAAACTCGCAACTACTCGCAAGGGAATCAAAACCTAAAGGATACTTCCAGACGACCTGGAATCTTGAAATTTGGCATGAAGCAACGTTATAAAGTACACATGTAGGAAAAATTCCGAAAATCTTAAATTTTTAGTTACATCACATAGTATATTTTTTTTAATAATCATAAACTTACTAGCTGACCCAGCAAACGTTGTTCAGCGATTAAAAAAAAAAAACAGATGTTGGCCGATTCTCAGACCTACCCGATATGCACACAAAATTTCATGCAAATCGGTTCAGCCGTTTCGGAGGAGTTTGGAAACAAACACCGCAACACGAGAATTTTATATATTAGACTTGCTGACCCAGCAAACGTTGTTATGCGATTAACAAAAAAAAATAAAAAAATAGATTTTGGCCGATTCTCAGACCTACCCGATATGCACACAAAATTTCATGCAAATTGGTTCAGCCATTTCGGAGGAGACTTTTACTTATATACCTACAGGTTTGTACGGAACCCTCGGTGCGCGAGTCTGACTCGCACTTGGCCGGTTTTTTTTTTCATTAAATTTATGTTTAGAGGCCTGGACTTGGTACTTACATATCAATATATCACGAATCAAGTGAAAAATCGGTCGAAAATTTTGAGAATTTTCCGGAGAAAAATTCCAACGATTTTCAATCACAAATCGTGGTCTGAAACTACAGTTTCAGTTTTTGCCAACCTGTCACTAACGCCGAGTATAAATGCTCTTAACACAGCATATTATTTCTTCCCGTTTTTGTGTTTCCGTGGGATAATTTTGAACTGGGTAATTCTGAAGTCTCCACAGACAAAGTCGCGAACAGAAGCCAGTTGTTTATATAAAAGTTGAGTGCTCTGTTTGTTTTACTTCTCCATGTCCGAATGACATCGAGTTTCGCACAATGCTACGAATACAAAATGTATTTTAAAATACCAACAGTATCCCCTGGGCATGCGCACTGTGTACTAACTAAAACAAAAGTTATTTCGTTTTCAACTCGGAGTATGTGACTCGATCATATTGTATTTTTGTGGAATAGTGATTGACATATTGTGTGTGTTTGTTTGGAAGTGTCTCTAAGGATTGTTAAGAGAGAGAGATTTTTGGAAAATAAGGTACAGTAAGCGGTCATAGTGCAGTAGTATGCTAAGGATTGAATTGCTGTGAACACGCGGAACGGGCCGTATCTTTATCTGTGTGTTTCAGTGATGTTTTTTTTTTAGGTGGTAAAAATCATCAAATGACTCCTTCCGCCCTGGGTGGGGCGGAAAGGACTGTCAGACTTTTACTGACTAAAAAACCACCCTGTTCCTTCTGTTGTCCTTTACGTTCCGGGGCCACGGTATCCTGTTAAGACGTCCCGCAACCCCGGTTCAGTGATGTTAATATATCCGTGGTAATCCACAGCACCTACGCACACCTCGGAATTCACACATAGCGTCGGAAGGGCGTAAGTTAAACCGAAGTGTCAATCTTTGCTTTGTGAGATTGCTACTCCATTTATGACCGCTACTTTACCTATTAGAAGAAACTACCGTTGTCACACTGCGAGCCTCGCTGTGCGAAAGGGACAACTGCAAATCCGACTGAACAGCCTGAGTAAAAAGTCATAATTCTGGGGTTGAACCCTAGAATTATGACTTTTTACTCAGGCTCTTGCCTATTTTCTTCTCTAATATTGATTGCCCGCGACTTCACGTAAATTTTGGTTAAATAAAAAGTAACACCAGTATATTTTGCACCTGCAATGTTATTTCTTCACTACCTTTGGTTGACTGTCAGAGAATGCCTAAGGCATTAAGTCCGCCTCAAGTACTTTTTTGTTGCATAAAGTTTAAATAAATAAATAAATAATTAAAAAAATAAAATAAAAAGTAGCCTCTATTTCTTTTCTTGGGGTTCTAACTTACCACGTACGGAATTTCATCAAAATCGATTCAGTGGTTTAGTCGTGAATTGTTATCTAAAAGCTTTTTATATTTTTTCCATGTATTTTTACCGCTCGTACTTTCGATACAAATAAATTAAACGAATCATTCTCTTAAATTAAAAAGAATAATTTAACATTAAAAATGCAGCCAGCTCCAATATCAATTTTAAATGTCATTGCTTTTCTGAATAATTTATTGCAACCGTATGCATACCCGATCAGATATTATCGACAGCTGTGATTATCGATATAATGGATATTTTTTACACGGCAATCGTATTTCAGCAATGAATGTAATAAACATAAATTATGTTGACGACATGTAAAATGTTATTGAGTGTTGATTTTTAAGTTTAGATTTTATTTCTAAAATAGCAGTTTTAGAACCTCAGCACACGGCGTATTTTAAACGCGCAGACGACTCGCGTTTTAATCGGTATCTACGGCGCAGATAACGCGTGTTCTTGAAATTGTCTTGAAACGCAAGTCGTCTGCGCGTTTAAAATACGCCGTGTGCTGAGGCCCTTAGATGTAGAAACTGATACTCTTAACAAAACCACATTTACATACAAAATCCATCGTCTACAGCTCACTAAGACCCATTACACGTCCGACCAAAAAAACTACATCACACCTAAACATTTACAAAACGTGTAGCTGTGTACAAGTTAGTGTTAAACTCTCATATCTCACTCCCGTGGGACTGCTACACAGTGTAATTGCCTCCTTTACCTCCGAGGTGCCTCCGGGAACCTGCGAGAGGTCACGTAACTAAGATTTATGCGGTTGCTTATGCTTTGAGGTACGAAATTCTGCTACGGTGGCTCGCTAGGGGTCAAGGTTGAGATGGAGGAAAGACAGAAGGTGAAAATGTGTTTTTAGATTGGTTTTGGTGTGTGAGTTGTCCCAAGATATTTATTTATTTTATTTATTTATTTATCTAAACTAATATTTAGATAAAGATTTGTATTTTAATTTTGTAATTGATATACTCAAAAACTATTTACCAGATTTTGAAAGTTCTTTTACCAATGTATAGCTACACTATCAGCGATTAACATAGGATTATTAAAAAAAATATAGGTTTCCGTATAAAAATTCATACGAGTTTGTGAATGACTGATAATTTTATTTTAATCAGTGTCATTGCAGATAATTTTTATTTTTATTTTTTGTCCCACCGTAAATGTAGTTCATATTCAAAAATACTTATACTGCTGGATGCGAACAGCGCAGGACCGGTTATTGTGGTTGTCTTTAGGCTTTAGGCTCCTAAAGCCAACCACAATGACCAGTCCTGCCTATGTCCAGGAATGGACATTATTCGGCTGATATGATAATGACGACGAAGAGTACTCTCATTTCCTGAAACATAGTCCGTAAAATGAAAGCCAGTTTTTTTAACACCACACAAACTCAACCTTCTCTTAACCTCCTGCCAAACGCCATTCCTTGCCCAAGATTTTGTTCAAGTCAGCGTCCGCAATAAAAGTACCTAACGGGAATGAAGAATCCCCACAGTAACTAATCCGGGCCGTCCGGGCAACGTGTCGGAACCGTGTCGGAAATACGGTTAATCCCCACTACTGTACTGCCGGTTGTCAGGCGGATTATCCGACAAGTGTTCTTTAAAATTGTCAGTGAGATTTGGAATAAAATATGATGTTCGAAGATTTGTTTTGTAGATAAAAGGGATAGAAGGATTTTTGTAGATATAAAAGAATCTGGTAGTAAGAGGGTTAGATATTAGAATAAGGGTCAGTTCACACCGAGACGCGACGCGACGTGACGATACTGGAAGAGACCAGTGATTACGTGCTGCACCGCGCGCCGCCGCGCCGCGAGACGCATCGCAACGTCGCCGCTCTTGCACGCCGCGCGTACCGGCCGATTCACCGTTGCGTCGCGATGCGTCGCTCTACGCCGCGAGGCATCACGAGGCTTGGTGCTGCGTGGTGTAACGTATTCTAAATTCTCACAATGAGATGTGTATCTTTTCGTGTAGAAAATAAAGTTATATTTTGAGTCGCTCTGTTAAAGTGTGCACGCAGCGTCGCGTCGCGTCTCGGTGTGAGCTGACGCTTAGTTAGAAACTAGCTTCAAAGTTCGTCAAAGTTAATATAATTATCCCACGGAAACCATACATTTCTCCGGGATAAAAGTCGCATAAATGCTATTCCAGACTAAAATCTATCTCTGTGCCTTTTATCAGATCCGTTCAGCCGTTCTGGCTTGAAAGAGAAGACTAATGTAATGTTTACATAACGTTAAAGTAATTAAGTAATTATATAAGTATGTATATCAGTTGTCTGGTTACCATAACACAAGCTCTACTTAGCTTGGGATCAGATGGCCGTGTGTGAGTTGTCCCAAGATATTATTATTATTATTATTTCATTAAAATAGGTACTTTTGTTTTGTCAAGGAGTCGGTCAGTTAGTCCGAAACCTGAAGCTAGTTGCTCGTTCCAAAACGGAGGTAATAGGCCTCTATGGAGAAGAACGAGCAAGAAACTCCACGGCACTCTTTTAAATTAGGTTTTTACAAAATCCTGGTTACATTATTCTTAGGGCAGAGGTGTACCCATTAGTACACCCACATTACGCCAGTTATGTTTAAGTCCCATACAATAGGGGGCAAACCTATTATCAACCAGGCACGAATCCAGAATTTTGATAAAAGCACAGTGTAAACATTCATTTGAGTTTAGTAAAAAAAAAACTGTTATTTTGATATTACAAACAAACACTTAAATTTTATTTATTTGTACAGGTATTATATATGAATACACAAATCGCCAGCATAGATTAATTGAATGTCAATCAACGTGTATGCTCGGCACTCGAGTCCATAACCACTCTAGGAATTATTGCATGAATGTTCACCAGACGCGTCGGGGCAGACGCTAGCTCGAATTACTGGCAACCACTAACACCTCGTGTATGTATCGATAATTGGATAGGTAACACCGTAGGGTTTAGGCAGAGGTGTACCCATTAGTACACCCACATTCCGCCAGTTATGTTTAAGTCCCATGTAATAAACCGGGCACAAATCCAGACTCCGAGGCTGCTACTGAGAAATTCCTGATGGAAAAACCCAATAACACTTTGCCCGACCTGGGAATCGAACCCAAGACCTCATGCTCAGCAGTCGTGCTTTGCGACCGCTAGACCAACGAGGCAGTCACCAACAAAACACCACGATACGATAGGTAACACCATGAACAAATATTTGATTAAGAATCGAGGAAGAGTGCTAGGTATGTATATTTACATGCTTAGTTTCATTTGTAGTGTATTTTTCGGTTTTCTTCTTATAAAATGTCACAGGGCACGTGCCAGTACTTTTGACGTTTAGCTCAATCATCACTGATATTGGTGAAGAAAAAGATGGTGGGGAAACCTGGTTTATAAAAAGTCTGAATTCGCCAATCCGCTTTGAGCAATCGTGTTGATCAATGCTCAATACTCAATATCTTTATTGCTTCTACCTATTTTATTCTTTATTAACCTACTTTATTCTCCTTTATTGCTCATACCTTCATTACCTTGTAGTAGGACGACACTCTAATTATGTAACTCGCTTATAATCACAATTATCGTCATTCTTCTGTTTTTAGATTCGTAGGTATGTGGATTACGAATCTACATAATGGTTGATTGCTCGGTAGCAATTAACCCTTTTTTTGAAGTAGATTCGAAAACATTTTTGAACTTTGCCAACCCAGTGGTTTGAAAAATTCATCTGCTTGACAACGTAAATGATCTAATTAATATTATTGAATGGTCAAAAGTTGCTTAAAATGAAAACCGGTCAATTGGGAGTTGGACCACCTTAGAAGATTGAAAACAGTATTTCCATTATTATAGTATCGAGTCAAAAACGCGAAAAAAAAGGTCTCTTGTATTGCGACCTACTTTAATTGTTGACTTTTATTTATTTTTACAAGCTTTTATTTAGCTTGCTCTGTCCATATGTAACTTGTCCTTTCAAAACTTGCAAACCATTTTTCGACCATCTGTTGGTATCCGATTGAGCTGAAATTTTGCATACACAATACAATGTCCAATACTTAATATTGTAATAATTTCATTATGGCCGCCCTCCCAAGATGGCGGATTAGATATTTTTTCTCAATCCCCATGATATGGGTATCAAATGAAAGGGCTTGAAGAGTAGAAAACGATAGAGTTAGTAACATCACACTAAAAAGCTTATTTTCAAAAAGATTTTTTTACCATCAATTTATTATTATTTGTTGGTACAGCGGCAATAGAAATACACATTCTGTTCAAACAACTCTCTAGTTATTACGGTTCATGAGATACAGCCCACTGTCAGACGAACAGACAGACAGCGGAGGCTTAGTAACAGCGTCCCATTAGCCCTTAACAGAGAAACTAAACCTAACTAAATTCTAGCACCCTTTTTTTAAGGTTGTTAAAATCATCAAATGACTCCTTCCGCCCTAGGTTTGGCGGAAGGGACTGTCAGACTTTTACTGACTAAAAAACCACCCTGTTCCTTCTGTTGCCCTTTACGTTCCGGGGCCACGGTATCCTGTTAAGACGTCCTGCAACCCCGGCAGGCGTTTGGCCCTGTTGGGGCCCCGTCCCTGTGCTGACAGCTCTTTGAGGCGCGCGTGAAACTGAACGTGCCGTCCACCCGGGCCTGGTCCTTGATCGGACGGCGAGCTACCCATCACTCGTCGTCCTCAAGCCAGCGCAATTCTAGCACCCTACATCGAAAATTGCGCACAATTCTCAACACAAAAGTAATTCTAATATAGTTATAAATTATATAGGTAGGATCCATTTTACGGCCCATACAGTGATAAAGTTTCTAGGGTAGTATAAATCTCGTATCGTGAGGAAGAAGTTTTTACGTCTGTTAGGAAGCGATAGTGAAGGAAAGTTGTCGAGTGTCTACGGAAGAATTGGATGGCTCTTAAGGAAACATTGACAGCTTCAAGAAAAACTACCTATATATAAGTACTAGCGAAGTACTGTCGAACAAACTATTTGATTTACAGACAACAATAATTATTTTTATTTATCTATACTAATATTATAAAGAGGTAACATTTGTTTGTAAGTTTGTATGTAGGGGGTAATCTCCGGATCTACAGAACCGATTTTTAAAATTCTTTCACAAATTGGAAGCTACGTTATCACTGAGTGCTATAGGCTATATTTTATTATCAAAAAATTAGGGATCCGTGAGAAAAATCGAGAACGAAGTCGCGGGGAGAGTGCTAGTATTACATAATTTTATTTTAGGAAATCTTAGGGACCGCCTCCACGAGCGAGAGAATCGCGGCAATGTTATCGTCGTGCCATGTATTTCTTTATACTCTCTTAACACGTGTAGGTCTACACTCGACGATGTTATCGCGGCGATGCGACGAGTGGCTAAGAGCGAGTGAAACGTCATAGCATCGCCGCGCGCCTGTTGCTGAGGTCTTGAGTTCGATTCCCACGTCGGGAAAAGTGTTATTGAGTTTTTCCATCAGGAATTTTTCAGTAGTAGCCTCGGAGTCTGGATTTGTGCCCGGTTGATGGCAATAGGCTTGCCCCCTATCATATGGGACTTAAACATAACTGGCGAAATGTGGGTGTACTATAATAATGGGTACACCTCTGCCTAACCCTTCAAGGATTAGAGGCGTGATGTTACGTTTACAATATGTTTATTTTCGATAACTTTTCGTTAAGTTATGCATGCATTGGTAATTACTGGAGTATGTAATCCTAATGAAAAGACCCAATGACACTGCTTGACCAGGAAATCGAACCCAGAACTTCAAGCTCAGCAGTTGCCCTTGCAACCACATGACCAACGATGCAATTAAACAGGGACCAATAAGTCCATCAAAAAAACCATAATTTTAGATTACTTTTTCTTTTTCGCTTCAAAATGAGAACAAGGAAATACTCTTGCGCAACCCCAACCTCGCGCCCTAGAAAACCACAAAGGCTGCCAATAAAAGCCTGTAGATCATATTATAGCACATAAAAGCTTCTGTTATTGCCCGTCATAAAATTAATATGTCCCAAGTTATACTAGGTAAATTGTGAGCCCTTACACATTTTATTTCCATTCTTTTTATGGCCCTAACACTATAGTGAGATTTTCTTTTTTATTGTTATTTTGCACCTTATTATACCTTGGTATAGGGTTCATTAAAAGAGCTCCTGGAAGTGACTATAAAACTAGTCTCTCATTGGTTTAGCGGTTGGACTGCTGGGATTTAGGAGGTTAAAGCACGTGAGTGTTAACGTATAAGTATTAGAGTCGATTTTTGAATGGAAAATGCGCCAATTTTATATGAGAAACACAAATTACGGTTATCACTCATTATGAAGCACGGCTCTGATACAGAAAAAAATGCCACTGTCAGTGCCATTCAAGTTAAGGATTTAAATGGTGTGCGTTTAAATATTTTTTATAATGACAAGATAAAAAAGGTGACAGCTCACGGGCGGCGTGCTAGCAGGTTACGGTTGGATTTTTAGAGGCAATGTCAGGTCGTGTAATCCCCTAAGGGTTAGGCAGAGGTGTGCCCAGTAGTACACCCACATTTCGCCAGTTATGTTTTAAGTCCCATGTAATAGGGGGCGAGCCTATTGCCATCAACCGGGCGCAAATCCAGACTCAGAGGCTGCTACTGAGAAATTCCTGAAGGAAAACCCAATAACACTTTGCCCGATCTGGGTATCGAATCCAAGACCTCATGCTCAGCAGTCGCGCTTTACGACTACTAGACCAACGAGGCAGTCAAAAAGGCTACAGTCGAAAAAAAGTTTGTCTATGATTCTATTAATTTCGCAAAAAGTCTTTACCATTTCGTTACACACATACATATATAAACTCACGCCTTTTCCCATGGGGGTAGGCAGAAACCACAGAACGCCACCTGCTACGATCCTTACATACTCCTTTCGCCTCATCTATGTTCATACATCTCGTCATACAAGCACGCCGGTTTCGATTTCGTTAGTCAATCGAAAAAGTCCAACAGCCTCTTTCGACTTTAAATTCTTCAATGACACGACAAACACATTTAAATATCTCTCCCAGAGTAGTCGAGTACAAAGTGCACGACTTGTATCCAGTCTCATCCCTTTCAAGTTAATATTAATCCTACCCCTTAATACCTGGGATACATAAAGCGGATTCTTTATTTGTATACCACATATTTGTTTAAATGAATCACAGGTATTACATGAGGTGGGGACCGCTAAAAATGCTGAATTTCAATCCCACTCGGGTTTCGGTCGGCATTCCGATCATTCACGAAGTTTCAGTACACGAAAACGGGTTTCGGATTACAGAAATAAGGGATATGGTAATTGGTGAGTTTGGAATTGGAATCCTACGAATTAATAGTAGTAGATTCTTAAACTTAAACGCGAAAGTTTGTATGAATGAATGTTTTTAAGGAGTTTGCCCCACTACCCAACACCGTGCCATACCATGATCGTGCTAGGAACGTGTCATGCAAAAACATATTCTTTGTAATGAAAAGTATGAGACTGTGCCCGCTCTGTAGACTGTTCCGTCACTGACCAACATAATTATGATAATTTGTATACGTTTGATTTAATCTTAAGTATGCGCGGACGAAATCACGGACGGAATTCCATAATCTATAGGGCTAGTAATGCTATAAAATTGAAATATTGATTACTATTTATAACATTGTCATATAATATGATTCTACCTACTATCTTCTATTATTTTCTTCTATCTATTCTTCCTACGTGCATTCCTCCTAAATAAAACTTACGACGAGACTGAAAAGTACTTACTGACACTTATTTGAAAGTAAACCTATTTCCTATTATTCCAATCATTCAAATCCTTACACACACTCACAACTACACACACCCCTACACACATACACACGCACGCCCTCACCACACCAAATAGTCATCACTTTGTTGTTCTTTATTTTAATTTTAAGTTTTTTTTTACTTTTGTGTTTTGTTTTATTAAATATTATAATGTCATACGTTTTATACATGATAACATGATTATTTGATACTCAAATAGGGAGTTGAAACTGTATCTCCTAAATACAGATTACTCAGTAATCTAGCTAGGAGAAAGGTGATTCACCCAACAATTCACTGTACCTACATCATGTAATTGAAAATGCACTCTTTATAAGCCCCTAATGTACTACACACCTTTATGTATGTACCTTAAATAAATTTATTATTATTATTATTAAAAATATGATTCTGTGTAAATATTGTGAAACTATAATTTTAAAAGAGTTGGTATGTACTTATATAATAATAAATAAAAAGGAGATGGACACACAGAGCAAGTAAAAAATGATTCCATGATAGTTCCAGAGTTTACAAGTAGGCCAGCAGTGATCATATTTGTATGTCGAGTTCGTGAGTTGTTAGAATACTGTGGTACATAGTTTTGGTGGCAAACTATGTATTATGATTTACTGTTGCTATGGAGCTGCGGTATGTAGTAGCCGAAATTTTGAAGGAGCTAGCGTTTTGTTACTGTAGCGCTAGTGTCGTGTGTGAATACTAAGGGCTTTTGACTGCCATGCTGCCCGATACGATTAAGGATAATCTGAATAGCAATCGATAACACTATTCTAGAAAATTTTCAGTCAAATGAATATTGTTCTTGTTTTATACTTTTCAGTGCGCGATTTTGTCGTAGTCGGGTTTTAGTTATTTTTAACTTATTTTTTATTTACACTGTTTTGGGGGTTATATTATTAAATAATAAAAGCAAAGTAGCGAGTGAATTTCAAATGTACTCATTAGGCCTTTTCATTTGATATCCATGTTGACACTGTTAAAAACAGGCAAAGTAGCTAGTAAAAGCTATATAATGTATATATATTTCAAATGTGCTCATCAAGCCCTTTAATTTGATTCCCATGTCGATACTGTGGGAAAAAATTTTTTTTTTTCGGTAACGACTTCACATCCCCTAGAGGGCGCCATATTGGATTTGGTGATACGTCACCTACCCTATAACCAGCGGACAACTGAGACGCTTCTAACGACACCTCATTTGCCATGTAATGATAAGTAGTTTAGAAGTTCTGAGGGAACAAACAAACATGCAAACATACATATATACATACATACCGGTCAAAATCATAACCCTCCTTTTGGCTTTTCCGTAGTCGGGTAAAAAAAAACATCTTTTGCATTAGAGTCACCACGCAAAGTCAAAGTCAAATCATTTATTTTAATTAGTCCATTACCAGGCAATTTTGAACGTCACCAACAAGAGAAAAAGATCTAGTATGTGATCTAGTTACCCGTTCCAAAAGATGGTTTCATATGGAGAAGAATGGGCAAAAAACTCCATACGTACTCGTTTTAAAAATCAATGTTTTACAATGTCTATTCAATTGAACCCTTAACTAGCCACCCGGCACTCCAAATCACCGTTCCAGCTTCAAAATCTATAAATAAAACGAACTCAAAGTTTCAGAACTTCTAGTTCAACATCACCCAGCGTCCCAGTGCCACTAAATTAAGAAAGGTGTAGTGAAATTTATAGTACAGGAGCTAAGCTAACAAGTTAAGTGATGGTGCGTGCAGCTCTTAAAACTTGCTCCAGGACTGTGGGTAATAGGATTATCTGGCTCCCCGACTATGTTAGTACGAATTCTGTAGTTCTGATAGAGATCATGGCTGGAATGTTTAAGAGATTGCTGTGTTTGTTTGTGGTTTGTTTATATGGTATGTTGGTAGATATGTTAGAGGTTTTGTGTTGCAGTTTTTTGCAAGACTAGCTTTTGCTCGCGACTTCCAATCCATTAGGGAACTGGGCAAAAAAGAATTATGCTTTTCTAAAATAACTATAAGAATAAGCTATCTGCCAGTGTAAGTCCCATCAAAATCGATATAGCCACATCATAACATAACATCACACCTGTAATCCCCGAAGGGTTATGCAGAGGTGTACCCATTATCACACCCACATTTCGCCAGTTATTGTTTGAGTCCCATGTGGCGAGTCTATTGCCTTTAACCGGGCACTAATTCAGGCTCCCAGGCAGCTACTGAGGTATTCCTGATGGAAAAATCCAAAACACTGCCTGATCTGGGAATCGAACCCATGCATCGTTGTTCAAAATTACAGTCATGTTAAAATTACATAGGTCTGGCCACTTTGGGACCTATGAACAATTAGCTCTGTGTAAAAAAAAGTAACAGTCCTTTTACAGAAACCTTACCTACATGAAACCTCACTGAGACTCAATGTTTAATTTTGTTTTGAACATTAACCTAAATATTCTCATTTTCCCAGCTGTTCGTAAAAAATAATTTTTAAGGTCAAAAAGTCTGTTAGGATTTCATTTAATTTACTTATTTGGATATCCTACCTACCCGAATAAATATTAATTCTGCTAATTTATAAGTAAATTGATGTAATAAGAAAATTGTGTAATACTTAAAAAAAAAAACATCTGATCATACATTTTCCAGACTTTGGGGAACACAAATGTATTGATAAGCAATTATTTTTTGTAATTTCAGGGTTCGTTCTGTAATAAAAGTTGTTCATAATGATGTGTACGGTCAATCAAACTATTTGCTTTACAGACCATCTAGACACACGGCAGCGTGTCAATTCAAGTTCTAGCTAACGGAACTGGCGAGCCGCACCGTGTGCTACACGAATCATTTGAAGCCACTTTTGACCCCCTCATAACACAAAAACCATCAAAATAAATCAAGAACTAGTCAAGTCAGACCTTAGGCTTCAATATATTATCCTAAGTTATTGACTATTAAACTTGGATCCCATTTGGATCTCACTTCTTTTGTCGTTGAAGTCAACAACCAAGGCATATATCATAATATTGAACTTGGCTCTTATTTCACATTTATGTTTTTGATGAGTAATAATTATTCTGCTACATAGCCAATCATTGTTATTTTCTGTTCACTTTATAAGCTTGGTGTCTAGTAATTTCGAAACCTATTTAGCCTGATTTAAAATAAATTGATACACTCCATTGTTTAAAAGTAGTTGTGAGTTAGCTGCCTAGATACCAAATCGCTTTAAAAAGTATACAATGACCTCATTTCAGGTTTCTGGTAAACAAAAAATAAGGTTGTATTATTACATTATTTAGGTACAGTTACCGGCACGTAAGTTGGCAAGAGTTTTTGTAATGGGGGAAGTTTGCGCACGCACAATTTCATACATTTTTATATGCGCGAACTTCCCCCACTACGAAAATCTCTTGCCAAGTTACGTGCCGGTAACTGTACATGATACTTTTACTTCTGAGCAAATGAACTAGAGTTTCTCAATCTAGAGCTATGTCGATTACCATAGTTTCTCTGCAGAACCCCTCATTTCTGCGGGAAACCGCTGAATGCAGGCAGTTCATGATCGGTCCTTGTGACGATCTTTAGTGGAGGCCTATATCCAGCAGTGGCCGTCTTTGAAAATTATTCTAAGCAACTATTTATATTAGCGTGAGTATTACCTCTGCTATCGACTATCTGACTACCCCAGTTTTAGACGATTGTCGTGAATCAAATTCATGAAGATTACTATGTGTCTGTTCTGTTGATTTCGGAATCCTCTCAAATCTAGGCGACAGATTGGCTTTACAAATTCTAACACGTTAAGACTTGAGGCTTCGACGAGCTTCATCTAGGATTCTCTGTGTTCTCTCTACTAACAATCTATCTTAGAACCAAACATAAATAAATACTGTTACTAACGCATTTTAATTTTATTTAATGTTGTGTGTCGTACATCTTTACATAACATAACATCACACTTGTAATCCCCGAGGGGTTAGGCAGAGGTGTACCCATTAGTACACCCACATTTCGCTAGTTATGTTTAAGTCCCATGTAATAGGGGGCGAGCCTATTGCCATCAACCGGGTACAAATCCAGACTCCGAGGCTGCTTCTGAGAAATTCCTGATTGAAAAACCCAATAACACTTTGCCCGACCTGGGAATCGAACCCAAGACCTCATGCTCAGTAGTCGCGCTTTGTGACCACTAGACCAACAAGAATTAGCAGTAATCCAAAACGTAACTAAACGCGGGTAAAACCACGGGGTATAGTATAGCTAGAAGTTGTCATTACAAGTGTTTCAACATCTTCGTGTATTGAAGCCTATTGCCATCAACCGGGCATCTTTACATAGTATAAAACAAAACTTCCCCCGTCTGTACGCCTCGATCTTTTAAACTACGAAACGGATTTTAATGCGGTCTTCATCGCTGATTTAAGAGGAAGGTTTATGTATCTACATTGCACCCGAAGCAGGGGCGAGTCGCTAATACTTTATAATACAGTACTAGCTTTTGCCCGCGACTTCGTCCGCGTATATGTCGGTTATCGCGGACGCAGACGAAGTCAAAGTCGAAGTCGAATAAAAAGTAGCCTATGTCCTTTGTTGGGGTTCACACTTACCCTGTACCAAATTTCACACAAATCGGTTCAGTAGTTTAGGCGTGAAGAAAAGACAGACAGACAGACAGACAGAAAGACAGACAGACAGAGTTACTTTCGCATTTATAATATTAGTTAGGATTGTACGCTATATCGGGTAAAAGAATTTTCTAGTACTTTATTGCCCTCATAAATATTATTTAGCAAAATGTTTTCGAAAGTTATATTTAATTCTTTACAAAAAGATATTATGCGGTTTTTTGCGTGTAACGGACTGAATCACATCGATAAAGCTTGTACCGTAGGTAATACCACGGTAATATTATAATCAGTACTCCAACTTCATACAAACGGACGAAATGCGAGCTATATACCTACGCGCCTCGATCTCGGGGTGCGCTCGCGGCGCAGACAGTCACGGCTGTACCGCAATGTCGGTGTAATGACGGTGTGTTGTTTTTTAACCGCGAATAACCGATTTTTTCTCTAAAAATCTTGATTAATATGACGAGTAGAAAATATTGTGCTGTTTTTGGTTGCATGAATTCGCTAGCCGCGTGGCGCGTAGTATAATATGATAATGTTATAAGTACTTATAATATTAGTAAGGTTATACTTATAACATTTAACGTTTACACTCGTAATAAATGGTAACCTAGCTAGTAATGGTAAAGTTAGATGAATTTGAACCTTCTGCAATTAGCAGTAGATAACATATTCTATACGTACGAGCTTAATGAGTAAGAACGACTTGTTCAAGGAGGCCAATATTATAGAATACAGTGTGATACAGTTAAGCCAATTTGATCTTTAATACGTAAAGTTAGGGTAGGTAATTTTTTGAATACTGTTTTATCACATAATGGACTTGTTAATTACAACTGTATTTGATGAAACAATTTGGTCTACAAAATGGTTCGAGTTCAAAACTAAATTTACATTTTTTGTGGCTTTTTGTTTACAATATTTATTTACCTATGTTTTTTAAATTTTAACATTATTTGTATTAAATTAAAATAGTTAATTTAAATAAACTAAAAAAAATAATATAATATTTACATTCACAAAACTAGAAAGAAACTCAAGTAGGTTGATGAAATTTAAATACTATAGGCGGCGGGCAGCCCTAACGCGTGAGTAGGTACAGCGAAAAAGTAGGCATTTAATTCAAGGTTACGGCCGAGTCCAATTACTGGTAGTATATTTATACTGTGGTAATACTTTCAGATGTTGTACTGTATTTATTTACCAAAGTAAATAGGTATACTCTATTTGCTTAAAAATGATAGCATACTTACACTTACTTATAGTCGTATACAAGCATCAAAGCATGTAGGTATTATGCAGAGGCCATTTTGTGACTCAAGTCTGCAGCTCTATTACACCAATAGGGTAGATGACATCACTAACCAATAATACCAAGACATAACTTCTCTAAAGAAACACTTTATTTTAGCCCTGATAACCCAATTCATTTTCAATTAACTGTCTGTTTTGATTTTTTATTGCTTTCTAATTTATAAATAGTTAGTCAATTGAGTCTACTCAAAAGTGACGTCATAGTTATTTACACCATACAAAATCTATGGGAGAATAGCGTTTTGACAGGTTAGAAAAAGTACGTCAGTTGATTGGTGGTGTCATCTACCCTATTAGTATTACCAAATAATTCTAGAGTGAAACGAATTTTTTGAATTCAAAAATCGAATCGAATTTACGTTACATTTATTTCGCACGCTTTTGCTAAGGCCTCAGGTCGTTGCACTCAAAGCCGAGAGCATTTCAGTAGCCAGCCATGGTTTATTAAAAAAAAGGTGAAAGCCTTCGAGTCCCTTCTCACGTATAATTAAAATAGGCGCCATTAAGGGAACTTGCTTTCACTCTATTTGATAGTGGGGGCTCGGTTAGGGATCCTTTTGGGAATGTGTGAGTGTTTTATTTAATTTGAGAGCCGTTTCCGGGTTTGTGTACTTATTTTTCTGTTGCTTTTATTGGTTTAAGAATTTATATTAAACATCATGACTGACTGGCCTCGGTGGTCTAGTGGTTTGGGTTTCAGGTCGTGAAAAGTGTTATTGGGTTTTTCCATCAGGAATTTCTCAGTAGCAGCCTCGGAGTCTAAAGTGCCCAATAGGGAATATGCATGGATTTTTTAAATAATTTTAATTCACTGTTTACACCATTATAACATTGTAAAAAAATAAATTACTGTTTAAAAATGCTTTAATTAAGTTTAAAAAAATAATTAAAATAGTAAAATATTTGAACCAAATTTAAATTACATGCATATTCCCTATTGATGGCAATAGGCTCGCCCTCTATTACATGGGACTAAACATAACTGGCGAAATGTGGGCGTACTAATGGGTACACCTCTGCCTAACCTTTCGGGGATTACAAGCGTGATCTTCTCAACTTATCAGAAAGCTAGGTTGTGAAGCCGATTAATGTTTTCTTTTGATTGTTACAGGTAAACATTATAAATTTATAACACATTACAAACCGCTGTAAGCTCAACATGAAATCTGCTTGTCAGTAAGTAAAAATATTTATCACTAGTTTATACCTGCGACGTCGTTCTCATGGACTTAAAAGGTACCATAAAATAAAGCCTATATTACTCGGCAATTTTGTAGCTTTCTATCAGTGAAAGAATTTTTGGAATTGGATTTGTACTGCCATTGATTCTTACAAACAAACTTCACTTTGCCATGCTATGTTACCTAACTTGTAAGTTTATTTCTTAATTCATTTCTTATTTTTTATTTTTTCTTCTCATATATTATATTAGGCACGTACATTTAAATATGGGCTCATTAAAATAAATAACTTTAACACTTATATGTAACTCAGGGGGATCGGCGTTGAGGGCTGAAATACAGGCTATGCCTAGTTTGGCCCCAAATGCTAATACTTTTGTGTACAGTAACTTTAGACTAAGCACTTAATTTGTGAAATAATGTACAATTTTTTCTGTGAATAAACATTATTATTATTAACATTTATTTATTTTATATACATATATAATTACATTTTTAAATATTATTATTATAATTACTTAATTATAATCATACTATCATTATAAATGCGAGAGTTTGGATGGATAGATGTTGGTTACTCATGAACTCAGTCGCGCCAGAACGGCTGAAGGAATTTGGATGAAATTCTTCACATGAATATAGTCTATGTTTTAACCTGCGTTTGAGTATCCGTGGAATCATTTAGGACTTTGGCTTAATTCTGAAGTATACACAGACGAAGTCGCGGGCAGATGCTAGTATTACTATAAATTCAAATTCGTTCTTTATTTAAACAACAACAATAGTGCAAAGGCGGACTTTATGCCTTAGACATTCTCAAGTCAACCAATGATGGTAAAGAGATAACATTGTAGGTGCAAATTAATGTACGAGCGTAAAATAGCAAAATTAGTGGTTTATTAAAAAAAACACACAAGTAACATAAGTACAAAATAATCATAATTTATATAACATATAATACATATAAAATACATAACTAATTAAGAATAGAAAGGAGGATTATAATACAACTCTTTCCATTTGCTCCGAAAAAAATATTTATAAACTAAACGTAAATTCAAAACGTTCTTCATCATATGAACTACTACAGTAAGACAAGTAACTCAACCGGACTGTAGAATACAATACGCGTTCAATACATCTTGCTAGACACAGCTCATTTATCTTAACGCTCGCTTTTTTCGCTCGTTCCACTCAAAAAACAACTACCCATTCACTTAGGTTACTTCACGAAGGAAATAAGATACAAGTTTTAAGAAAACCCGACACTTGTAAAGATTTTTCTGTGTCAGGTTTGATTATTTTATACTAGCGACCCGTTCTAACTACAATTAAAACATAACATAAATCACGCCTGTAATCCCCGTAGGGTTAGGCAGAGGTGTACCCATTAGTACACCCACATTTCGCCAGTTATGTTTAAGTTCCATGTAATAGGGGGCGAGCCTATTGCCAATAACAGGGCACGAATCCAGACTCCGAGGCTGCTACTGAGAAATTCCTGATGGAAAAACTCAATAACACTTTGCCCGACCTGGTAATCGAATCTAAGACCTCACGCTTACTAATAACAGCCTATTACTATCCCACTGCTGGGAAAGGCCTCTTCTTATATAGAGAAGACACGACCATTGATCACCACCACGTGACCAGTGGCCACGTTTTTCGCAGTATCAGTGGCGTTGTTAATGTCCTCTAAAGTGCAGGTGTAAGGACACTGAGCACTGTAGTAAGTGAGCCATTGTCTGATCAGGAGCACCGCACTCGTACTGGGTATCGGTAGGATCTATAATCCCTCATTTTGCTAGGTTAGGCCCCTAGCACACGGCGTATTTTAAACGCGCAGACGACTCGCGTTTCAGGATCGTGCGTTTTCGGCGCCGTAAATGCTGATTGTTGCGTTTGTTTTGATGATGGTTTGCGTTTGTATTGATGATGGCTGTAACTGCGCTCATACGCGCGGTATAGACGGATTACACGATCGCCCCGTGTGCTTAGGTTACAAGGTTACGTTCAAATCTCGTTTGAAGCACGTATACGCGCGTCACCTGCGCGTCGCGCGTCGTCTGCGCGTTTAAAATACGCCGTGTGCTAGGGGCCTTATGTTTGTAACAGCCTAGATAAACATTGTTCCCCTATGTTACATCGATGACTAATGTTTTTAACAATTCTGCCTATTTGTTTTTCGAATAAAAACAAATAGAACTATTTTGTCTGACTATTTGTTCAACCGTTACGACAAACAAAACTTTTTTATACTTTTTTAGTTGTAAGTTTAGAGAGCAATTTAAAAAATGTCAATCAAAGGATTGAGTGATCAAAATGCCCAGCCATTTTGTAATAAATTGGGTTTTCTAGTGGTCAAGTATCTATAAAGGGTACTAAAAGACGTTCTGCCCATCATTGCGATCATATTTTTCTTCTGCACCATACCTAATTAATTAAGGGTCGATTTTTCAAACGTCTCATATCCACATAGGTATGCGGTTTGACAGCTATTGTTTAGAAAATATGTTTGATTAAAAAAAAAAACAAAAATAATTTATTTCCACAACAATGTTTACAAAAACAGCTCAGTGATTGGAGCCTCCCTTTAAGCAAGTAATGCCTGTATCAGGAGACACCGGTCTTCCATACAGATACTACCACACTGCCATATTGAATTTATTTTTCAGGCAAATGTTATCTGACTATTTAAAATAGAGCCCCTAACAACCAAGAGTAATTCAATCATAACAATAGTAAAATGTACCATCCCTTAAACATTTTTTAAAATAACGTAGCCATGAGTAATGTCCACAAAAAAATTATAAAACAAAGCAGCCATTCCATATTCAACATCAAAAGCGTCTAAAATTAGTTTACAAATAAAATGTTGGTCCTTTTAGTGCGGACTTGGCGTGGGCTGGTCCTTAAATAACTATTCCGGTCCTTTGCCCCGCAACATGTGAGTTATTACGAGCTTAAGGTGCCAACGTATACCACAAAATGTTTGAAAGTTTTTCTAAGCCAGGGATATGCTGGTTTTATCTTTGCATAGAATTATCGTCGGGAGTGAGGGTGTTAAAACGTGGTTTGGATTTTGAAAAGGCGTAGAATAATGTTGAATTTTGAGGACCGGAGGATTGAAAATATGTGTATGTGGCCCATTATCTACACTAAAATTTTGGGAGAAAATAACTCTGTATGTTTGTAAACGCATCACGGGAAAACTACTGAACCGATCGTAATGAAATTTGACTAAGATGTAGCTTGAAATCTGGAAAAAATCATAGGCTACTGTTTAATCTACTACCAATATTCAGGCAGACGAAGTCACAGGCAAAAGCTTTATACAAATTCAAACTGTTTTGTTTTTAAATACCGAAACCAGTAACTAGAATTTATTCATGTACCAACTGTTGAAGATTAAGGGGCGTCGCCCACACGATTAACAGTCGAGGTGCAGTTGAGGCGGAGGCGCATAAGAGGCACGCCGCAACAAGGTTTTCTTTACAAATGAATGGTAGTGCGCTCACATACAAGAGTTGCGGCGAGGGCGAGGTGAAGGCGGGGCGGAGGTGAGGTGCAGGCGGGGCGGAGGCGAGATGCAGGCGCAGGAGCGGCGCTCAAGTGTGCCCAAGCCACGATTCCACCGCCATTTTGTCATTCAAAATGTGAAGGAAGCATAGCCGCCTGCGCCTCGACTCTACGCAGAGACCTATCCTCGACCGTGCTGCGACGCCGCACCGCCGCTGACGCGACGTCGCCTCGACTTAACCAGTGAGCGACGCGCCTAAGAATCATAGGACTCGTCTTAATCTAACAGAAAAACGCATTAAAATCTGTTTAAACTTTCTTAAGTTACAAGGTTACAATACTAATGTAAAAAGTGTGTGTGATTGCTAGTCAGTACATACTTTTTACTTTACAAACAGACAATTCTTACAAACTAATTATTTATCTTACAAACTAATTATTTAATAATTACTTTCCTTTTCCAAGCTACAGGCTAATAGAGAAAACACGAAACAAAACAGTCAACCCATAATACAAATCTGCCGATTTTTGTCCTTACAACAAAATAATATCACGCGCCTACAAAAACTCATTTAAATGTAAAAACTTGGGCTCCTAATTTGGAAATCATGTCATCAAAAGATTATCTTGGATTTTCCACTCTTTAGGCGTCGCCGGCTGTATTTATAAGAGGATTACTGTTGTGATCCTTGTACTGCCAACAAAACAGATAAGTATGCAGGCATATAACTCGCGCCATTAAAGATACAAATTCAAAATGGCGGCTGAAGAAATAAAAGTATCATTAATAATAAAAATAATAAAGTTTATTTACTGTTTTTACAATGGTTACCTTATAACTAGGTTAACATAATAACATAATTATTAATCAGGAACATTTGACGGTCCGCAATTTTGGTAAAACGGTGGTCCTCAAACTAGGCGATGCCTGTATCTTGGGGACCAGAAATCATCATTGTCTTTGTGAAATGATCATTGTCTTTTCACTTGCACTATGTAACGAGTAAGTGAGACGACATGAAAAATGATACTACTACTTTTTTTAAACTTATGTGCATGTCTATGATAAAGATTGTCTGAGTGTATTTTCAATTACTAGTAAGGGCTCCTAAGATACGATAAAAAATCTCCCATTGTTTTAGAAACCATATTTGCACTCCATTGTGGAATCGTCCATAAATTCCACCTACAGATTTTCCTAGAACCTGTGTTTGGAGTCTGTTTACTTATGTGTTTTTTTTTTACGTGTACTACAGTATAATGTGAATGCACAGCGCTGGCTTAATATGTAGTACCTAATGTTAGCTTGCATACATAATTCTTTTGTCGTCTGTACGTTGAGTTTTGCTCGAATAGCCAGGATACGAAGTTAGATGACAAAGTTTTGGTGCTTTAGAAGATAATTAGGTGGTTCAGCAAGTTATGTGGTGGTGGGATTATGGGGTTAATGTAGTGGGAGACACTTTAGTAAAGTTTTTGGGTGACGGCTTTATACATACGGGTTGTAATTACCTACCTAAATGTCAATGGCGAAGGGTTGAGTTTGCGTTGAGTTATTGATATTGGCCTAGTTTTTGTTTGCCTGTACTAGTTATTTAAGATGGTCATTGACATACATAGATAAAGTCAAAGTCAAAGTTAAATCATTTATTTCAATTAGGCCATTATAAGGCACTTTTGAACGTCATTACAAGAAAAAATTTGAATTGAATCTAGTTGCCCCTTCCAAAAGGTAGTTTTGTATGGAGAAGAATGGGCAAGAAACTCCATACGTACTCTTTTAAAATCAATGTTTTACAATATTATTATTTGTATACAGAGTCATACGTAATTACATGTGAATGCAATGTACTTTATATAAAAACTACCATATTATAATAACACACAAAAAGAATTTTTATTACAAATTAAGAATTGACGGTAAAGTAGATAATGATCTATACTTATATACAGTACCTATATACCTATTACATATACATAACATCACGCCTGTAATCCCCGAAGGGTGACGCAGAGATGTACCCATTGGCACACCCACATTTCGCCAGTTATTTTCAAGTCCCATGTAATAGGGGGCGAGCCTACTGCCATCAACCGGGCACAAATACAAACTACGAGGCTGCTACTGACAAGTTCCTGATGGAAAAACCCAATATCGCTTTTTCCGACCTGGAAATCAAACCCAAGACCTCATGCTCAGCAGTCGCGCTTTGCGACCACTAGACCAACGAGGCAGTCATGTTATAAATAGGAAAAGTTTTTTGTTTCTTTGTTATGGTTATCTCTGGAAGTTCTGGTCCAATTACAAAATTCTCTGACTGACAGAAAGCTACATTATTACCGAATGTCTGAGGCTATGTTTTCTGGTATACTTAACTTCTATGCGAGCAAAGTGGTGGAAATAGATTGTAAATAACACAACATCGCGCATATAATCTCCGAAGGCTTCGGCCGAGGTGCACACATTAGAATCCCACATTTCGCACGTTATGTTTAAGTCCCATGTAATAGAGGGCGAGTCTATTGCCATCAACGAGGCATAAATCCAGACTCCGAGGCTGCTACTGAGAAATTCCTGATGGAAAAATAAAAAAAATATTTTATGGTTAAGATTGTAAATATTAACCATAAAATATTTAAAATTTCTGGCACTATAAAATAGTAATTTCTCAAACCAATACATTACATAATACTCACCGTACAATAGTAACTACGCACTCATCGGATAAGAGGGAATGGGCGAAAAGGAATGAAAGCAAAAACCTTATAAATTGGTCCTCTTACACCCTTATCTTGTGAGAGGGACGAGAGAGGAACATAGGTCAAGTGCGAGTCGGATTTAAACATGAAGGGTTCCGTACTACTATTCAATACTTAACACTACATTGAAAAAAAAAATCACTTGTATGGGGATCTATTTCAAATCCATACTAATATTATAAATGCGAAAGTGTGTCTGTCTGTCTGTCTGTTACCTCTTCACGCTTAAACCGCTGAACCGATTTTGATGAAATTTGGCATGGAAATACTTTAAGATCCGAGGAAGGACATAGAATAGTTTTTATCCCGGAAATCACCCCCTAAGGCGGTAAAAAGGGGGGTGGAAGTTTGTATGCAAGTACGATATAAACAAGTTCCACGTGGATGTAGTCGCGGGCAAAAGCTAGTTAATTATATTTTTATGCTGAACGTAGTGTCCGGGGATCGATTTCCAGGTTGGAAAAGTGTTATTGGGTTTTTTCGTTACGTGTTATTCAGTTGCAGCCCGGAGTTTAAAAGTTGGTGGTGTTACACCCCCGAGCCTCTTGTGCGCTTTAAAAGATCCTAACCGAAATTCAGCCAGAAGGATATTAATACACACACTGTAAAAAAATACAACTCTCTGCCTGCTCATGCCTGTTCATGAGATACAGCCTTTGACAAACAGTCGGACGGACGGACAGCAATTGATTTCCGTTGGTTCTATTTGCGTACGGATCCCTAAAAATGAAAATCTCACATTTCCACTCGAATGCGAGTTGCAACCGTCCTATACATATAATGTAATAATATTATACCATATCCCGTGCATCGGAATTTAGAGCATGAAATTTTTATTCCGGTATAGGTAATATTTTATTCACTACGTTGAAGTTATTCGGAGGTTTAGAAACCAACTATGTAGTCTTAGGTCGTGGGTTCAAAACCTTGAATGTACTTCTAGATTTTTTTTATGGAAAATTTACATAACATCACGCCTGTAACTGCTGCTGTAACGCCTGTGCCGAAAGGTTAGGCAGAGGTGAACCCATTAGTACACCCACATTTCGCCAGTTATGTTTAAGTCCCATGTAATAGGCCGCGAGCCACCCACACACACATTTCATGATAGTAGGTACTGGTCCTCTTATTGTCCTACTCTAGAAAAAAAGCCTCTTCTTATACAAAGAAGCATTGATAACAAGGTCCATGGCGGATTGGTGAACTCAGACAATTTACGCTATATTGTTAAGACGATTTTGTTTGTTTTTTTTTTTTAAGTAATCTCTGGGAGTACCTCGTCGTCTACTAAGTACCTACTCGTCTAATAACAAAAAACATTTCACTATGGTATACAAGACTTCTAAGCGGACATAGTCGCGTGCAAAAGCAAGTTAATTACAAATCAAGGTTTCCTCTCGATGTTTTTTTCACCGATATCAGTGCTGTCCACTTTATGAATACGTCATTAAAATTGTTGCTATTAATTTCACTGACCTGACTCATCAATATGAAAACAGATGATACCACAGTGAAGACAGACAGACAGTACAAAAAACCGACTCCATTTAAAAGCTTTAAAGTGAAATACTTAATCATACATTTGCGGTATAAGCCATACGATTTCAATACCCAATGCTCTTTACCGAGAATCGATTATGTATCGAATATTTCATTTTATTTATTCTGCGTTGCGTTTTCAGCGGTTTTGTGGTACTGCCAAAATGCTTTTGCAAAGAATTGATGTATGGAAGGATGGGACAGAAATGACATAGTAGGTAATGGTCGATCATGGAGGTAGACTAATGTGTTTTTGGAACGAGATAATTTATCACTTCGGTGAAAAAACTTCGAGGTTTTAAGCCAACAATGTGAGATGTTTGTGGCAGATGATTTCAATTTGTAATCTTTATCAGAAGTCAAGAAAACGTTAGTATTTTATAGCCCATCGTAGGTACTATAAGATTTTTTAATTTAAAAATATTTTTTGAAGTGAGTGAGGAATGATGGTGTACGCCTGGATAAAAAGAGAATGTAGTGACAAAGATAGAAAAGAGTACTTATGCTTAGATGGTTCGGTCATTTTGAGAGGATGAGTGAAAGAAGATTAACAAAAGGTATTTATATGGCAGAGGTAAGTGGCAACGCAGGTATGGGGTCGCCCTAGGAAGACCTACACTGACCTTATAGGTGATGAGGTTCTTCAGAAAGGTCTGGTGCGCTGTACTCTTAACCGGCGTGCTTATATGAACGTGAACGTGGTGTTGAGTTAAGTTTACATTTAAAATACAGTGAATATTTTTTTTTCTCTTCGTTAAACGGTAACATTGTTTTTTTTTTACCCTGGCCACAATTCATGACGAATTTAAATTCAAAATAGGAACAAAAGAACTGCATAAATCCGGTAGCCAATATATCATTCGATTACCACTGTTCCAAATTCGAAATGTGTTTGTGTATAAAATACGAATCAAGCGACGCAAACAGGACTCTGTCTCTCTCTAGCATATGAAATTCAAGTTTGTGGGAAAGAGAGGGTATTTAGTGTTCAGTGACTGTTATGTAATGTCAAAAAGATGCGGAAAACATATTACTTTTGCGATCAGGATGGCGCTTATATATTGTTATTGGCAATTGAATAATATTTACTTACTACGGGATATTTTTTCTGCATACGTTTTAGTATTAGGGTTAGAGATTTCGGATAGTACTCGTAGAATATAATATTGATGCCGTCATCGACTACCATGTAGTTTTATCTGAGAGAAGAGTAAATATTTCTTCTTAATATATCCTTAGAGATTGTTTACAGAATTTTAATTTTGGTTTATTAACAAAAGGTATTGATATGGCAGAGGTGAGTGGCAACGCAGGGGTCGCCCTAGGAAGACCTACACTGACCTTATTGGTGAGGTTCTTCAGAAAGGTCAGGTGCGCAGTACTCGTAACCGGCGTGCTTGTATGACGAGATGTATGAACGTAGATGAGGCGAAAGGAGTATGTAAGAATCGTAGCAGGTGGCGTTCTGTGGTTTCTGCACTATGTAAGGATCGTAGGAGGTGTGCTACAATTATTAGTACTTAATACTTTAGTACCCAGTGATGGACAACTCGTTTTTTGATCCGGGTATTATAGTACCCGGTGGCTATAAAGCGGGTAGTAGACAGATACTGCCTCGTTGGTCTAGTGGTTAGTGACCCTGACTGCAAAGCCGGAGGTAGTGGGTTCGATTCCCACCCAGGACAAACTTTGTGTGATGAGCATAATTGTTGGTTCTGTGTCTGGGTGTAATTTATCTATAATATGTATGTATTTATAAATTATATAAGTATGTATATCAGTTGTCTGGTTACCATATAAACACAAGCTCTGCTTAGCTTGGGATCAGATGGCCGTGTGTGAGTTGTCCCAAGATATTTATTTATTTATTTATTATTTATTATTTATACATTTACCTGTACACCAAATATTTTGTTCGCCTGTACTTGTGCTACTTGATATCTCAACGGCTCAGTATTTCACCATCTGCTCAATCCGCAGCCAGATTCAGAATCCGTATCGTATTCCGGTGCTCGCTCCTTCAAGTTCGCAACAACGCAATTCCTGTTTCCCCTCACTACAAACTTCTGAGCGATTTGTCCGCAGTAACTAATATGTTTGTTCCTGTGTTTCATTCTGAGCTAGATATTATTATTTTGGTGTATGTTTTAATGTGAACTGAGTACGAGTTATGTGCCCATTTAAGTTGGTCATTTATTTAAATGACATAACATTAAGCTTGTAATCCCTGAAAGGTTAGGCAGAGGTGTACCTATCCACATTTCACCAGTTATGTTTAAGTCCCTTGTAATAGGGGGCGAGCCTATTGCCATCAACTGTGCACAAATTCAGACTCCGAGGCTGCTACTGAGTTTCTGATGGAAAAACCCAATAACACTTAGCCCGACCTGGGAATCGAACCCAAACCTCATGCTCAGCATTCGCACTTTGCAACTACTAGACCAACGGGGCAGTCAAGTTATTTATATTTATTTAATTTATATGAAACAAAATAAAGAAATACTATAATTATTTATAGTATTGCATTTATGCTTAGATGGTTCGGTCATGTTGAGAGGATGAGTGAAAGACGATTAACAAAAGGTATTTAATGGCAGAGGTGAGTGGCAACGCAGGGAGGGGTCGCCCTAGGAAGACCTACACTGACCTTATTGGTGAGGTTCTTCAGAAAGGTCAGGTGCGGAGTACTCGTAACCGGCGTGCTTGTATGACGAGATGTATGAACGTAGATGAGGCGAAAGGAGTATGTAAGGATCGTAGCAGGTGGCGTTCTGTGGTTTCTGCCTACCCCCATGGGAAAAAGGCGTGAGTTTATGTATGTATGTATGTATGTATTGCATTTAAAAACGTGCCATAATTGTAAAGCAATAAGACACAATATTCAACACCTAATCACTAACACTTTGCTACGTAGCTATGCGTTTAGCATTCGTAGCACTATCTTTGCTACGCCGTAGCCACATGTAGCTACGGCGTAGCCCTCATTTGAATTACAACTTATTTGCAAGAATATTGAGTTGTCTTTTCTTGACCATAATCTAAGTACAAAGTGCAAAGTAAAGGTCATTGACACCTCTACAAGGCCCCTTTAAACGAACATTTATTAATTCAACCACGCAATCTCTGCCTTTTTAATAAAAAATGTTCTAATTAGAACAAGATATCCCTAGATTTGGTGAAAAGTTTTTCATTTAACAAATTGTTTCTAAGCTACTGTTAAGTTGGTACTTTGTGCTTTTAGTGTGTTTAGGGTTCAGTACCCAGAGGGTAAAACCTGTTCACTCGCGTACGTCTTATATAAGGTGCCACGGCAGACGGAAGCGGAGAGAGTGAGGCGCGGTACGGCGCCGGCGACGCGTCACGCGCACTCCAACTACAGCTCGCCACCGGGGTTGCTGGACGTCTTAACAGTAGATAAAAAAACGGCCGATAAAAGACTTTCTTTCGTACGGGACCCTTTTTTTTGTTTGGGATGGTAAAAATCTTCAAATGAGTCCTTTCGCCCTGGGTGGGGCGGAAGGGACTGTCAGACTTTTACTGACTAAAAAACCACCCTGTTCCTTCTGTTGCCGTTTACGTTCCGGGGCCACGGTATCCTGATAAGACGTCCCGCGACCCCGGCAGGTGGTACGGGACCCTTCGGATGCGTACCGCTTCGGACTCGTACTTGGCCAGTTTTTTTTCTTTTTATGTAAATAGATTAAGTAAATAGACAGCAGGGTTCTCTTTTTTTACTCAAAGAGTTGGCGGTAACTTTTTAATTGTGCATTTTTTGTTTTTGAAGTTCGAATATATTTACGATAATTGTAATGAATACATCAAAGAGTTAATAATTCATTAGCTTTAGGAACTTCTTTTTAGGTTAAAAGATTTGTTTTTTATTAATTGTTTTTTGTTTACAAAGTATAAATATAATTATTAGTGTAATTTTAATTTTCATTTAAAAATCTCGCGTTACAGTGTTTGTCTGGTATAAACTCCGGAACAACTTGACCAATTTTATGAAATTTTTCTTAATGTGTGTAATTTGGTCAAACCTAAAAGTTAGTATAGTTTTTATCTCGATTATTGACCTCAATATTTTTTTATTGCTGTTTGATTCACAACAAAGCTTGGCCGGGTCAGTTAATTATTTTATAATCTAACGCCAGTGATTAGAAATTAATAGAACATAATTTAATAAACTACACGCTATACATAAATTACAAAACATAACATCACGCCTGTAATCCCCGAAGGGTTAGGCAGAGGTGTACCCATTAGTATACCCATATTTTGCCAGTAAAGTTTAAGTTTCACGTCATAGGGGGCGAGCCTATTGCCACCAACCGGGCACAAATGCATACTCCGAGGCTGCTAACCAATAGCACTTTGCCTGACCTGGGAATCGAACCCAAGACCTCATGCTCAGCAGTCGCGCTTTGCGACCTCTAGAACAACGAGACAGTCACACAACTTTGTTCATACAAGACAATATACGAACATAAAACCCAGCACATCACTGAAAATTGGCAACATCGCATTAGTGAATTGAAAAAGTGACAATACCAATTTAGGTCAGTTATAGTACACGAGCTGCGACGTTGCCGCTCTTATTAGGGGTGTGTTCATACAGGCTACCTGTATATTCCTCAACTAGCTTAAGCCAGCGACTTGGGTGTGAAAGACTGCCTGTCACAGGGAGTTTTTTTTAATAAAATAAAAAAAAAGTTATAAAAGTAGCTGTTACTTTTAGTTACTTATTATTAACATCAGCTATCTGCCAATAGAAGGTCCATCAAAATCTGTCCAGCTGTTTCGAAAATTATCCGGAACAAACAGCCAAACATTTAAAAAAAAGTTTTTTTGCAGCTGCTATTTTACTTAAGCTATTATTTTGGTATTACAAACAGATAGTTCAATTTGATTTATTTGTATAGATTCTGGATCCGAGATTATTGATCATATTATGACGTCACTATAACGTAATGGTAATGGAATACAGCAATTATTGCTTGGAATATAGACATCATATTGAGCAATATGGAGCAATTTAATAATCAAACATTTATAGCAATCTATACTTAATACACGTATAATAAAGCCTTTAGTTTCTTCGTTTGTTTAAATGTTTCCTACACTGACCTTATTGGTGAGGTTCTTCAGAAAGGTCAGGTGCGGAGTACCTACTCGTAACCGGCGTGCTTGTATGACGAGATGTATGAACGTAGATGAGGCGAAAGGAGTATGTAAGGATCGTAGCAGGTGGCGTTCTGTGGTTTCTGCCTACCCCCATGGGAAAAAGGCGTGAGTTTATGTATATATGTATGTGTTTAAATGTTTAATTTCTGAAACTATCAGTCGAATTGGAAAAAAATATATTGTATTATGATAACTAGATTCATGAGAAATAGTAAAGGCTATATGACATCACGGTAAGACCTACGAGAGCGAAGCAGTAACCAAAGACACGGGTAAAAATAACTAAAACCCGACTACGACAAAATCGCGCACTGAAAAGTATAAATAAATAAATAAATAATAAAAATAAATATCTTGGGACAACTCACACACGGCCATCTCCATAAAACAAGAACAATATTCATTTGACCGATATTTTCGAAATTTTTAAGTAATAGCCGTGGTCGTGTGCCACCTGCGGTTGTTTCACACAAATCTTTATTGACTAGGTGGCACACGACCACGGCTATTACTTAAAAATTTCAAAATATCGGTCAAATGAATATTGTTCTTGTTTTATACTTTTCAGTGCGCGATTTTGTCGTAGTCGGGTTTTAGTTATTTTTAACTTATTTTTTATTTACACTATTTTGGGGGTTATATTATTAAATAATAAAAGCAAAGTAGCGAGTGAATTTCAAATGTACTCATTAAGCCTTTTCATTTGATACCCATGTTGACACTGTTAAAAAAAAAGATAACCGCCTTCAAAAACGACAAAATAAAAAATAACTTTAGTTTTGGAAGTCGGTGGCTTTGGTTTTGTTTTTGTTATGTAGGTAAGTATTGCCACCGACTTCCAAAACTAAAGTTATATTTTATTTTGTCGTTTTTGAAGGCGGTTATCTTTTTTTGTAAAAAAGCTTTTTATTTTTCACTTTTTAGTGCTGTGTTTCAAACCCTTACAAAAAGCCCTTTCAAACAATACCTCACACGATATATTTAATTTTGGAAAGTGGTAGGAGGGGGGTTGACGTACCCCCTCCCCCTTTTCCTTCAGCCAGTCATCGATTACACGTATAAACAAAGCAATTTTTCTTATTACGACGGTTCTGCTGTGATCCTATAAGGAGTACCGTTCCATATCTCCGAAGTTCATCATCAGATCATGACAATATTTCTATGGGACCTATTCGGAAGTATACTCTTTCAAACAAAAAAAGAATCATTCAAATCGATTCATAATTGGCTGAGAAATCAGGTAACATACATACAAAAAAAAAAAAAAAACATACGCGCCGAATTGAGAACCTCCTCCTTTTTGAAGTCGGTTGAAAACAGGCAAAGTAGCTAGTAAAAGCTATATAATGTATATATATTTCAAATGTGCTCATCAAGCCCTTTAATTTGATACCCATGTCGATACTGTGCTAAAATATTTTTTTTTTCGGTAACGACTTCACATCCCCTAGAGGGCGCCATATTGGATTTGGTGACACGTCACCTACCCTATAACCAGCGGACAACTGAGACGCTTCTAACGACACCTCATTTGCCATGTAATGATAAGTAGTTTAGAAGTTCTGAGGGAACAAACAAACATACATACATACATACATACCGGTCAAAATCATAACCCTCCTTTTGGCTTTGCCGTAGTCGGGTAAAAAATCACGCCGTCCAATTTGCGGCCAGAAGCCAGTGAAGACGTAAAAAATAAACTGGTTGGTTGTCATACGTGGATCTTTGACAGTCGTTACGGGTCGTCAGAAGCCCGAAAGTCTGACAACCAGTCTTACCAAGGGCTATCGTATTACCCAAGGTACTGAGTTGTGGAGGTCATATAGGCAGTCGTTTCATGTAAAATACTGGTACTCAGCTGCACCTGGTTAGACTGGAAACCGACCCCAACATAGTTGGGAAAAGGCTAAGCAGATGATGATGATGTGACAACGCAGGAAGGGGACGCCCTAGGAAGACCACACTGAGCTTGTTGTTCTTCAGAAAGTTGTGTTGCGCAGAACTCGTAATCGGCATGCTTGTATCACCAGATGTATGTTGAACATGGCGGAAGGAGTATATAAGGATCGTAGCAGGTGATGGCGCTCTTCGGTTTCTGCCTACCCCCCATTGGAAAAGGCGTGAGTTTATGTATGAAATGTCTGAGTCTTCAGTAATTGCTCAAAAAATTGCCCATATAATCGTAGCCTTAGGGTAACACCTACGATCTTTGGTGAGAAGCCCAAGTGGAAGTAACGTGGGTATGGCTGTTGATTGGATGACGTACCCTTGAGGTGTACCTGTGTACATATGTATATAAACCCAAGTGTACGTGGTAAGCCAATTTACGTTACCTTATGTTTGGAATAAACAATGTTTAATTAACTTTACATAATTCATGTTTTACTAAATAAAAGGTTTCATATTAACATTGAATTTATAGTTACTAGCACTCTCCCCGCGACTTCGTTCGCGTGATTTTCCTCACGGATCCCTAACTTTTTTCAAAATATATATAGCCTATGTAACCCGGGGATAGTGTAGCTTCCCAACAGTGAAAGAATTTTTCAAATCGGTTCAGTAGTTTTTGAGTTTATTCATTACAAACACACCCACAAAAAAATACAAATCTTTCCTCTTTATATATGTTAGATTAGATTTTTCATAACTAGCTTCTACCTACACCTTTGTCCGCGTAACAGTCAAGTATATTATTTATCATAGCTTATAGTACTTGGCAATAAAGTCGCTTTCTATCAGTGAAAGGATTTCCAGATATAATCTCATACAAACAAAATAATAAGAAAACCAACAAATTTTACATCTTTCTAACATTAGTTTCGAAGGAAAGACTAGCTGTAAAAAGTAAGCATTGAGTACTATATTAGCATAATTCTTCTAATACATCCACCACTATCCTACTTAATATTATAAATGTTTGTGATGATGTTTGGATGTTTGTTGACTCTATCACGAGTAAACCGTTAAACAGATTTGGATGAAAATTGACACATAGATAGACCATTTCCTGGATTAAAACATAAGATATTTTTATTCCGGTAATATGTTCCCTTGGGGTAATAGTTCAACTTACTTTACGGAAAGACACTCTTTACGTGGGTGAAGCCGAAGGCAGAAGCTAGTCTTCTATAGTAATTATTTTTTTATAAATTATAAAATGTTTTGGTTTCATAGCCTTTTCCGTATAATTCCAAGATACTTGGCTTACAAAATTCTGTTCAGGCTCGCCCCCTATTACATGGGACTTAATGGGTACACCTCTGTATAACCCTTCGGGAATTACAGGCGTGATGTTATATTATGTTTTGTCATGTAATAACATATTACTCTCTATAAATCCACATCGTTAAAAAAAAATGCCAGTCACTGGGACTGCGAAAACTTAACATCACAATAGCATGTCGGTGAAGTGTTCATATTAGCATGTCGTTAACGCAAACCCATAAGTTTTGTACTACCAAAAATCTTCCATTCCTACCTTTCGCATTTTCACAAACATAGTCGTCGTAAGAAGATTAATTCACATGACAAAACAAACGACAAATTCATTTCAGGTTTGTGACAAAAAGTTTCTCTTTTCATTAGTCGTTACCTCGTAAAATATAAGCAAAATTTCACAAAAAAAAAACAACTTGTAAACAACAAAAAATAAGCTGACAAACTTTGTATATGATATCCATAATATGCCACGATATAGATCAAGATTAATGATCAGCGTACACTTTTGGAGAGCAGAATGAAAGCGAGGGAATGTATCAAGATTATTATTCAAGATGTTTACCGTATTGTATCGAATTTTGTGCCATATTTATTATGTTACGAGGGCTTATGAGGAGTGCTAATAGATAAGCTACCATTTAGGATTTGTGGAGTGCTACACATATAAACTATTTAAATTTTGGTGTGAAAAATCACAATGTAAACACAATGCACGCACGTAAAACATTGTGTTTACAGATGCATAGAATCCATGTTTCGTGGTAGTATGTAAATGTAGGTTAGAATATTTGAAACTAGTTTTTGTAAAAAAACCTAAAAAGAATGGAAGCTTTGACCTTCAATGGTGCCGATTCCCTTGTTCACAAACTACACTAAAATTAGAGAATTGGCATTCCTTGAAGTCATTATTGTTCCAAAGATTTCACGATTTTTAGACAAAAAACTTTATATAAAAAAAGCTTTTTTACAAAATTACTATTTTTCACTTTTTAGTGCTTGTGTGTTAATGTTTGAAATCCTTAATAAAAGCCCTTTCAAACAATACCTCACACGATATATTTAATTTAGAAAAATGCTCACAAAATAAAAAGCACTAAACCAAATTGGATGAAATTTTTATGGGACCAAATGGCAAGTATACTGCATCGAACAAAAAAGAATCACACTAATCGGACTAGAAACCTCGGAGTAATCGGTGTACATACATAAATAAAAAAAAAAATACCGGCCGAATTGAGAACCTCCTCCTTTTTTGATGTCGGTTAAAAATGATTTGACTCAGTTTAAAAACATGGTAGTGTGTAGGTTAGATTACTTCTTTGACTCATAATTACGTGAAAAAATCTTAGCCATTCCATCACACATTGCACAAGTTCACAGCATTCAAGCACAGACCAATCAGCGTGATCCAGAGCATTGATTGACGCTCAATCAAGTACTTCCGAACCGAATGCTGCCATACTGCCATACTGATTGGCAATCTGTAGCAGTAATTATCGTGACATGTTTCCAAGAGATGATTGTAAATTTGATTTTGGAACTGCGGGCTGGCGACTTCTGTGGCATGCACAGAGACCGCTGCGTAAGAGTCTCTGCGCAATGGGTACCTAAAAAAGTTGGCGCCACCGAGGACCACCCGAAAAGAGTTGGCGACATGATTGGGATGAGTATCAAGAGTTCTAGCTCGAGGTGGAAAAGAGTCGACTTGCCCAGCAGTGGGACATTGATGACTAAGAATCATATTGGCCTTGCTATCTGTATCTGGTCGTGACTTTGACGCAAAGAGCATAATTGTTGGTTCTGTGTCTGGGTGTAATTTATCTATAATATGTATGTATTTATAAATTATATAAGTATGTATATCAGTTGTCTGGTTACCATAACACAAGCTCTGCTTAGCTTGGGATCAGATGGCCGTGTGTGAGTTGTCCCAAGATATTTATTTATTTTTATTTATTTTTTAATTACTATGCCACAGGAACCGTACATTTCTCCAGAATAAATAGTAACCTATGTAATATTCCAGACTATAATCTATATCTGTGCCGAATTTCATCCAGATCCGTTCATCCGTTTTGGCGTGAATGAGTAACAAACATCCATCTATCCACACTTTTGCATTTATAATAGTAGCTTACTACTATACGGCAGAGGTGAGTGGCAACGCAGGGAGGGGTCGCCCTAGGAAGACCTACACTGACCTTATTGGTGAGGTTCTTCAGAAAGGTCAGGTGCGGAGTACTCGTAACTGGCGTGCTTGTATGACGAGATGTATGAACGTAGATGAGGCGAAAGGAGTATGTAAGGATCGTAGCAGGTGGCGTTTGTGGTTTCTGCCTACCCCCATGGGAAAAAGGCGTGAGTTTATGTATGTATGTAAGATTAGTAATTAGAGATACTCGTATTATGGAATTATTAGCTTACGGATGGTCACTTGACAACTTTCCGTTGAGTTTCTTTCCAAAAACCAGGCGAAAGAGAAACAAGAAACTACTTTTATTATTCAAAAGACCTCTATTTCTGCTTACCTCTTTACTGTACACTAGAACAACAAACACTCATTGTCTCCCAAACAATATGTCGGTACAATAATAACCCCAACGAGTAAATGTGGCACAAGTTTTGTCATCAAAACGGTTATAAGTGTCTGGGGGCGTCAACAAATGCCTATCTTCATACATCATAAATGGACTAGGCTTTTGCTGTGGTGTTGCTTGTGAAAATGATACTATAGAGTGTAAAAAACATCGTCACATACCTATTAACTACGCATACTACCCAATAAGCAAAATAAATAATATCCATATAACTAACGCGTCGAATTGGACACTACTATAAAACTGTTGGACTGCTACAAAACTATTATAAAACCTTTACATGTCTGTTAGTTGTATAATTCAAACACAATACAACTTTTTGCTAGTTGGGTAACCATCAATCTAAGTAACTGCGAGCAACCATAGATTGCACGAAACGATTTTTTTTTTGGTGTTACCACGACGTGTATAAACAGTCATTACTCACGTAAAAAAATTATAGTATTTTCGGGTGCAGGCCACGAGAAAAAAAACTAAGAAACGTGCCCACGCCATAAATGTTTACTTTTTACTATTCTCTCAAATACCAATGTCAAACAACAAGAGCAGAGCCTCTAAATGTCACAACTCCATAGTATTTCATGTCATTACATTGACTTTTACAACTCCTTACATCACAGATAATTCCATCGGAAACTCATCCCCAAAGTAAACTCATTTCTTCATTCCCAAATTACCAGGAAAACAATAAAACCCACTAATAAATAAAGTACTTGAATTAAATAGACAGACAAACGCACAATAACCCAGTAAATAGTTGACAAAGGTCGTATATACAACGTGTAACGTTAAATGCGCAAAACCTGAAAATAGTTTGATCAGAATAACGAGCAGAATCAATTGAACCACTTTTTAATATAGGTCACATTTTTCAAAAAATCTTCATTAAAAAGGTTGCCGTGTCTATTTATTAGTAGGTCATGCCATCCGGCGCGCAGCGGCCCGGTGACGACTTCTCCCTCGATAGAGCGTCGTCGCAGACGCAAGAAACGATCAGAATTGCCACTAAAACTAAATCAGCACATAAAACCTTTACTTTTGTTTTAATGATTTTTTTTTCTCTGAAATAGGTCAATTTAATTAAAAATCAGTTGGGGTGTCTGAGGTTTTGCGCATTTAACGTTACACGTTGTATATCCGCGCTAACAGAAGTGCTACCTACCTTGAACCGTCCATATATTACCTCAAGAGATCGTGACGTCATTTACCCTCTCATACAAATTGATACCTTGGGACTGTAACATTAAAGTGCTTTTCTGTTTGTGGGCACAATTTGAAAAGAAAATTGCCGTTTTGATGACTGAAATCGTTTCAGAATAAGTGTAGTTTATGTGAGATGAATAGGATGCTTAGTTTTAGGCTTTTGAGATCTAGTACTATTTAAAGGTCATCGTTCATTGGAGCTACCAGCCAGATTGCCTATCTGAATACTAAAATAAAGAACAAAAAAATAATAATAATATTCTAAAATACTCGCTCCATGTAAAATACTGGTATTCAGCTGCATCCCGTTAGACTGGAAGCCGACCAATATAATTGGAAAAAGGCTAGGCAGATGATGATGTTCATTGGAGCTATCAGACACTCGATCAGCACCGCCTCGCCTCGAGCAGTTAGTATTCTTTGTATGGAGCACTATGGGTATGCGCTCACTACAACAAGACTCCGGAGCGCCTCGTCCGCGGGCTGACCACGCATGGACAGCGAGTGGACCACTCGGTGATCACCTGATGCACGCACGCTTGCCTTGCGTTTCCGACGTGCAGGTCCTGAATGGACTTATAATTTGTTTTTTTGGGTTGAGCTTTTCTAAATATTTTTTTTTTACTATGCGCCACTTTTGCAGGTTTAAATAGTTTTTGGAACGAAATTAAGACCAAAAGTTGTAACGACACTTTTTGCTATAGTTGTAAGCCGTGCGGCGTGCGTGCGTTTCTCTGTCTGTCTCTCTCTCTCTCTCTCTCTCATATAACTTCGTTCCATCCGGGTGTCCCTTCACACCTCTCAAGTTTTTCTTTATTTCTTTTCGTCTTTTCTTTCATAGCGATGATTCCTGACAAACTACTCATCTATTCGCGGATAACGCAATGTCCACTCATTGACTACGCGACGTTCATTGGTTGACATGCGGTATCCAATCGAGGCCCACCAGTCGACACCGAGTGACTAGGTGGTGCTGTTCGGGTTTCTAGTCTAATAAGATAAGACCTTTATTCAACGAATTCTTTTTCGGATGTCACTCCAGACTGTCACGTTTCACCCGGAGGGCTCAAACTACTTTCTTATTTACGCTTCTAGTTTCGCAGTTCGTAAATAATGATAGGTCTCCAGTGAGAATTTGAAAGAACAGAAGTTTGCCAACCAAATAATATATTATAACGTCTAGTTCTAATAGAAATATTATGACAGATAATTTTGATAAAGAGTGACAAGTTTTTTTGAAGAAAACTGTGTAATAATACCGGTCTATTATTGTCTTATTGCAGGGCAATGGCCTCTTCTCATACAGAGAACGGACGAGCATTAAACATAACGCTTGCACAAAGCGCCTTAGGGTCAGCTCACACCGAGACGCGACGCGACGCGACGCTGCGTGCACACTTTAAAAGAGCGACTCAAAATATAACTTTATTTTCTACACGAAAAGATACACATTTCATTGTAAGAATTTAGAATACGTTACACCACGCAGCACTACGTCGCGATGCGTCGCTCTACGCTGCGCTGCGCCGCGCGGCGCCGCGAGACGCATCGCGACGCAGCGGTGAATCGCCAGTACGCGCGCACATAATGACGTGCAAGAGCGGCGACGTTGCGATGCGTCTCGCGGCGGCGAGCGGCGCAGCGCGGCGCAGCGCGAAGTCACTGGCCTCTTCAAGTATCTTCACGTTGCGTTGCGTCGCGTCGCGTCTCGGTGTGAACTGACCCTTACTGATTTATGACTTTTTTTTATCACGAGTCTAGGTTTCCTCACGATGTTTTCCTTTACCGATGTCAGTGATGTTCAAGATAAACTTAGAAAGTACATATGAAATTGGAAAAGTCGTATTAATTACCCCATGTCAAACGATTTTTGGTACGTAAAATTCATTACTTTACAGCGTCACCAACATGCTTACGTAACAGCAACATGCAAGTGTGATGTGTTGCGCAAGACTGGCGATACACAGTACTTATTTAAGCTTTCACTTCTGACGGTAGTCTCCCTGACTGCCAATATTAGTTTTATTTTGGAAATCTTTGAAAACGTTAAGCACATTTTAACATAATTATTAATTATTTACACACATAACATCACGCCTGTAATTCCCGAAGGGTTAGGCAGAGGTGTACCCATTAATTCACCCACTAATAATTTAGTCTTTCAACAAATGGACATCAATCCTTCATCGATTGACTTCAAATCAAATCTACATAAAAATATTTTGACTTGTAATTCTATTCAGTAACTTGACAGATAAAGGGTTACCAAGTTTTGACAAAAAAAAGATAGTGAGGTGGTGTAAGTATGAACGAAATTGAATGAACTTAAATAATGTACTTAACTTGGTATTAAACCATTCTTATCATTCGTTCCTTACGCAAAATCGTTCAACAACAACACAACAACAACATAACAACACAAACATTAACATTAAACAACATTAACAACGTTAACATTATTTTTCTTTGAACTGAACTGTTACTGAATAGAATTAAAAGTCGGAATATAGAACTAACATAAAATTATGTTCTTGTTCAGGTGCAAAAGAAAAAAAGAAAAATGGCCGTCCAGATGATTGAATAGACAGTTGTTCCACCAGATTCCTGTAAGAATGTCTTCGATATTTTTTAGTGCCACCGTTAAGAAGATTTCCTCTTTTATGTATGTTTTATTAGGCACTTTTATTTAACGGTCAATGGGATTGTTACGATTTTGGAACGTGACGCGAGTATTTCTTCTTAGTGTTAGGTATTTCTTTAACTTACTGTGTTCCTAGTCTATTGTTGTTCATTGAGTGTTGTTTGAAGACGTAAAGAGGAATTGAAGGGAATTGTTAGCGTCAGCTCACACCGAGACGCGACGCGACGCGACGCTGCGTGCACACTTTAAAAGAGCGACTCAAAATATAACTTTATTTTCTACACGAAAAGATACACATTTCATTGCGAGAATTTAGAATACGTTACACCACGCAGCATTACGTCGCGATGCGTCGCTCTACGCCGCGAGGCATCACGAGGCGTAGAGCGACGCATCGCGACGCAGCGGTGTATCGCCGGTACGCGCGACGTGCAAGAGCGGCGCAGCGCGAAGTCACTGGCCTCTTCCAGTATCGTCACGTTGCGTCGCGTCGAGTCGCGTCTCGGTGTGAACTGACCCTTAGTCAACTAGGTATTTAATCACGTGGTGGAAAAATCTATCAATAAAAAAAAAGCGAAAGGGAAAAAGCGAAAAAGCGAAACTCACTTACTCACTCATCACGAAATATCGAAAACCGCTTGGCCTATTAAGATGAAAGGCAGGGAGGTAGTTTATAGTTAGTAGACGTCCGCTAAGGAAGAATTTTCAAAAATTCACCCCCTAAGGGGATGATACGGGGGTCCAATGTTTACACGGTACTAACATGAAAAGTATTTTTTTTTAAATATTTTGTCTGTCTGTCAGTTTGTTTGTTTCGCCTCATCGCTGTTGAAACGATTTTGACAAATAGCTGTAATTTTAAGGAGTAACTGAGGCTACTTATATTTTAGAAAAAGATTAGAGTTCCGCGCTCTAAAATTAAAACCCCGTGATAAGCAACATTAATTAATTAATTAATTATAGTTTCCATTTTTTCATTAACAATACATATTAAATTACATTTTTAAATATTAACTAAATATTCAAAAACAAAAGAAATAATAACCCAACCGGCATCGTCAAAAGGGTCGACGCTACCTAAACCTAATTATTATAACACTAAGCCTCAAATTACTTCACTCCATTTCAGTTCCAATCAATTGATCATTGAATCCGCGACAGCTCACATCAATAAATGCCTCGTCTCTGGTGCCATCTAATAAACCGTTCAGTGTCGAGACGGGAATTCTTTAAGCTGCTGAAACCGGTACGGCTTCGGAACGATTCAATTAAGCGCCGGAACTGCCGCTCAGGGGACATGCTGTGTGTTTGTACTTGTGGGTAGGTTGTGTGACGAGTTAGACATCCATTAGTGTGCGTTCAAAGCAGAAAGGAGATTGTACAAAAGTGGTGCATGAACAATTACTAGCGATTTCTTCTTCTTAGCGTATCGATGGCAAATATAGATACATACATTTTGTTAAATTTTTCATTGTGGTATTTCTAAGGGCATATCGCAAACTATATACAATATAAAATTAAAGAAAAACTTACTCCACCTTGGTCTTAGATTCGTTTCCCATGTCGGGCAAAGTTTTATTGGGTGGGCCCCCTATTACATGGGACTTTTTTTTTTTTTAGTTGGTAAAATCATCAAATGACTCCTTCCGCCCTGGGTGAGGCGGAAGACTTTTACTGACTAAAACACCACCCTGTTCCTTCTGTTGCCCTTTACGTTCCGGGGCCACGGTATCCTGTTAAGACGTCCCGCAACCCCGGATTACATGGGACTTAAAACAAAACTCGCGAAATGTGTCATAGGCAGTCGCTCCATGTGAAATACTGGTATTCAGCTGCGTCCGGATAGACTAGAAACCGACCTCAACATATACACATCAAAAGTGTCTAGGGATCAAGAGGTATTTGGTAATAATAATATATTGATCCCTAGACACTTTTGATGTGTGTAGTTGGGAAAAGGCTAGGCAGATTGATTAGTTCCAAAGTAAAACTTGTGAGTATATTTGAGTACTTTAACCCCTGAAAGATGCGCACGTAATTAAAATCCAACCCTTATTTATTTTAATTCCATGCCTACTGCCTAATTTTCCGAATAAGAGTAAAATCTTTGATGCCTTAGTATAACCATTTATTTGATGTTTCAATGAGAAAATTACATGGCTTTAAATCCTCTCATATAGGTAAGGTAGGAAGGCTTTCACGGAGAATTTAATGTTGAACGTACGGGGATTGTACTGTAAGCTGGAATGTGGAACTCAAATTTGATGTGTGACTGTAATTGTTCACTTGTAAAATGAAGTGTTTCTTTTTATGGCTTTTCCTTTGATGGAGCTTAAACCTTTACGTTATAAATAGGTGAGCTCTTAATGGAGGTTTTAAATCGGTGAAGGAAAAACATCGTGAGGAAACCTGGACTTATACCAGCCTATTACTGTCCCATTCAAACCTGCAAGTCGATTCTGTAAAATTCGAACATCAACTCGCATTCACTCTCATTTCGCTTCACCAATAAAATCAACTCCGCTCCGAAGCGACCAATAGCGATAGCGAAATCAAGGTGAAGCGAAGTGAGAGTGAATGCGAGTTGATGTTCGAATTTTACAGAATCGACCCCCACGTCCAAGGCCCTTCAGGCGGTTTAGAAACTCTAACACTAGGGTGTGTGGGGTCGTAAGACCTTATACCTTATTACTGCCCACACGATAAAGAAGAAGAAGAAGAAGAATGGAGCTCTGCTAAATATAAAAGGAGGTATTGAAAATCTCACATCAACTTTTTGAAGACTAGCTAGACTAAGGTATGAATAACATCATAATATTATCACGCTTGTAATCTTTGAAGGGTTAGGCAGAGGTGTACCTGATAGCGCACACATAGATCAATAAAATAATATTTGTATTTAAAATTAACTTATTTCTCTTTACTTAGGTATAATGGCCGGCACGTAAGTTGGCAAGAGTTTTTGTAGAGGGGGAAGTTTGCGCACGCACAATTTCATACATTTTTATATGCGCGAACTTCCCCCACTACGAAAATCTCTTGCCAAGTTACGTGCCGGTAACTGTACTGCCTCGTTGGTCTAGTGGTCGCAAAACATGACTGGTAAGCTTGAGGTCTTGGGTTCGATTCCCAGGTCGGGTAAATTTTTATTGGGTTTTTCAATCAGGAATATTTTAGTAGCAGTGCGGAGTCTGGATTTGTGCACGGTTGATGGCAATAGGCTCGCCTCCGACGCCTCCTAAATATATGGGACTTAAACTTAACTGGCGAAATGTGGGTGTACTAATGGGTACATCTCTGCCTAACCCTTCAGGGATTTTTTCTTTTTTAAAAACTTTACCCAACACTGAGAACCCCTCCTGGAGCTTGTATTTTTCATTTAGGTTTAATTTTGTACGACAAGCACAATAAGTACTCATACATACGAAAAGCCTTCAAACTCTGTAACAAAATTGAACCTTGACCAAATAATAATAAGACATACAAAAGACTGTCTCCATTTCTATTTATCTTACCAGAGAAAACAAAAGTCACGTTTCTTTATTTAATAACAATAATTTCCTACCTCAGCTATATCACTCCCCTGAACAAATGACATCAAAAGAAAAAGGTAATTACTATTTACCTACCTGCTAACCCTTTCTTTATTAAGACGTGATATTGTTATTATTATAATAATTACAAGCTTTTATTACAAGCTTTTATTTAGCTTGCACTGTTCGTATGTAAGTATGTATCTATGTAAGTAAGTTGTCCTTTCAAAATAAATTTGCAAACCATTTTTCGACCATTTGTTGTTATCCGATTGAGCTGAAATTTTGCATACACCTTTAGTTCTGATGACAATACCAAGTCCAATACTCAATAATAATATAATATTTTAAATTAAAAGCTTGTTTTAATTTTTTTTTTTTTTTTTACTTTTACCTGCCCCGGTGTCTGGCTGATCAAATCTTACAAGTTAAATTTGACCCACTTCCCGATGTTCGATTGAGCTGAAATTTTGAGTAAATGTGCAATTTGCATGACAATGCAATATAATGAAGTCACAGAGCTGGTCTGATGATGGAGCCGGAAAGTGGCCATAGGAACTTAATCAAAACTTACAGACATTTTTGACTCATATTATGCCTGGTGTGTGATTGAGCTAAAATTTTCAATACATATGCACATTGCATGACAATGCAATATTTAATAAAAGTTCGTTTAAAATAAATATTTTTAGGTTTAAACTTTGAACTATTCTAAGCAGAATCGTTTAGAGAGCAATGGAGAGGGCTATACTCAAAATTTCTCTGGACACTTAAGGCTGTTAAGTGGCAACCAAGTATGGGAAGGCACAGATATCGGTGAAGGAAAACATTCCATCACCGATATCAGTGTTGAATAAGATAAACTTAGAAAGTACATAGAAACTGAAAAAACTACATTGGCACCCATAAATCGAACCCATGCATGATAGGTGCTTTAACCACTTGCCTGTCACGACATTGACACAGGACCAAACAACTTTGATAAAAAATCTTTGTTTAAAAAGAACCCCATTATGGCTCATGCTGCTAAATATATTACGCAGCGTGTATGATAAATATATCTTCACAATAAATAAAGGTGCGAGTACACAATTGTAATAAAACACGTAAGCAAACCATTTACTTAAGTGGTGTGATAAATTATTACTCTTCATATTAGGATAACAAATGACGACCGTGACACTTGTCACGTCGCTCAGCTCTGTGTGTACTTGGGTTTAATTTAACTGATTATAACAATCTTACCTTTTATTCAATAATAGAAAACATAACATAGCACCACGCCTGTAATCCCCGAAGGGGTAGGCAGAGGTGCACCACCCATTAGTACACCTACATTTCGCCAGTTCTGTTTAAGTACCATGTAAAAGAGGACGAGCTTATTGCCATCAACCGGGCATAAATCCAGACTCCGAGGCTGCTACTGAGAATTTTTTTATGGAAAAACTCAATAACAGTTTGCCCGACCTGGGAATCGAGCTCAAGACCTTACGCTTAGCAGTCGCGCTTTGCAACCACTAGACCAACAAGGCAGTAAATAAAAAAACATCTTAGCATAAACTCATTTCCTTCATTCCTGCATCTTAAACACATCATCAGAACCCACACATAATATCCTAATCTCTATGCACGTCCCAAGAAGAGTTATTATCCAATGATTTATTACAGCTATGACCTTCAGCGTGACACGTGTCACGTCGTGTCACGTCTGTCTGTATTGTGTGTACTCAGCTTTACTTTTACCACTTCATGGAGGGTCGTAAGGGGGTGAGTGTGGTAATAAAAAGTGTCTGAGTCCTATTGTGTTGGGGGTGGAAAGAGTGCAGCGTGCAGTGGAGTGGCGGCTTAAGGGTGTGACGGATTCTTGTATTAATGATAAATGGTGTTTTGATGTTATTATAGTCCGGCCAAACTGACTGCTCCCTAGGTCTTGTTGATTTTTCCATTAGAATTTTTTAGTAGCAGCCCGGTCAAAATCAAAGTTAAATATTTCAACTAGGTCATTAGAAGGCACTTTTGGACGTCATATGCAAGAAAAATAAATTGAATCTGGTTGCCACTTCCAAAAGGTTGTTGTATGAAGAAGAATGGGCAAGAAACTCTATAGGTACTCTTTTTAAAAGAAGGGGTTTGAAACATGATGGCTGCGCCTGATCTCGTACTGGTCGTGTTGGTGGGAGAGATTAGAGAGTTAAGGACAAAGGAGTGCACTCGAGTTTACAATTATAAACGCTTGTTAGAAAGTCACAGACTACAAAAGGAGAGGAGGCTAAGCGCCTATCATCTTGATTTCATTCCTTGGTAAAATTTTATCTCACCCAAACATCGGTCGTCTCTTTTATCCATCTGCCTAGCCTTTTCTCGACTGTGTTGGGGTCGGCTTCCAGTTTAAACGGATGCAGCTGAATTGCAGTATTTTTTTTGGTTTACCAACAAATATTTACAATAACATATAAAAGAAAATAACATTTCTTTAAAACTTTAAATAGTATCTGAATTTTAAATTTCTGCTTAGTGAGAGAATAGTCGGAGAGTTTTAAAACTATATTTCTCTTAATAGACAGTTAGACAACCAAAAACTAGACAAACAAGTACTTAATGATAGATAGCATCTACAACTTAAAGCCACAGCGTAAGCAATTCAACAGCAAAACTTGCACCACTTTAACGGTATGACAAGCACTTCATACGCTAAGTTTTTATTCTATACCCAGATCAATGTGAAAACTAACTCCCCTAACTTCTAGGAGAAAGGTTCAACTTTGAAAGTGTAATATCACTTTACATGAAATTTATCATAGAACTTAGTTGAAAAATGAGTTGAACCTTCAACGTGAGTCTTTTAATATTAGATTCAAAGTAGAACTTTGTGCATAGAGCGATTGATCGTTCTACTGTTAGTTGGTTACTGCAGTTTTGACTTCAAAGAAAAGAGGAGGTTCTATATTAATTTCGTGAAGATCTGATGTAGAGGGTCTGTTTGGCGCAGCTGTGGGGGTACACAATAATGTTTTATCTTATTTTGGTTTCTATTATTATTTTTATGTGCGCATGGTATAAACATGTTTATATGAATACTTTTACCATCTGCCTAGCCTTTTCCCAACTATGTTGTGGTCGACTTCCAGTACAACCGGATGCAGCTCAATACCAGTATTTTACACGGAGTGACTGCCTATCTGACCTCCACAACCTAGTGGGTAATACGATACCCCTTGGTAAGACTGGTTGTCAGACTTTCGGGCTTCTGACGGCATGTAACGACTGTCAAAGATTCACGTGCTGCGTGTGGCTGTATCTCATGAACCTAAATAGGTAGAGGGTTAAACATTTCACACACTTTTGTAGCTATAATAGCAAATAATAAAAACAAAATAAGTTAAAAATGAAAGGGGATACAAGAAACGTGTTTTTTTTGTCCGTACTGTTATCCCCTTGTTCGTTATGCAAGCTGATTCATTTCGCTGTTAAAATATGCCAATTCGTCTTCCAAGCTTAATAAGTCTGCTTCTCGGGGTCATTACTCGTGTGGCAGATCTGCCCTAAGGTTGACCTCATATCCGGGGCCGCGGGACGTCCTAACAGAATTCCGTGGCCCCGGAACGCAAAGGGCTACAGAAGGAACAGGGTGGTTTTTTAGTCAGTAAAAGTTGAGTCTGACAGTCCCTTCTGCCCCACACAGGGCGGAAGGACTCATTTGATGATTATTACCACCGCAAAAAAAAACGTTGACCTCATATTGTTCTGTGGTACGGGACCCTTTATGCAAGACTCGCACTTGGCAAATTTTTTATTCTCCAAGTTTGACGTGGCAACAACCCAGAAGTCAATCACACAGTCTCTGTCCCGACCATACCTTCAATTTAAATGAGATAAAGGCTCCCAATCAAATTGCGATTATGGAATTTCAACATCAAAGATCTCTTGTCGTGAATTGAAGGCTTACAAAAGCATCAAGATCAAAGAACCAACTAGACTGTTGTGACATTTAATCTTTTCTGAAATCCTGGTAGGACTTACGATCGTAAAGGTCAAACATCAATCGAAGGAATTAATTATAAAATGGATGAAAGTACGGATGAGAATTTGTGACTGGCTTTTTTCGCTTGGTTCTTGGGAATTTTATTTATTTTAACTAAAAGCAACAAAAGAAAAACATCTGACCAGCTCGTTAGTGGGACTAATGTATCTTTTTCAATTCATATGTAGGTACTTTCTAAGTTTATCTTAGATATCGCTGACATCGTTCCGTGCCTCGGAAAGCACGTTAAGCCGTTGGTCCCGGCTGTCATACATGGATCTTTGACAGTCATTACGGGTCGTCAGAAACCCGAAAATCTGGCAACCAGTCTCACCAAGGGGTATCGTATTACCCAGTTACTGGGTTGTGGAGGTCAGATAGGCAGTCGCTCTATGTAAAATACTGGTATTCAGCGGCATCCGGTTAGACTGGAAGCCGACCCCAACATAATTGGGAAAAGGCTAGGCAGATGATGAACTGCAGCGCTTGTCAATTTATCATATTATTTTTGCCTTAATTTTCATTGAGGAAACCAGGGGTTAACCTTCAAATAAGAAAACGTACCAAGCTTTGACAACAAGGCAAAAAATCTCAGCCAAACGGAAAGATATTCAATAAAATCTAACTAAAGAAATACATTATGCTGATCAATACATATACGAATATCCGCGGATTCAAACATAATTGCTTTTAACCTCTTTTCAAAGATTTTCAAAGGCCGTTTGACTGGCAATACGTGTTGTGGGGTTCACAAAACGCTGCGTAATCAAGATAAGTGGGACCCCAAGGGCTACGGAACCCCCGTTTTTCGGAGTTACCTTTAATTTGTTTCATGTAATAAAGTTTATTGAAGTTTGTTTCATTTTCTCTTTTTACTGTTGATTGGGGAAGTATTACTTTCTTTAGTGATGTGAATTACGATAAGGGTTGATTTTGGATGTTTCTATAATGTGACTGGCCATATTTGAAAAACTTTTGACCTTTTGACTTTTGAAGGTCAATCACTCATCATGAAATATGGAAAACCGCTTGACTAATATTAAAGATGATATTTGGGATCCCTGTCAAACTTCTAAAAAAAGGATTTTCCAAAATTCACCCAGGGGATGAACGGGGTCCGAAGTTTGTATAGAGAAATCAACTTTAACGTGGACGAAATAGCGGGCAGAAGCTAGTAAGAGTATAATTATAAGAGTCCATGCTAGAAATCTACTAAGGGCGCGTACACATAGAACGTCCGATTTTACAGGATCCTTTTTAACTGTTCCGTCGCCGTCGCTACTGGAGGTAATATTCACACAGCATTTACAGGACCGATTTTAACTGATTCGTCGCTACTGTCGGTATTTTTTACTGGATCCGGAATACTGTATTCTGTGTGAACTCGCTTATACAACAACATACGCTAATAACATATACGTTTAAACGGACCCGTAAATCGGACGTTCTATGTGTACGCGCCGTTAAATATGACATCAAACCTCTTTAAAGAGATAATTGATGATTATATCATGATTATACAGTTACAACTTTTAATTTTTAACTAATTTTACCAGAGATTTCTATCCAACTTAACAAAAATATATAGGATATTTTTAGCCCACTTTGTGTGTGGGATTATTTAGGACTTTTAATAATAATAATAATATATTTTTATATTGTTTTTATGTTTTTGATATTAATATTTAAAATAAATGGAAATAATAATCATTCCTTTGTTTCAGGCTACCTACTAAGACCTATAAAAATACAATACATAAATAAATGTAACAACTATAAACTATACTTATTTACAGGCAAAGTCACGGGTAGAAGCTAGCTCCTAATAAAATTTTAGGACCTGCAATTCCACAAAATCAACAGCATCTAGCATCTGTGATAAACTTTAAACAAGTTTTACGAATACACAATTAATATTGATATTCAAATTCACAAAATTATACCCGAGAGGGTAATTGTTACATCAATGTATGACACTTGTTATTATGTTAGCACGTTTGCAGCTCCCGAAGGTACAGTCAGCAAAACAGATAGGTATGCAGGGTCGTCAGATATAGTTGAAGTTTTGTAAGAAACCGATGGATGTCTTTGACTGAAACTTAACCTAAATAAAGAACTATTTATTATCTACGTTTTAAATTAAATTACATTCGAAAACATCCATCGGTTTCTAAGAAAACTTCAACTACACACATCAAAAGTGTCTAGGGATCAACATCCCTAATCAATGTTAGGGATGTTGATCCCTAGACTTTTTTGATGTGTATATATCTGACGACCCTGCATACCTATCTGTTTTGCTGTGTACGGGATGCAGCTGAATACCCTGGTATTTTACATGGAGCGAACTAACAAATTAATTACTTTTTTATTAAATTAATAGCTTTATCAACTCGCACACTGAGATTGACATGATGGCTTTATAACAAAAGCCACAAAGATATTCACAGTAGAAAACCGTGGCTTATAATATTATTGGTAATGGCAAACATTATAAGGAAATTTTCAATAACCGAACACGTTTCCACATTCCCAAATTCCATGAAACTGTCATAAAAACGTAATCCCAGCCAATATATGAACATAATGCCTCAAATTCTTCCCCGAATATGCCCGATAAAGCCCGAAATTAACCGAAAGATATGACTAAAATAAAATCTCATTCAAATCGGGCCCCATTTGCTATGTTTCCAAATAATGAGCATACATAATGCTATATCGACAGTATAAATCCATTTGACGTATGAATTAGATTCGAAGATAATTAAGGATGGCTCCATACGAAATATAGCCTCAGTTAAAACGGCTAAATTAAAATATTCAAAAGGCTTTAAACCGGAGTCAGGCGAACTGGGCGCGGGTGCGATTCCATTGGAACGAAGAGAGGTTAAGGGCATTTGATTTTGTTTAGATTTTTATATAAAAGGAAAATTCTATAAGCTGGGTAAATGTTTTGATTATCCTCGGCCTAATGGTGTGCACTGAGTCAAATAAAACGGGAAAATTTGATTTTCAGAATTGTATAAGCGGTTGTTAGATAAGCGGCCAGCTCGGTCAACGGTGTTTGCCTGTCAATTTTACATAGGTACTACTGTTAATACTGTTTTTTGCTAATAGTTCGTCGCTCGCATTGCTTTTTTGCTTTTTATTTTTAAAACATTGCCCCACTCTAGTAATTTCTCATGTACCGTAGGTGCGTTTATAAACATACTAGCTTTTGCCCGCAACTTCGTCCGCGCAAATGTCGGTTATCGCGGACGCAGGCGAAGTCGAAGTCTAATAAAAAGTAGCCTATGTCTTTCCCCGGGTCTTAAACTATCTCCATGCCAAATTTCATCAAAATCGGTTCAGTGGTTTAGGCGTGAAAGCGAGACAGACAGACAGACAGAGTGACAGTCAGACAGACAGAGTTACTTTCGCATTTATAATATTAGTAAGGATAAACTCACATACACAAACGACCAGACCCGGAACAACTACCTATATTCTCCATTACCTCTTCACGGCATTACGCTGAGCGTCAGTCGTTTCGCGCGGTAGTGGCGCATATTTCTTACTTGTATTTACATACATACATACATAAACTCACGCCCTTTTACTTGTATTTATTTGATTTGATTTTTTTTAGATTTGATACCAACTTGCTAACCATGACTAAGCTGAAATTTTGCATACACCTTTAGTTCTGGTGACAATACATGAACAATAATTTCAATATGGCTGCCGTTCCAAGATGGCGGATTACATATTTTATCTCAATACCCTTGATATAGGTATCGAATGAAAGGGCTTGAAGAGTAGAAAACGATTAAATAATTAGTAACATCACACTAAAAAAGTTGGTTTTAAAAAGTTTTTTAACATATTTTGCTTTTGGGTACAATTTTTCTATTAAATGCGTCATTTTCGCGTGAATAAGCCGTTTTTCTTTCTTTCTTTCACCTTGTCATGTTGTACTTTGTTTCTGGATGTTGGATGTTTATTACTGAATTACGTTAGGACAGCTGAACGGCCCCCTGATCCTTTCAGCTATTCTAACGCCTAACCCCATCTCTTAAAACAATTTTATTCAAATTCAAAATTCAAATTCAAATTTCATTTATTTGCGTTAAAACATGGTATTATAGGTGTTACAATAAAATTAGTGCTACATGTTTTGCTAAAACTACATAGCATGCAAAGTTATAGGTTATGCGTTACATCACATGTCATAATATAAAGCTATTGTTGCAGCATGTTTAGTCTCCATAAATTCTTTAATAGAATATTTTTTTTTAGTATTTAGCCATTTATACAATTTGTGCTTAATCGCTCTAGAAGTCAAAGTTTTTAAATTATAAATTCGTACACACATTGCTAAACAGTTCTTACTATATTTTGTCGATCTAGGAATGTCATATTTTAGTACTAGTCTGAATTGATATATTACTTTACCTTCCGCATAAGACAATAACAGAAATTACAATGTAATTTGAAAATAAATATTTATTTAAGAGCGTTTACCGTTTACACCATATAATACAAACTTTAAAGTCCTTTTTTTTCGAAATGAATGAATCGATTTAAAAAGTTCGTCTAAAAAGTTATTTGAGAACACTTTGGTTAATCCAAATTGCCTAACATGCAGTTAGTGCTTTTTCGAAGGAATTTCACGTACGTTTGAGAAATTCTAATAGATGATATCAAATATTCTATCCAACACAGATCTCAAGTGGATGTAAAGTAAAATTGATGTCCTCATGTGAGTGGCTCAGACATTTTGTGGAGATTTTAAGGTTTTTTCATAGGTTGTCTTCTGTCTGCTGGATCTTGAAGCTAAGTGAAGTGATTCTGGAATTTTTTACAATCATTTTTAGGTTCTTTATAAGTCAGAAAAATATATAGAGTAAAATAAACATGATAATAAAAAGATTTGTCATGGATTCAGAACATGAGCGTCTAATAATAATTTTCGCTGCGTTAGTACTTTTCTATGGTTTTTTTAAAATAGATGTTATATTTTGAAGTAGCATTTTTTTTCCGTTTACCTGTTGCATTTTTACAAGGAACAGCTGTTTTTCTATCTTCTTGATTTTTCTTTTTTATCGTCTGAAACAGGTTACAAGTCTTAGGTCTTAGTGTAGGGGTCCCGTATTACCCAGTTACTGGGTTGTGGAGGTCAGATAGGCAGTCGCTCCATGTAAAATACTGGTATTCAGCTGCATCCGGTTAGACTGGAAGCCGACCCTAACATAGTTGGGAAAAGGCTAGGCAGATGATGATCGTCTGAAACAGTTTAGATGCGAATTAAAAGTATGTCTAATCTTGTTCCTCCATAGAAACTTTGGACTCCGTCTATCCCCTTAGGGGATGAATTATGCTTCCTATTACGCATGCTTACATGATAATAACTATCTCCGAGCTAAACTGCTTAATCTGTTCAGTAGTTTGAACTGTGTCTTGGTAAATAAGTCAGTCAGTAACGGTTGCTTTTTATTTATGACTAGCACTCTTCCTGCGACTTCGATCGCGTGATTTTTCTTACGGATCCCTAATTTTTTGATAATAAAATATAGCCTATAGCACTCAGTGATAACGTAGCTTTCAATTTGTGAAAGAATTTTCAAAATAGGTTCAGTAGATCCAGAGATTACCCCCTACATACAAATTTACAAACTTACAAACAAATGTTAAGTACCTCTTTATAATATTAGTATAGATAGTATAGAAGTATAGATTACTTAATAAGCAGCCAATGATACAGAACACATTACCACTAAACAAATTGAAAACAGAAACTTCAAATTGAATTATATTACAGTAAAACAATCTCGATCATTAAACCACCATGTCAAACTGAATAATATAGAAACACGAGGACCGTACACAAGGCAACAAAACTCCTAAATACTAAAATACACATCTGCTGTTCCTCTCACTCACACTATTTTGGCGTAAGGTAGAAGAGGATAGAGAATCGCTTTCCAAAACAACGGAGTCGAGGCCTAAAATCGTTTCCACTTCCCCATTTCGTCCCAGATTAAAATACAAATTTACTCATTGAAAACGTTTAGAGGCAGATTACCTCCGTATTTATTTCCTGCTTGTGTGTCAGTAATGTGTCGTTTTTAAGCATTGTTCCCTTTGTTATCTAAATAATGGGTTCCGTTTGTCTAGAATTGTGATTCACATCATAACATCACGCCTTTAATCCCCGAAGGGTTAGGCAGAGGTGTACCCATTAGCACACCCACATTTTGCCAGTTATGTTTAAGTCCCATGTAATAGGGGGCGATCCTATTGCCATCAACCGGGCAACCAATTGTGATTCAGTTTTTGTATTATCTGCCTCGTTGGTCTAGTGGTCGCAGAACGCGACTGCTGAGCTATGAGGTCTTGGTTTCGATTTTCAGGTCGGGCAAAGTGATATTGGATATTTCCATCAGGAATTTCTCAGTAGCAGCCTCGGAGTCTGGATTTGTGCCCGGTTGATGGTAATAGGCTTGCCCCCTATTACATTGAACTTAAAACATAACTGGCGAAATGTGGGTGTACTAGTCGGTACAACTCTGCCTAACCCTTAGAGGATGGATAAATATAATATATAAAAATCATACTAAGAAAACTTAAATTAAAAAAAAATATGAACGTAAAATACAAAAATAGTAGGAATTCTAAGAAAATTTTAAGTGTTTAATATTACCTATATCATAAATCCAAATTTAAAAGATGTTTGATGCTTATTCAATGTTCAAAAAACTTAAATGTTCTCAAATAATTTTGAGAACATTTAGTTTTTACAGCATTTTTTACTGTGTTTAATAATACTCTAAAGAATTTAACTCATCATAAATTCCCAACGCTAAAAAGTATTTATCTAAAAATATATTGAACATTCAAAAGAATTAGTATCAAAATATTGTAATGAAGTTTCTATTTTAGTTATAACATTGTCCATCACCAACGAGACTAATCAAATTATTATTAAGCGTGTCTCTCGCTTCCCTAGAGAAAAAACCTTTGGGAAAACAGTGTCAGTATTCCACGCTCTTTTTCCCGACTGTTTTTATGAAATATTCTCGTTAATACCCGTGGGTGTCTTAAGAAATGGCTGAGGGATTATACCGGGAGAATTTACGGTAAAATTCTATTTTAATCAAAATGTTATCATCGTAATAAGTTATTGTCTGAACGAGTTGGTTATAATTAAAGCCCATTTGCCTAGTTGTCTTTTAACTCTGAGTAAGGCGACGCGCACCGCCGCGGAAGGCGGTGAAGCGGATCTCATGTCGCATTGGTCTCTATGAAATCCGTCGTTGCCTTTCACACGTACTCCGCCAGACCACGCGGTCGGGCGGCGTACGTGTGTTAATCGCCGCTTCACCGCATACCGCGGCGATGCACGGTGCTGTGTGTTAACCGCCTTAGATGCTAACACGAGCCCATTATGTATGATATTTTGTAATTTAATCTAGTGCTAGCAATTTAATCTGACTTAAGTTTTTGGCGCAAGTGGGCCTTAACATACAGGCGTTTCGCCTGTAATCCTTGAAGGGTTAGGCAGAGGTGTACCCATTACTACACTTACATTTCACCAGTTATGTTTAAGTCCCATGTAATAGGGGGCGAACCTATTGCCGTCAACTGGCCACAAATCCAGACTCTGAGGCTGCTACTGAGAAATTCCTGTTGGAAAAATCCAATAACACTTTGTCTGACCTTGGAATCGAAACCAAGACCTCATTCTCAGCAGAGCATATTATACCCGTATCTTATCTACAAAATAAACAAACCAAAGAATCACATTTGAAATTCAATTATATGCTTACAAGACTTACAGTTGAAAAATTATTTCTAGTTGCTTCAAAAATTTTCTTCAACGCAGTCCTTACTCAGAGAAACGGCTGAGCCGTCTGTACTTGATTAAATTCAAGATTTTGATGGCTCCATAAAAAGGAGAACTGCTCCTCATAATAATAACCTGGTAGACACACGGGCAGAATTACTGCTGCTATTTGCATACGTTAATACTGTACTGGATATTGTCCAAAAGGGGGGAATCGAGGTATCTGATATAATTTGGATTTATAGGACCTTATTAAGACATGTTTATTGTGGGATTATAGAGTATTAACTGCTTTGTAATTGCAAGCGAGTTAGATGGTCCCGGCTGTCATACGTGGATCTTTGGCAGTCGTTACGGGTCGTCAGAAGCCCGAAAGTCTGACAACCAGTCTTACCAAGGGGTATCGTATTACCCAGTTACTGGGTTGTGGGGGTCAGATAGGCAGTCGTTCCATGTAAAATATTGGTAGCCATGTGTGCAGCAGTACTTCTGTGGCTCATTTTAGCTTAACTTATTTAAATGTATATCAGTTAATTCACCTGAGAAACATTGATTAGTGTCTTGGTTATTAATTACTATGATTAATTAAGAATAAACGAGACAGTTTACATTAAAATGAGTATCTTATTTAGTTTCAGTTCTATTTAATGAAATGCCGAGGTGTTTACACAAATGATTATAATTTGTAAAACATAAAGTTAAACAAGTTATCTTTTACGTAAATGAAATGGTTGAGTGGATTCAATTTTATTTTCTTCTTGTACTTAAATGACGTTCAAAACACACATACATACATACATAAACTCACGCCTTTTTCCCATGGGGGTAGGCAGAAACCACAGAACGCCACCTGCTACGATCCTTACATACTCCTTTTGCCTCATCTACGTTCATACATCTCGTCATACAAGCACGCCGGTTACGAGTACTCCGCACCTGTTCTGAAGAACCTCACCAATAAGGTCGATGTAGGTCTTCCTAGGGTGACCCCTATCTGCACTGCCACTCACCTCTGCCATATAAATACCTTTTGTTAATCGTCTTTCACTCATCCTCTCAACATGACCGAACCATGTAAGCATATACCCTTTTCTTTCTTTGTTACTATATCCTCTTTTAATAGCCTAATTAAAATAAATGATTTGACTTTGACTCATAATTAATTTTATCGTATCATTTACCTCTGACGAAAATAACCTAAAACGAATCACAAACTTTGATTTCAGAAAAACTTTCTTATAAAACAAGTTGCAAAAAGTATTTCGAAATCTTTTTTCACTTAATTTGATTCGCATGTTATTGTCAGATTTGTACAATGTTTTCCAAGAACTCATTTCACCTGTAGACGAAAATATTTTTTTTTGGTGTAAGTACCTAGTAAGTACAGGGCTGATAAACTTTTATTGGTGTCGAAGTCAAGTCAAAGTCAAATCATTTATTTCAATTAGACCAATATAAGGCACTTTTGAACGTCAAATACAAAAAAAAAGGATTGAATTTAGTTGCCCCTTAAGGTGTAGGTACAAGTAAACTAGGTCGGCAACCAGACTTATTAGTTTTTGAAACGAAGTACGGTAGAAGTTAACTGGCAGAAATCGACACGTAAGTAAAACGCGTTATGCAACCTTTAGATAACCTTTCCCCTTTTTTTTCTTGTAAACGACGTTATTTTTTAAGCTTTAATAATTATTATATTACTAAATGTACACTAATATAATAAAAGTCGAATTGAGGAGCTCGTGGCTAAGTAATAAACAGCCTTACGGGTCGATCCATCAAGAAGCTATGCTTGCCGGTGTTGGTCCGTGGATGGGTGACCACCCGAGGCTCCTCCGTGCCTCAGAAAACCCGTTAAACCGTTGGTCCCGGCTGTCGTATGTGGATCTTTGACAGTCGTTACAGGATGTCAGAAGCCCTGAAGCCGAAAATCTGACAACAAGTCTTACCAAGGGGTATCGTATAACATGCATAAAATCACGCCAGTAATCCCCAAAGTGTTAGGCAGAGGTTATACAAATTAGTAAACCCACATTTCGCCAGTTATGTTTGAAATCGTTGGGTATCGTAATACCCAGTTATTGGGTTGTGGAATCCTGTTATTGGATAGTTGGGAAAATTCTAGGCAGATTGATCGATATACATAATGTCAGAATAGATAGGTTCGCTACCCCTGGTATAGTTCGTTGTATACATAGGCAGGTATTTGGACCTACTTATTGGATTATTCAGGTTCGTCCCTATTTTCATGTTGATTTAGTAAAATAGGTTGAAGGGGACAAAAGTTTTAGTTAATCCGAAGTTGTTAGCTCTTTTTGATGATCTGCAAAGAGGCTGATAGGATTAATATGAGCTGTTTATTTTGAGAAGGTACCACATTATTATGACTAAAGTTTGGACTAGGTTGGGGTTGGGCTAAAGCCTATCGATTTTAAGATGAACTAGTAGTTCACTTCGGTTTCCCTCATCTTTGGTTACTGATACGCTCCTGTGGCACGAAGCGCGATGTTACATACGAGTAGCATACCTGGGCAAAGCCTTCCCCCATCCCTTCCACCTTCCTCTATGTTTTGCCTCCCTTCGCCAGTTCCTGAGCTCCTGAGCCATCCATAGGCTGTAGCGTGATGTTATATGGCATTCCTGGGCAAAAGCCACTCCATATTCATTCCACTTCCTTCTATGTTGAGCCTCCTCTCGCCAGTTCCTAAGGAAGCCATCCAAGGCATCCCGCCATCTTCTCCTCGGTCTGCCGCGACTCTATCGAACTATGTCAGGGATCCACTCTTATGACATGCGAAGAAATGAAAAGCTAGCAAAATAAATAATATATAACTTATACGTCGAATTGAACACTACTATAAAACTGTTAACTGCTACAAAACTATTATTAAACCTTTACAGGTCTGTTAGTTGTATAATTGAAATACTAAACAACTTTTTGCTAGTTGGGTTGTCTCTATAGCTAACCGCTTTCGGGGTATAGGGGCGCGGGGGTAGGACGAGAACAGGGACCGGGACAGTGTGGGCGGCGGGTGCTTGTGGCGTGATACACAAGAAGCGAAATTTACACTGGGCAGTTCTTTACATATGTGACGTCACAGAGGCTAACGGTGAAACGTTTAGCTATAAGATTTTCTATAAATAGAAGGGCATCTTTACCAAAATCACATACAAAATGCAGATTATGTCTATAACCAGTATCATTACCGCCACCATCTTGTAATTAAAATCAAGTATTTCACCACCTACAAGCGTTAATGAGTCGTTTATGTTTCACAATGTTGTTTTCATTTACATCTTTGGTTTAAGTACCCATTAAGATGTCGTATAGACGCATATGTATAAAACATTCTTATACTTAAATGTTATCGCTTTAAGAGATAAGGTTACGTATTAAAGAACTGGGGCTCGTGGCTAAGTAAAAACAGTTGTACGGGTTAAGCTTGCCGGTATGTATGAGTTATTGGGCTTGAAGAGGTAGCGAATGACCTCTTCTATCGATTAATTCGAATTAGCAAACGATGCACCAAATACCCTGTTTATAATTCTTCTGTACGTGTATTTGTCACCTAACGTCTAAACTGCTGGACCGATTTTCTTCTTCTTTTTTTCGTGTGGCCAGTAAGGTCTTACGACCCTACACACCCTAGTATCAGAGTTTTTAAACCGCCTCAAGGGCCTCTGACATGGTTTGAGTGGGACAGTAAAGTCCAGGTTTCCTCACGATTACGCATTGATTAAAAACACGGAAAAATTCAAGGCAAAACTAATTTGACATCTCTAACCGATTTTGATGATTTTTTTTGTGTATATTTCGATAGGTTCCTATATGGTTTGGAAAAACAATTATTACCGGTAGGTGGCGCTGCAAGCCAACGTTTGGATAGGATAACGTCTGTCGGGCCCTAAATTAAATTTAAGTGTATGTTTCCTCACGATGTTTTCCTTCAATGATGTCAGTGATGTCCAAGATAGACTTAGAAAGTACATATGAAATTGGAAAAGTCACGTTGGTACTTAATCGTGTCCGGTTGCTAACCAGTTATTAGAAGCAGTTGTTGGTTAGATGGAGACTGATAGTCGTGATGGCCCAGAGGTTAAGCCACCCAGGCATATACGTGACATTAATTAAGACTACCTCAAAATACCGACAGACACACAAACACCCTACACCTCTCAATGTTGCCAACAATCGAGCATCAGTGTTGCCAGCAAACATTTAATTTTAATGAGCTTTAAAAGGGTCGGCCCTCAACTTAATTAGTTAAAGCTTATCTACAGACAGACAAGTTTCACCGTGTGCATGTTAATGTTACACTGTCGTTACACATACGGAACCTTTTACTTGACTACGTGACTTTTTAAGTAAGCAGTTTTGAAGTTTCAACTTGTTTTGTTATATTCGTTTGGGAGTATGTTTTGATTTCGTCCGAGATACCATAGTCACCAGACTTGCGTTGCTTATTTATCATAGTTGAAATTTTGGTAATAGCTAGCTAGCTGTATTTTCCGAAGGGTTAGGCAGAGGTGTACTCATTAGTGCAGTCAATAAAGTAGATAGGTATGCAGGGTCGTCAGATATAGTTGACGTTTTCTTAGAAATCAATGGGTGTCTTCGATTGAAACTTAATTAATGAACTGTTTAGTATCTACTTTTTAAATTATTTTTTTTTTCAAGTTTCCAATAAAGTAATATTTATTTACACTTAAACATAAAACCTTAAATTACATTACTTAAATAACTTTTTAAATTAAATTACATTTGTTAACATCTATCGGTTTCTATGAAAACCTCAACTATATCTGAAGACCCTGCATACCTATCTACTTTGTTGACTGCACATACACCCACATTTTGCCAGTTATGTTTAGTCCCATGTAATAGGGGGCGAGCTTATTGCCATCAACCGGGCATAAATCCAGACTCCGACACTGCTATTGAGAAATTCCTGATGGAAAAACCCAAAGCTCATCTTACCCTCACTTCACCAAAATTCATCGAGCAGATTTCTACAGTACACCACTAGAAGATAACGGTAAGATAAGAACTACAAGAAGACATAAGAACGACAATAAGACACAGCAAAACCAGACCATACGAAACACTTGAGACACACAGAGTTGAATCCTGTTGAGTCAACGGTGTTTCTTGGAATTACCATTGACGCCAAATTACAATGGGGCCCGCACATAGAAAAATTGTCAGGCAGGCTCAGTTCGGCCGCCTATGCTGTTAAAAAGATTCGACAGATAACTGATGTGGATACAGCCAGAGTTGTTTATTTCAGTTATTTTCATAGTCTCATGTCGTATGGGATTCTTCTCTGGGGAACCTGTGCGGACATTAATACTATCTTTGTTCTTCAAAAAAGGGCTGTTCGAGCCATTTACAACTTAGGTCCACGGGATTCCCTTCGAGAGAAATTCAAAGACATCAATATTCTGACTGTAGCCTCACAATACATATTTGAAAACCTTATGTATGTACACAAGAATATTTCAAATTTTAAGAAAGTGTCCGATGTTCATGGATTTAATACTAGAAATAAGCACAATCTTGTGGTACATCACACTCGTCTCCACAGAGTAGGCAACTCGTTCATGGGTCAATGTATACGTTTTTACAATAAACTTCCCATTGATGTTCGAAACTTACCGATTAAAAAATTTAAAAGTTGTATTAAAACCAAACTATACAAAAAGGGCTACTATAAAATTTCGGATTATTTAGATGATAAAAAAGCTTGGGATTGAACTGCTCGCTCTGCTAAGCCCTTTGCAAATTGCAAATTACATTTTTCTTTTTGACACATTTTACTAAACATGACATCTGTTAATTTTACGTTAACATACTTTGAAAAGTATTTTTTTTTTTAATATATTATATTGTAAATATGTGGACTATGTGGGTTGTTGCATTTTTTGTGATTAGATTTCGTGGTTGTCTGACAGTTTGAGTACTTGATGCGGCCTACCCAAATGTCCCTTCTTTGGTATTGTTCGTCGTGTCGTTGAGCTCCTTAAGTTCTGAGTCGAGCTTGACGATTTCTGACAAATGCATGCACTGACTGGACAGGCCGACTCAAATTCGTGTGCCTCTCTCCTCAAGAGACCACTTCGGACATTAACCTACTTGGTTCGCATATGATTTGACCATTACAAGTAATTGTATGGACTTTAAAAGAGACTTTGACCTCTGAGTTTGTTTCGGTGTTTCTTCTCAGAGCAGTCGGCTAGGAAACACTGGACTCATCTAGTTAAAAAAAAAACAAATGTGACGTGTAAAAGTGTTATTTATAACCAATTTGCTGAATAAACATCATTTCATCATTTCATTTCATTTCATTTCATTTCACATCATTTCATTTCATTTCATTTCACTCCCAAGACACTACATGACAATCTAACACTTGCGACATCAAATTAAACCATAAGCGAACACTAACCGCAGTGCCTTAACTCCAGTTAGTGAGTCGAGAATTTATCTACCCCGATTTAATTAAAGGTGAGGTATAATTAGAAGGAATGGCTGGAGGGTTGGAAATTAAAGCGCATAGGTGAACGACGGCTACGTAGTACTATGTGGAATTTCGTAATTTATGTTAAGAGGAATCGTGTTTTGGTCTTTGGGTCTTTGGTCCTTGTGAAGGGTAGTTGCTATCTTTGTGTGACGGATTATGACAACGTCCAAAATGGCGCTTGGCGATGGAAGGAAGATTGTCTTGTAAAACAAGTAATATAATACTTTTTTTGTTATCATAACTTCACGCCCGTAATCCCGAAGGGTTAGGCAGAGTTGTTCCCTCATGGAATAAATATTTGCATTACCTATGAGTAGTTTTTTCGGGTCTGGTGGGGTGTATATTTGAGTGTATACGTTTTAAGCACACCTACAAGAAAGGATATTTTTTTTTTGTGTGGGGTAACGTTAAAAAAAGAAGAAAGAAATACTGCCTCCTGGTCTAGTGGTCGCAACGTGCGACTGCTGAGCATGAGGTCTTGGGTTCGATTCCTAGGTCGGGCAAATTTTTATTAGGTTTTTCAATCAGGAATTTCTCAGTAGCAGCCTCGGAGTCTGGATTTGTGCCCGGTTGATGGCAATAGGCTCGCCCCTATTACACGGAACTTAAACATAACTGGCGAAATGTGGGTGTACCAATGAGTACACCTCTGCTATACCCTTCGGGGATTACAGGCGTGATATTATATATGATTTTAAAATAAAGATACCACAGAATATGTTACCACAGTAATCTGGTAACAAACAATGTTTTTCCAATTTTCGACTGAACCCTAAAAAGAACATATAGCCCAAAAACATAACTAAAAGATAATAAACAAATTACACTTACAAGCTTTGGGCCAACTAGAGAAAAAACTCGGCGGATTGTAGATAAAAATAAATTAAATAAGGCTTACTGTAATCCTAGGTTGAACACACATTACTAGCACATACGACTACATGTGTGTGTTATTGTGTATACAGTCATGTTGTGAGGTGTAGGGGTGTGTTTGTGTGCACATGTCATCGTGTGCTCACGGCTTATCTGTGGTGTTTTTTTTGTATTGTTTTTTAGTGTTGGTTTTATTGAGATTTTCTTTTTGTCATTCAAGTGTTTCCATATTTATTTTGTGAAGGCAATTAATCTAGTTTGTATAATTAACTGTTCAGTAGGAAATGTTGAAATTGAGGTATTTTTTGGCAAACCACCTGCCTAGGCCCACTTGTGCAAGGTTTGTGTTAACACCTACTTTACTGCGCGCTATTGCTAGTTGGCAAACCTTGATTTTGGACTTCTGAGTGTCATTAAAAGACCAAATCAGTGCGCCATAGGTTAATCCAATGATTTTACTAACTTTATCATAAGATCAAATCTAAACTTAAGTGATCAAATCTTTTCTTAAGTGCAAGAAAAACCACAAAAAGAAAAGACTACTTTTTAAAGACTGATTTCAACAAAATATTTACTTTACAATTAAATATAAACGACAGTAACGGTTCTAAATAACTCGCTTAATGGTCTTCAAAGAGGAATATGAAAGTAATATTTCGAATAATCCGCGGATTATCAAAGTTTTGCAAGACTTGATAAGGACTTTCCCCACAAAATGTTTCTGAGGTCCGGAATAGACTTCTTTTGATGATGTTGGCAGAGCAGCATAATTAGAATTGATATCTGTTTATTTATATCTAACAATTGTTTGAACAAGTACTGAGTACTCGTAACCGGCGTGCTTGTTGACGAGATGTATGAACGTAGATGAGGCGAAAGGAGTATGTAAGGATCGTAGCAGGTGGCGTTCTGTGGTTTCTGCCTACCCCCATGGGAAAAAGGCGTGAGTTTATGTATATATACATACATACACACATCAAAAGTGTCTAGGGATCAAAGATGTATTATTACCAATACATCTTTGATCCCTAGACACTTTTGATGTGTATACATACATAAACTCACGCCTTTTTTAACCGGTTCAACAAAAACCTATTTGTTCAAACATACATAATTATGTTTGCATACATATTTTCTTACCTAAATATATACTGCCTCGTTGGTCTAGTGGTCACAAAGCGCGACTGTTGAGCATGAGGTCTTGGGTTCGATTTCCAGGTTGGGCAAAGTGTTATTGGGTTTTTCCATTGGGAGTTTCTCAGTAGTAGCCTCGGATACGTGCCCGGTTGATGGCAATAGACCCGCCCCCTATTACATGAGACTTAAACATAACTGGCGAAATGTGGCTGTAGAGTACACCTCTGCCTAACTCTTCGGGGATTACAGGCGTGATGTTATGTAATAAATCGTTAGTACTTTCACCCCGTAAAAGATGCGCAGTAGGTAACAAGTCATCTTGTATTGCAGTAACTCAAAAGGAGCTTTTCCCTTTTTCAATTCTCTTTAGCGACATTGCAAAGCCCAGAGGAAGATATTTGATATTGACGACAGTATCGTATTCTTAATGGTCTTGAAGCAAAATAATGTGTTTATCAAGCTTAGTTTATAGTTTCAGCAGTATTGAAAAGCCTTCGAAATTTATTGTATACTAGCATTTGTTTCCGTCTTTGTCCGCGTGCATCTCGGTAATGGCGAACACAGGCAAAGTCACAGATAAAAAAGTAGCCTATGTCCTTTTTTGTAGTAGGAAATTTTATCAAAATTGGTTCAGTGGTTTTAGCATCATACATACCTACACGTGAATGCAATGTAGCTTATATAAAAACTACTCAATCATAATGTGTGAGAATAATTACAAATTAAAAATTGAAAGGTCAAAATATTTTCAAATGTACTGTTCACGTGTTTACAAATATTGGATTAGTGTTAGTATATTAGTATTAAAATATTATAATTATTAGTTTAGATAAAGTTTCAAAATCAAATCCACGATCCAACCACTCTCCCATCCAAATCTTCACCAAGATTATTCACAGTTTACACAAACAAGATTACATTTCAAGCGACGATGTATCTCCAACTTGTTATACGTATAAGCAAGAAACAGGAATTTAATTTACCTGGAATAACGGTAAACGTAGTTACGGTTAGGTAAGTTATCCCGGTAATGAGTTTCGGGAGTCTTTAAGGGCAAAGGGTTGGCGATATTGCAACTACGGTATGTTATTATGTGTTTTTGTTACTTCCAGTCAAAGAGATGAGTGGTTGGCTTTATGTCAAATGGGCTTAAGATATGAGAATAATGTTTCTGAGCGTATTTCGGTCACTTGCCAGTTTCTTAGTCTTCTAATGATGGGCGAAGTGGCTGGAAAGTCAAAGTCAAATCATTTATTTCAACTAGGCCATTGAAAGGCTCTTTTGAACGTCATTATTATACAAAAAAAAAATACTGAGAAATTCCTTATGAAAAAATCAAATAACACTTTAGAATCAAACTCGAATTCCACGCTCAGCAATCACGCTTGCGACAACTAAACCAACGAGGCAAAAGAAATCTTGTAAAATTAATAAAAATATCGTGTAACAGAAAAAAAAACAAGTACTCTAGATTTTAAGTACTGTTATAAAGTCTAGAGACTTTTAAAGGCGGAACCCATCATTGGGAAGTAAGTATTTTTATTTTGTTTTTAGTTTTTAATTAAAGATATTTTTTTTCTCAGATTTTTTAAGAATTTTATGTTCCCAGTGACACTCGCGCCATTACCAGGACGAATCATTTCATCAAAATCGTTTCAGCCGTTGAGTAGATACGAGCAGACTTAGGAACACATAAAAAGGAACAACAACAGTATGATCACGCAAAACATTAAGTGTTGCCAACACAATAACCCAATAAAAAACTGCCCTCCAAGAAATACTTAAAATACATTTACCAAATATTGAAAACGCTCAAACGTGTCGACATTAAGATTGGAAGTACTTGAGTGGTATTCGTCACGTATACCCAATGAAGTGAAAAAGCCTGTTAGCTGTGTGGTTTGCGGTACGTCGGAAGCCTACCCGCTTTCATGGCGAAATGGAAGCTTGTGGCAAGTTTAAATTTATATAAAAGGTTTCGTGGGAAGCGAAAATAAATTTAATTTAATGTGAATTTTATCATGTTATGTATCCATTTACTTGGATATAATGTTGTGGGTAATTTATTATGTCAAAGTCAGTGTATTTATTTCAATGAAACCTTTTACAGGCACTTTTGAAATGTCAAGGAGTCGGTCGGTTAGTCAGAAAGTTGAAGCTCCTCATTTCGAAAGGTAGGTAGGTCTCTATGGAGAAGAACGAGTAAGAAACTCTAGTTGTTTTGGACTTTCTTAGTCGTTTTTCTCATTTTCAATTAAGTTATTACAAAATCCCGGTTACGTCATACATGTTGCTTAGTAATATAAAACAATTAAGATTAACTGCTTCCTAGGTCTAGTGGTCGCGAAACGCGACTGCTGAGCATGATGTTTTGGGTTCAATTCTCAGGTCGGGCAAAGTGTTATTAGGTGTTACCATCAGGAATTTCTCAGTAGCAGCCTCGGAGCCTGGATTTGCGCCCCGTTGATAGCAATAGGCTCGACCCCTATGACATGGGAATAAGGCTAAGTTCAGATGAACGCGCGACGACGCGCGCTGCCGCGGGTCAACATATTGCGTGCGGTGCATGGCGGTGCGCGCGGGCACGCGCGGTGACGCGTGGTCATGTACACAACAACATTGATTTGTCACAATCTTAAACCGCGCGCCAAACCAATCGCGCGTCGTCGCGCGTTCATCTGAACTTAGCCTTAAACTTAACGTTACTTACTTACGTGACCTAATAGGTACACCTCTGTCTTACCCTTTAGGGATTACAGGCGTAATGTTATGTTATGTTATGCTAAGATTACGACATTTCTCCCTAAAGCCTTACTACCATCCATTTGAGGCTTTAATGCTCTGTAAAAGAATTGCCTAAGTATTGATACACTGTCACCCGATAAACCACATACATTTTTCTAAGAATGTGTCGTTAATATCAGGATTAGCCACAGCTGTGGGCTCCCGAGCATTTGTTTATACCCGGTGACAGATCTGGTCATCTGTAACCATCTTGTGTAATCAATTTGGCTACTCTGTCCTCGACAGGCAACCATCACACTTAGACCTCTCAGATCCTTACCAATACCCCCTTTCTCATAAAGGATAAAAGCCAATTCGAGGGGGCAGGGAGGTCAAGTTAGTTGGACTATTTGCAGATTGACCGAGCTGTACGTGTTTTTGGCTTCCTTCATTTTTGTAACGATGTTTGTTCAAGCTCTCTTCGATATTGGGGGTAAAACAAACAGATACGGGAGGCTAAACTAGCTGTTTGACCAATCGAGTTAGAAGTATCGCGTTCTATTATGGGGTAAAATATTTTTGATATTTTAATACTTTGGTGTCGTGGTCTGTTGAGTGTTGGGTTTTAAGTTCGGTCTTCAAGTCGAGCAAAGTTTTAATTAGGCTTTTTCATTAGAATCTTGTTTTTTTTTTTAATTTTTATTTATTTTTCTTATTGTTTTTGTGTGCACATGGTATGAGCCAATAAACATTTTTTCTTTCTTTCTTTTATAAACAGTTTGGAAGTCGACGGCGAGACATTCCCGTGCCTCCAAAAAAAATCAATAAATTTTTTGGAAAATAGGGCTAATATGAAGCGTTTCTTTAGAAAAGTATCTTAAAATTATTGGTCAATGGTGTGTACTACTCAATTAAGTGGAAAGACTATAAAATCAGCCAAGTTATATCGAATGGACTGTCCAAGGCACTGGATACCATTAACAGCCATATTCGACCGTTGACCTTTATTCATTTATATTCCCTTCATACCTGGATAACGAGAATTAATTCGACCCAACCGTTTTTTGGACCCAGCGAAGCCTAAAAATGTATGTACGATGTTCGTTATTAGTACAAACGATGTCCTTTGTTAGGCTGTGTGCACATCTGAGTTTGAACGCCGTACGGATCTGTTTTTGTGTGTTCCTTAAACAAGCAATCTATACTATAATATAAAAACCTGAAGAGTGTTTTTTTATTTGTTTAAACGCAATCATCATCATCTGCTTAGCCTTTTACTAACTATGTCGGGGTCGGCTTCCAGTCTAACCGGATGCAGCTGAGTACCTACCAGTATTTCACATGGAGCGACTGCCTATCTGACCTCCACAACCCAGTAACTGGGTATTAATACGATACCCCTAGGTAAGACTGGTTGTCAGACTTTCAAGCTTCTGACGACTCGTAACGACTGTCAAAGATCCACGTATGACAGCCGGGACCAACAGTTTAACGTGCTTTCCGAGGCACGGAATGATGTCAGTAATGTTTAAAAGCCCCTCAGTCTGTTACGCTTTCACGCCTAAACCACTGACCCGATTTCGATAAAATTTGGTTCGAGGTAAGTTTGAACCCCAGGAAAGGACATAGGTTACTTTATATTCCGCGACTTCGTCTGCGTCGGCAGACATTTAAGTGGACGAAGTTGCCAGCAAAAGCTTCTTTTCTGAATAATTACTTTATGGAACACATACCAATATGCGTTAGTTGACGTTTCCCTGTCCAAGCAACCGCGGGCGTTCGACCCCTGGTTGTGAACGCGCCCTTATCAGCCAGGGGTCAACAACATAAAGCTGTGTGTACAATAGCACATTGTATGTGACTGTCCGACACATTTCTGCGTCATTGGCGCGTCCCTTTTGTATTTTTCTAGCCGCATGACAACCGTGGTACATTATCTCTTCATCTGATAAACATGCTTGTTTGAAGGGACTTCCAGGGTTGTCAAATTTACTATACAAAATGGACACGTATATTTTTTATTAATTAGACTTAATTTTTTGAGAGTTTACCGTAGATGTTGTGTGCTTACAAATTATAACATTAACTATGCGTCTATTTTCCTCTATGGGCTGCGCGTACGCAATTTCCGTAATTACTTACTCGAATTTTTTGATGGCTGACGTGCAAAAAATGATCTTTCTAGATAAAAAAAGGATTTAATTAAGTTGAATTGTATTTATACGCTTGAACTACTAGGTTAGTCACGTGGTGATTGGGGCTAAGGTTTGATTCGTTGGTTGGGCAAACAGGGAATTTCTCAGTAGCAGCTCGGAGTACAAAAGTTGGTAGTGTCGTTGGTCCCTCACCTGGTCTCTTCCCAGTCGTTTATGATTGCCATCCCATTGGTATATGAAAGTTTGGGAAGAACACACACACTTGTGTACTATACTATCTCCTGGTATTTCCTTGTTACTTGGCTAGTATCCAGTAAGATTTGCCGCCGTGACCGGAATTCGGTCTCGAAAGATAGATATCAATACCGTACAAAAGTATGGGTAACTATGGCTACCAGGTGTAACTTGGTACACCAGTTGGGGATGGCGGAAGGCACATAGGCTCCTGGGATCTCTGCGTAAGTATGGGTGGGGAGCATCGGGGTGCTTCTGCCTTCCAGAGCTATATCCATGAAATCCATCCAATTGAAAAGAGTGCCGTGGAGTTTCTTGCTCGTTCTTCTTCATAGAGGTCTACCTCCGTTTTGGAACGAGCTTAGTTTTAACTTTCGGACTAACTGACCGACTCTTTGACTATTCAAAAGTGGCTGTAAATGGTCTAAAAATAAATGTCTTAACTTTGACTTTGACATGATTTTCCACCCCGGAATAAAAAAAGGTGTAGCTTGGCAACCCTACAAACAAGTAGTTGTTCTAAGAGTTGTTTTCGCAACAGTCCGCATGATACCGATGGGATCAACCGCCGAATGTAACGTTTGAAGTTCAAACGACTGGAAAATTACCGATTTATAAAGTTAATTTAAACTTATGTTTGGTTATTTTGATTATTGTCGAGTTTCCGAGTTTCGGGTTTATCATTAGATATCAGTTTGTGTTAGAAGCTAAGGATAACTTGGATGTTTTTGAAAGTGTTATTTATAAAGTTTAACTTGAAAGTGGATTAGATTAAGGAATGAGGGAGGAAGGCAATTTAAACAGTAATTATTTAAAACAAAATCAAGATTATTACTTTAAAGGTCACCTATAGTTGGTAATTATGCTCAAAAAGCTATAGTAAGATGTCGGTAGCATGTTTACAAACGAGTCAAAGTTCAAAGTCAAATCATTTATTTCAATTAGATCATTAAAGGTCAATTTTGAACGATAATTGAATTTGGTTGCCCCTTCCAAAAGGTAGTTTCGTGTTTAGAAAAATGGGCATAAAACTCTATATTTAAATCAGGAATGTTTACAATAATTTGCCCAGTTACATTAATTCAATAATTTTATGAATGTGAAGACGGTGTACCTAGTATAAAAAGTTTAAGTACTATAATAGGTACCAGGGCTACAAATTAAGAAAAGATAGAAAAATTAATAATGTTTATATAAACGGTGTCCACATTTTTACAATATTGTGATAGGTAGACGAATCAAGTGTTATAATTAAGAAATGTCAACACATAACACATAACATCACGCCTGTAATCCCCGAAGGGTTAGGCAGAGGTGTACCCATTAGCACACCCACATTTCGCCAGTTATGTTTTAAGTCCCATGTAATAGGGGGCGAGCCTATTGCCATCAACCGGGCACAAATCCAGACTCCGAGGCTGCTACTGAGAAATTCCTAATGGAAAAACCCAATAACACTTTGCCCGACCTGGGAATCGAACCCAAGACCTCACGCTCAGCAGTCGCGCTCAAAAAAAAAAAAAACGCAGCGCGCCGCGCGTAGAAATGTCAACTAAAATAAAAATAAAATATTTATGTGAGGGCTCATTTTTCACTAGTCAGATAACTTTTATCCAAAGAATAATTAAGACAGTTTGACTTGACATAGGTATTTTCTATACAAAAGATGTCAAACCGCTATATTTGTCCCCCGTTGAGTTATCTGACGATTGAAAAATTTGTTCTAGTTAGAGGTTTTTCTGCTACTACAGTAATTGTCTGTGAGAAATAGATTGCAGATTTAATTATGCAGATCAGGTATGTTTGGGTCGGCTTCCAGTATACCCGGATACAGCTGGATACCAGTATCAATAACCCCCCTCCCCCTCCCCCCTAAGAATTTTATATAACAGTCATCTGTTATATGTATAACATATACAAAAGTAGATACCACTTAAACTGTAACCATGAACGTTCTCCTACAATATATTGTGTTACTAACTAAATGTATAGACGGTCGACGTAATTCAATTTTCATACTAATGTCCCTTTGAAGTTGTTCTCCATCGTAGGACGCTAACGAACCAACGTACTGGGACTGCAGAAGGGTTAAATGTTGTTATAAAATGCGCGGGAATTGTTATTATTGACTTCTATACAGCCAAATTACCGTTTAATGAATTATGCTGCTTTGGTACAGCTGTTGAAAATAATTTTAATTATGTTTTTAACACGCTTTTATATTAGCTTCACTTGTAACTATGTATGTAAGAAAATCTTGGAATCTTAATTTGACCCACTTCCCGGTCTTCGATTAGGATGAAATTTTGCACACGCTCTGAGTTCTGATGACCATAAATGACTAACTAAGAAACGTCATTATAAAACCAATATGGCGGCCTCCCCAAGATGGCGGACTAGCTGTTTGAAATCCACCCCCACGATATGGGTATCAAATGAAAGGGTTTGCTGTCAGGAATACGAAAACAATAATCACGTGACTTAAATTCAACATGGCAGTCATCCAAGTTGATTTATATTTAATAAGTACTTGACTGCCTCGTTGGTTTAGTGGTCGTAAAGCGCGACTGCAGAGCATGAGGGTTCGATTCCCAGGTCGGGCAGTATCATTATGTTTTTCCATCAATAATTTCTCAGTAGCAGCCTCGGAGTCTGGATTTGTGCCCGGTTGACGTCAATAGGCTCGCCCCCTATTACATGGACTTAAACATAACTGGCGAAATGTGGGTGTCCTAATGGGTACATGTACACCTCTGCCTAACCCTTCGAGGATTAAAGGGGTGATGTTATGGATATAGATTATTATTTATCTCATTCTAACTATTGATATAATTCAAATACCAGTCTATAAATCAGACATCCCGAAATTCCTTCTAAACTTCTGTTTATTGTCCATACATTCAAACTATTTCTACAATTATTAGTTACCATTAAACAACAATAACACGATACCATTAGTTTGTGAAACAATAGAGAAAATACTGAAATTCAGAAGTCGTTTAAACTTGATTCGTAATGCAATTGTTCGTTTTGAAAGTCGATGTTGAATGTAAAGTCGAATATTATGTTTTAAAGTCTATTATTCGAAGATGAAGTGCTAACGAGTTTAAATTAAGTTACTTATTTTATGAGCAGTTTATTGAAGATAGGGAGAACAAAGAACACTTTCAGTTATCAAGGAGCTGGTTATAAAGATATAATTAAGTCCTATAACTATATTATTTATTGTTCCATATTTTTACACATATTTTCTCTAAAAAATCACAAATAATATATATTTAAAAAAAAATATGTAAAATAATTTACTGTTAAAAAAGTATTTTTAAAAGAACAAGCTTTTATTAAAAATTATTACAATTTTGAATATTGGATATTGTATTGTCATCAGAACTAAAGGTGTATGCAAAATTTCAGCTCAATCGGATAACAACAAATGGTCGAAAAATGGTTTGCAAATTTTGAAAGGGCAACTTATTTACATACATACATACGAACAGTGCAAGCTAAATAAAAGCTTGTAAAAATAGTGCTCCGCCCGCAACGAGGTGGTAAAACCCAAGCTATCGGCGGTTAGGGAACCAGAGAGAGGAACCTCCTCACTATGAGTGCCGTGTCCAAGACAACCGCCTTCTGCATCTGACTCTTGACCCAGCTGTTGAGCGAAAGTTTCTCAAGGTGTTGGTCGAAACTTAACTTACTTAAACTTATATACTTACTAAACTATTAAACCGTAACTAGCGGAATGTGGGTGTACTAATGGGTACACCTCTGCCTAACACTTCACGGATTGCAGGCGTGATGTTATTTATGTTCTTTCAATAAATTATTTTTTGTTCTTTTTATTAATTATTTGTATATTTAACCCCCTTATATACCATGATTTACGCAAATACATATTCTATTCTATTTTAACAGGATACAATTAGTAGGTTCAATAATGTAATAAAATTAAAAAGGAACAAACTTCCCGAATCATTTCAGGAACACGTACAAAAATCCGACATTCGTGACGTATTTCCGACAGACGTGGCCCAACACAGGTATCAATCAATGGATTTTTTATTTTTATTTGCAAAGGAAACTCATACGCATTCATCATTCGTTTGGCGCGAATGTTTATGACCGATAAGGGTAGTTTTTTTTTTCTCTTTTATCTGTTTTGATGTTGCCATGACTATAAGCGACATGGATTTGCATTGTTGTAATTTTGGTATACAATAAGGTGGCTGTGTGGTCTTGGGGTTGTTGTGGAGGTCAGATAGGCACTCGCTCCATGTTCTTTCAGCTTGATCCGGTAAGACTGGAAGCTAACCCCAACATACTTGGGAAAAACTTAGGCAGATGATGAATAATGTGGCTGTCTCGTTGGCCCCCGGTCGCAAGCGCGACTGCTGAGCGTGGGGTCTTGGACTTGATTCCCAGGTCGGGCTAAAAGTATTTTAGGGTTAAAAGCGGTGAAATGTTCATTTGTTTGTAAGAGGTAATCTCTGGAAGTATTAATCCGGTAACAATAAAAAATCACTAATAGAGAGTTGCATTATTGTTATATCATCAATTCTAATTTAATAGAATCAATAAAATCTAATATTATAATAATATAATCAATCTTACTAATATTTTTTTAGAAGTTTGGATGTTTGTCCGTTAAACATATTTCGATGAAAATTGGCACATAGATATTTATCATTTCCTGGATTAGCTCATATAATTATAACTTTTTATTCCGGTAATGTGTTCCCTTGGAATAATAGTTCAACTTAAGGTAAATTATTTTTAACGCAAGCGTAGCCGCGGGTAGAAGCTAGTTTACAATATTGTGCATGTGAACGTACCCCGGAGTGCCGTGGAGTTTCTTGCTCGTTCTTCTCCATAGAGGCCTACCTCCGTTTTGGAACGAGCAACTAGCTTCATTTTTCGGACTAACTGACCGACTCCTTGACAATTCAAAAGTGCCTGTAAATGGTCTAATTGAAATAAATGTTTTGACTTTGACTTTGACTTTGACCGGCCGATAGCCCCTGCACAAATTAATGCAAGAAAAATTATTCATCATCCAATAAACGATTTCAGAAGTTTCTCTCAAAAGTGTTACCATGGGAAATTGCTTCACCGATCCATCCATAATTATATCCAGGGCGTGTCTGATGGCAGGGTTGATACTCGCGCGTTTTTACACCCCCTGAGACGAGCAATGTGCCGGTTAAATGAGCAATTAGGATTTTGTTGGCGCATCCCTAAGGTGTTATACAAATTGTTTCTCGTGAATATTTTATTGTGGAGTTTGATGTGGATGGACGATTTGTTTGTTTTTTGTGGGGGATCGATTTATAAATAGGTATGTGCTTAAAGGTGTCATATAAAGTAATTTGTTATTTTTTTCTTCAGTGGGTTATCAATTGTTTGTTGAAAAGTAATAAAAAAATATGGTACCTAATTATTTAAACATTAATTGTTTATTTTCGATATGAACAACTTTTATTATAGTTAAGAAGACCAAAGCTGAAATAAAAAAAAATCAGCTGATCCATTTTTTTATCGTTAATTATTTTTGAAAAAAAAAGAAATGATTATTTTTTTCATATTTCAGAGTTTGTCTTATAATAAACGTTGTTTATATTTACGAATATTTTCACCCCCCAGAAATAGGCAGAGAAATAAAAGTCAGCCTGTAATAAACAGATATAAACTTTCACTCTATACCTACATATTGAACCAAAGATGAATTATCTCCAACCATTTTTCATGCACCTTACCACCATTTTCCGAGCCCCAAGCGTCCTATCACATTTACTTCCACTAAAATCAATTTGACATATCCGAACGCAAGAAAGGAAGTGACGTCAGCCGTCACCAGCCTCTATCAATCATAACATGACAAAGTAGACGCATCTATCTGATGCTACTTAATGACCTTTGTGCTGTGATTTTTACAAAAATACTATATCCATCTCTTTTTCTTTTACGCATTTTCCGTCTGAGTGAAAGAGATGGATAGTGTTTTGTCAGTTCGGTGAAGCTGAGCTAACAGAGTCGCCCGAAGCGATGTTCTTTTTTTAAAAAATCGGAATCTTTTTGTTGGGTTTTCTCTAATCGTAAATGTCTGTTGTCATAATCGCTTTCGTTGTCTTTTGTTTTTTTTTGCTGTGAGTAAAAGGCGTTTAGCTTTTATTGCTGGGGATGCGATAACCGTTCGTGTGTCGTACTTCTTACGGAGCGTTAAAGTTGTCACAGAAAGACTTCGTGAAGATTATCAGATTGTAAGAAAAAGGTTTATTTATTATTAAACAATTTTATTCAAGTTGGAATATAAAATTGTACCGCAACAAAAATATATACGTACTTAACCATTTTAATTAAGAACATTCTCTGAGGGCCCGTTTGCGCCGATTAGGGTTATTTTTTAACTCCGTATTAGTTGCTAACACGTTTCTAATACTTCTACAACTAACTCCGAGTTAAGTTTTTGGTGCATGTATATCTAAAGGCTCGGTCTAGAGGTCGTAAAGCGCGACTGCTGAGCATGAGTTTTTGATTTCGATTCCCAAGTCGGGCTAAGTGTTGTTGAGTTTTTCCAACTGGAATTTCTCAGTAGCAGCCTTGGAGTCTGCCCGGTTGCTGCCAATTGGCTCGCCCCCTATTACATGGGACTTAAACATAACTAGCGAAATGTGGGTGTACTAATGAGTACACCTCTGCCTTACCCTTCGGGGATTAAAGACTTGATGTTATGTTAGGAAATACAACTAAAAGGAAGATTACTTTAAGTTACGACTTATGTTAGCATTGCATCTGGGATCGACTCGACTTATATCCGCGAACGACTGGTTTGCCACCCCTGCTCTAAAGTTTGTTAAACTCACATGAATATAAAGCAACACTGCCAAAGCTTTTTTGTCTGTTTTCGATTCGCGTGGGAAAAGTTCAATGTACTTTCTTGACATTCCGAATTCAGGTTTACGTGGGTTATCCAGTACCTATAGTATAGAATTTGCGTAGTATATTTGTTATGTCTGTTTTAGAATCTTTTTTAATTATACCTTTTTTATCTAGCTATGAAAATAAAGTCAAAATAACGAAAGAAAAAAGTTTTTAATGGTAGTATTTTTGATAAAGTTATTGCTTAATTTGGTATTTGTATGTATAATTTAATTAAAGATACACTTCAAAAACCATAAATAAGCAACCGATTGTATTACAGATAAATGATGTTTAACTTTTTACTGTATTTTTGATACATACATAAACTCACGCCTTCTTCCCATGGGGGTAGACAGAAACCACAGAACGCCACCTGCTACGATCCTTACTTACTCCTTCCGTATTTTTGATGCAGTAAAAAAAATTAAAACAAAGTTTTTAATATGAGTCTTTTGTTAATTACAACTTACATAACTATTTTCACTAAAACAATACACCGTCAAACAAATTCACGGGCCAAAAAAACTCACATATACAAATACACATACGCCCACATAAAATGGGCCACGCCGTTCGAGATCTTGGCTGGAACTTGGGAATTGGGCGCGTGACAATGGCTCGATGTCCCAACTTGTATATTTCTCTCATATTTTACTTTGTAAATGTTTCGCTTTTGTTTCTAGTGCACTGTACGGTTTTTTTTGGCCGAATCTGCTTGTGTGCGACGTGGAATTTATTGTTATGGTTCGAGTATGGCGGTGGTTTAAGCTAGGGCTTTCGATGGGGCATTCATAGTTGGGTTATATTCTGTAGAATTATTATGTAAAATGTAAAAGTTGATTAAAATGTCTACAATGAAGGAATATATTGAAAAGAGTGACCGTGGAGTTTCTTGCTCGTTCTTCTTTATAGAGGCCTACCTCCGTTTTGGAACGAGCAACTAGCTTCAATTTTCTGACTAACTAATCGACTCCTTGTCAATTCAAAAGTGCCTGTAAATGGTCTAATTGAAGTAAGTAAATGCTTTGACTTTGACTGTAATAAATGCTTTGAAATAGATTTTGTTAAAATATGCTGCTGATTATGTTTCATACTGAAATCTGGACGCAATATAATTAGGAAAACTTTGAAGTAATTTAAGCTACAAAGGCGTAAAATTATTAAGGGGAGCGCGCTGATGCTGTCGATGCAACAATGCTCTCCAGCAAAGCAACCAGATAAATGTAACCAGCAACTAGCTTCATCTTTCTGACTAACTGGCCGACTCCTTGACAAGTCAAATGTGTCTTTAAATTCTTAATTTGTGCCTACCCAAGTTCTGTTCTTTCTTCTGCTTGTTTGGAAGATGTGAAAATTATGTATTTTCTTACTCCTCTCCTGTTCTTTTCTGATTTATTTGGTTGGGGGATCCAAGACTGTTGAATCGCCAAGCTTCTTGCCTCGGCTCTTTTCTGGCGGTCGCTACTGTTGATTTTGGCTTTTAAGAATAGTATGGCGGGCTTGTCCTATAAAAAAAAATAACCACCACATAAAAACGTCAAATTCAATATACACCGTGTATCAAAATAATATCGAAAAACAAAACAAAACTACAGAAAATTGGCGCAAGAAAATACACTCAGCGGCACGGAAAGTGGCCCAAGCGCGCTATGTGGTTTTTTATCAAAATTAAACGTGAAACTGGGAGTTTTCTTCGTTGTAAAACTTAAATGTTTATTCGAATCTTAAATGAGAATGATTAATTAACAAAAAAGTGAATAAACTTTATTAAAATCCTAGAAAATTACAAAAAAGACATTAAGCTCTAAGTTTTGAAAAAATGATTTTGAATGAAATTTACAAAATTAAGCTGTGGCATTAAAATTTATAGTGGGTATTTCCACCTCTGGCCCTGATGACTACCTGCATGCGATCAGGCATGCTATGGATTATGTTTTTAATGTCCATCTGGGGTATTTCTTCCCAGGCGGCCACAAGAGCAGTTTTTAACTGACTGATGGTCTCTGGAGGGTTGGGTCTGGATCGGATGCGTCTTTTAAGCATATTCCAGACATGTTCTATGGGATTCATGTCTGAGCTTTGTGCCGGCCACTCCAATTTTATGATTTTCACTTCCGAAAGGTAATCATCCACGCAAAATGCTGTGTGAGGTCGGGCATTATTGTTCATTAAGATGAAATCTTCGCTACCGATGAATCCCACGAATGGTAAAACATGTTCTTGGAGGATCTCTTCAATGTATCGCACTACCGTTAGACAACCAGCAGCTACAGCTAACTCTGTGAATGCGTCTGAACAGATCTCTCCCCAAACCGTAACTTATCCACCATGGATACTGACAGTTTGCCTGGTAGTGATTGGCAGAAACCTCTCCCCATGTCTTCTCCACAGACGTTCGCGGCCCTCTGGAGCTCTTAAGGCCACTCTACATTCGTCAGTCCACAGAACTTTACTTCATTGCTCGTGAGTCCAATTTGCGTGTTTGCGAGCGAACCGAAGTCGAGCTACGCGATGGTGCCGGAGCAGTCCTGGACCTCAAGCTGGCCTTTGAGTGCGCAGATCCCGTTCCTCCATCCTCCTTCTTATTGTCCGCTCACTTACGTTGACCCCTATGGCCGTTTGTAGCCGCTGCCGTATTTCAACCGCAGTAAGGAACCGATTTCTCAAAATTGCGAGAGCGATAAATCGGTCATCTTGCGCTGATGTACACCTAATACCGCTACTTTCTGGTCTCATTGTGTATAGGCCGGTCTGGTCGTACCTTGTTAATCAGAATCAGAATAACATTTATTTGCCTACTTTGTGTATTTACAAAATGTCTCTGCGGCCGGTGGGCCATACAGAGGTGAGTCAGCTAACTTATGTCCTAATGGATCTATGTTTGCTGTGTTCTATTTATTCGCAATATGTGAGACTATACAAACAGATTACGTGTTTTAATTATTTATTTTGGTGTGGTATTATTGTTATATATATATTTTTTTTTTTTTTTTACTTTATTTTAAGGGGACGAGGAGTCTGCGTTTTGTCGGTAGGCCACCGCTTGTATCCTTTTTTATAAGGGTCATACAACATATCGCCTAGTCTGCGATTAATCCTGAGGGGGTTAAATTCGCCGTGTGCTTGGTAAGCGTCTCCAGGGGATTCAAGATCTTCTATTTCTAATTTTGCGATGTTTTCTAACATTTTTTTATTAAGGTCCGCGGCGCGTAGGTGCCAGGCTTCTATGTCAGCCATCTCCCAGAGCACGTCTGTGGGTGTTCGTCTTGGTAATTGTGCGGCATTTTTTAGTGCCAGTCTGTATTGGCGTTCGATTTTACATAGGTTCGATGCGCTATACCTTGAGAGTAGTTGCACCACTCCGTAGTCCATCAGCGGCAAAATGCAGGCCTGAATGATGGCCAGTTTCGTGCTTAGTTCTGTCTTCGCATTGTATCCTATTATTGGACCGAGGGCTCCTCTGACTTGTTTAATTTTTTTAACGACCCTTTCGGTATGCTGGGTCATCTTCATGTGTTTGTCGAAGATGACACCGAGGTATCTGATCTGCTTTTGATAGTGCAACGTTTGTTGTTTCAGTTTTACCGTTGGCCGATATTTTTTCTTTTTCGAGAACATGATGCATTCTGTTTTCTCTATGTTACACTTTAACCCCCATCTCGTGTAGTAGTCAACGATGGTTTCTGCTGCCCATTCAGCACGCATAGTCGCATGTTCTGGGTTTGTGGCTCTGTTGAGTATACAAAGATCATCCGCGTACTGTGAGAGTTTAAGACCTCCGATGTGGTCTTGTCTATTCCAAATATCGTGGACATACAAGTTGAAGATTATCGGTCCCAGGATCGAGCCTTGGGGCACGCCGTGAGGTATCGGTTTGTCTTTGGTTATAGTAGTTCTGAATCTACCTCTCAAGTGTCTGCCATCGAGATAATTCTCAATAATTTTAATGATGTTGTTGGGGACGTCCTGATTTTGAAGTTTCTTGATCAGGCCCTTGTGGTTGATCGAATCAAAGGCCTTCGATAGGTCCGTAGATATCATAGAGACGCTGTCTTGCGCGGCTAGTGCATCGGTTATTATTTTTCCAGTACGTAGAATCTGGGTTGCTGTGCCTCTTGCCCTTGTGAAGCCGTGCTGGAACGTTGGTTGCAGCCGGTTGATCGTAGCGGTAAGTCTTCTCAGGATCAGTCGCTCACACAGCTTGCCCATGATGTTGAGCAGTGTGATCGGGCGGTACGATGATGCCTGATGATGGTCTTTGCCGGCCTTGTGCAGGAATATGCACACGCCAGTTTTCCATCGCTTAGGGAAGTAACCTGTGGACAATGCAAAGTTAGCAAGAGGCACAAATGCCTCGATGAAGACTTCTCCCCCAAGTTTGAGGGCGTCTGCTTTTATTCCATCTGGCCCCGGTGCCTTTTTGTTTTTGAATCTACTCAGTGCGAGTTGTACTTCTCTTTTTGATGTTAGGTCGAGCGGTTGGAATGGTGTTGTCTTTTCAGTTCCCTCGTCATCCTTCGCTATTTTAGCTTCTTTAATTATAGCTGTATCGGTGAGCTTGTCGATCGTTTCTATTTCTGCACTGCATCCCGTGATATTTGGTAGTTTAACGATAGGTTTCTTCATGTTTCGTTGGATGCGCCACATTTGTGACCTATTGTCCCGTGGATCTTGGAGTTTGTCGAGCCAGCCTTTTTCGGAGTATTCTTTCAGGACTTTTTCAGCTTCTCTCTTAGCGCGGTGGTAAAGCGTGCGTGTTTCGCGTTGAAGGCTAAGACTGCAGTGTCTCGCTTGCCATACAATTTGTTTTAGTTTGTTTCGAAAGTCTATCTTATCGTTTATTTCCTTAGGTAGTCGTTCCTGCCTTGTTGAATTTTTCAAGGGTGCGTGAGTGTCGAGAGCTGCGACAACGGCATTTTCCAATGTTTCGACATAATTCTCGCAATCGGTTTCTGTTGTGATTTCTTTGTTAAGGTCGCAGAGACCTTCCCACATAGTCTGTTGGTATGCCGCTCTCAGTTTCTCGTCCTCATAGATTTTCTTTGTATTACGGAATAGGTGTTCCTCTATGTTATGTTCAATCTTCATCGTTAGCAACCAAGGGAGGTGATCCGAACCAACGCTTTCTACCTGTTTGGCCTGAGCTTCTAGTTGTTGGTGTGTTATTATAGCCAGGTCCAGGATCGTATTACCTTGGCTGAAAGGTCTAGATGGTGCATTTGCGTGTTTCAGCGAGCAGATTCCGTCTTTCGTTGCTTTTTTTATAATGTTGCCGAGGCCGGAGTTCCTGCTATGGCCAAGGGTTTGCATACGTAAGTTCATATCGCCGATGATGATGGATGGTTCGTCGGCTAGGGTCTCCTCCAGTTCTTCTCTAGCATGGTGCTGGTTTGGAATTTGTATATATATTTCTTTGATTCTTATATATTGCCCAGTTGCGTGGTTAGTGAAAAGTTTGATGCCTACGCCTTCAATCTTCTTGTTTTCATCGTGCCAGCCTGGGGTGACTTCTGTTTCGGTCCACCGTAGCCCTCTCTGTATATACATGGCAGTGGCTAAGTGTTTTTCTAATGTGTGGGTGAGTTTATCGTACCCTTTTATATTATATTGTTGTGTCTCGAAATCGATCTTGCACTCGTTTAATATAATTATAGCCGGTCTATATTTCTCGACTAGTGCTTTTATTTCTTTGAATTTGTTTCTAACTCCTTGAGTGTTCAAGTGTAAGATTTTAAGGTTTTGTATTTTCTTATGGTCGTGGCAAGCCATTGAGGTGCGAGTGTATCATATTTATAGTGTCCATCAGCATCATCAGCGTCTGTTGCATTTGTGTCTGCATCTGAAAGAGGCCCTCTAGTGTTAGACTGCCCATTGTCGGTGGTACGTGTTCTGTTTGTGGCTGTGTTGGTTCTTTTTGTTGCAGTGTTGGGAATTGCCTTGTATTTGTGACATCTGCGTATTTAACGCCCAGTCTTACCACTGAGCGTTTAATTCTCTCCTCTTTCTTAGTTTGCTTAGCTTCTGCTTGTTCCATTTGCCTTGCTATCACTTTTTTGAATATAGGGCACTTGGCGTTGTTCGCGCCGTGGTCTTCACCTTTACAATTTCTGCAGACTTTCGTCGTGTTACCCTCTAGCGTGGTAATAACTATCTGTGGTTCCTCTTGTTTGCCGTAGCATGATTGTTTCGAGTGATCAAATGCGTAGCATTTCTTGCACTGTACAATGTGCTTCGGGTTTTCTCTGAATGGTTCGACCTTGATGGAGGGTGCGCAGAAGAATTTCCTTTCCGAGGTTTTGAAGTTCTCCAGGAGACCTCTTGATTCGTATTTGCCATCAAAAATAAGTAGGTGTATTTTCCCTGCTGTACCGAGTGGCTTAATTGCTATTGGTTTAATGCCGATGCAGTCTGCTATCTCGTTAGCAATTGCGTCGGTGGATTCTCCATAGGTCTCGTTTTTGAGCACGATCTTGGTCGCTGATTGTCTATCAGCTTTCGGTTTTGGTGCAATTACTCTGGTTATCCCGCAAGCTTCAATTGTAGTGAGTAGGTTAACGCGCGCTGTCGCATTATCAGGATTAATTTTTATTTGGCCTCTCATAACGTTGAGCGTTGAGCTGTTCTTCGCTACTGATTCTCTGATTTTCTTTAGTGTGTCTTGATTCTTAATTGCATTTTCATCCCTGATAATTATATTAGGGATATGGCTGTTTCTCCGTGTCGGGGTCGTACAATTTGATGCGCTTGTACGCTGTCTTTTGGCTCCTCTAGTTTCCAGTTGATATGTCGCTTGGTTACCTTGTATAGTGCGGTTGTTGTGGCTGATTGGTTTTTGTGATTGAGACTTGTCTACGGTAGGCGGCGGTTGAACGGGTAGTGGGATTTTCCACGCGTCCAGCGTGGTCTGTACTTTGCCTACAATCTGGGAGCTTGTTTGAGTAGTTGGGCCTCGGGTGTAGTCCTCAACCTTATTTGAAGCGGGCACATATGCGCGCTCGCTGTCTCTTACTCGTACCGCTCGAGTGGGCGGAGCTTGTTGGATGGTGTCGGGGGCCGGCGCGCCGCCGCTCATTTCTGACCTCACACCGTGCACCTGCAGCGGCGCTTGCGGGAGTTGCTGGCCCATATTTACATAGGTACTTGGGGCAGAAAGCGTTCTAGAAGCTTCGATGTTTTTAATCGTTTTGTTTCCGCGCTTATTCTTTTTTCTTGATCGTCTGGCAGCCAAAGGCAGTTGCTCGCTTTGTGGAGTGAATTCAATGAGTGCGCACTGGTTTTTGCCGCACTTACAGATGAACCACTCCTCGGATGTGAAGGTCTCGATCGGTATGGTAGTCAATTCCTTCTTTATTTTACAGCTGACACACGGGCGGATGTTTCTCACGCCGGTCTCTAGTCCTGCCGTGTAAATTGTCACTGAGGACTCAATTTTTAGTGTGCCGTTATCATATTTAGGCTCTGTTTTAAGCGCAGCTTTGATTAAAAAGAATTTCAAACATACCTTGCACTGAATCTTTTTAGTGTTCATTTGATTTATACCCCACAGTGGAGTGTCCATTTGGAAGGTACTTTCGCATTCCCAGCACTGCACTATGTTTTTATTAAAGTCAGATAAATTAACTTTCACTAATTTCACTTTGTCTTTAACTGTTTCGCTGTCTGATCCCGAATTAACCGAGGCCGTGTCCATATCACTGTTATTTACCGAAATTACATTATTGTTCTCCGAAAACATTTTTCACTGTTTTTGATTCTATAATTACACTTACACTAATTGTCACACTATTTCTAACGTTTCCCAGGGGTTACGAGCCCCCCGGGGCCTTCACAGTCCACAATTTACTATAAAAAGTTCACTTTATAGCTCGCGTTCGTATGGAATATTCCGTTACGTACATTTAAAATGTCGGTGGCTTATCAGTCGTGCGCGTGAGTCACTCTAATGAGCGCTCGCTTCGTAGGCACGTCCGCTCGCTACCGCGGTCAGCGAGCCCTCCTACCTTGTTAAGGCGTACCTGAGAGTTGTACGCGGTACATTTAAAGTTTCAGCAATTTCTCGCTGCGTTCGCCCCTGATTCCAAAGCAACACTGTTTGAGCAACTTGAGCTGAAATAAGAGGCATTGTGTTCCAATTCTGGAAGCATAAATGACTACAGATTAATTACAAAGTAAAACAATAAAGACTAAATGCACGACCATTTGAATATCGAGGTTCAACCTACCCGTGTTTTGTGCGTTCCGGTAACGAACTAACGTTAAGTGTCACAGAAATTAAACAAATTAACTTTTTTCTGTGTTTACTTTTTTAAATTAATAAAAAACAATGTCCTGACAAACTGCCACTCGAAATTTTCATACGCGATATCAAAATCGCCTGTTATCGGTTAGTTTATGTTTGGGCCACATTCCGTGCCGCTGAGTGTACATTTCCGTATTCAATGGAGCTTACAGTTTAAATATGAAACTTAGCAAAGGAACTCTTCATTGAGCCAATATTTACTTGTTACAGGTACACTGGCGAGTGGCCAACGTTGCACGCTTAATAGGTGTCCGATTTTATCACTGTGCCACGAGAGTTTATGAGAACATTTGGGTGTGAGGTGAGTAGATGGATTTAGTGTTTTAGCATACTTGTGTTTGGATAAGTGATAGATAAGTTAGCCCTCTTTTTCTTCTTTATTGTTTTACTAGCTTTTGCCCGCGACTTCGTCCGCGTATATGTCGGTTATCGCGGACGCAGACGAAGTCGAAGTCGAATAAAAAGTAGCCTATGTCCTTTGTTGGGATTCACACTTACCCTGTACCAAATTTCACACAAATCGGTTCAGTAGTTTAGGCGTGAAGAAAAGACAGACAGACAGATAGACAGACAGAAAGACAGACAGACAGACAGAGTTACTTTCGCATTTATAATATTAGTTAGGATTTTTTTAATAAGGGGTGAAAGAGGTATCCTAACGAAAACTTTACATGGATTTTGTACACGATTCTAGACAGCCTAGATTATTATGAACTAGCGACCCGCTCCGACTTTGCACGGGTGCAATGCTGATACTAAATATACTACTTAAATATAGGTATAATATAGCCAATGTTACCCAAGGATAGTGCAGCTTCCCAACAGTGAAAGAATTTTTCTAATCTGTTCCGTAGTTTCGGAGTCTATTCAATGCAAACTAACACACATTCAAATCTTTCCTCGTTATGATATTATATAATTATAGTATAGATTAAATCAGTTGATCTATAAAATAGGCAACCTACACGGTCATAATTTATGAATAGCTGATTGTTTTATGTTAACTTATAACTTTTTTGTATTAACATTTTGTAGTCAATATTATCTACCTATTTTCAAACTTTGTTCACATTTTATGACATGCGTGTCACAAATCATGTCATGTTTATATAAACTTCCGTTTGAATTACAAAGTCGGTCCCATAGTAGAAGTTATTCACATTCATAAGTACATTCACATAACATAACGCCTGTTATCTCCGAAGGGTTAGACAGAGTTGTAGCCATTAATACATACATACCTCACACACACCTCCAACATTCACCTCCTGAAATATGGCAAAAAAAATAAAAGTCAACCGGTATATCGAATTTTACAACAGTTTTAAAATGACACAAGCCCAGCTAACTTATCGTAGTACTCATTAACAACCTGTCCAATGCCTAAGCTAGTACTACCTCCTACCCTAACAATTTACAGCAGAACAATAAGGCGCCGACGCTATACCCCAATCCGATAGTAAACCTCCAAGCAATACGTTCTAACATTAATTATTCAGAGTTTCCAGAATGTTGTTTCTAACGTTAAATTAGATTAAGTGCATGTTTGCAGTTTGCACGAGCTTAAACTATAGATCTTACAGTGTAATAAAACCTTCAGGTTGTTAAGTGTGTACCTAAGTGTGGCCGGTAGTGTACACTTTAGACCAATAGTCGTAAAGAAGACTAGTTAATTCTTTTTACTCTAAATTCAGCGTCAAGGTTGGCGGGGCGGCTGAACTATATTGATAAGATTTATACCTGAAGGTCGATTCTCGTAATTAAAAGCGTTCGCAATCTCATCCAAGTGTCACATCTTAAATGTAACACAAGCGACAATCAATGTCAATAATGTAGTTAAAATAGAGGTATTTTTGACAGATTGAGACTGAGATGGGAATGTGAATGTTTTTAAAAGTTACAAGATTTTCCCCCTTTTATACTTATTTATTTATTCAAACTTTATGCAACAAAAAAGTACAAAGGCGGACTTAATCGGTGGACTTAGGCGTTCTTTTTCCTATTACTTTTATACCACTCACGATATACCTAATACACGGCCTAAGCGCTCATGTACACGAGACGGTTTTGCGCCGGAGCTAAGCCCGGCGTCAAACCGGGTCTACGGGCGGTCGTCAGTCGTGTATGAAACTCTATGAAGCTAACCACACGACGCCGGCGAGCCGGCGCTCGAGCCGGCTCTAGCGCCGGCTCGTCTCGTCTCGTGTGCATGAGCGCTTAGGCCCACTTTCATCACAACTAATTAACTCATTATCGTTAAAGCATATATTATTATATCTCTGACAACTTCTAATAATTTGTCATGGTTGCATTGATGTTCTAAATGCGTTTTATTAGTTATTTTTTTAAAGTAAAAAAAAAACTTTTTTTAAATACTGATAGTTTAACCGGGGCTTGAGCGGTTAAACACCATTAACACATCAATCCGTGCATCGGAAAGCACGTTAAGCCGTTGGTCCCGGCTGTTAATCGTGGATCTTTGACAGTCGTTAAGAGTCGCCAGAAGCCCGAAAGTCTGACAACCAGTCTGACCAAGGGGTATCGTATTACCCAGTTACTGGGTTGTGGAGGTCAGATAGGCAGTCGCTCCATGTAAAATACTCGTACTCAGCTGCATCGGGTTAGACTGGAAGCCGACCCCAACATAGTTGGGAAAAGGCTAGGCAGATGATGATGAGTTTATTAAACACCATTAGCCCAAAATGTATTTAGTAACTTTTGATGTTAGTAAGGTAAAAAAAATGTTTTATTTTGTTTTTTAATTGTAAACAAATAAGAAAATTACTGAAGTTTAAAATTGGAACGACATAAAAAAATTACTTTGTTTTATACCAATTATCATTAGGAATTTCACAATTCTACACAAAAATCGTCCTCAATTGGACATAGGCTTTCCCAATACAACTATAATCTTCAACCAACAATTCCACTATCCCACTTAACAAGATTACCTTACCGTATCGTTGTTACTGCAAAGGTAACAACAATAAGCATTACAACACTTGAGGCCCAGAATTAAGACCCAGCTAATACGATTACCTATATTCATGTACACCTTTTAAATACATTATGTTATTCCAGTGTTCTTGGCCAATTTTGTTTTCGTTTATTCCCTTGGGTCTGTGTATAGTCAACAAAAGAGATAGATTTGCAGGGTCGTCAGATATAGATGAAGTATTCTTAGAAACCGATTGGTGTTTTTAAGTGTTAAAAAAGTAGATAATAAACAGTTCATTAATTAAGTTTGGTTTCGATCGAAGACATCCATTGGTTTCAAAGTCAAAGTCAAAAAGTCAAAATATTTATTTCAATTAGACCATTAATTACAGGCACTTTTGAATAGTCAAGGAGCCGGTCAGTTAGTCCGAAAAGTTGAAGCTAGTTGCTCGTTCCAAAACGGAGGTAGGCCTCTATGGAGAAGAACGAGCAAGAAACTCCACGGCACTCTTTTAAATTCTCTTTTTTAATTCTTAATTTGTTTCTAAGAAAACTTCAACCCCTGACGACCCTGGATACCTATTTCTTTTGTTGACTGTACCATGTTCTATTAAGTAGTACTTACATTTTTGTTTGTAGTACCTTAGTGATAATTGTTTGGTTAGCAATTTGGAGAAGTGTTTCATAGGACCCTAAGCGGTTGTTTTTATTATTATTTAAATAGGTTTTGTGATGTTTGAGTGTTGTCATGAATCGGTGGTTAAAGTACAGTAGTGGTCATAAGTGCAGTAGCATGCTAAGGTTTGAATTGCTGTGAACAAGGGGTACAGGCCATACCTACACCTGTGTGTATAAGTTATGTATTCAAAGTTAAAATCATAGTCAAATCATTTATTAATTAGGCCATTTTAAGGCACTTTTGAACGTAATAACACAGTACCTACGTACACCTCAAAATTCGCACACGACGTGGAAATGTCGTAAGTTTAACAAAAGTGTCAATCGATTTGCTTTGTAGATTGCTACTCCACTTATGACAGCTACTGTACATACTTTGTAAGTTTATATTGGATATAATTGACATCAGTGAAGGAAAACATCGTGAGGAAGCCTAGACTTATATAAATATATATGAAACCATCACGAAATATCGAAAACCGCCTGACGTATAAAGATGACATTTGGCAGGGAAGTAATTTATAGTTAGTAGACGTCAGCTAAGAAGATTTTTCAAAATTAACCCCCTAGGGGGATGAAACGGGGGTCCAAAGTTTGCGTGGAGAAATCTACTTTGACGAGGACGAAGTCGCAAGCAGAAGCTAGTAAATAATATAAGTTTGAAATCGCCAGACTCACAAAACTGGCCTCATGCCGCCTTCCGATCATGGACCAGGCCCGGGTCGCGTCTTTACAAAGCCTATACCATTTGAGTCACGAGTCGGACTCTAATCGACTAGCTTTTGTTTATGCATATTGCGCTACAAAACCTAATCTATTTCAGTAAAAAAAATGACTCAAATGGATTAGCTTTTGGCCTTGATATTTTCAAAGAAAATACACGGACAGACTCTATACCATTAGAGTGAAAGTGCAAACTGAACTGGCTTAGCTTTTGTTTCAGCAACAAATGCTATTCTATTTGATTCCGATCGTTAGCTTCAATAATAGGTTGATAGTTACATGGCAATTGTTTTTATTAAATTAAAATAATTAAATTACTCGTTTCTATTCTGTATTTGATTGAAAAAAAAAACGAATTAACAAACGAACTTTTATTAGCTAAGAAACAGGTACAGTCGGTGATAGCTGATAGCACACTAAAAACAAACGAATTTGAACCCTTTGCTAATAACATTAAGAGTTATTCAATTTGTATGAGTTAATTAGAGTTAATTAGCGCGACTCGATAAACGAATACAATACTAGGGCAAAAGAGGGTAGTTGAAAGACAATTTTCGTATTTGCCACTTTTGCCCCAATATATTGTATTCGTTCATCGAGTGTGACAAAACAGTATTCAAAAGATTATCTACCCTAACATAACGTATTAAAGATCAAATTGGCATAACATTATTCTATAATATTTGCGTCCTTGAACAAGTCGTTGTCAGTAATTATTTTACATTTAACCTTATTTAATAAAATCGTAATCAAAATTATTACTGATTTTCATTTCTGTTTTTTTTTGTATTTAAATATGTAGTTAATTTTAATTAACTATTTTAATTTAATATAAATACAATTTAGAATGCAAAAAATATTTAATGAATATTGTAAACAAAAAGTGACAAAAATGCAAACTTAGGTTTGATCGCACTACCATTTTGCTACCATTTGGTCAAATCGTCTTAGCAAATAAAGTTGAAATTAACAACTCCATTATGTGAGAAAACAATATTCAAAAGATTATCTACCCTAACATAACGTATTTAAAGATCAAATTGGCATAACATTATTCTATAATATTTGCGTCCTTGAACAAGTCGTTGTCAGTAATTATTTTACATTTAACCATATTATTTTAATAAAATCGTAATCAAAATTATTACTGTTTTTCATTTCTGTTGTTTTTTTTTTAATTTAAATATGTAGTTAATTTTAATCAACTATTTTAATTTAATATAAATAAAACTTAGAATGTAAAAAATATAAATGAATATTGTAAACAAAAAGTGACAAAAATGCAAACTTAGGTTTGATCGCACTACCATGTTGCTACCATTTGGTCAAATCGTCTTAGCAAATAAAGTTGAAATTAACAACTCCATTATGTGAGAAAACAGTATTCAAAAGATTTCTACCCTAACGTAACGTATTAAAGATCAAATTGGCATAACATTATTCTATAATATTTGCGTCCTAAGTCTAACGATCGGTATCAAATAGAATAGCATTTGTTGCTGAAACAAAAGCTAAGCCAGTTCAGTTTGCACTTTCACTCTAATGGTATAGAGTTTGTCCTTGTGTTTTCTTAGAAAATATCAAGGCCAAAAGCTAATCCATTTGAGTCATTTTTTTTACTGAAATAGATTAGGTTTTGTAGCGCAATATGCATAAACAAAAGCTAGTCGATTAGAGTCCGACTCGTGACTCAAATGGTATAGGCTTTGTAAAGACGCGCCCGGGTCAACGGCGCGTTCTGTTTCTCGCGCGCCTCAAAGAGCTGTCAGCACCAAACGGCCAAACGCCTGCCGGGGTTGCGGGACGTCTTAACGGGATACCGTGGCCCTGGAACGTAAAGGGCAACAGCTGCCCTACCATGAACTCTTATTGCGATCCAAAAAACTGAATTGTTCTTCAAATAAGTCAATATAACGCATCAATTTATGTCATTTATTGACGTATTTTCTCTTATCGCGATCCAAAAACTGAACTGTTCTTCAAATACGTCAATATAACGCATAAATTGATGCGTTATATTGACTTATTTGAAGAACAATTCAGTTTTTTGGATCGCAATAAGAGTTCATGGTAGGGCAGCAGAAGGAACAGGGTGGTTTTTTAGTCAGTAAAAGTCTGACAGTCCCTTCCGCCGCTTCATTTGATGATTTTTACCAGCTTAAAAAAAAATGCTCAGAACCCGTTTTTATTATTTATTTATTTATTTGGAAAACAAACAACTATACATTTCATCTTAACCTAATTATATAAACTTAACCAATAGTTTTTTCGAAAACTTCTAAGCAACAATAATGTAAATTGCAGATCACATTCCTTCAGGACTGTCCCAAGAGTCACGGCGCCCGTTCAATCAATCAATCAATTAACTGAGCTTATCGCAGTACTGCTGGACATAGGGCACTCCCAAGCGCCCTCTACTTAGAGAAAAATAAAAGTCCCTTGTGCCTTTAATTCCTTATACAAGGAAAACCGGTATTACAGAACTGCTGTTTGCCACGAGATATAAATACGGTGTGAAAAGGACATTGGGGCACAAACTTTTACCATGATTTCTATACATGATTCTAGTCAAAGTCAAAGTCAAAGTCAAATCATTTATTTCAATTAAGCCATTATAAGGCACTTTTGAACGTCATTACAAGAAAAAAAAAATAGAATTAAATCTAGTTGCCCCTTCCAAAAGGTAGTTTTGTATGGAGAAGAATGGGCAAAAAACTCCATACGTACTCTTTTAAAATCAATGTTTTCATTTTCGTTGTTGTTCTTTTAAAGTCACCCCAGATACGAAATTTTTGTTGGTTATCTATACCAGATTGGGAAAAGTGTTATTGGGTTTTTCCATCAGGAATTTCTTAGTATCAGCCTCTGAGTCTGGATTTGTGCCGGTTGATGGCAAGGCTCGCCCCCTATTACCTATTATTTGGGGCTTAAACATAACTGGCGAAATGCGGGTTTACCTACTAATTGGTGTGTTATGCTACAACGCATGCATTTACGTTGTAATGGAATATAATGTTTGTGCGTTGCGACGCACTAACAGTATTATGTATTATTATTACAAAGTAATCTTCTTTATAAGAATCATTTGTCACAAAAGTTTTAATGATTTGGCTGGTTTATTTTATTTATATTAATGAAAGAAATTTTTTGGATAATCCAATGTAAAGGTCGGAAACTTTGAATGTATTTTTGTATGAAAATCTCAATAAAAGAAATGTAACGTTTATTAAATTGCATTCGTGCAAGGACGAGGTAGGTCGTTACCTTAATTTAAAATGCAGAAAAGACCAAAAAACTATTATTCTTTTTTCAAAAAGCAACTGTCGCAGTTCCACAAAGAATTCGAGAAAAAAAAGAACTTAAATGCAATTCTCAGACTGCCAGCATGCCTCTTTGACTCCCAAGAAATACCTACTGTAAAAAAATAATTAAAAAACGGAATGAGGAAAGAAAGATTAAATTACAAGATTTTGTAGCCTCTACAAGCTTCTACAAGCCATTTAAAAATGGCAGCTGTTGCCAACTGTTCCAGAAAAAACAAGAACGCAACGAGAATATTTTATTAGGAGTTGAATACAGCTTACATTAATGCGAGAACATTTTTAGGAGGTGTAATTATGCGGAACAAAATGTGTACTAAGCTTCTTAAATAACGGCGGTGTATGAAGTTACTTTTTGTCTTTGTGACTTGTTCAGTAATAACTTTTGCCTGACGTTACTTACTTTGAATTGAACTGCCTATGTCTTGTAGTCGTAAGCGTGATAGCTAAGTATTCCTGGGTTTGATTCCGGGGTCGGGCAAAGTTTTATTGGGTTTTTCCATTAGGAATTTCTCAGTAGCAGCCTGTTTGGAAGTTGGTGGTGTAACTCCTGTACCTCGGAAAGCACGTAAGTCGCTGTCATTTTTAGAAATCTTAATTGTTACTTCATCACGGCAAAACTACTGAACCAATTGTAATGAAATTTGATAATGAGGTAGCTAGGAATCTTGAAAAAGAGATAGACCATAATTTTATTCCATGACGAAGTCTACGTCCGCGAAAACTGACATTTAACCGGACAATGTCGCAGGCAAAAGCTTTGACTTAAAATCTAGTTATCAGCCACTCAGCCACAAGCCCTTCAAGCTTCAACAAACAGCTTTAACAGCCATTCAAGAAAACAACAACATTCAACAATATTCAAGAAAATCAAACTGACAAAAAAAAATCAAATCAAGGATCGTAGCAGGTGGCGTTCTGTGGTTTCTGCCTACCCCCATGGGAAAAAGGCGTGAGTTTATGTATGTATGTATGTATCAAACTGACATCGCGAAAAATATCCGATTCACAATCTAAGTTAACACGATAAGTAAACGAGTTCGAAAAAATAAAGAGTAGGAATAAAAAAAAAAAATCTGTAGAAAAACAAAAAAATAAAAACGTATTCTGCTGCGTTTTTTTCCTTTTTAAGCGAAGCTAGAGTTTACTTTTAAACGCTTTTGTATCGTTATAATATAGTAAAAATCACGATTTTATCCGTAGTTCTAAAGCTCCTTGACAAGAAATTGTCTACACTAAAGTTCTTCTTGTACATTTTTGTGTTCTCATTTCATAGGAATAGGTGTCATTTTACATTACAGCTACATGATATCGGTGTCATGTGATCTTTGGGTATCAGGCACCGTAAAATGACACTTAAGGGATGATTCCGAACCACGCTGCAAGCAGCAGTGCTGCCGCAACAGTGCTGTCGCGGCACTACTGGTCCCCATACAATCTCTACAAGCTTATATGAGATTACATTCCGAGCTAGGCAGCAATATAGCGGCAGCAATGTAGCGGTAGCACTGCTGCGTGTACCTCTCATACCTTTATAATCCGTGGCTAAGTCGCTTGCCTCTAATGCAGAACGTTGTAGTTGTTACCGGGCACAGGCAAGTATCAACGTGATGTTTTCTATTTCATATGTATTTTCTAAGTTTTTTTTGGACTGCATCGGTGAAAGAAAACATCATGAAGAAACTAAGACTTATATTAATCTGAAATAACCAATCCTTTTAGGCAACCGTGGTGATCAATGCTCGTGCCTTCTCTGTATGAAAAGAGGTCGTTTGCCCTCCAGTGGGACTACAATAGGCTGGTAAGTCACATCCTTATTGAACGGGGTCTTTTTAGGTAGAAATTCTAACAACTAGTTTGATCTCTGTCCAAAATAAGAGATTAAACCTAACATACATGTTACTTAACATAACATCACGCCTGTAATCCCTGAAGGGTTAGGCAGAGGTGTACCCATTAGTACACCCAGATTTTGGCAGTTATGTTTAAGTCCCATGTAGTAGGGGGCGAGCCTATTGCCATTAACCGGGCACAAATCCTGACTCCGAGGCTGCTACCAAGAAATTCCTGATGGAAAAATCCAATAATATTTTGCCCGACCTGGGAATCGAACCCAAGACTTCATGTTTAGCAGTCACGCTTTGCGACTAGACCAACGCAGTCCAAATAATGAAAGTAATTTAGTTTTTAAATTCGAGGTTTCAATTACCCTCCATATACGTACAAATTAATGTTAAGACTTTAATTGTTATGTTTAATGCTAAACTTTTGGCACAAAGTCTGTTCAGATGTTATCTTGTTGTGTGTTTAGGTTTTAATGCCATTTATGTACAGTCAACAAAAGAGATTGGTATGCAGGGTCGTCAGATATAGTTGAAGTTTTTTTAGAAACCGATGGATGTTTTCAAATGTAATTAAAAAAAAGTAGATAATAAACAGTTCTGTAATTAAGTTAAGTTTCAATCGAAGACATGCAACGGTTTCTAAGGAAACTTCAACTTTATCTGACGACCTTGAATACCTATCTCTTTTTCTGTCTGTACTTAATACCTTTTCTCTGTTTAAGTGTTTAATGGCCAAAAAGGTCAAAAGAGAAAAGTTTAAATAGCCAATTCATATTTTCCCCTAAGAAAACGGTTGACTGAACGATTTTTACATAAAAGGTAAAAGTTAAACAACAATAACTGGTCTATGTAAAGATTTTATTTTACCTGGAGGTCGACAAAAGTCATTGACCGCTATATACGTAAGTCTTAATAATTGTGTAGAAAAAAAAACTTTCCAAACGCTAAAATTATTTTTTTGTTTGTGGACCTATTATGTGTGTTATGTTTCTAGTGTGTGACTGCCTTTTTGGTGTAGTGGTCAAAGCGCGACTGCTGAGCATAAGGTCTTGGCTTCGATTCCCAGTTCGGGCAAAGTGTCATTGAGTTTTGCCATCAAGAATTTCTCAGTAGCAGCCTCGGCGTCTGGATTTGTGCCCAGTTGATGGCAAAAGGCTCGCCCCGTATTACATGGGACTTAAACATAACTGGCGAAATGTGGGTGTTCTAATGGGTACACCTCTGCCTAACCCTTCGGGGATAACAGGCGTGATATTATGTTATTATCCTATCTTATTTTTACAGCACCCAGTCATCTATTAATTTTCTTGTGAAGAGAAATAGTAGAAAAGAGGATGTAGTGACAAAGATAGAAAAGAGTATGCTTAGATGGTTCGATCATGTTGAGAGGATGAGTGAAAGACGATTAACAAAAGGTATTTGTATGGTAAGGTATTTCATATGGCAGAGGTGAGTGGCAACGCAGGGAGGGGTCGCCCTAGGAAGACCTACACTGACCTTATTGGTGAGGTTCTTCAGAAAGGTCAGGTGCGGAGTACTCGTAACCGGCGTGCTTGTAATGACGAGATGTATGAACGTAGATGAGGCGAAAGGAGTATGTAAGGATCGTAGCAGGTGGCGTTCTGTGGTTTCTGCCTACCCCCATGGGAAAAAGGCGTGAGTTTATGTATGTATGTATGTGTGTAGAAATAGTAGCGGCGCCGGCGGTAACATCAAGTGCGTTTACATTTAAAGCAGCGTAAGTGCTAAATGGAATGGAAAATTAACTAATGAATTTGGTTTAGTGGTGAAATGCGATTACATAGGAAATGTAGAAGGTAAAAGAGAAGCAGGATTCTTGTAAGATAGTTTCAAGAAATATTGATAAAGAGCTTTCTTCCTTCAAGAATATTAGTGACTGCCTCGTTGGTCTAGTGGTCGCAAAGCGCGACTGCTGACCATGAGGTTTTGGTTTCGATTCCCAAGTCGGGCAAAGTGTTACAGGGTTTTTCCATCAGGAATTTCTCAGTAGCAGCCTCGGAGTCTGGATTTGTGCCCGGTTAATGACAATAGGCTCGCCCCCTATTACATAGGACTTAAACATAACTGGCGAAATGTGGGCGTTGTAATGACTACACTTCTGCCTGACCCTTCGGGGATTATAGGCGTGATGTTACGTGCGGGTTCATCGCCTTCGAAAATCACCTATAGAATTAAAAAAAAAACGTGTACAGGCTAAACTGTATCTTGTTTATGATTATACTAGCTGTCCGCCGCGGTTACACCCGCGTCTTTGGTTACTGCTCCGCTCCCGTAGGTCGTAGCGTGATAGTATATAGCCTATAGCCTTCCTCGATAACTAATCTATCTAACACTGAAAGAATTTTTCAAATCGGACTAGTAGTTCCAGAGATTAGCGCGTTCAAACAAACAAACACTGCAGCTTTATAATATTAGTATAGATTAATCAATCCATTACTGAAAAATAAGTTGAGTAATCTAAAATGAAATAAAATTACCAAGTCCTTCATTCGCATCTGATTACGTTTTTGAAAGGAATTTTGATCACATACCGTTAATCAGTAACAATATGTATAGCTATTTTGCTAAAAGTTCATTTTCAGAGGACCCAAATTCAATAGATTTGACAAAAAACATGTTTGAAAGAAACCTAATTGGAGTATTTGGGTCTACGTGTGCGTACGCCCATCTTCATTGTATTGATATCTTCTGTGTACATTCAACAAAAGAGATAAGTATGCAGGGTCGTCAGATATAGTTGAAGTTTTCTTAGAAACCGATGTCTGCTTTCAAATGTAATTTAATTTAAAAAGTCGATAATAAATAATTCATTAATTGATTTAAGTTTCAATCGAAGACATGCAACGGTTTCTTAGAAAACATAACATAACATCACGCCTGTAATCCCAAAGGGTTAGGCAGAGGTGTATCCATTAGTACACTCACATTTCACCAGTTATGATTTAAGTCCCATGTAATAGGGGGCGAGCCTATTGCCATCAACCGGGCACAAATCTAGACTCCAAAGCTGCTACTGAGAAATTCCTGATAGAAAAACCTAATAACACTTTGCCCGACCTGGGAATCGAACCCAAGACTTCATGCTCAGCAGTCACGCTTTGTGACCACTAGACCAACGAGGCAGTCCAAATAATGAAAGTAATTTAGTTTTTAAATTTGAGGTTTCAATTATCCTCCATATACGTACGACCAGGTAATCGAACCCAAGATCTCATGCTCAGCAGACGCACGATTTCTAAGAAAACTTTAACTATATCTGACGACCTAGTCTACCCATCTCTTTTGTTGACTGTACATTTATATTTTGTACCAGTACAGTATTCTACGCGTAATTGAAACCTCAGACTGTATCTAATACGATACACCTTAATGGGATTAACCAATTAGACTAGTTTTGCGCTGAAATGGGAGACGGTGAGAATACGAAGGTATTATGTGGTACGTTTGCGCTTTTAATTTTATTTAATGCGTCTTGCTTAACTGTGTTGTTTGTTACTGTTGGGTAAGTTCTATAGCTTATGTTTTGGTTTTCCAGTGTCAGGCCTTCTATTTTACAAGGTTTTATTTAACTTTTTATGTAAGTCTAGCTTTTGCTCGCGACTTTGTCTGCGTAGAAGACGGAAAAGAAAAAAATTACTTTCTACTTCCTTTAACCCTGTTAGAGAATGAATTTCAATAAAATACGAAGCACGTTTTCCATCAATTTTTTTAAAGAATGTTTATATATGAAGTAGATTGGACCAAGGAATCACGTTGTCCCATACAAACTTTGCCCCCCTTTTTCACCTCCTAGGGGCTAGAATTTCGGAAAATTCTTTTTTTATCGGATGCTTACGTCATACAAAGAGCACACTCTCCAAGTTTCATGTCTCTACGATCAGCGGTTTAGGCTGTGCGATGATCCGTCAGTCAGTCATTCAGGACAAAGCACTTTATTTGTATGAATGTCGTTTTGCATTTTTTCGACAAATTTCAGAAGGTAACTTATCATCACGACTGTAATCCTTGAAGAGTAAGAAAGATGTGTACCCATTAGTACACCTATCACAAAATGGGTGTACTAATGAGTAACAACACTTTGCCCGACCTGAGAATCAAACCCAAGATGAGGCAGAACGATCTGACGGATTTACTAAACTTGTTTTTATTTTGCTTTTGTGTACAATTCTTCTTTTTATGTTACGTGCGTCATTTTCGCGTGAAAACAGTTTTTCTGTCTTTTTAACCGACTTCAAAAAAGGAGTAATCAATCAATCGTTCATTCGATCAATTCGTCAATTCGTCTGTATTTTTTTTTTATGTTTGTTAGCTCCTAACTTGCGACTGGGTGAATAGATTTTCATGATTCATTTTTTAATTGAAAGCTGGTGCTTCCCGTGTGGTCCCATTGTCACCATTTCAATATCTGATGATGAACTTCGGAGATATGGAATGGAACTCCTCACAGAATCACAGCAGCAATATCGTAACAAGTGAAGTTGCTTTGTTTATACGTGTAGTCGATGACTGACTGAAGGAAAAGAGGGGGGGGGGTAAGTCAACCTCCTACCAGTTTCCAAAATTAAATATATCGTGTGAGGTATTGTTTGAAAGGGCTTTTTGTAAGGATTTCAAACATTAATACACAAGCACTAAAAAGTGAAAAATAAAAAGCTTTTTTACAAAAAAAGATAACCGCCTTCAAAAACTACAAAATAAACATAACTTTATTTTTGGAAGCCGCCGACTTCCAAAACTAAAGTTATTTTTATTTTGTAGTTTTTGAAGGCGGTTATCTTTTATTGTAAAAAAGCTTTTTATCTTTCTTTCTAAAACTCTCAAACACAACAACACTTCATTTTTTGCTATTCAAACTCATACGTCCATAGGTTTTAATTATTGAAAACATTCCTTCTCGCAATTGGAATTTTTGAAATGCAGAAAATTAGAAAAGTTTGGTTCATTTCAGGTGCTTCCAGCGGCAAGAATCAGAAGTATGGTAAACTTTTCAGATCTGAAACGGGAGCTATGGTATACATACTAGTTTTGTAGGACAATGTGAATGTAATAAAGTCGGAATGTTTTGTTTGTCAGGAATTTTTTATGTGTAGTTTTTGATGTTGAACAAGCTTTTTTTGCTTTTGCTTTTTTTTTTAGGAAAAATGTGATAAGAATTATGGTCTACTACATGATGAAATAGTGGTTTAGGTGTCCGTCTTTCATTTATTTATTTATTGAAGTGAAAACTTCTTTAGCGGCGTTGAGCACTTTTTCTGTAATGGGTATAAAATCTTAAACTCGCGTCAGGACACGTGCGCGTCAGGACACGTGACCTGATCGAAAAAGCGTAAGACGGATGGAGAGTAGACAGCTATCCCCTCTCTACGGCGCGGCGAAAATGTATGCCTGGGCCTACTGTTTCGTTTAGACAGCGCAGGGCGCTTGCGCGAATGTTCGTGTATGTTAAACGTAAACGTTAATAATCAAGTTTTCACTTCTGCCGGCACTCCCGGAGTGCAACCCGTTTTTTTTATATATTTTAAAGTTTAAATAATTAAATTTTATGCAACAAAACAATTGTAACAGCGGACTTAGGCGATTCGGCACCGCGCACCGCCGCGGTTGGCGATGAAGCGGATCTCATGTCGCATTGGCCTCTAAGAAATCCGTTGATGCCTAACACACGTATACCGCCCGACCGCGCGGTGGAGAGGTGGAATCCGTTTTACCGCCACCGCCCTCCGCGGCGCTGCGCGATGCCATATGTTCACCTTAATGCCTTTGGAATTCTCTATCAGTCAACCAAAGGTGGTGATGAGATATCATGGCAGGTGCAAAACACATAGGCATGTGCATCTGCATGGTGTTCATGCTTGAGGTAACGGGTTAGAAACTAAACAAGTACTAATATGACATTTTTAATGCAAGACATCTGTGTTAAATATCTAAAATCATTTCAATTACTTCAAAAATGGGAGCAATTTTGACGTGTATTGGTTTTTTTGACAGAACTTACATCAATATAGATATAATACCTACCATATTTGTCTTCTAGCCTACACTGTCCCACTGCTGGGCAAAGGTGTCCCTCAAGTCCTTCCAGAAACTCTTTTTCTGCACCACCTCGAACCAGCCCTGCACCAATTATATTATACTGGATTAATTAGAAAATAACATATGTATCAAAGTCAGAGTCAAAGTCAAATCATCTATTTCAATTAGACCATTAAAAAGCAAATTTAAACGTCATTTCCAAGAAAGAAAACAAGAATATTATTGAATCTAGTTGCCCATTCCAAAAGGTAGTTTAGAAAGATTAGTCTAATTACTTAGTTGGTGCCGATTCCCTTGTTCACAAACTAGACTAAATTTAGAGAATTAACATCTCTTACTGACATACAGCGAAAGAAAAGGACGGTGACATTTAAGAACTAAGTTAGAGATGTCAAATTAGTTTTGCCTTGAACTTTTCCGTATTTTTAATCCACACGTTATAGGATGTCAACTATAATTGTATGGATGTGTCAGATTGACTAAATTTGACAGCTCTTATTTACATTAGTCTCTTTCTTGTTTTATTAGATAGAAAAAGATGGAAATAGTCTAATTTTAGTTTAGTTTGTGAACAAGGGAATCGGCACCATTGAAATACCATTATGATTAAATGGTATTTCAATAACGCAACTAATACAAAATGGAATTTCAATAGAACTGAACTTAGCGCACATTTTGCAAACCACAATACTGATTAACATCGAATCACGATCACGTTAACGTTTGTAATTTGAGTCGAGTGCTATTTGCGAATGTGCTGGTAGAACTACCTTATTCGTTCATTGGCTAGGTTAGCATGCATCCGTAGCTCTGAGGGCGTACAACGAGCGTTAGAAGTAAAAAGAAAGAAAAACTATTTGTTCACGCAAAAATGAGGCGCAAAATATAAGAAAAACGAAATTGTTTACAAAAGCAAAGTAAAGTAAAGTTTTGATTAATTATAAAAAAAGAAAGAAAAATTTATCTATTAATTTCCGCGAATGTGACGCACATATCAAATAAATAAATTATTTACAAAAGCTCAAGCCAAAAAACAAGTATTAAGTCTAGAAAAAAATAAATATTTAACGTAAATGGAAATATGCGCCACTACCGCGCGAAACGGCTGACGCTCAGCACAAAGCCGTGGCCCGTGTACGAAGGCTCGAAACCACGGCGCTGGTTTTCAGCGTAGCCGGCGGCGTGTCGCTGACTCGGACTATAAGTAAAACATCATTCACCTAAAGGAAAAAAATGAAGGTTATGTACGGTCGAAAAAGCCATTTGGTATTATATAGGTAACTAACTAGGCAGCTAACTTGCAATAAATTGCTTTTAAACGATGTTACAAGTGTGTCAATTCTTTTAAATTACTCTAATTTCAATATTATTAGACACCACAAGCTTTAGTTGAACAGACGATCTGATAACGACCGCAGGATCGAGCTGGATGCAATCCGCTTCCAACCCATCCTGTTGGAAATCTATAGGGGAGACCTACGTTCAGCAGTGGACCTCCTACGGCAGATATGATGATGATGGCTAACAAAAAAAAATGAACACAAATTAACAATGAATGTCAATAAAAGAAAGCACTATTTTGTTCTTTAATTTGCCTCTATCCCAGTGCACCGCATAAAACTGCAATGTTCACAAATCGTTGTTAAATGAGACTGCAACGATATTGGAAAGCAATACTTACTTAAATGGAATTTATTGTTTTATATTAACCAACATTAAACACTGGTAATTCTGCAGTTTAAATTAAAGACACGTAGTGTATTGAGAGCAGGAGGGTATATAACTCTCAAGTCAAGTAAAGGCATCTCCATACACGAGCGATATTATCGCTGAGGCGATATGCGTGTGTAATGTGGAAGGGCCATCGTAATTAAGACTTTTACCATTAATTCAGTAAATAATGACACCCCAGCGTTAATATTTTTACAAGCTTTATTTATTTAGCTTGCACTGTTTGTATGTAAGTTGTCCTTTCAAAAGCAAATCATTTTTCGACCATTTGTTGGTATCCGATTGAGCTGAAATTTTGCATACACCTTTAGTTCTGATGACAATACAATGCCCAATTATACTCAGTAGAATAATTTTAAATTAAAGCTTGTTTTTACAAGCTTTAATTTAGCTTGTACTGTCCGTGAAAGTGTGCGACTGTCTCTCTGACCTCCACAACCCAGTAACTGGGTAATACGATACATAATAGGTATCTCGATGACCAAAATTCAGTCAGGAAGACCAGTGTCTTTTGCCAATCTCCTAGTATCTTCCATGTCAGGTATTAAAAAGATAAATTCCTCAAAAAGCTTAAGAGATAAACTTCCTTGCTAATTAACTTTGTAATTAATATGATGAACCTGTTCAGACTTGTGTTTCTTATTAAATTAGAAGCGATTTATATTCAAGAGAAACAGTCTGAAAAATGGGGATACTTTTTTTTCGTTAAGTGAGGGGTTAGTGAACTTAACTGATTAATTTTCAGTTGTTTTAGTAGGTCAATTAGACTTTTTATCAGGAACTAGTCGTTTCCCGCGATTTCATTCGCGTTAAGTTATGTTTATGGTTGCTGCTCCGTTGCCGTGTGTCCGAGCGTGATGTTATTTAGCCTAAAACCTTTCTCGATAAAAGGGCTATATCATGCAAAAGGATTTTTTGTAATCTTACTAATAGTTCTTGATATTAGCGCGTCAAACTAACAAACAAACTTTTCAACTTTATAATATTACGTAAGTATAGATTGTGTCATTAGATTTTGCTCATTATAGAAGCTACTGAGAGAACTTAAACTCAAGTCATTAATCTATTCTTACTAATATTATAAAGCAGAGTTTGTTCCGGGGTTGCTGGACGTCTTAACAGGATACCGTGGCCCCGGAACGTAAAGGGCAACAGAAGGAACAGGGTGGTTTTTTAGTCAGTAAAAGTCTGACAGTCCCTTCCGCCCCACCCAGGGCGGAAGGAGTCATTTAATGATTTTTACCACCTAAAAAAAAAAGCAGTTTGTTTGTATCTTTGAATGCGCTAGTGTCCGGAACTGCTGGTCCGATTTCACATTTATTTTGTAAAAAAAGCTGTTAATTTGACATTTAAAACACTATTAAAGAAAACAACTTTAAAAACACTTTTTTTTTTTAAACGTTGCCCCACACTAGGAATTTCTTCTGTATCGTGGGTGCGTTTACAAACATATAAACTCACAAACAGCCAGACCCGGAACATCTATCTGTAGGCCATACAAATATTTGTTCCGTGGGGGAATCGAACCCGCGGTACGCAGTGCAGCAGCCAATCGCTCTGCACTGCGCCAACCGTGCCGTCATTTGTATAATTAGATATTTATGAGCATAACTTCTAACACGTAATCCCGAGAAAATCATTAAAAATTAACGAACGAAAATAACACCATTTCTTAAGACAACCGCCTAAAACCGACAATAACAAAAGCTAACATCTCACTAACTTTGACATCCCGCCAGATGGCCAACATCACTTTTTACCTCTTCCCCGTAAAAACATCCCCCTCTACAACACGATATCTCAACCTTAATACTTGCCCTAATTCAAAACGTCGGCCAAGTCCGAAATTAATCCTGTAAAAACTTGGCAACTAAGACCAAGGCAAGGAGTTTCATAAAATAAATGACAGCATCATGCATAGTAAATATTTTGCCATAATTCTTGCAGTTAAAACGGAAATTTTTAAAGTGTTATAAAGATGAGTTAGGGGGGAAAACTTGGCTCGTTAGACTAAAAATGATTGGTATAGCCAATTAATTATGGGTAGGAAAAAAGGGTGGTAAAGTTGCCAGAATATAGTAATTAATGTTTTTAAGTCATTGATAACTAACATTGGTAACTAACTATTGTTTTGTGGAAATTTAGTCAATCTCAGTCGAAAGATGCGTCTAACGCATTATTGGGGTTGTGTGTGTAAAATTGGTTTTTATATACTAGCTTTTGACCGTGACTTCGTCTGCGTTGACTTCAGATTTAAACCAAAATTACTAATCTATTCTGCAACTTCGTTTGCCTGGATTTCGGTTATCTACAGCGTTTTAATTATTTGCCCGGAACCCTTATTATTTTTCTAAATTAAAAATAAGCCTTTACTTCTTATAATATTAGCTATCTGTCTTGAAAGTCCCGTCAAAATCGGTCCAGCCGTTTCGAAGGTTAACCGGAACAAAGGAACAGACAAAAATTTTAAAAAGTTGTTTTTTTGAGATAGAAGTAAGTAGATTAGTAAAAATCTGTTATTTTGACATCACAAATAATTAGACACTTCAATTTTATTTTAGGTTATAAAGATTTTACATTTTCATACATCTATTTCAACAAAATAATACCTGAATGGACTCGGAAGAATGCTATGAGCTAGTTAAAAAAACTACATCTAAGTACTTAAATATTTTTACATTTTACATACATTTAGAACACCAGTCTCCACACACATAGCGTCTCGTACATTCAAGTTTTAACTTAAACACAATTTAAAGCAGCACACAGCAGGTGCACTGCCGCTACTTGCAGACATTCAGGTGTTAAGTTCAAAGATCGGAGTACTTAAGTAGTCTCAAGTTACATTACGTAATAGTCTTCTTGCAGAGAATGGGGGTGCTTGGAAAGGGTGCAAGGTGGGTATATAATGAACTTGATGAAGTGGGAATTAATTACTAGTGTTTATGTAGTTATTAAGGTGCCGGCTTCTCATGCTTGAGGTTGTCGGTTCAAATTCGGGCAAGTACCAATGTGAATTTTTCAATTCATAAGTTTAACTTGGACATCACTGACATCGGTGAGGGAAACATCGTGAGGAAACCTGGACTTATACCAGCCTATTACTGTCCCACTGAAACCATGTCAGAGGCCCTTGAGGCGGTTTAGAAACTCTGACACTAGGGTGTGTGGGGTCGTAAGACCTTACTGCCCACACGATAAAGAAGAAGGATTATATTGTGTTGGTCTCAAGAACGTGGAGTCCTGGGCTCGATTCCTAGGTTGGCGATCACCGGAACTCGAAACTCGAGTTGCTATGTGTGCGCAGTCCAATTGAAATATATGTAAACAGCTAGTTGCCAGTTGCTGCAATAGTTGCTCTATGTGCAAAGCGCCTTATGATCATAAAACACGATATTTACTCATTGACAACTCAGCAAAAACACATTTCCGCACAACTTATTCCGATACCGTCCGTATTAATATGAGCAGTCCTTTATCAACACATATTTAACTCAAAGCGACCACAAACATAACGTTCATGTTTGCAAACTGTGCAAAATGAAACAGTTGCAATTATGTTCTATGTTTTATGTATTGTGTTGGTTTGTAGCCGTATTGTGTTGAGAGGTATTGATTTGTTTGTGTGTGTATTTGTTCAGTTAGAGAGTTTGTAACTGTTTTAAAAATTATATACCATACCATAATCGCCAATAAGTCTGAAATCGCCAATCCGCCTTGAGCAAGCGTGGTGATCATGCTCATGCCTTCTCTGTATGAGAAGAGGCCTTTGCCCTACAGTGGGACAGTAAAAGGCTGGTATTATTATTTTATACCATACATTATACCACGCTTGTAATCCCCGAAGGGTAAGGCAGAGATGTACCCATTAGTACACCCACAGTTCGCCAATTATGTTTTAGCGTAATAGGGGGCGAGCCTATTGCCATCAACCGGGCACAAATACAGACTCCGAGGCTGTTACTGAGAAATACCTGATGGAAAACCCCAATAACTCTTTGCCCGACCTGGGAGTCAAGTCAAGATTTTTTAAAATATTGTTAGTAAAACTGTACCCAGTTAAAGTCATTCATTAATCATTAATTTTAATTAGACCACGTTATCTAATGGACCATCATGCTTTGTGTGAGTAATTTATCAATATAAATAAATTAAATTGAAGTGTCTCTTTGTAACGCCAAAATAACAGCTTTTTACTAAATGCATGTAAATGTTTGCAAGGTACGTGAACGAAAATCTCCATTTTAGAATTTTTGTCTGTCTGTCGGTTTGTTCCACTCCTTTTCTGATTTTGACAGAACTTTCACTCGCAAATAGCAGGAGTAACTTACTTTTATTCAAGATCAAGAAGAAGGATTTGGGTTCCGTGCAAAAAAAAGCCCACAGATTACCGACATTAGCGTGGACGAAGTACCTACCAGGCAAAAGCTAGGTAAAAATAAATAAAGTTTCATTGTACAACAAAACAAACAAAAACAAATACCTAACTATGGGAGAAGAATAAAAATGCAATTTATATTGTTACTTGTTTGAGAACTGGCTTTGTATGGACCACTATTCATTTCTGAACTGTTTTCTACCCAAGGGAATATAGGAAAGCTTGTTTCACTTTTTATTTCGAACTTTATAATAATTATGCTGATTGCTATTGCTTTTTCCTATTAGCAATTATGGTTGGATATAATAATTATAATTAAAATACGTTTTATGATTGCAGTAATTGTTATAGAAAACCATAATTGGTTTATCTGTTATTGTTCAATTTGTTATTCTTTTTACGTTTTGTTTTATCTAAAGTAGTTTTATTCTAGGCATATCGTCTTGACGTGTAATTATATTATAATTGTAATTAATGAATAGGTACCTATAAAAATATTTTTTATCTTGCCTAAGGTTTAGCAACTAGATCTCATGATCTAATTAGAATAAATGTTTTGACTCACTACAATTTTGATCATAGTCAAAGTCAAAGGCAAATTATTTATTAATATTACCACTTTATCACCTGATGCACACTTGTCTTAAAGTAACATTTCAGGTTAAATAAATCCAGAAAAACAAAATTTAATCTAACATTAATTACATAGTTTTATAAAATAATAATCATTTAATCATGTTATTTCTTTTTATTCTTCAACAAACATTCGGGAAGGCCAATTAAAAATGTTTAGTATTTTAACGACATGCATTTAAATACCTATTATATATATCTGTGTAACATAAGTATGCCAGTCTCCTCCAAAAATCTCGCTGAAACTTGTCTAAAGTCTAGTAGTCCTCCATTTTGTTCACTGGTCTATTTAAGCGTCATGGCTGCTCGGTCGTGCATATTGTATGTGCCCATCGACCATGCAACCATGCGACCATTGAACAGTACAAAACGTAAAAACAATAAAACGTTGCTGTTGTAGGTCAGAACAAGTAACTGAATTTTTAAAATAAGAGGGATGTGTTTTTTTTTTCATTTAAATAAGATATTTTTTCTTATTTTACACCTAAGCACGTTGATATGGAGGCCTGTGTCTGATATTTTTTATTTTATAATTGACACCATTAGCTCATTCATTTCAAGACATAGGTAACTTCAAAACAAACTGAGTAACATTATAATATTACCTTATGTTACCTCTTATTACCATGTTTCTGGCAAATAAAGACATTCTGTTCCATTTTATTCTATTACAAAGAAAAAGACATATAGATAGATTATAAAGTTAAAAAAAAAGCATACATAGTTAATCAATTGAGTCGGCACAATAGTGACGTTCGCAGCTATCTTTTGCCATACAAAATCTATAGGAGAATTGTTTTGATAGTTAATAAAAAGTATATCAATTGAGCGGTTGTGTCAAATACCATTGGGTATTTGACACAACCGATCAATTGATATACTTTATGTTTATTTTTTTCTTAATTTATGGCTTCTTTCAGAAAAATAAAATAGATTATTGGTCTAAAACTAAAAACTAAGAAATTTGCATTATAAAAACGTCAAAATAAGCGTCTGTACTTTTTTTTTGTTGTTGTCTGGCTTCGCACGGTTTGTGCGTCTGTACTTAGAAATAAAAAGTGTATTTTTTATTTAATTTAAAAGTCCTGTTACCGTATTATAGTTTTTCGCAGTCAAGTATTTGTGCCAGCATCAGATCGTGTAGAACAGGCACAAAAGTTAATTTGAATACTCCAATACGTTCGAACTCCTTCTGATCGATTCAAAATTGTTCGAATTTCGAAAACGATATTAATTGAAACCCAAAAGTTATTGCACCTCCCAGTAATGGGAAGTAATTCAATTAATTGGTTTCAAAACGATTTTCATTTTGAGGGTTTTATTGATTGTAATTGTGATGTTTGAGTTTGATGAGTTTTTGAGAGCCGCTTGTCCGTGAGGCCCTAGTACTTTGATCTTTGCACAGCCATAAAATACATAGTAAATTTTAATTATAATATCGAAAAGTCAACGGATGTTTTCGTTACTAAAATAATGGACGGATAAGGCTGTGTAGAAAACGTTTTTCAATAAGCAGTTTTAACAACGCGTTTTGAAAGATAGGCAAGCTTTTATAAATCTTTACACACACACAGATACTAACACACAGATACACACACACAGATACTATAATTAGTATCTGTGCTATCCCTCAACCTTAGCGCCAACCGCGGCGCATATGAATGTAATTTACGAATTTACAGGCCATACAAACCAAAGAAACACAGAGAAGCAACCTATCGCAGTATTAACTGCGATAGGTTGCTTCTCTGTGTTTCTTTGGTTTGTATGGCCTGCATGTAGTTATTTCGGATCTGGTTGTTAATTCTATTGAAAAAATGAATCTAAGTTACCCATTCCAAAAGTTAGCTTCGTATGGAGAAAAATAGGAAAAAAACTCTATAGTTTACTCTTTTTTTGCAAGAGAGAAAATATGCGGAAGAATGAAGAATAACAACCAAAAACAAGCACCAACACGTCTAACTAAACTTCGCCCCGTTCATCGAAGTACACGTCAACACACAAGTGTTTCGCAGTAATTGATACATGTTTCAATTGTGCACGACTGTCCCGCGGGAGTCAAGATTGTGGGGACACGTTAATTGGTTGTTCAGATCTCATTGTACCTGTGTGGTTGGTTTTATTCGGTTTTCGAACGGAATTGAAATCGTGAGATTGGATGGTTTTATACTCTGGGGATTAATATTAAATTTTAAAGTGCATTGGCTTTTTGGATAATAACAGTAACGAGGTGGTTTTGTTGTATTAAAATATTTTGCTTTTTGTATATAAAACTAGCGAATCGCCCCGGCTTCGCATGGGTGCCAATTTCAAACTTTATTGGTGGATTTTCAATGTTTTTTTCTTTTATATAAATCTTGTCGGAGAAATTATGAACACAACAAAAAAATAATCAGCCAGATCGGTCCAGACGTTCTCGAGTTTTGCGCTTAGCAACACATCTAGCGATTCTTTTTTTTATATAAAAGATGCTCGCTTGGTGGTCAGAACACTCGCCGAGAGACTCTCGCTTGCTAGCGGTGGTGGCCAACGAGTAGTGCGAGTAATCGCCTGCCACACTCGCACACTCGCTTCTCGCTAACTCATTTATAGCTCTACTCGCTTCTCCGCCAATCTTCGCGGTAGGACAGATGCCATATCACATCATGATACGTTTACGAATAAAACAAGAAGAGAGGTTACGAGATGGCCCGTTCTAGTAATTAAAGCAAAATGTCATGCCGTTGGTAGTCACTGCAAACTGGACGGTTCCAACCGATGTTTCACATCAAAAATGTTCTCTCACTTTAGGAATTTCTTCTGTAGCGTTTACAAACATGAAAAACTACCAGATCTGGTTCAAGTACACCAAATTTTTTTACATCAAAATGTAGACAAATTAGAGGTATTTTGACCAAGAGATTGGAACTAGAATGCAATCATTATTAAACTACGGGATTCACCCCTCAGTTCTAACCACAAAACCTGGCTAAGTATCCAATGAAGCTAGAACCGCTATTAATATCTGGTACATAGAGTACATATTTGCGGTTTATTCAATTATCGACATGAATGCAGTCTCGCGCTAGTGATACATAAGTGGTTTTGCATAACAGATTGTGGTCAAAATACGATTCTATTATGTCCCACTGCAATGCCTCTTCTCATACAGAGAAGGCATGATTATTGATCATCACGATTTCTCAAGGCGTATTAGCGATTTTAGACTTTTTAATTATTATTAATTGACTCCCTCGTTGGTATAGTGGTCACAAAGCGCGATTGCTGAGCATGAGGTCTTGGGTTCTATTCCCAGGTTGGGAAAAGTGTTATTGGGTTATCTATCAGGAATATGTGAGTAGTAGCCAAGGAGTCTGGATTTGTGCCCGGTTGATAGCAATAAGCTCGCCCACTGTTACGTGGGACTTAAACATAACTGGCGAAATGTGAGTGTACTAATGGGTACACCTCTGCCTAACCCTTCGGGGATTACAGGCGTGATTCTTGAAACACTTATTGAGAGTAAACAGCAATACACATACATATAAGTGACATTCCAACCAAAATAATTATTTTGTTTGTAATGTATAAAAAGAAAAATAAAATAAAAGATACAGCCCGAATACTAAAACAGTAGAAATGTTTGCAGCATTTTAGCTTAGTTTTAAATTTGTTCCACCAGGTGGCGACAGTGCTTTTTACGACGTCTTAAATGTCTTCCTGACTGTAATGTGTTTTGTTGTGCAAATAAAAATGTTATTTGTTCACATTGTTTTCTTAAACCAACAGGTTATGGATACAGTTTATTTTTAAAATAGAAATACAGAAGAATAAGGCAATTAACAACATTACATTACCTAAATAATAGTAATACCTACCCTCCTAATTTTGTTTATATGTCGTGATGGCTCACTGGGTAAAGCCTCTGAGGCCGAGCCAGTACCAATGTGACTTTTTCAATTCATATGTACTTTCTTAAGTTTATCTTGGACATCACTGACATCGGTGAAGGAAAACATCGTGAGGAAACCTGGACTTATACCAGCCTATTACTGTTCCACTCAAACCATGTCAGAAGCCCTTGAGGCGGTTTAGAAACTCTGACACTAGGGTGTGTGGGGTCGTAAGACCTTACTGCAAATAAAGAATTTTGTCTCACTGCAAGGCAAACGTCTCTTCTCATACAGAAAAGGCACGAGCATTGATCACCACGCTTGCTCATCGCGGATTGGCGATTACAGACTTTTTTTTTAGGAAGCCATGCCCCCACACTTTTAATTTCTTCTGTATCGTGGGTGCATTAACAAACATATACACACATCAAAAGTGTCTAGGGATCAACATCCCTAATCAATGTTAGGGATGTTGATCCCTAGACACTTTTGATGTGTATATAAGCTCACATACACAAACAGCCAGACACGGAACAACTATCTGTAGGCCATACAAATATTTGTTCCGTGCAGAATCGGATCTGAACGGAATTATGAACACAAATGCCAGGTACATACATGTTGAGAGGATGAGTGAAAGACGATAAACAAAAGGTATTTATATGGCAGAGGTAAATGGCAACGCAGGGAGGGGTCGCCCTAGGAAGACCTACACTGACCTTATTGGTGAGGTTCTTCAGAAAGGTCAGGTGCGCAGTACTCGTAACCGGCGAGATGTATGAACGTAGATGAGGCGAAAGGAGTATGTAAAGATCGTAGCAGGTGGGTCTGTGGTTTCTGCCTACCCCCATGGGAAAAAGGCGTGAGTTTATGTATGTATGCCATATCCAGTCTCTGAGAGAGTTGCCATAATAAAATATGAGTAGTATAAACATAAAAGCAGCAAAACCGTTATCTTAAGGTTGAATACCCTCTGAATAAACAAATTAATCTTATTCATTCTCCTCATAAATCATCTAAGGTACAAAATCCTTTGTAAGTACATTAATTTCTTCATTAGCATTCCTTAGAAAATATGTACAAATGAAACATTCCATTTTCGTCATAAATTCATTTTTAATTACGTCTTAATCTGTCGCATCTTTGCGTCTAAGCCAAGTCACCATTAATTTACTTTGTAATTGCATTTTGGTTTTTAAGTAACAGAAGTACAAAATATTTTATGAGGTATAATTTTTAGTAATTTTCATTTCGTAAATTGCTCATTTGTAATTAAATATAAAACCAGCCAAGTGTAAGTGGGACTCGCACTTAAGGGTTCTGTATAATATGTGACACTACCTACAAAAAATGTTTATATTCAAAAGCAGCAAATAAAGAAATAAAATGTTATACTCCACAAACTAACAGCTTATCACCGTAGAATATTAAACAATATAAAAAATAATTGTATCTCAGTACATAATTGATCGTAGTAGGTGGCGTTCTGTGGTTTCTGCCTACCCCCATGGGAAAAAGGCGTGAACTTATGTATGTATGTATGTAAAGTACATAATTGAAAAAGAGATATTGGTGTGCGTGAGTGAGTGTTTTATTATTTTGTATCTATCTTAAAATTAAATATGTAACAATAAGAAATTAAAGATTTAGTCCAACAAAAGAAACACCTATTTTCATTGAAAAAAACCTGCGCCCCAACATTCAACTTCAATGGTATCGAACCTGCAACCTCATGCATGAAAGACGGACTAAAAATTAAGCAACAGTGAAGATTTATCCCAAAAATAAATCATATCCAGGTGTCAAATCCAACAGAATTATAAAACCTATCTCGGACGAGATATTAGATGCACAGCGGTTATCCGACCGCCACGTTACAGAGGTAGCATACTAATGTGCCGGAAACTGTTACAGCAACACTTTGAATAGTCACTTGGTTCTCTTTGACCTACGGTCATGACTGGAAACTAAATCATTTCACGGTAAATAGGTCACTAGGGTATATAGTAAGGATGTGGGGATTTAATTTATGAGGGAATTTCAGGTGTCACGTTTTTTGTTGCGTTTGAGGTTGTGTTTCGAGTGAGTAACGAGTGATTTACAAATTAAAAAACAATTACAAAAAAGACATTCAAACTTACCCTGTTCCTACTTTATCCTCTTGACCGCAACTGGGTAAAAAATTGACTATACAGGGTCATTGAAAATTTACCCGAAACCTGAAAAGGGGTCACTGTATTCATCATTATGAACAACTTTTACTATGGGACCAAACTTGAAATCACGAAAAAAAAATCAGCAGTTCCATGCATTATGTTTCGGATAAATTTTCAATGACCCTGTATATTTATAATAAAAAATAAAATAAAAAAAAGTCAACCGCCTTCAAAAACTACAAAAAAAAAACTTTAGTTTGGAAGTCGGTGGCAATACCTACATAACAAAAAACAAAACCAAAGGCTTTTTGAAGGCGGTTGACAATTTTGTAAAAAAGCTTTTTATTTTTCACTTTTTAGTGCTTGTGTGTTAATGTTTGAAATCCTTAAAAGCCCTTTCAAACAATACCTCACACAATATATTTAATTTAGAAAAATGCTCACAAAATAAAAAGCACTGAACCAAATTAGATGAATTTTATGGGACCAAATGGCAAGTATACTGCATCGAACAAAAAAAGAATCACACTATTCGGACTAGAAACCTCGGAGTAATCGGTGTACATACATAAAAAAAAACCTGCCGAATTGAGAACCTCCTCCTTTTTAGGGTTCCGTACCTCAAAAGGTAAAAACGGAACCCTTATAGGATCACTTTGTTGTCCGTCTGTCTGTCTGTCTGTCAAGACCTTTTTTCTCAGGAACGCGTGGAGGTATCAAGCTGAAATTCATATCAAATACTCAAGTCTATGGTCTCTTGGAGCTGTGAAAAAATCAAACTTCTAAGTCAACGCGATCAAAAGATACTCCCGTTTATGCCGCAAATTTTCGACACTCGCAAGGGAATCAAAACCTACAGGGTACTTCCCGTGAACTCAGAATCTTGAAATTTGGTATGAAGCAACGTCTTATAGCAGAGATATAGGAAAAATTGCGAAAAGTATAAATTTTTAGTTACATCATATAATAAAAATATTTTTAATAATTTTAAACTTACTACCCCTTTCCTCATGAACGCGTAGTGGTATTATATTGAAATTCATATCAAATACTCAAATCTATAATACCTTTAAGCTGTAACAAAATCAAACTTCTATGTCAACGCAATCAAAAGAAACAGGAATTAAAACCGCATATTTTGAAACTCGCCACTACTCGCAAGGGAATCAAAACCTACAGGGTACTTCCCGTGAACTCAGAATCTTGAAATTTGGTACGAAGCAACGTCTTATAACACAGATAAAGGAAAAATTGCGAAAAGCATAAATTTTTAGTTACATCATATAATAAAAATATTTTTAATAATTTTAAACTTATTACCCCTTTACTCATGAACGCGTAGTGGTATTATATTGAAATTCTTAACAAATACTCAAGTCTATAATATCTTTAAGCTGTAACAAAATCAAACTTCTACGTCAACGCAATCAAAAGATACAGCAATTAAAGCCGCATATTTTGAAACTCGCAACTACTCGCAAGGGAATCAAAACCTAAAGGATACTTCCAGACGACCTGGAATCTTGAAATTTGGCATGAAGCAACGTTATAAAGGAAAAATATACATATAGGAAAAATTCCGAAAATCTTAAATTTTTAGTTACATCACATAGTATATTTTTTTTAATAATCATAAACTTACTAGCTGACCCAGCAAACGTTGTTCAGCGATTAAAAAAAAAAAAACAGATGTTGGCCGATTCTCAGACCTACCCGATATGCACACAAAATTTCATGCAAATCGGTTCAGCCGTTTCGGAGGAGTTTGGAAACAAACACCGCAACACGAGAATTTTATATATTAGACTTGCTGACCCAGCAAACGTTGTTATGCGATTAACAAAAAAAAATAAAAGAATAGATTTTGGCCGATTCTCAGACCTACCCGATATGCACACAAAATTTCATGCAAATTGGTTCAGCCATTTCGGAGGAGAATTTCGTACCTTAGCCAATCTAAACCGAGATTTATCCAAATTGTGCCTATTTCTAGTATTAAAATTATGTCTATCACTTCTCTTCTTAAAGAGATGAAGATTTTTCCGAACATACATAATGTTTTCATATATGTATTGACAAGGTACCGTCAGCTTTCCACATTGTTATGTTATGGATTTCATTTAGCAATAAAAATACCATAACTTTTACTTATATACCTACAGGTTTGTACGGAACCCTCGGTGCGCGAGTCTGACTCGCACTTGGCCGGTTTTTTTTGAAGTCGGTTAAAAATAATTGGCGTTAGGTCGCAAGTTGCGGCGCGGTATTTATACCTAGTTTATACCGACAGCGCGCGAATACTCATCAAAAATCGGTTCAGTGGTTTACTCGTAAAACTTAATGGACAGACAGACAGAAAGAGTTTCTTTCGAATTTATATTAATATATTACGGATCTAGTTTCTCGATAAGTGACTTATTGTCAGTTCATAAGTTCCTTAACCCTTTAAAATCTAATATCTTATCTAACAACAGAACCTAATCGCACATGACCAAACTACCAACAGACCACACTCGAAATGTGTCCACAATCTTGTTAATCTAACTCAGGGGTCGGCAACCTTTTGGCAGGCAAGGGCCACAAGGTGGCAAAATGTACTAAAGGCGGGCCGCATTTGAGATATAAACCCTAGAACCCCAATATACTACGTACTCGTATTAAAAAGAAATTAAACATACGGATTAAATACACGTAATTACTGTAAATCATTCAGAAATGTAAACTACAAAGTACCTAAATAGGTATCTGATTTTATACTAATTTACAAAACATTCACGGGCCGCAAGTAAGACGTCCACGGGCCGCATGCGGCCCGCGGGCCGCGGGTTGCCGACCGCTGATCTAACCCATGGTACAGTCACGTGCACAATTCCTCACACATGTCGATGGCCACACGTACAGCTAACGCAGAAGATTCAGACCTTTTCCACTACCCCTATGATTGAGGGACAAGATTTAATGGGATTAAAACTGTACCAACTTTGGGGAGTGTTCGTGATAATATTAGAATAACTAGCGTATGCCTCTGACTTCGTTATGACTTTGAAATTGTTTATTGATTTTGTAGAACCTTGTTGTCAAATTATGTTAGTTATTTTTGTTTTCTCAGTAGCAGCCTCGGTGTCTGGATTTGTACGGGGCTCGCCCCTTGCATAGGACTTCAAAAACAAAACATAACTGTCGAAAATATGTGGATGTACTAATGGGTACACCTCTGCCTAGAACTTCGGGGATTATAGGCGTGATGTAATGTGTGTAAAATTTTATTCATTTTACAACTTAAAAAATAATAAATATATCCTAAACACAAAAAATAATAATAAAATTACGACCTTATTTCCGTCACCGGTGGGCTTCTATTTTTTATATTTTTTTGAAAGTTTGTATTTTTATTTTAAATTTAAAGTTTCCATGCGCGGTATCTAGGTTGGTGCAATCTTGCAATTTACGTATTGGCACATACTATAACACCTCCACCGTCAGATCAGCAATTATTTTTGAAGTTTGAACTGAGAAAATATTGCTGAATGTGTCTTCGATGCTCCAGGTGCTCCAGGCTCTGCATAAACCTTGTCCTCTGTAGATTGTTTCTCAGCTCCGGACTTTGACTTCTTACAGCGCCTTATAACGATGAATGTACTCAGTGCGAGTGTACTTGATAGTATGATGTAAAACGGGATCGTAGTATGATATAAGTAATCTGATGATAGCGATTGCACACGCAGAGGAGGCTGCGACATTAGTTTATATTGAGCGTCGTGTAGTTTAGTAAGATCAATCGAGTTGAGGTTGACTTGTACTGGTTCTGGGTGGCCTTCCGTGATGTAGTTTAGTTTCGTAATTTTGATAGGTTGTCCTTCCACATGATCGTTGAGATTGGTGATCGTAAATTCTGAGGTGTACAGGAAACAATTAATGGGTATGGTAGCCAGATAACTGCCATTCAGTAGGATGTATTCTTCTCGTCCGCATAAGGTATGTGTTCGCGTTGTGTTGGGAAATGATATGACGTAGTGCTTCTCGTCCAACTCTTCCATAGCTATTCTTGATAATGATGTAGTTACGATTTCGCAGCTTCCGTCGAGGGACTGGTCCATAATAAGCTTCTGTATACAATCCGGGTCTTGCCGCAACTGATGACTCATCTTATCTCCGCAGAGATACCAATTATTGTACTTCGGGCATTCTGCCTCTATATACACATAACCGTACCTGCTTGTTGCAATCAAAGGGTAAGGAGGGATAAGGGCTTGCCTAAATTTGTTAGGGGCTATTGATAATTTATAAAGATCGTATGTTTCTGTAGCAAATATTGGGAATTTAAATATAATTACTATTTGACTGCCTGAATAGTAATAACCTGGTTTAATTATATCGTAGTATTCTCTAAGTTCTAAATCTATTACCTTATCTCTACCGTAGATTCTAACTAATCTGTCGATCATATGACGTAACACTACTATGCTAATCATGGAATGATGTGCGCTAGAGCTATGAATAAATGCTAGCATATTTTCAACTCTTACTAACTCGTTTAATATTTCATCTAGATTTTCGGCTAATATAGTTAAACACTGTCCAAATTTAGCGAATCTTATGAGGCTATAGTCTTTGTAAGCATTTCGGTCTAACAATACTTTCAACGTGTCATTAATTTTAATTTGGTTAGCTACTAATTGCATGATAACATCGGAATGCTGGGCCATCCATTCTTTACTGATACTTATGTGATTATTTAGCTCTTCAGAGGTCTTGTAGCCATTTTCCTGAAGGATTTTAATAGTATTATCGTATCTGACCGCGTCTGAGTAATCTAAATTTCCCGTGACGCTTTTTATTATAGAGCCTAAACCATCAATGAGACCTCGCTTTACACGGCCTGGTTTTATCGTTTCTAGTTGGCGTGCGACGCTTTGCAATTTTCCCGAGAGGTATTCTAATTGAATTTCATATAGCATATGCGTGTTATTGTCTAGTTTCTGCCTAAAATTTTCTAACTGATTTTGTAACGTACTGATATTTGAGTCGATGTCTTTAATTTGAATATATTGTAGGAAGGTATGGTAATGTGTTATAAGTTTAGTTGCACCAAGTCGAAAAGGAAGTAATCCTGGGCCATCGTCCAGGCTTTCAAGTGTTATCTTCTGGTTTGTTTCCTGGGCTGCTATCAAAGGAGCAGTCAGGACCAGTAGCACCCTGCAACAATAGAGCGCTTTTAGGTACTCTTTTTAACCGGCTTTTAGCGACGGGGCCTCGCTTTTTAGACGTGTAGATATGTATAGGTAGGTCTGCTAATACGGTATCTTGAGTGTATCTGGGGGCTAACTTTTGACGACTTGCTAACGGGTTGCTGACAAAGATACGTTGTTGCGGCTGATATTCGATTTCGGGCTCGCGAGTTTTGTTCCGGTTTTCTATAATCTTGGTACGATTTACGAGGGAAGACTCGTTTATTAAGTTATAGACCAACTTAATCTTTTCTTTATGGTTTTGTGTATATTGCTGTAGGAGAAGTTTATTTAAGTCTACGTCGAAGGGATCTCGCGGGTCGAAGTGTCCGGTTATAATATCAAATGGCCGGCATTTAGTGAAGCTATGTATTGTGCTGTTGTATGCTAAAATTCCATACGGGACGAGGTTGATTACGTCATCGTCTTTATGAGTAAGTTTTAAAATACGTAAGTGTTCTAATAAGGATGAATGAAAACGTTCTACAATCCCATTGTCATTAGGGGCATGGGGCAGAGTTCTATGGTGAATGATTTTATGTAAGTTAATAAATTCGTTAAATAATTGGTTGGTGAATTCCGTACCGTTATCTGATATTATAGTTAAAGGCAGACCATGATGCGTGCAGAATTTAAGTAGATAATGCTTGTAACACACTAACAGCTGTACCATCTCGTATATAGTAAGCCTGTGCGTATTTGGAGAATACGTCTACGATTGTTAAGTACTTTTCATTATGAATTGATAACAAATCCATATGAACGGTATCAAATGGTTTGGTGGCCGGAGGTACTATGTTAAAGCATTGCTTTATAGGATGACGGTCATACTTTGCTTGGCCACAGATAGTACAATCATTGATGAATTTTGTTATCGCATCTTTCATTTTTGGCCAGTAGTAACGCTCAGAGAGAGCTAAGTAGCATTCATTTATTCCACGGTGGTTTGTTTTCCCATCGTGGTAATGCTTAATGATCTCCTGCTGCCTTAAGTATTCTTTTACATTTTCGACCTCTTTTTTGGCTAGAACAAGGTTCATCGCTGAACTTTTAAATTTATCTTGAATTATGGGTATAATTTGATACATCGCTAGAGGCGGATTTATAAGCAACGCAGTCTTAACTTTAGGGTTGACGTATTCTTTGATGATTTGTATTATGTCTGATTCTAAGTTAGATTGGGAGACTTGGACGGCCGTTCTTGTATGTGTATCAAAGGGTTTGGATGCTGTAGGGCGTCTTTTTATATCACCAACTACAGTTATAAAAATCTGTCTATGAAATTTGTTTAATGGTTGATCAACGATCGGGATTTCGAGGATAGGGTTTTCTTGACTAGTATGGGCTGATACTGTTGAGGAGTTATCTATTGAAGGCGGGCGCTCGGAGGCGTTTACTACCAAAGAACTAGTTTCTTCGTTATGTATTTGAATGCGAGATAGAGCGTCGGCGTTTGTGTTACTTGAACCCTTTTTATATATTACGGTAAAATCGTATTCGGATAGTTTAAGCTTCCATCTGGTTAGTCTAGAGTTGGGCTCCTTCAGATTCATAACCCACTGGAGTGGCTTATGATCTGTAATGATCTTAAATTTTCTTCCGAACAAATATGGTCTAAAGTATTTAGTAGCCCAAACGATTGCAAGGAGTTCCTTTTCAATCGTTCTATAATTTATTTCACTCTCATTGAGAGTACGGGATGCGTAACAAACTGGTTTGTCTGCGCCAACCGTTCCCTGTGATAGAATGGCACCTAACGCGACGTTAGACGCATCCGTGGTTAAAATAAAATCTTTATGGAAGTCGGGGTATTGCAAAATTGGATCATTAGTTATTAGGGCTTTACATTTTTCGAAGCTTTCAGTGTATTCGGAATTAATTATCACTTTTCTTCCCTTTTTTAAACATTGTGTTAGAGGTTTAGTTACGCGCGCGAAGTCCGGGATAAATTTCCTATAGTATCCAACTAGACCAAGGAATTGTTTAATTTCTTTAGGGGTAGTTGGAATAGGGTAGTTTTGAATAGCTATAATTTTATCTGGGTTCGGTTTGATGCCTTCTCTTGTTATTACGTGACCTACTAGATAGGATGTTTCTAGTTTAAGGAATTCTGACTTGTCTAGTTGTATTTTAAAGTTAGATTCTCGTAATTTATTGAACACTTTTTCAAGGTTGACTATATGTTCCTGTAAAGATGTGCTGAAGACCACGATATCGTCCAAGTAGACCAGGCAGACCGTGTTCTGAAGGTCCTTGAGGACATTATCCATAACACGTTGAAATGTTGATGGAGAATTTTTCAAACCCATGGGCATTCGTAAAAATTCGTAATGACCATTTTCCACATTAAATGCGGTTTTCGGGATATCAACGGGGTCCATCTCAACCTGGTAAAATCCGCTTGCAAGGTCGAGGGTTGTAAAATATTGGCAGTTCCCTAGTTTATCCAGAACGTCATTGATGTTCGGTATGGGATATTTATCGTCGTGGGTTTTTTCATTTAATTTTCTAAAGTCGACTACTAGGCGCCACTTAGCTTTCCCGGAAGCGTCTGCCTTCTTTGGGACGACCCAGATAGGCGAGCTCCAGGCGGACTCAGATGGCCTTATGATACCCTGATCTAACATTTTGCCTATTTGGTCTCTGACTTCATCTCTGTGTACGTACGGATATCGATAGCTTTTTGTGTGAATTGGAACTTCATCAGTTGTTCGAATGCGATGTTTTATTTTGTTGGTAAATGTTAAAGCCTCTCCGTCTATATAAAATATATCAGCGTATTTGCCACATAAGGTTTCTAAATTAATTCGTTCTTCGTTATTGAGATGGTCTGTCCGTAAACGCGATATAACATCTTTCGCTCTAGCTGACTCGATATTCGCGTGTTGAATATTGCAAGATGGTTGTTCAGTGCGCGTGCACTGGATATTATAGGTCTCCGCTTGTACGGCACGATCCATTGAAAATATTAAGTCATGTGAGGTAGGGTTAATGACCTCCAAAAGTCCGCGGTTATTTGTTACCGTAGTTAAACAATCTCTAATAATACAATTCGCTATAGTCTGCTCAGGAATTAACGCATCGCCGTCATGTAAATTGATCGGTACTCTCAGTATTTTTGATGAGTTGGCCGGTATAACGTCTTCATACAAATTTACGTTACGCGAGTTGTACATACTGATTGTATTGGTAGAGTTACGAGTTATTAATAGTTTGTCTTTAAGGTCGATTTTGGCTTCCCATTTTTCTAGTAAATCTAAACCTATAAGTCCGTCGAAATAATCATGAAATTTGTAAATGAATAGCTTAACATAATCGTGCTCTTGAAATTCAGTGAAAGTTGGAATGCTTATAGAATAGTCATTTCTTGTTGTTGCATGTACATTTGTGACCTCAAAGGGATCAAAGTTTAAAGGGAAATTACTATAGAATGTTTGAACAGCTTCCGGGCTAATGAATGACTGATTTGCGCCCGTATCGATCAGTAATCTCAAGGGTGGTTGTGAGATCTGAATGAATGGAAGCTGTCTCTGAGTCTGTAAATTCAGTTCTATTTTGACTTGTCTGATTTCTCCTGCTTCTGAAAATCCTGCTCGCTATTGGATGTAGATGTAGACGGTTTAGATTCATTAGTAGAAGCGGCCGGATAATCTACAGCGGGATTTTCGTAGTTTAAGTTGGTGCCTACGCAATAGATTGGTTCTATGTTAAAATATTCCGAATTTTCGAGATAGAAATTATAATCGGGTTCAATGAAATATTCCGGGTACTCATAATACTGGCCACCGTCATCTACGCATACGTTCATGTTCATCTCTTTAGTTTTAAAGTAATTAGATGGCGGCGGGTTTCCACTTCTACGCCAGTCATGATTTGCTGACTGACCAAACGATGGTTTTTCTCTGGTAATATAATGGCTAACGCCACTCATAGGCTTAGGGCCAGAATTTTGTGGAACAATTCGCGGTTGCATTTGAAAATTATTGTTAAAACGATCATAGTTCGGCGGAGCTGCGCGGAATATTTGCTGCGTCTGCGACATCGGCGCGCGATACATTTGTTGCGAATGCAAAGGCATTCCCGAAGCGTTCCTAAACGGGATAGGCTGATTGAACTGAAAATTCGGTTTCCATGGCTGAAGCGGCTGAAAGTTTACATTGGGCCCAGGTCGTGCATTAAGATTGAACATTCTAGACATAGGATTGGCAATATGGGTCGATGCAGGCATCGGCACAGGTCTATTTAAATTAATATTAGATTTTTTATCAGTTACTGGTTCATGACGGTTTTGCAAATAAAGAACGTTCAACTCTTCTTGCACAAATTCGAGCGCTTTCTCGACACTATCAGGACGCATGCATCGTACACGTGAACCCAAAGGTTCTTTAAGGCCGCGAACAAATGCCTGCATGGTTAATTTCCGATACAGGGTGCGTTTAGCTTCTATGGTTGTTTTAATATTCTCGTGTAGGGTGACATACGTCATAATGGTGCTGAATAAGTTAAGGCATCGATCATAAAACTCTTGAGGTGAACTGTTTCCTTGAGTTGCTAGCATAAGGTCATTGTAAAGAGCGGTCTCATCTCTCTGATCAGAAAAATTATTTATAAGACACGTTTTAATACTATCCCAATCTTCAGATATGCCGTTTGAATTTATAATACGCGCGGCTGGTCCAGTTATTTTATTTAAAATGCCGTTAATTAAACATAGTTTGGCCAAAGCATTCTCAGGGTTAATTCCTAGGTATTCGGAAACAATTTGGTCACAAAGATGTATAAATCTTGGTAAGACATGCGGTTACCATCGAAATCTGGTACTAAACGCAACGTCTTAAAAATTGCATCGGAGTCGGTCATTATGACAGGTTCCAAACTCTCAAAACTTAGTGACCTATCTAACCTACTAAACGTAGTGTCTAACTCTACACTGATATCCCTATTCAAGTCTATATCTATCCTACGTGCTAGTCTAGAGCGCGCAGGCCCTTTGGGGGTAGACTGCTTAGGGTGAAAAATGATTATAACTATAATTAACTACTATAGGTAAGAAGGAAGGGAATTGAAAGCAACTCACAGAAACGATTGTCAGTGTACTTACATAAACTGCATTTCGGTACCTCTGGGATCGATGTCTGGATTTCTCCTCCACGCAGGACGTCAGGTTCTTCTTCAGGATACTCGGTGAACGCGATCGCTCACGACGGCGGTAGCGAATTAGCGGGACGGTATTCGATATGAGAATAACCCTATCTAGCTAAGCTCGAGACGCCTCGAGTATCCTACCGACTGCGCCAAATATGTACGTCGCTGCCGGAGGACCCAAAAAAAACCAAAATGATTTTTAACTAACTTTAATTAAGGTAAAATTACAATATTGAATTATAACTAAATTAAATTCCTATTCCGATCGATGCTAGATACAGAATACAATATTACATATAATTGCTAAAAACGTAAGCATCCGGTAAACAGGGGCATCGTGTGACCGCGCGTCACTATGCGGCGTCAGCGCTTTAGGGCGCGCGTGTAAGGCTGTTTCCATGCGCGGTATCTAGGTTGGTGCAATCTTGCAATTTACGTATTGGCACATACTATAACAAATGTAATTCATATGATAAATAAAATTAAAAAATTACGAAGTATGTACAATTTATAAAAAAGAAAGGCGGAAGCTTATAGGATTCCAAAAAACTTGTCCGCATCGCTGTCAATGGGGCAAGTGCTCAAATTGATAATAATATACTGTTATTAATTTGTCTGTTGTAAATAAATATATAAATTCGTTTGCATAAAAGTCGGTTATGAAATGATTCCTTATAAAAATAGCTATCTGCCAGTGAAATTCCCGTCAAAATCAGAACAAACAGTCGGACAGACAAAAAAAAAGAAATGTTAAAAATTATTTTTTCGTCGCGTATTATTATTTATATTTATACTAGCGACCCGCCCCGGCTTCGCACGGGTGCATGTATTTTATACATATAAACCTTCCTCTTGAATCACTCTATCTATTAAAAAAAACCGCATCAAAATCCGTTGCGTAGTTTTAAAGATCTAAGCATATATAGGGACAGACAGAAGAAGCGACTTTGTTTTATACTATGTAGTGATTATATTTTTATATATTGATATTTATATTATATTTATATTGATATATTATTATTAATATTTATTTTGTAAAAAAGCTGTTATATTGATATTACAAACAGACTCTTTAATTTATATTCGTATTGATTTCTAAAGTTAATAACAGTTTCCTAGTACTGTTATCGCTTGAGGATTAGGTAAATAGATTTAGTTGTTACTTTGTTAGGTAAATATTGGGAGTGGGTGTTGTGTGGTACACCTTAGGGGTTGAATTTACATATTTGTATTACATAATTATTATAGATAGGTACATAACATAACATCACGCCTGTAATCCCCGAAGGGTTCGGCAGAGGTGTATTTTTGACACCCACATCTAGCCAGTTATGTTTAAGTCCCATGTAATAGGAGGCGATCCTATAGCCATCATCATCTTATCAGCCGTAGGACGTCCACTGCTGAACATAGGCCTCCCCTACAGATTTCCAATAGGACCGGTTGGAAGCGGCTTGCATCCAGCGCGATCCCGCGGTCCTCATCAGATCGTCTGTCCACCTTGTGGATGGACGTCCTACTCTGCGCTTGCCGGTTGCTATCGCCATCAACTTACTGGTCACTAAATCCAGACTCCAAGACACTAGCCGGGGTTGCGGGACGTCTTAACAGGATACCGTGGCCCCGGAACGTAAAGGGCAACAGAAGGAACAGGGTGGTTTTTTAGTCAGTAAAAGTCTGACAGTCCCTTCTGCCCCACCCAGGGCGGAAGGACTCATTTGATGATTTTTATCACCTCAAAAAAATAAAATAAAAGACTGCTACACTAAAAAATAACGTCGTATTTTAACATTTTTAAGTATTCTACTACGAATTGAATAACTAGTGAATAGAATAGTTTGCTTCAATAAAATTCCGACTTTTAAAGTCCAACTTCGAATCCAGCACTTTTTATGTTATCTCCGGTAGTTTCTCCACGATAACGTTGTTATTAACATACAAAGTGTAGTTTCAATGCTTCGGAATGCGCGTGAGTGTATCCATTTCTGTTACCCCCCTGATTTTTATATGGAAATGAACAATAGTTAAAGATTCTTGATTGTCAACATTAACTTTATTTAGTGTTTTGTTTGTTACTTGAAACTCTGTTATTGTTGAATTGTTTCTTTCTCTCTTTTGCGAAGGGTTTTGTTTTTAATTCACTTTTTATATTAAACAACTATGCCCTGCGACGACTTTGGTTCAAACCCTAGTTCTTTCTCCAAAGTAAAAGTAGTATATTCAAATCGGTCCAGCTGTTTCAGAGATTAGCCGAAACAAACAGACAGACAGACATAAAAGTAAAAAGAAATGTTTATCGGGATAAGTACCATGTATTTAGCATTAAATACAATTGAATAACAGTTTTTTTCCTAAATTGAGATGAGAAAAATTCTATAAGTATATACCTATTTCCTTACTATATAACAGAGTGAAAATATAACATTAGGGCAGATTCTATCCATATACTTTGTACAGTCAGCAACAATTCCATTTACACTGTATATTTTACATATCATTTAAACAGATATGAAATTACACAATACACTATTTCTCAGCATTTAAGTTAATAGGTAAGACTTTATTATATCTTTATTTTACATTCATTTTGTATTTCCTTTGATATTGTGCTCAATAATTAGGATTTAAAAATCTAAATTGTTAATCGACTTTTGATGCTGACTGTACGTCCGATATACCTACGACGTACAAAGTATATAGACAGAATCAGATTAGACAGAACTATATAATGATTAAATTATATTATAGTTTGACATACGCAAAAGAAGGTTGGCATCATAAAAACAAAAAAATACTGCCTTCATCAGCTCTGGAACGAAGCCAAACGTAGCGAATAAAAGAATAAAAATAATATCCATTTTCCTTAATTATTTTACACGAAGTAACTCTACTACATAAAAACTTAATAGTAGCGAAATCGCTTCAAGTAAGTGTAAAGAGTTAAACGAAGTTTTACAGTCCAGTTTAATTCAAAACTCAGAAACTAACTTAGTCAATTGAAGAAAAACAGAGTGTATCAGCTCCTTGTAATAAAATCAGGAGACTCGGATTACGTACGATCAAACTGTAATCCCCTAAGGGTTAGGCAGAGGTGTACCCCTTAGTACATCCACATTTCGCCAGTAATGTTTAAGTTCCCTGTGATAGGGGGCGAGCCTATTGCCATCAACCAGGCACAAATTCAGACTCCGAGGCTGCTGCTGGGAAATTCCTAAACGAAACATTAAATATTGCCAGTCTTTACTGTTGCATGCATGCAAGTAGGTACAATGTTTTGCGTGCTTTTAAAACATAGATTTTAAAAAAGTACTTATGGAGTTTCTTGCCCATTCTTCTCCATTCAAAACTACCTTTTGGAAGGGGCAACTAAATTTAATTCTATTTTTTTTTTCTTGTAATGACGTTCAAAAGTGCTTTACAATGGCCAAATTGAAATAAATGATTTGACTTTGCATTATATTACGCAATACCAATAAGAGCGATTTTTCATACCAAAAAATTTTTTTTTCTCAAAGTTACTTAATATGGCAGAATGGCTACCTGCTTTGTGATGTATCCTTTTATACTCCGCAGCTACACGAACTGGCATTCAACCACTAATCGACCAGAAATGCAATGCTCAAAGGTATTATTCACACACATGCATTACAAATTGGCTCAGATGATATCATGCGTGAAACTTAGCTAGATTTGAAATGTACAGTCTTCCATCTCGCTCTTTCTCTGTAAGCCGTCTCAGTTGTAATAATATCGTCCTGATAGAATTTCGAACACGGCGGCCAGTTTCAATGGAGACTAGTTATTTATTTATGCAAGGCATACCAACGACATATTTACAAATACAACAGCAAGTAATCATGTCAAGTAATCATGTAATCATGTCAATCTGTGTAATAATACATCACTTATAGACATGCACAACATTCTTATTGTAAGGTCAATAATTCCTTATAAATAAGAGATTAGACAAGTACACAGCCGGGGTTGCGGGACGTCTTAACAGGATACCGTGGCCCCGGAACGTAAAGGGCAACAGAAGGAATGTGGTGGTTTTTTAGTCAGTAAAAGTCTGACAGTCCCTTCCGCCCCACCCAGGGCGGAAGGAGTCATTAGATGATTTTTACCACCTAAAAAAAAAAGAGATTATTATAGTGCACACAGAGGGAACTCCTTCCTCCCTCAATCTCTTGTCCGATGGCTCGGCAATCCGACCGGGGAGGGATCAGGCGCAGGACCAACGGCTTTACGTGCTTTCCGTGGCAAGGAGGGTGTCCCATCAACTTGAGGGGCTGCCACTGAGAAATTCGTAATGGAAAAACCCAATAACTCTCTTTGCCCGACCTGGGAATCACATCAAATCAACGTGACCAATGGGACAGTCAGTCAGTTGTACCCAGTTTTCAAAGACATCTACAATTCCCTTCTCCTCAGTTCAATATAATCACAGTCGATTGCCATCCCCGTTCAGAATAATCTCCTGACAGTTTCCTAGCTCGCGTCTACGTAATAACTCCCCCGAGTGTACAACTTTTAGCGAAATTAACAAAGTTGGGACCCCTCATTGCGGGCCGGGATCTCGGGCAACATAAATTGTGATGAAATTTGAAAATAAAAATAGGCCCAGGGAAAATTTAAGGCTTAACTGGTCTGAATTGTTTGAAGGCAGTTAGGTGCTTGATCAATTTGACGCTCGGTATGTCTTGATGGCCCAGCGGTTGAGGCTCCTGTCTCTCATGCATGAGGTAGCAAGTTCGATAAAAAAAAAAAAAAAAGGCAAGTACAGTAAGCGGTCATAAGTGCAGTTACATGCAGGTTTGAATTGCTGTGAACACGCGGTACAGGCCGTACCTACATCTGTGTGTAAAGTGATTATGTATTAACACAGTACCTACGAACACCTCCGAATTTGCATACGGCGTCGAAAGGTCATATATAAAAAAAACAATCTATTGCTATGTGAGATTGCTACTCCACTTACGACCGCTACTGTACCAGTGTGACTTCATCTTGGACATCACAAAGGTGACGGAAAACATCGTGAGGGTACCTCGTTTTGGCAAGCGTGGTGTTAATGCTAGTGCGTTTACTGTATGAGAAAAGGGTCTGCAGTGGGACAAATATTAGGCTGGTTTTAGTAAAGAATTAAAACTCAAACAGAGCATTAAAAAAAAACAACCTAAATTAACTTCAAATTAAACTGGTTATTTCTACATTATTGCACAATATTTCCATTTTAAAACTACAGCTCTAAAGGACCAAAAAACTAAGTTGCATCAGCGAACAACTTCCCAACTCTCCATCACCGGAGGCACAAAGGGTACAAAATAGTTAAAGCTGTAAAATTAATTGGTAACGCGGTAAATTAATTAAGATCCAACTTTAATAAGACAGTTGACTAACTTGTTATAAAGTTTCTATTTCTCAAGTTATTCGACCAATAAAAGTCTAAAGTTTTGCTGAAATTAAATTTTCGCATCGTTTGTTATTCGGTCGGTTTCAGTTTAGTATCATTGGGTTGGTCCTTTGAGACGCTTGTGATATTAACAGACGGATCGACTCGTTTGGGACTGTTTAAGTTACTTTAGTTAAGTATATTTAAGCTTGGACTGTTTTGTCTGAGAAGAGTATATAAAGCCAAAGCAAATAACTGTTTAATTGTACGTTTATTCATAATTTTTCATTATAGACAATCATAATTATACCGTTATTATAATAGCAAAAAAAAGTTCTATTTGTGACATTGTATTTGACTTTGAAAGTCCACTCAATGAAAATTTGTGACACCATGATGATTGCAAACAATATCGTCATCATTTTGTACCTAAAACTTTTAATGGCGCAGTGTGGGAATGCCCCTGCTAGGTGGACCAATGACCTGGTGGATGCCGGCAGTTCAGTACCGGTTATTGTAGTTATCTTTAGGGGAGGCCTATGTAGTACATCAGTGGACGTTATTCGCTTGAAATGATGATGATAATGAACTTTTATGCATGGCAATAAAGACACTCTGTTTATCTACAACATTTTCAGAGAAAAAGTGTAGGTTTAAAACTTTCAACAAAACAAACAAATGAAGTAAAAAACCTACACAAGAACCCATCAAAATATTCCCCTCTTATCGACCCAACGAAAAACTTGAGCACCCAAACATCAAAGAGGGCTATTTGGGATCAATACACTAATATGTCTGCGGTAACAAACTTCGGCGATCCATTCACCATCAAATTGATTAAGTACATAGTATAATGGAGGCGAGATCCATCTTGCTACAGTAAATAGTTGGCCACTTCAACACTTCGGAACTTATAGGATTAATCGTTGATGTCTTCAGAGTTTGTAGAGGAATTACAAGGATTGTTCGTAGATGAAAGTGTTTTGAAGGATAAGAAAAAAACGGGAATATATGAGTCTGTTGTACACACGAAGAATGTACCTCCGTACATTGTTGAGACCGTCTAAAAACATGGAAAAAGGCACTTTACTTGTATTGGCCACGCCCTTTACTTTATGACTTATATTGTTTTTTTATTATTTGTTGATATAGTGGCATTACAGTTCAAAATCCTATCTTATCTACAATATTTTAACGAATATTTTTTTTTTTATAATTTGGCCTGAATATTTTTTTTATTTTAATATAGGCCTAATACGTTTTAACTTTTATTTTACAACTTAAAATTAGAATGAAATAAACACAAACAATGTCTATAATTAACTAAAACACGCCACTTATAAAAATAATAATCAAATTACAATATATTTTATGTACAATTTATAAAAGAGAAAGGGGGAAGCCCATAGAGCATCAGAAACCTCTTTCTTAACTCTGTCAATGAGACAGAGTGCCTAAAAGGCTAGCCGCAGTGCCATGTTGTATGGCAATGCTCATTTTGGCCAAACAAAAGACCAGTCCTAAGATCCTAGGTCACGGTTTCGTTGTATGAACCAAAATTACTTTAAGAGTAGAACAGATTTAGAATCAGTGAGAACCACACAATCAAAAATAACAAAACATGTAAATTAGAATCCTCTCAATGTTGCTGATTAAACAGAAACAGCAAATGTGAAACAAAAACGCAATTACAAAATGGCTACACACAGAATTACATATTAATTGTGTGCAAAGAAATTAATGGTCCAGCGAAATAAACAGACCATTGCAGTTAACGAGGTTTTGTTTAACAAATCTGGAAAAATGTATGAAATGTATGAAATTTTTTGTGGAATAAATCTAGCTGCCTTGTAGAAAATTACCTTAGGATTTTGATATATTCAGGCTAAAAATGATGCGGATGCGGGCTGCCCAATATGATGATGATAGGGCTAAAAATGTATAATGCGAAAGTTATCACCTTGTATTTTGGGAAATCGTCAAGCGACTGGTCGACTCTTTACATGACCAGAGGGCTGGCCTTTTCTTGGTCCCAAGAATCAGCATTGCCATACAAGATGGCAATGCTGCCATCCTTTTGGGTTCGGCTAATCTCAAAACGGCGGACCGCCTTTGACGGAACTTTCATTGGCAAATAGCTGATGATATAAGGAGTAACTTTTATTTTAGTAAAAAAATTAGGGTGCCGCTCAAAAAAATTAAAACCCTACTGGTAACCGATATTCATGCAGACGAAATCGCGGGGGTAATCAAGTTAGTCATATCATTACATTATTCTGATTTCACTTGGCAGCGTATGAAATTACATTTCCAAGATTAATATTTTAGAAACCTAGATCTTTCATAACGTAAAATAAATAATATATGTAATAAAAGTTGTACGTCAGAAAGATTTTCCTTATGAAATCATATAAAAATATAAGATGAAACCTTATTAGAAATTCAGCTTTGATCTAGTTTCAGTCTTATAAGTTACTAAGCAGGTTGGCTTCCAAATCCAGATGTATTATTCAGGTTAGATGTTTGTTGGTTCAATAAGTCGAATATTGAATTTGTACATAATATAGTGATGGACTATACCGGAGTACTAAGAATATACTTCGTTGCCCATGCTTTTCCGTACGAAACCATGTGGAAGGGGCAACTAGATCCAATTCTTTTAACTTGTAATTGTTCATGACGTTTAAAAGTTATGGTCTAATTGAAATATAATTTGACTTTGATAAAAAAAAAATTAGAAACATCTTAGCAGATCAGTTTTCAATCTTGTCTATCCTGAGCTAGTATCGACCAAACCAGCAAGTCCCACCATCTTCGCTTGACGTTTTTTTTACTCACTTTGCGGTTGATTTAGCCCACGATCGACGTGGCAGGCCCTGTCCTACACAAGATTAGCTGGTTTTTATTTAACCTTATATTATGTTGTACTAAATTGTTATAATAATACCAGATTATTATCATCACCTGCAGGGCAAAAGCCTTTACTCTAAAATAGAAGGCACGAGCATAGATTACCACGCTTGCTCAAAATTTTAAAATAGTTGTGAATTCAAATTTGGAACATTGATGACACCAAATGCCAGTACGTCAGCTCTAAAACTGTTATTTATTTTTCTTTGATTCATAATTATTTTGGTCTCTTAGACCTTTTTTTCTACCCATGGAAAAGCACGGTGGATTTATGGGTCCAGGAGTGTATTTACTAACAATTTTGTTGTAACACCTCTATCCTCATTCCCTCTCTCCCCACTCCCACCGCAGCTCCTCGTACATCTCTATCAACCAATAGAACAGCTGAGTCTGTACGTACAAATAGCTGTCTAACTGATTGATTGACGACCCTAGTTTGGTCCCATGTCCCAAAAACTTTTTGTTTACCGAACTGGGCCCCAAGTTGGGCGAGTTGCCCTTTTTGGGTGTTGAAACTGTGATGTGAATCGATGGTGTAATAAATAAATAGTTCACGAGAAAAGTGTGGTGTCATTGTAGTTTAATTTAGAATTTAATACGGGGTGTTAAATAACACATTACATAGCTATTAACTATGCATATTGCACAGTGCCAATCAAACTGAGTAAAAATTATTGCTGGAAAACGATTTTTGTTTTTGGCGTGAAAAATCACTTTGTGCTTACGGGTGCATAGATAGATAGATAGATAATATTTATTTGCATAAACATGTGTCATACATACAAGTTAAGTCATGCATGCAAGATGGTAATAACATTATTATGGTACAGACATGTTTGCCACATGATGTGACGAACAACAACATGCATCAGTACAGAGCCATGGGGTATTAAAATTAAGTTACAACACTACCTCTTTCTCCTCCCCTTGTTACATGAGACTTAAACATAACTGGCGAAATGTAGGCATACTAATGGCTGCACCTCTGCCTAACCCTTCGTGGATTACAGGCGTGATGTTATGTCAATATGTACAAGCAGTGTATAATCCGAATTGATTAGCATATTCTAAATTAACGCAAGCAAAGCTGTGGGCAAAAGCTAGTATATAATAATAATCAATCAAACACTTAGTATTTTCTGTGTCGTAGGATAACGGATGAAAGGACAAAAAGATGACACAAGCAGTCTTCAGACGGAATATTGAAACATATTATTATAGGTATACAGTTTGCTAGTAAAGATATTCAGAAATTGCCCCAAAAAAGCAAAGGACAAAGTCTAACAATTCTCAAAATGTGCTGAATCACACACATGAACTCAATATTACCTTACTAGTAAAAAACTAACATGAAAGCAGAAAACACGTCACACTTCATACATTTTCGTCCAACGCCGCATCCGTTTGAACAAAAAACATCAATCGTAAGGGTCGATGCATATTCGTACGTGACGTGAACTACCCGCGTCCGGAGCGGACTGGTTCTCTAAACTTTTATTTTGCCGAGATTTCGCTCTTTTTTACCAAAGCGGACTGCGGCACGTACAAAACAATGTGGAGTGAAACTTTTAGAGAATACTTCGCGATGTGTATGGACTTTAAGCAATGCGTTTTCTTTTGTGTCTGTTTTGGTCTTTGCTTCTTTTTCTGGTCCTTTGATCTTCTTCCTTTGATTTTCCATTTATAAAAACTAATAAAATATTATGAAAAAATAAAATTGTTTGTTTGTAATATCTGAAACTACTGGTCCAATTACAAAAAATCTTTTGCGGATAGAAAACTGTTTTATGGTATACTTGACTATCACGCAGACGAAATCGCGTTTAGAAGCTAGTTTTATATACATATTCTCTAATTAGAATAAATTCATTTTCTTCGATAAAATTAACAGTGGCCTCGAAAAGGTCTTATGGTTTGAAACATAATTAATGAAAATTTCTTGTTCATTTCAATGTTCATGGCCTGTCTGTACGAAGAGAAGCCTTTGCTCTACAATGGGACAATATTAAACTGGAATTATTATTATTATAGTTATTTCTAAGTTCCTATAATTTTCTACAATTTCCCATCTTTATTTCTTAGAATTTTCCCAAAGAACAGTTCGTTTACTAAAATCCCTACCTACACAAACATCATGAGAAATCAACAAAAACATTCCCTTTTCTCTTTTGAGAGCGCTCCCTTTGTTCCTGCCATTACCTGAGCGTGCCCTAACGGTCATGAATTATGTAATACGCTTGAAGGTACAATGACTGCAGGCTTTTATTTATCATCATTCATTAGTTTGATGTGGGTATCAGGCTGGCTAGACTGGTGTATGAAAGTTAGTCATATAAATGTTATAAGTCTGATTCGAAGGACCAAAAATAATGAGGGCTGAAGGACCAATTTTGTTTAAAAACGGTTGTTTTTTTATCTTAGCTTGTTAATGGCAGTCTATATAGATTTGGTCCCGCTGGCCTCGTGGTCGCAAGTGTGACTGCTAAGCGAAATATGGGTGTACCAATGGGTACACCTTTGCCTAACCTTTCGGGGATTACAGGCGTGATATTATGTTAAATATAAGTCTAACACATCTCGCCGTTAGTCAGCCTTCGCCGATAAGGATTTTACCAGGAAAAACAGACGGCATACTGTAACACACAATATACTCGTTCAAGTCCGTATAAGTTGTATAAAGGTTGTATAAAAATCCAATTGAAATACTAGAAGCTGTAACAGGTTGTTCTACGTCTAGGTATACAAAAGATACTTATTTCCTTTAGATGACACGTCATTTACTCTGTGAGGAATAAAATGTATTGTGTTACAGAGGAAATGTATCGTGTTACTGTTCTTTAGTAGTTCTAGAATATGGACTGAGATATACGAGTCGCTAGACCTATGTAATTTTAGTAGATTTGGCTGACATTTTGGGAATAGGGAGATAAAAGAATTTGTAGTTAGGTATTAGTTTCAATGTTGGCCCTTTCTTTTTAGGTTAGTTACAAAAGGTACGATCAGCGACAAAAGTGGATTAACATAATCATTGAAATAGATAATATATGAAATAACATAATGCATTTCTTCTCAGTATCACGCCTGTAATCCTCAAAGGATTAGGCAGAGGTGTACCCATTAGTACACCCACATTTCGCCAGTTTCGTTTAACTCTCATGTAATAAGGGGCTAGTCTATAGCCATCAATCGGGCACAAATTCAGACTTCGAGGCTGCTACTGAGAAATTTCTTATAGAAAAACCCACTAACACTTTGCCCGACCTGGGAATCGAACTCAAGACCTCATGCTCAGCAGTCACGCTTTGCGACCACTAGACAAACGAGGTATCTTACCAACTTAAGTGTTAATAAGGACCAATTGCTGCAGTCAATCTATGCACGAAAGTATCTCCAGCATGGCCCATTATGTACACGACCCACAACCATATTCCCCAACTACCAATAAACAACTGGCGACGTTTTTCTTTACCAAATCAACATGTATATTATATGTAGGCATTTTTCATTTTTAACCCTCGGCACAAGGATAATGGGTATGTTTTTATTTATGGCAACATTAATCATCAAGAGTTATCCGTGCTTCATATTTATATTTTTTTGTATTGGTAACACTTTTTTCGGTGTGAGATTAGCTGTCCATGTGTTTGAGTGTGTTGTTTAATATTATAAGTATTATTTTATGTGCGTTGTTATGGGTCAGTGTTATACAGAATATTATTTTATATTTACTTAGATTAAAATAGTTTTCCTATTAAATTCCTTGCCGAAACACCAGGGGCGGATCTATATAAAAGCTTTTTGGGCTGCAGTTAAGGGCCCTGTAAATATAATAAAAGGCCCCCGGCCCCCATAGAAAAAAAAAACAAAATTTTAAAATACTGAAGCGTATACGTATTTTGTCGCTAAACTCTGCGCCATAACACCCCTTGCTCAAACAACTCAATAAATATATAGCATACTAGCTTCCGCCTGCGACTTTGTCTACTTTGTGACTTTGTTCTGTTCCACACCGTTCTGGCGTGAATGAGAAACAAACATCTATTCATCAAAACTTTCGCATTTACTCGTATAATAGATAGTTATAAGACATACATACATAAACTCACGCCTTTTTCCCATGGGGGTAGGCAGAAACCACAGAACGCCACCTGCTACGATCCTTACATACTCTTTTCGCCTCATCTACGTTCATACATCTCGTCATACAAGAACACCGGTTACGACGAGTACTCCGCACCTGACCTTTCTGAAGAACCTCACCAATAAGGTCAGTGTAGGTCTTCTTAGGGCTACCCCTCCCTGCGTTACCACTCACCTACAAAGAGTAAACACTACGTCTTTAACAAAATGTCAATTCGTTTCATTAATTAGGTAGCCCCCCAAGTTGTGATAGCCCAGGGGCCCTACAAATCCACAGTCCGGCCCTGCAAAACACAATATTCTCTAAAGAGACGCGTCTACAACTTTTTCAGCTTCATCCTAATTGTAGCCCAAAATCCAGACTCGGCATCAATCTTGCAAAAAGTGATTTATCATTTAACAAGCACTGAATGAAGATAAATTAACTGTTTGTACATTTTGTCAGAGTAATTGTTTATTTCGGTGTAATTGAACTTAGCTGGTGAAGTAAATGTGATGTTAAAATGTAGGTTGGTCATAGATTATTTTTATAAGGAGCTCTTGGCTAAGTAATAACAGCCATACGGGTCGATCCGTCAGGTTAAGCTACGCTTGCCGGGGTTGGTCCGTGGATGGGAGCCATCTTTACACATCAAGACTCTCCCGTGCCTCGGAATGCACGTCAAGCCGTTGGTCCCGGCTGTCATACGTGGATATTAGGCAGTCGTGAGAAGTCCGAAAGTAAGTAAGTTAATATTTCGATTTCAAAGTGTCTTTGAAGTTTTCTGCTCATTCTTCTCCATAGGACACCATTACTAGCTTAAACTTTCTGACTTACAGTACTGTCTCCATGAAGAATCAAAAATGTTAATGGTCTATTTAAAATACATGCTTTAATTTTACAGTCACAAAAGTGAGTCTTAAGAGAGTTCTCTTATGACTCACTTTTACACACAGATACATTATATCAAGAGTGTATATAGTATCATTCCCATTTAGTACTTGTTGTATGAATATTACTTTACCAATAAACATACCAAAAGTGATAATAGCAACACGTAGGTACTAGAAAGTACGAAAAATACGCACTGAGACGTGAAGTGTCATAGACTAGTTTGAAATACTAATACGTATACTAATACAAATATATGAATACTATTACGAATACTAATACGAATACTAATCTAATACTAATATTAATACCAATACATTATCGACATTTTCTCGCTATTACTGCGAGCCTCATGCGACGTCCAGATTAGACGTTATTAATATGAAAGAACTAATTGGGCGGTTTGACCTTGACCTTGTTTTTTGTTCGGTCGGTAAGCTTCAAGACTTTAGGGAGCTTTGTTTGTATATACTCGATACTTTGGAAAGCCCTTGAAGAAGTAACTTGGAACCTTTTCATCATCATTCTTGTGGAGGCAGGCGGTCAAAGTTTGGAGTGGTATAAGAATTATTTGTTGTAGTTGTAATGGCTATACGTCTATACACCGTGAATTTTAATTCGTTGTAAATCTTTCAGGGGGTGAATGTACTCATGAATATGAACAACTTTTATTAAGGGATATAGTACGAAATGTGAAAAAAAAACAGCTGATCCATACAATAATTTGATCGTAATGTAGTACAGACGCCAGCACATCAACCTACCTCAATCTGTCAAACTTCTTTAATAGATTTTCAACCTTATCACAATACTGGAAGGTTAATATTCGATTGGTAAAATTTGACAGATTCGGATAGGTTGATCTGCTGGCGTCTGTACATTGTTGTATGGATCAGCTGTTTTTTTTTTCACATTTCGAACTATGTCCTTTAATAAAAGTTGTTTATATTCATGAGTATGTTCACCCCCTGAAAGATTTACAACGAATTAAAATTCAGGTTGTATAAATAATAATGTTAGACAGTTTATTTTGTCAAGCACATAATTGTATACTTATTTAATAATGATGTACTGCCTCGTTATAGTAGTCGCAAAGCGTGACTGCTGAGCATGAGGTCTTAGGTTCGGTTCCCTGATCCGGCAAAATGTTATTGGGTTTTTCCATCAGGAATTTCTCAGTAGTAACATCGGAGTCTGGATTTGTGCCCGGTCGATGGCATTAGCTGGCGAAATGTGGGTGTACTAATGGGTAATACACCTCTGCCTAACCCTTCAGAGATTACAGGCGTGATTATGTTATGATTATGTAGTAAAGAAAATTTCCGTGTTGACCTTTAGCAAAGGACAATGCCTAAACCTGAACTTAAAAAAATTAAGAGCAAAGCTCAAAAGGTCAAAGTAAAAATCGTTTATTTCAATTAGTCCTTTAAAAGGCGCTATGTGTTGTGATACGGTTCCGGTACGGTAAGCCAATCGCCTCTTTTTTTGTGATTAATGCTTGGTCCTTTACCTTCTCTATATGATAAGAGGTTTATATAGGTACATCATAATAAGAAATCAAAAACAAAAAGAACAAAATTCGTAGTTATTAACTAGTTAACAAAACCATTCCTATCTAACGATCTCCGAAATAATTTACCAAATATACCCGTCAGAAATGTCCAATAAATTTTGTCGGAAATCTTTCCCGTTTCAGAGCTTAAAGACGATAGATTCCGGGACCGTCCCTTCATAACAAGCCGAGCGAGAAACTAAGACTCATTCATTGAAATAATGACGTTGCTAACGTGCCTCTTCGAGTGGACGGAAAATTGTGAAAAAATCTACTTTTAAAGATCGGAAATGTCAGGTTTGAAGGGTAAATTGGTGCGTTTTTTTCTTGTAACGTGCCGTGATTTTTGAGAGTCTTGTCAAATAATTGTTTTTTGGCGTGTTTCTTTTTGATGATTCTCAATTTGCTTAATGCTTTTAAAGTGAGCGATCATTGGGCATGAAAATGACAAGTATTAGTTTAACCGCTCAAGGCCCGGCTGTCATACTGGTATGACAGAATATTAGAAAATAAATTCTGTCTCATTATTTACGTGGGACTTGAGTAATTAAGTATAGATACAAATACTAATTATACTGCACTTCTTTCTTTCTTCTTCTGTCCTACTGTCTGTCTGTTCTCTACTGTCCCACTCAAACCATGTCAGAGGCCCTTGAGGCAGTTCAGAAACTCTGACACTAGGGTGTGTGGGGTCGTAAGACCTTACTGCACACACGATAAAGAATACTGCACTAATAATATTATAAGGAAGTAAAGTTCGTTTTATATTTCGTTTGTAGAAAGTGCTGTTGCGATTACAAAAAGTATTTTAATGACAGGAGGCTACATTGATCGGTATATTAAACTAGTCGCAGGTAAAAGCTAGTCTACGACATTTACCGGACAAAACTATCGAATAATATTTATTTTATATTCTGTTCCCTTTTTAATCGACTTCTAAAAAAGGAGGAGGTTCTCAATTCGGATGTTTGTATTTTTTTTTTTTAGTTTTGTTCGCGCTTAACTCCGTCGCTTGCCAACCGATTTCAAAAATTCTTTCAACAATTTTTTGGAGTCGGTGCCATACGGTTGGATATAATATCCTCGGTCTTGGCACCGACTCCAAAAATTTGTTAAATTTTAGTATAGGTTAATCGTAGGTTAGGTTAGGTTTATTAATATAGGTAGGTTAATAGTATTATTTTTAACTTTTTAGTGCTTTTTTTTGAAGTCGGTTTTTTTTTTGCAAAAAAAAAATTTCATGCCATGTTTTATCATTATCGTCGGCTTTTAATATAACATTTTAAAGTTAAAATTTATATTTGATTTTGACTCTCTGTTGCCGTTTTTCCATAAACATTAATTAATATCTAATATGCTATTAACAAACGATTCCCTCTTTAACAACTAATTAGTTTCAACGTGAATATTATCAATAACATTTTAACATAATACCCTCCTTACTTATAGGCAAATAATTATAATGGAATTTCCAACAAATCCGTTTTCAATTTAATTGAAAATCCAATTAACCGGTTCGATAACCAGTTAACGGGTTACATGGGCAGGTTTCACTATGGATATGATTTTTGTTATATTAATAGACGGGAAAATGTTTTAGTTTATGTTACCTTTGCGGTGGTAAGAAACAAAAAAAATGAAATTACCTGTTCTTTATAATTTTTGAGACTAAATATTGTTTCGCTTTTGCTATTTGGGTGGTCTCCTTTATATTTTTATAATTACACAATTATGAAAATGTCCTGGCCCGTGGTTAAGGCACTTGCCTCTGATGCATGAGGTTGAGGGTTCGATACCGCGGGAAATGTGACTTTTTTAATTCATATGTACAGAGTTTATCTTAGACATCACTAACATCGGTGACGTAAAAGCATCGTAAGAATACTTGGACTCACAATTAATGTAAGTCTGTAATTGCCAATCCGGCCTAATCAAGCATGGTGATAAATGATTGTCATCAGTAGACGGCTTCAAAGGCCTCCGCCCTGTGGGGGGACAATAATAGCCTGGTATTATTTTAATTATGAGGTCATTTTGAAAAACGATTTTCGGTAAATTTTGGCCACAATCGGACTTTTGTAAACGCGATAACAGTTGCCTAAAACTTTTTGATAACCTTTCATAAACTATAGGTACCTATTACAAACATAAAAAAGAAAATATAGAAACACAAAAATTATTACATTTTGCCAAAAAAAACGACTATAATTAATTAATTATACACAATAGACACGAGATAAAAACCATAAAAAATACTATCGCGACAATTCCATTTTTAAAACAACCAATAAACAGCACCAAATAAAATAATAACAACTAACTTACAAAAACAATACAATAAAATATTTTTAACCCTAAAAAAGCCACGAAAGTTTTTTTCGCACAATTGGACAAAAAAAGTTTTGAAACAACGAAACAGATACCAGAGAGCTTAAAAGTGAGTAATCAAACTGTATTGAGCTTTTTCAATTTTTAAACGGTTTTTGTATACTAGCTTTTGGTAGCGGTTCCGTTTGAAAACGGACACTGAGTTTATTGGTCGTTTTTGACAAAATCTCATGAAAGGTTGGGGTATTTGTTTTTGAATTTTTTTTTATAATACTGTTCTGTTTCAACATTTTTGGTTTGTAAAGGTATATGATTGAGTGACTGGAGTATCGATTTTGTATTTTATGAATTAAATATAGGTTGTGTTTGTATACCTGATAGGTAGTTTATAACCGATTTCACAAAAAGGAAACGTTTTTATGTTCGACTAAATATTTTTATTTTTTATACTACTTAGCTTTAACAGACATAAACTATAGTCTCTAATACGTTTACGCACAGGCGTACGTTTTGTTCCGGAAAAATTTACGGTTCCCATGATATTATATCAACTTTCACGCGGACGAAGTCGCGGGCAGGTGCTCGTATGAAAATATTTTATTCTATTTTTTGTTGTTTATTGGTTGTTTTTAAAATGGAATATTCACGATAGGCTCTTTTTATGGTTTTATGTCGTATCTATTTTGTACGTAATCACAATTTTATGTCAAAATTAAATAATTATGATTCTATATTTTATTTTTATAATATAGTAAGTATTAATTAGTATTATAATTAAAAATATTCAAAAATCTATCAAAAATCCAAGATATTAAGACCCGTATGCATTTTCTATATTATTTTTTGATACATAGTAATATTCAAAAATGTAAACCAATATCTTTCAAATAATCCAGTATATCTAGACTAGAACCCACTAAAGAACGTATAACAGCCAGACACTAAGATACTTCGAAGGAATTCCTTTGGAAAATTGAAGACTCTTGTACAATGGATCGAAATAAGGCAACAAATGGACGGAGCGATCAGCCGAGTGGATAGATGCCGTGGTTCCTTTTTGAATGAAACGATCCTATAGTGCAATAGTGTGACGCAATCTGGTTTGAAATAGGAACAATAAAACTGTGCAATTTCTTTGAAATGTGCAAGGTATTGACAATAAGAAAATCGTCTAACTTACGGTCGTGCAGTCGGTAGTACAATTGACCGGGCAGTGTTTCATTTGGTAATTGATAATAAACTTAAATGTTATAGACGTAGAGTTGAAAATTACATAATTGGGTAGTAATCTATACACTACTTCTGTTTAAATATCATATTTTTTTAGTACCGTTATATAGACACTCAAAAAATATACCCACACAAAAAATTATGGACCCTATCTTTGACACATTATTTTATCCAAACTAATATTATAAATGCAAAGGTAACTCTATCTGTTTGTCTGTTTGTTACGCTTTCACAACTAAACCACTAAACTTATTTTGATAAAATTTGGTATGGGGTGAGTTTAACCCCAAGAAAGGACATAAGCTTCTTTTTATTCTGCAACTTTTATTTCAATTTTTTTTTAAATAATATTTAGTTTACTTTCACGTTTCAATTAACAGTTTTTCTTTCTTCTTTCACATAGGCTACTTTTTATTCGACTTCGTCTGCGTCCGCGATAATCAACATTTACGCGGACGAATACAAATAATTCTAGTTTATTTTGTCGAAAATCCTACCATTTTTAGGTTTTTAAACATTATAACATAACTAGATACTAGATAAATCGAAGCTACTATGTCAGGTACAATATCAAAACAGTAGCTATTGAACTTGCGTTTTAATGGTTTGGGTTCGAAAAATAAGTGAATTTTGATACCACTTCATAATATTTTGGAAAAAGGTAATCTAAATATACCATAAATATAATTATATACAAAAGCTAAAGGTCACTCACTCATCAAGAAATATCGACAATTTTGCGGGGAGGTAGTTTATAGTATTTTTCAAAATAAATTACCCATTTCCCAAAGAGTACCTATTTAAACGGGGATTTTTTGTATGGAGAAATCAACTTTTAGGCGGCCGAAGTCGCGGGCAGAAGCTAGTTATAACATAATTATGAAACTGTTAAGTTTTTTAACTATTAAACCAGGTGCAAACAATAATAATATTAAACGACTAAAACTAAAATGGCCGCCACCGCGGTGTGACTAAACTAATCTCGCAATTTACCCATTTAATGAGCCGCTACGTTTTAGATTACCCTTACTAATTAATTTAAGTGTAATTATTTAAGTTTCTACACCCCGTGCTTTATTAGTATTCATATTTTATTCTGGACCTGAAATTAAATCCTTTTAGAGTTATGTTATTAAACTAGCGATACACCGCGGTTTTACCCGCGTAGCCTACCACTTTCCCCGATAAACGGTTTATATAACGCATAAGGATAAAAGAGGGAGTGCACCTATCTTGCACACAAACTTCTGCAATATAATATTATCTCCTGTATATTATTTAGCGAGTCTCCTTTGAGATTGGACGCCCACGACCTTATTTCAGTCGGAAAGAATATTTACAAATTTCATAGTTTCGGTGCCTCGGAAAGCACGTTAAGCTGTTGTTGTTGTCATACGTGGATCTTTGACAGTCGTTACGAGTCGTCAGAAGCTTGAAAGTCTGATAACCAGTCTTACCTAGGGGACTGTATTACCCAGTTACTGGGTTGTGGAGGTCAGATAGGCAGTCGCTCCATGTAAAATACTGGTATTCAGCTGCATCCGGTTAGACTGGAAGCCGACCCCAACATAGTTGGGAAAAGGCTAAGCAGATGATGACTGACGGATAGTTTCCACCGACTCCTCACATATTTCCCAAACTTATAACTCTAAGCATGACTACCAAATCTCAAGTGTCCGATCACAAAAACAGCCCAACCCTCACACTGCTATAACTTACATTATAACTACATACTGTCTTCGGGTCCAAACGACCGCCCTCCGATTTAATTGTCCAACTTCCTGACTTTATGCACTTGGCTTTTAATGGCAGTCGGCGGGTTAAAATCTTGATCGTTAAGGTCTTGGTATAGTGGGAGCGAGGGTTATGGATAGAAAAAGACGATCAGAGTTTACTTACGTGAATCGTAAGGCGCGACGCTCACTGGTAACGTCGAGGCGACGTCGCGTCAGCGTCGGTGCGGCGTCGCAGCACGGTCGAGGATAGGTCTCTGCGTAGAGTCGAGGCGCAGGCGGCTATGCATTTTGAATGGCAAAATGACAAAATGGCGGTGGAATCGTGGCTTGGGCACACTTGAGCGCCCCTCCTGCGCCTGCACCTCGCCTCCGCCCCGCCTGCACCTCGCCTCCGCCCCGCCTGCACCTCGCCTCCGCCCCGCCTTCAACTCGCCCTCGCCGCAACTCTTGTATGTGAGCGCACTACCATTCATTTGTAAAGAAAACCTTGTTGCGGCGTGCCTCTTATGCGCCTCCGCCTCAACTGCACCTCGACTGTTAATCGTGTGGGCGACGCCCCTTAGAGTGCATTCTCTTCAAAGAGAAAAGTTAGAGAGAGAAAGTTTGTTACACAATCACACGTAAACCACTGAACAGATTTGGATGAAAACACTATGAAAATACTTAAAACTAACTTTTTTTCCATGGGGGTAGGCAGAAACCACAGAACGCCACCTGGTACGATCCTTACATATTCCTTTCGCCTCATGCACGTTCATACCATCATACAAGCACGCCGGTTACGAGTACTGTATTTTAAAAAACACTGACATAAAAAGAAACCGTCCAAGTGCGAGTCGGACTCGCACACGAAAGGTTCCGTACCACCATACAATATTTAACACAGCGTACAAAAACAATGACATACATACATAAACTCACACCGTTTAACCCTGATTCCCCATTTTCAAAATCCTCTCAGTGTATTCCACCCCAAAGACGTGTTCAAATACGAGGAGACATTAAGATTCGGGCGAAAACTTGGAGTTTTATAGCGGAATTATTTTAATGAACTGCGGTAATTACATACATTGTAGCCGAGCCGGCTCTTATAACAAATAAGCACTTGAAACGAGGAGTCTGAAGGTGTTTGAAGACGTGAACGAGGTTGAAGATTTTAATTATTATACAAGGTGCAATTTTCCATGTAAAATACTGGTATTCAGCTGCATCCGGTTAGACTGGAAGCCGACCCTAACATAGTTGGGAAAAGGCTAGGCAGATGATGATGATGACAAGGTGCAATTTTGCATGCTCAAGTTTCAGGAAGTTATCATAAAAGATGTAAATAATCAAATAATATTACGACACCTGGTCAATCTTTTTCTAAATATATAAAAGCGATAAGTCACTCACTACTGTAATAGTTAGGCAAGGAGGTAGTTTATAGTAAGTAGACGTTTATTTTGGGATTTGGCCAACTTTATAGAATTAGACGGATATGCATGTAGGTACAGTACCGGTCATAAGTGGAGTAGCAATCTACAAAGCAAATCGATTGACACTTTGGTTAAACTTACCTTTCGACGTCGTGTGCGAATTTTGAGGTATACGTAGGTACTGTGTTATTACGTTCAAAAGTGCCTTATAATGGCCTAATTAAATAAATGATTTGACTTTGACTTTAACTTTGAATACATCACTTATACACACAGATGTAGGTATGGCCTGTACCCCATGTTCACAGCAATTCAAACCTTAGCATGCTACTGCACTTATGACCGCTACTGTACATAATTTCTCAAAAATCTTGAAAATAATAATTTAGCTTATACATGATCAAAGGAATTAAAAATATGAAAAGTGGAGCGCGGATAGAAATCATAACGAATCAATCAAGGTTTATTAGTCACAATTAAAAAATAATTTTATAATTCTAATAAAAATCTTGATTGATTCTAATAAAAATCTATTGGGAAACAATATTTTCGTCTGGAGGAAAAATTGGTCCTAAGTGACGCGAATCTTAGTAATGAAATTAATAAAATAATTACTTACTGGTCCTTTTGATATTACTTTGAGAAAAAAAAACTATCTACGTGTTGTCTTACTCTAACTTTACATAATATTAATTACAATAATAACTTCAAGGTATTTTTACAGTGAATGGGTACTTGACATAATAACAATATTCCTGTCTGCAAACACTTCAAAATAATTGGATCCTGTTGGATGTAAAATAAGACTTGTATACTACACGTTAATAAGGCATTATAAAGGGTGACTGGTGATCTATACTAAAAGCAAATGATTGTAATCACGATAGCAAACAATATAACATCACGCCTGTAATCCCCGAGGGGTTAGGCAGAAGATTATCCATATAGTAGGTACACCCACATTTCTTTAGTTATGTTCAAGTCCCATGTTATAGGAGACTAGAGTATTACCTAACCCTTCAAGGATAACAGGCGTGATATTATGTAATGTTTATTGAAAAATGTGTCCATGGAGTTCCTTGCTTGTTCTTCTCCAAAGAGACCTACTTATATTATGGAACGAGCAACTAGCTTCAACTTTCTGACCAACTTGACAATTCAAAAGTGCCTGTAAATTGATTAATTGAAAAAAATGCTTTGACTTTGACTTTGATAACGATTTTACAATTGAACAGACATTCACAAGCTTAGGCTATCTAGGTAAACTAGAGGAGACGAAGCGTTGAATTTGCTACAGGTAGCAATCAGTGCCTACTCTGTTAGTGTGGGCAATTTGGAAACTCAAGACGATATTGTGAGACACTATTGTGTATTCGATAACCGTTTAGGAATAGGTTAAGAGGGTATTTGTGGCCTAACGGTTCGGGCTAGAATGTTTGTATTTATTTATTTACTAGGTTGTGTCCGCTATGTCGGGAATCGAATCCAAGTCACGCAACGCAGCAGCCAATAACTTAGCTACTTAGCCAACTGTTTAAAAAAAAGGAAATAGGTACTTGATTTTTAACTTTATAACATAAGATTACGCCTGTAATCCCCGAAGCGTTAGGCCGTTTGTCCACCGCCGCCGTCACCGGAACGTCAACGAGAACGAGATGATGACGCCGAAGTACTGATACATAGACTACTATAGCCGCGTGTCCACCGCAAGTCCGTCACCCGAGCACCGTCATCCCGGCCGCCGAGTTTCGAGTAGATCGGCGTGACCTGTGCCGGCAACGGAAATACAAAACACGACTGAGCCACCGATATATCGGCGCGGTGGACAAATGATCGCCGTCACGTCATCTTAAACTCGGCCCGAAATAATCTCGTTCTCGGTGACGGTCCGGTGACGGCGGCGGTAGACAAACGGCCTTAGGCAGACTGAGGTGTACCTATTAGTACACCTACATTCCGCCAATTATGTTTCAGTCCTATGTAATACGCAAGCCTATTGCTATCAACCAGGCACGAATCCAGACTCCGAGGCTGCTACTGAGAAATTCCTGATGGAAAAACCCAATAACATTTTGCCTGACCTGGGAATCGAAATCAAAACCTCATTCTCAGCACTCGAGCTTTGCGACCACTAGACCAACGAGGCATCATGATTATGTCGAAGAAAAATATTTCCTTTTTTTTTTTAAAAAAATCTGTAATGACAATGTGTAGGTAACAACACCAAAAAATAATCCAAAATCATAACATAAAACTGAGCCACCGCATTATTTAAAAACGCCTTCAAAAGCAGCTTTGAGAAAAGCAAACAGCGAGCGTAAACAATATTAAAAAACAAAATAAAAATCCACGAAAAAAAAATACGAAAAGCAAAACGATTTCATAATCGCGCTGAAGGAGAGACAAAAACAAATTTGTTTTAGCCTAAAGTACGTGATAATATTTGTGTCCAAGAGTTTTTAAGCTTGGAACACTGTTTTGGTGCGATAGAATTATGAGCACTAACTCGGTGTTCTGTGACAACACCGCTTAATCCCATGTTTTATGGCCTACTGCAACGTTTGCTATACATGAGGTTAGGGCACACTAAGGTGGGGGCACATGTATATTGTTTTTAGGGTTCCGCGTGATTTTCTTTACGGATCCCTAACTTTTTTGAAAATATAATATAGCCAATTACTCAAGGTGAATGTAGCTTTCTAATGGTGAAAAAGTTTTTGAAATCGGCACAGTAGTTTTTGATTTTATTCATTACAAACATACACACACACCCTCCCACACAAAAATACAAATCTTTCTTCTTTATAATATTAGTGTAGATAATAACTTAGGCAGACTAAATATTATATTATAGTGGAAACCACCACACAACACCACCATAAAATATTTCCTATCTTTAGCACGATTTAGAGAGGAAATTTTAAATGATCCCTGGTACTCTAAATATTAAAGTTAGCAAATTTTCCTGAAAGGAAACAATGGATTATGGATGAATATGGATACAAAAATGAACATAAGACGTCTGAAATCGCCAATCAGCCTTGAGCAAGCGTGGTGATCAATGCTCGTGCCTTCTCTGTATGAGAAGAGACCTTTGCCCTGCAGTGGTTCTTCAGGATGCAAATGAAACTATGTGTGTGAACCTCAAACACACGATCAATTCTATAACGTTCTGTTTTTAAAAAAAAACAAAACAGCCACGAAATGTTTAGAAGTTTATCTTAAACATTTCGTGGCTCTTTTGTTTTTGAAACTGTGGCCGCTTTTATAAAAGCGAAGGTAAATAAAATGAAACTGCTTAGGTTTTTATAATAAAATCATGAGTTATGAGATCGCATGAAAAAGAAATGGGTAATATTGTTACGACGTAAAAAAGTATTAAACGTATGCAGGAATTTTGTGTGTATTCTGTTCCTTGGTTCCTTATTTTGTGTGGAAAGCTTTATCATTTTTTAAAAAGATTCTGAAGATAAAAACTAAACTAATTATAAAAAGAAAAGATTTGTATTTTTGTTTGTAATAGATATAGTCAAAAACTACATAACCGATTTTAAAAATTCTTTCACTTATGTAAAGCTACTTTATCAGCGAGTAACATACCTAGGCTAAGTTTTATAGTAAAAAAAAATTAAAGATGCGTAAGAAAATTCTGCAGACGAAGTCGCAGCTAAAAGCTTGTTATAAGTAATTGAGTTTGCGATTAAATTGTCAATCGTTTTAGGAATTTATTGTGTTTTGAAACGTTATCTGAAATTATTTTTTTAGCAAATTTTCATTTCATATTTTCAGGTACACCATCGCTTCACATGGAATGACATTACATACCTACAATAAAAAGGTAAATTAGCGAAAAAATATTTTATTATAAAATATATTATTATTTATTTATTAAGGTTTGCTTCGCTATACATTATTTATTACATATAACTCACAATCAGCCTGAATATCTTATATTATGACACAGAAAAATAAACAGAACCAATTGACACTAGACAGTCAACAAAATATCAGACAAAATACTTCTGAAAGAGGATATTTTACAAAATACATAATTTTTGTCTGTTGAAAATGTGTTTCGTATTTCCAAAACTAGATTATATTAAGTCGGTTACATATCCCTGGTACCACGAAATACTGAAAACTCCCTGAAATCTGAGTTCCGTCTGAATAAATATTAAATACACTTGTAAATAATAATATGCTCCCTCACCGACCATCCGCGTGTAATGTAACAGTTCATATTCAAGCATTACATCAGTAAATGAGGACCACCGAGCATTACAGTGCGCAACCTGTAATGATACAATTTGTAACATGAAGCACCAAAATTTAAATCTAAATCAAATCATTTAATTCAAATGTAATAATTTGTGTATTCAAATGTACTCTTTTATTTGATTATTTATAATTCAGATTACAATACTCAATATTAAACTAAACTAATTAATTATAAAATATGTACAATTTATAAAAAAGACAGAAAGGGGAAACCTCATATAATTAATTAGTTTAGTTTATTATTAGTATTGTAATCTGTTTAATAAATAATCAAATAAAAGAGAACATTTGAATACATAAATATAAAACAATTTAAAATATAAAAAGCTTAAAAATAACTATTTACAAGCACTTTTAAGGCTTGTATACATGCCAATAACCTTGAGCATTAGTTTTTATAATGCCTTAAAGTATACGATCCACTGTAGTAAACATAATAAAAAAAATATATGACATTATTCAGGATATATGCCAGATAAATAGTGTGTTGAAAACATAATACAACTAATTTGATACGATAGAAAAAAATCACGAAGATACCTCTAAAAAAATCTTTTAACGTTTAAAAACCATACTAATATACATGCAATCATTCTGATTTTTGTCAGACTATTATAAAAACAGCATAACTAACGTAATAGTGTTTTAATTTTTTAGTCCAATCAATAGATTTTTTGTAAATCGCGTATTCCTATTTTCAAACATAATTTCTGTTGAAGAAGAGCGGTCGTTTGCTCCGCCCAAATGTTTAAGGTTATTGGCATGAATACAAGCCTTAAGAGCCCCCGCAGACTGCACACTCTCAATCGGCCAATAGTTTAGTGGGACTGGGCTGCTAGTACGCACACGACTCAACTAAACAGTTTGATTGGTGAATAGGTACTGATTAAACAGTCGGTCGATAACTGGCAAACTTTTTTATCAGCCGATACTAAATCGCTGTAATGTGCGCATAATTATGAATATTATACCTCTTCATACTGATTATTAAGAAGCCGACCAAACTACCTATCGATAGGATAGAAAGTCGGCAGTCTGCGGGGGCTCTAATTGTCAAGGAATCAGTCAGACTGAAAATTAAAGCTAGTTGCTTGTTCTAAATACTATTAGGAGAAGAACGAGCAAGAAACTCGATGAAAACACATTCTAGATCATAGGCGATAACTTAAAATTATTAGCTTTAATTTTCGAATTAGAAATATGACTACCATTTAGCTCTTTGGTTTAATTTTATATGACACTAGCGACCCGCCCCGGCTTCGCACAGGTGCAATGTAGATACTAACTATACGTATAAACCTTTCTCTTGAATTACTGGTATCTATTGATGGAAAACCGCATTAAAATCCGTTGCATAATTTAAAAGATTTAAGCGTACAGACGGCGGAAAGCGACTTTGTTTTATGTCTATGAAGAGAAGCACAAATTAGGATTACCCATTGATATGAATACAGTCTTTAAACTTAACAAATATTGTGCGTAAAATGGGTATTTCTAAATACAAAATCGATTGAATTTACGTAACGTTTATTTCACATTAAGCTCTCTCTCTAAAATTGGAATTAATTTATCATCAATCAAGGGTTCTTAATAATTATAATTATTTTGAAGTAGGAGGAACAGGGTTTAAAGTTTCTCCTTTAAGATCTTCCTTTAAAATATAAATAGACAATAAATACAAAAGCGAAAGGTCAATCACTGATTAAACACAAAATTTCGAAAACTTAACCTATATCGCTGTTTGGCTGTTAGGTATTTAGTTTATAGATAGAAGACGTAAACTAAGAACAAAGACTTTGAATTTGACTTAAAAGAGGACAAAGTCGTAGTCAAAAAGAGTTATTCCTTTCTGATCCCCTAAACGGATCCCCTGCTGAATTATTATCATGTTTTATTTGCTGTCTGATCCACTATAAACTTTCGTCATTCCATTCTGATCCCCTTACTGTACAGTTAAGATAAAAACAGTTGTTGATATAATAATTAATGTATTGAGTTAGTGGTTTAGGTAGGCTCTTACCGTCGAAACTTGACAGATTTGCTTGCGATGCAAATCCCACGTAGGTCACAGCGCAGGGTGCGCTTCAAAATAAAATTAACAATATTATATTTTGATTCCTCGAAGCGCACCCATGATAAATCATGGAAAAGAGGATGAACCATTCATATTTAGTGATATCGATATTTTAAAATTCAACTGTATATTATTTGTGTATTACGTAAAACTACCAGGAAACCAGAAATTAACTGGAACTAGGTGCTTTAAGCGACGTACTACCTAGCTCGATAATGGTTAAAATACAGGTTTTGAAATTAATTTATTGTTTTAAAAAGTACCAGGGTAACAGAAATGAACAGAAGGTAGGCCCCTAAACGATCTCACTATCACTAGAAAGGAAAACAAACATAATTATATACTCACCTACACAAACAGCCAGAACCGAAACAACTACTTATCTGTAGATCATACAAGTATTTGTTCCGTGCGGGAATCGAAGCCGCGACACAGTGATCTAATTTACAGTACAGTTTGGACGGCACGGTTGGCGCAGTGGTTAAGCAATTGGCTGCTGCGTTGCGTGTTGAATTTTATTGAGATCGTTTAAGGGCCTACCTTCTGTTCATTTCTGTCACCCTGGTACTTTTTAATACAATAAATAATTAAATTCCAAAACCTGTATTTTAAGGTATCAGGACACATGCGCGGAAGACATTTGCGCGCAAGACACTTCGCACGGGTACTTTACGACATTTCCAGTGTATTTTCCATTTTTATTTTCATAAAAACCTTGTGCTGAAAATTATGAACACAACAAAAAAGAATCAGCCAAATCGGTCTAGCCGTTCTCGAGTTTTGCGCTTAGCAACACATTTAGCGATTCATGTTTATTATATAAATTATCTACTTTATTGAACACATTCAAACAATACAGTATTAAAAATCGTCATCACTGTTTTTGAATTTCTTGTTTTAAATGTGTTTTGGCGTAATTGCCTTTAATATTACTTTCTAAGTTGTAAATACTCATAAATAAAACTACTAATTAATATCTACTTATAAATATCTATCAGGTATGTGAAAATAAATATTTTTCTACATGAACAACTGTTTTTCTCTCGACTGTACTTACCTGTCAAAAAATAGTAAGGAGATCAGAATGGAATGACTAAAGTTTATAGTGGATCAGACAGCAATTAAAACATGATAATAATTCAGCAGGGGATCCGTTTAGGGGATCAGAAAGGAATAACTCGTCAAAAACTAGTCTAAACTAATAGTATAAAGAGAAAAGATTTGTACACAATGACATAATTATATTTGTTTGTGATGGATAAGTTCAAAAACTGCTTAATCGATTTCAAAGTCAAAGTCAACGCATATATTTAAACCATTAACAGACACTTTTGAATTGTCAAGGAGTCGGTCAGTTAGTCAGAAAGTTGAAGCTAGTTGCTCGTTCCAAAACGGAGGAAAGCCTCTATGGAGAAGAACGAGCAAGAAAATCCACAAACACTCTTTTCGATTTGGTTTTAACAAAATCCTGGTTACAATATTCTTGTAGCTTATTTATACTTATGAAAAAAAAGCCTTTTAAAAATTCTGTCATCTATGAAAAGCTAAAAAAGCAGGTGAAGTCGCGAACAAAATGAAGTATTAGACTGTAAAATGGAATATAATGGTTTTCAGTTGCTAGGAGTCAAATTAAACAATAATTAATAAAATTCAGTAGCTACATAATTATCGCTTTAAACATTCGCTACGAATATATTTTAATATTTTGCATCATAAAATATTACCGACGTGTGTTTGCAGACACGTTTCAACATTTATTTTAGGAACCATTTTGAAATGCAATATCATGATGAGAACATTACATAATTTGGTTGGGAATTCATATTAAAATTTGCTGTATTTACAAAATGTGGTGGTTTTTTAAAGCATTTCTGAAATGTGAGATAATGTTAATGTTATTTAAATAAAAAAATAAACATACACTTTTCCGCATAACGAGTCATTGGACACTTGCAAAAAGTTCTATGAAGTCTATCGGAACTCATAAAAATATACCCAGACTAGCCGGTTAGTTCCGCTATGCACTAGTCCCGCTATGCCCGACTCAAAAAATACCTACGAAATGGTGCCGCTATGCACGAAATTCTTCGATTCTACGCAAACAATGGAAGACACAGTTGGAAAGAAAAGTGTTAAGTGAAACGTTTTGAAAATTGTGTAGCGCTATTCGTTTAAGCGTAAGAGTCTGTTTTGTCTTGTTACAAATTTATGATTACCCAAGAAAAAAAGTACTAGGGTGTCATAAAATCGAGCAGGTAGGTATATCAACAAAAATATTTTCGATCTGTTAAAATCAAGAGGGTAGTTTTAGCACCTTACACTGACAATATCATCCAAAGCATATCTCCAACAGTTTTACTCAAACTGGAATTCAGGGATTGTCTTTTTTAAAAAAATGTACTAGGGTGTCAGAAAATCAAGGATAATTAAACATAAATCATTTCATTCATTATTATCTATACAAGCAGAGTACAACTCGTATTGATTGGCAAGTTCTAAATTAACGCCAGCGAAGCCGCAGGCAAAAGCTAGTCTAGTGGTTAAATAAAATATTTTACAGTAACAGTTTTCTTCATCACTGCCCACGAATTTGATTTCGTGCATAGCGGCACCTTTTCGTAGGTATTTGAGTCGTGCATAGCGGGACTAGTGCATAGCGGAACTAACCAATACTAGCACTCTCTCCGCGACTTCGTTCGCGTGATTTTACTTACGGATCCCTATTTTTTGTAATAAAATATAGCGTATAACACTCTGTGATAACGTAGCTTTCAATTTGCAAAATAATGATTTAAATCACGTACATTAATTTAAAAAAAAAACACAAGTTTGTAAATGCGTTATGTGTGTCTTTTTTTAAAGTAAAGTTTTTTATGAAAAACATTATTCGTACATGAAATTACTTATAACCAATTCAATAAGTCATTATCGTAACAGCCTCGAAGTCTGGATTTGTGCTCGGTTTATGGCAATAGGCTCGCCCCCTATTATACATGGGACTTAAGCATAACTGGCGAAATGTGGGTGTGATAATGGGTACACGTCTCTGCCACACCCTTCGGAGATTACAGGCATGCTGTTATGTTGTGTGTTATGTAACTCATTATCATTTTACAATTACAATAAAAAAGGTATTTTTTAAAGTAACTAAAAATAAATAAAAGATTGTCTTTCCCAAACCAAACCCTAACCCGCCTATCACATAATTTTCGTGTAACCCTTCACTCGCAGACGTATACAACAACTTTGATTGACAAACACATTTCGTACAGAATACCGTTTCCATTGTTTCCCATTTATCTTTTTTTTCTTTCCCTTAATAAAATGCAGTGGTAAAAAAGAAACACGTCTTCTATTACATTTATTTATATTTTCCCTTTACGTCATTCTTTGTTTTCTGGGAAACGGTTCGTGTGTTAGCGATTAAATATTTAGTCTTTATCTTTTTGTTTTATTTATGAGTGAAGTATGATTACTGAAGTGCTTTTCTGAAATAGGATTGATTAAGTTCTGACGTACATAAAAGTGATGCGGTGCCGCAAAGCAACGGGCTGCTGAGCGTTGCGATGCGGTACTGGACCGCTTTTGTGTGTGTCGTTCCTTAAATTATTTAAACATTGATAGGTTCTGTGGTTTCTGCCTACCCCCATGTAAAAGGCGTGAGTTTATGTATGTATGTATGATCGGTAAAGCACTGTTGGTCGTTGGTCTAGTGGTCGCAAAGCGCGACTGCTGAGCTTGTGGTCTTGGGTTTGATTCCCAGGTCGGGTAAAGTGATATTAAGGCATTAAGTCCGCCTTTGTATGTACTTTTGTTGTTTAATTAAATAAATAAATAAAATATTGGGTTTTTCAGTCAGGAATTTCTCAGTTAAAGCCTCGGACCCTGGATTTGTGCCCGGTTGATGGCAATAGGTTCTCCCGTTATTATATGGGACTTAAACATAAATCTGGCGAAATGCGGTATACTTCTGCCTAACCCTTCGGGGATTACAAGCGTGATGTTATTTTATACCCACCATACAAAATTAAAATTAGAGCAGGAGGTTAGTAAATAAATTGTGATATTGTTGTTAAATATACATAGTGAGATACATAAACATTTATTTACATTGCCATCCATTACGAGATATCAAGCAGTCTGTCTGCTGATATGTCTTCAATTTTAATGCCCCTCGGGCTGAATTAGATGCGATTGCATCGATCCCTCCTGTCTAGACCTTTAGGATATGCATTTGATATTCTGATCAAACATCTGTTTACAATTAATGCTAGAAATGGCAGCCATCTTGGATTGGAAGTAGATGGAGAGAAAAGTATCAGTTTTCTCTTCGTGGATTTAAAAAAATTTGATGTTTGTCTACCGGCTGACTTTTAATGTACCTACTAGCCATTTTCGATTCCACCGATACCCAGTGCGAGTGCGGTGTTTCTGATCAGACGATGACCTACTTACTATAGTGCCCAAAGTGTCCCTGCATTTTAAAGGATATTAAAATTACCACTGATAGCATCATAAACGTGGCTAGCTACTGGGCCTAAGAACTCTAAAGAAAATATATTTTGGTCTAGTCGATGCAAAGCGCGACTGCTGAGCGTGAGGTCTTGGGTTCGATTCCCAGGTCGGGCAAAGTGTTATTGATATTTTTCATCAGGAATTCCTCAGTAGCAGCCCCGGAGTCTTGATTCGTGCCCGGTTGATGGCAATAGGCTCGCCTCCTATTGCATGGGACTTAAACATAACTGGCGAAATGTGGGTGTACTAATGGGTACACCTCTGCCTAATCCTTCGGGGATTACAGGCGTGATGTTATGATGTTATTTTCTAGAAGAAGTTGTCTTTTTATATGCCCGTATTTTTCTGACTTTTCTTTCTTTTTCTGCTGATGATAAAGTCCGCACTTTTTAGGAAGCGATTCCTAAAAATTTAATGCTTTCAAATTATGCACATACGTGAGAGGTAATTTGTTTTACAAAAAAGGGACAGTGACCTTGAAACTCCAGATGACCTCTATCAATGTTTGCATAAAACAACACTCTTTCAAACTCCGCCCATCAACTTTCAGCACGCGTCCACGCTTCACCTCGCACCGACACCTCAGTTTTATATAAATTTCAGGGAGCAATTTTATTACGACCCCAACGGTACATATGTAGTGGGATGAATAATGGAAAGTGGAAAGTCTAAGACACATATTGGATTCGACGCACCTAAAGTATTGAGTTCGTAGTGGAATAGACGTAGTTTTGTCTCCCAGTCTTTCAATAACGTTCTTCTTTTGTTTTGTTGCGAAATTGGTCCTTAAATTGTGAGGCATAGAATCGGAAATTGGATGTTTTTGTTCATTGCCTTTAGAGGTTTAGACTGGTATTTAATATTAATTAGGGTGGTGTGACACCTTCGTGCCTCGACAAGCACGTTAAGCCGTTGGTCCTAATCTTTCCCCGGTCGTGTCAGATTGATGTAACATCGGACTATGAGAGTGAGGAAACAGGGAGTGCACCTCCTCAATAATATCTTCGGCCACGGCGATCCATCTCAATGGTGACGAAGGAGATATTATAGTGCACAAGTTTGTTCGCAAACATAGGTGCGGAATGCACTCTTCAGGAGAGAAGATAAGATAAAATATGCGATGTAATATATCGCACATATTATCTCTGGTGTACTTGGTTAATATCCAGATACACCGGCGTAAAATTCGATAAGCAGAATATAATTAACTAGAGCAAGCTATTAAAGTGATATTAAAAGAGTTAAAAATTAAGCCTAGCTGCTGTCAAGTCTCGATATTTGGTCCTTCTTTTCATGAACAGAAGGACCAAATTATTTACAAGTTTAATTTTATAAAGCTCTTTTCTTGTTTCTGCTACTCATCATAATTAGATCTTTTTACATATAAAAACCTTTTATTCTGTGTACTCCTTATTTTAAACCCTCATTGTTCCATCGTTAAACACTTAATTATAGCCAAAGGGTATTCTGTACCTTAGGACCAGATGGCTCCTTGGGAGTAACATTAAATTGTAATGAAATATTCTTGAAATTCAGTAATGTCAACCTCAAAATACTCACTTAAGAATGGAAAGACACATTTTGACATAATTTCATAATAGCTTTTATATAAAAGCATACTGCCTCCGATGTTCTGAACAGAATTCTATAGGAATTTCTCGAATGTTCTCTACAAAAGCTTCAAGGAACATTAATAATGTCGAAATAGCTTTTAAGATTACGCTAACTTTGAAAATGTTTAAGTACTAATAAACCAAGTAATTTAACTAGCAACAAATCTTCGACGAAGTCTGTACTATTTAATTTGTTCAGTGCTTCAATTTATCCTTGGGTCCTCACAAAGGGTTAATAGGGTTAAAAATAGACGAGGTTTTACTGAAAAGGGAAGACGATCTAAGTGATATGGCCTTGAGACAGCTTTACATCGACACGTGTATGTTAGAAATAAGCATTAAAAAAAATAGACAATCGTGGGGACTGCCGACAGAAGTGAATACTAAACGTCACATGTGCATGTTGGTGATGCACTAAAATTTGAATGTCGGTGACGCAGTAAAATTTGCATGTCGGTGATGCAAACTAATAAGCTTTGCTTGTACTAAAAACGCTTAAGCCACCTAAAGAAGTTTTCACTTTAATAAAGTTGAAAAACTAAAACCAAACTTCAAGTTGGTTACATGTATAGAATAACAAACTTTAAGTTTTGTAAATCACAAAAATTTCAAAATAGTACTAGTCTATAGAAGAATATTGTTTTTGATTGAAGTTATAGTCACACGTCATCGCTTAATATTATACCGGAGGCCGATAGATCATACAATTTTATAGTAAAATAGTATTCTTACATACTATATGACCCAGTTACTGAGTAACTCTGTAACCTGTGATAAGACTTTCGGACTTCTGACGACTGCCATAAACCTAAAAATGACAATCGGGACCAACGGTTTTATACATTTTACCCAGTCACCCATCCACTTACCGACCACCGACCGACCGAACCTTGAAACCGTAAAAAACATCATTAGATACCCCGCGTTCAAAGTCAAAGTCAAAGTCAAAACATTTATTTCAATTACACCATTTACAGGCACTTTTGAATTGTCAAGGAGTCGGTCAGTTAGTCCGAAAGTTGAAGCTAGTTGCTTGTTCCAAAACGAAGGTAGGCCTCAGTAGGTAGGTTCAGTTACATAATTGGTCACTGCTCCACTCCCGTGCGTAGTAGCGTGATGTTATATAGCCTATACTATTCCTCATAAATCTGGCTATCATATACAATTATAATTTTTCCAATAAGATTGACAGTTCCTGAGATAAACGCGTTTAAACAAACAAAATCTTCAACTTTATTATATTAGTTAATAGATTCTACAAACATTATCAGGTAATATTGTCTTGCACTGAAGGCGGTACCAAAGCCATCCTAATCAATAGTGATAGATTACAGTGTCAAGAACAGGTACACAAAACAGAATCCAACGATCTGAATCGCAAACAAACAACTTGCAATATCGTTAGCGTACACACAGAGCAAGTGGAACGATTTGTAAATCGTCACAATATCGTGATAGATTGGGGAATAGTCTTTCGGTACGGAGGGTTTAAGTGTCGGTGTAATTATGGGCACATGAGACATTTCAGTTTTGTCTTTGTGATGGTAGTGTCTCTGCAAGGACTCTGGTATTGCAGATGTCTACAGAGGCGGCGGTAATTAATTAACTTCTAGTTTGCTGTTGGCTTGTTTGTATGTCATAAAAAAATATTAATTTTCTTTAGAAGTTTTCGAAAGTACGTTCAGCAAAGTTTAGGCGCCACGCTACCATTACTGGTTACTGTCTAATAAAAAACTTGTAATTGAATTAACTGAAAACATGAAACGGCGTATTTGTACTTTTACTTTTATTTATATTTCAAGACGCCATTATTTTATAGCAAATGAAAATATGTTTAGGACATTAAAAGACCGCAATGATCGCATTCTCACTTTTCCTTCAAAGAATCTAATTTCAATATGATACTTGGCAACTCGGAGAAACATATTTTCTTTTGCGAGTTATTAAGTTACGTATCATTTTGAAATTAAGCAGCACTGCTCTCTTAATTACAACATCGTACGAGGTATGCTAGATAAAGTATCGTACTTTTGAACCAAAGTACGTGACCCTTTGTTATACAGGTTGCTCCAGATAGCGACGTCAAATAAGAAAATTTTGAAAGCTGTCCATGAATTTTCTAAAATACCCATTATTTTTTATAGTAAGTTGTTCTAATGATTTTTAGAAAATTGCCATCTGAATTTAGTTTTTTCTCAGTTTTCATTTTAGCATCGAACCTTTTGAAAATATTTCCAAAAAAATGCAACATAAAATTAACAAAATCTGAAAATAACTAAAAATTTTCTTGATAAAAAAAATCGTAGAATATGCATAGGGGTGCTTTGCTAAGCTTTTAAAGAGAGGCTTCCAAAATGTTCCTTTGGACGTCCTTATCTGGCCCGTCCTGTATCTTCTCTGACCTCAAAACAGAATATTTTGGTGAAACTCAACAATATAATCTAGGATTCATTCCAGCAAAATGTCGGGACGAGTTGACACAAAAACCTTTGTCCCTCGTCTGACCGCGGCCATTTTCGAACTACCTACGCATAGAGATACTTTACATGGAGTTACAGCCTTTTGACGTGTCATTATCACTTTTCACATAGTTAAATGTAATATAGTTTAATATGCAACTAAACCACTGACGAATTTCTTTTGTTTTTTTTTGTGACTGTTCCTGTATTTTAACACGCTTTTATTAGCTTCACTTGTAACTATGTAGGTATGTAAGAAAATCTTGGAATCTTAATTTGACCCACTTCCCGGTCTTCGATTAGGTTGAAATTTTGCACACGCTCTGAGTTCTGATGACAAAACATGACTGGCTAAGAAACATCATTACAAATCCAATATGGCGGCCTCCCCAAGATGGCGGACTAACTGTTTGAAATTCAACTCCTATGATATGGGTATCAAATGAAAGGGTTTGATGTCAGAAATACGAAAAAAATAGTCACGTGACTTAAATCCAACATGGCGGACATCCAAGATGGCGGATTGGCTATTTGAAATGCACACCCATGTTATGGGTATTAAATGAAAGGGTTTGCTGAATGAGATACGAAAAAAATTAGTGCGTGCTAAAAGCGTGTTTTTTAGTTTTTTAAACGATTAATTTTTAATTTTTGTTACTACTATTTGAAATACGAAAGTTCGTTTGGATTTTTGTCACTCAATCACGTCAGCATGGCTGGTAGAATGTGGATGAAATTTGGCACAGAGATAGGTTATATTCTGGAATAGAGTATTGGTTACTTTTTACTTCGGAAAAATGTACGTTTCCCAAGGGATAAATCATTGTGCTTATGTGTCGCTTCGCTTCTGAACGCAAATAATCAAAATTGATTTTCTTTCTGACTTTCATTGACTACCTCGTTGCTCTACTGGTCTTGGGTTCGATTCCCAGGTCGTTCAAAGTGTGATTTTTCCGTCAAGAATTTCTTAGTAGCAGACTCGGAGTCTGGGTCTGTGCCCGGTTAATGGCAATAGGCTCGCCCCCTATTACATGGAACTTAAACATAACTGGCGAAATGTGGGTGTATTGATGGGTACACCTCCGCCTAACCCTTCGGGGATTACAGGCGTTGTATTATGATTTTATGTCTTTCTTTCTTTCAGACAAAAGCGTATAAATCAAATAACCTAAGAACTGAAAATGAACAACAAATTGACCCATACTCTGCTTTATATACTACGCTAGCATAAAAAACTCAATGAGCTCAACAATGAATTCTAACTCAAGCAAAACGTGGACAAAAAGCTCGGGCTCCGGGCCTAACCGCGACAGCTACAAGTACACATGGAACACAGAACTAAAGTTTTATGTTGGTAGGCAAATACGGGTGCTTATTGACAGATTACTAGTATAATTAGCGCCATTAAATTTAAAAATGGCGGACGGAAAAAGGATCTTTACATGCCATTTTATCCGCAAAGTATAGTGAGAGAGTGAGAGGGCATGATAAATGACGCCATTTAAGGAATAACATAACATAACATCACGCCTGTAATCCCCGAAGGGTTAGGCAGAGGTGTTCCCATTAGTACACCCACATTTCGCCAGTTATGTTTCAGTCCATAGTCATAAAACGCATACTTCTATTTTCAAACAAATAAAACAAAGGAATGTTTTAATACAATGTCTTTTCTAGCGTTAATACGTACATAGTTGAAACGATCTACGTTTAAATCTGGTAGCCTTAGTACGTACTGGCTTTTCTGTTTCGAATGAATCCCTCCTTATTTCAGTAATTTAGAATGAAAGAGGAAACTAGGGAAGTTCTTGTGGTCTTATGTCCTTGTTTTGTTGGATTTTCTCTGGTTGAAAGTAATGTTTTGTTGGGAATAAAAAATGAAATGTTAGTCTTTTAGCTTGTAAACTACGATTTTGTGTTGTTATAAAAAAAAGTCTAATTGTATACAGAGATTGTTGTGGAAATCAATTACTTAATAATATACAGGTTACCTATGTCAAAAAAAAAAACAAACGCCTTCAAAAACTACAATATAAATAAAAAATAACTTTAGTTTTGGAAGTTTATTGTTTGTTGTTTTGTACTGCTGACTTACAAAAAGTAAAGTTAAAAAATATATATTTGCTAGTTTTTGAAGGCGGTTGTTTTTTTTAGTTTTTAGTACCCCCCTCTTCTTAGTCAGTCATTGACTACACGTATAAAAAAAGCAATTTTACTTGTTACGACAGTTTTGACAAGAAGTCTTTGGCCTACAGTGATACAAAATAGGTTATTGTTATTGTTTTTATTTTGTGCCCAGTTGATGGCAATAGGCTCGCCCTTTTTACATGGGACTTTAACATAACTAATAGGTACACCTCTGCCTAGCCCTTCGGGGATTACAGGCGTGATGTTATGTTATTATTATTTAACAAAAGGTATTCCAAAAAATTTCCTTAAGACGTTTAAGTTAAACATCTACTGCAAAAAGCCAGTAAAAATACAAAGAACCTCCAACTCAACAGTTATCAATTTTCCTTACACTCGGGACCGACACGATACGACGGCATGAAACCAATCTAAAGATGAAGTATACTCGGTAAGGTCAGTGATTGATAGTGGAGCCCTCTATCGGAAACCTCTGAAGATTTATGTCCGCCTGGTACCGAATAATTATACGCACCATTCCATTTTATTGTTGACCTGTGAAATTGAGCTAAATTATTGAGGTTAAAGTTATGATTCGCATTTGTTTTTGGTATGGAATTCTAGGCTTTAAATCTAGGATATTATTCTGTTTAATGTTTTAATTTAATGCTGTTATTATGGAAGGGTTTGTACAGAAAATTGTTATAAATATCAGTAATTTAAAAAATAAAATGATCCTAGAATTGGTCCGCATTCTTACATAATAATACTAGCGCACTGCAGGGCAAAGGCTTCTGCTCTTAAAGAGAAGACACGAACATTGATCACCATGTATGTTCATGGTGGATTGGCGATTTCAGAATTATAAAGTCAAAATATTTATTTAAATTAGACCATTTACGGGCACTTTTGAATTGTTAAGGAGTTAGTCAGTTTGTCAGAAAGTTGAAGCTACTTGTTTGTTCCAAAACGTAGGTAGGCTTCTATGGAGAAGAACGAGCAGGAAACTCTATGGACACTCTTTTCATGATATTATTTAAAAGTCCACGTTATCTCACAATGACCCTTATCCTGATTTTCGTCAGTTATATCCAAGATAATCTTAGAAAAAGTACATTATGAAATACATTGATTGAATTGGTACTTGCCCATGCCCTGTCCCTCGTTCATGAGAGGCGAGTGTCTTACCCACTGGGCCATCACGTCATTTTTCTTTTCAGTCTTAATTAAAAATTTGTTTCGGTATAAAAACGAAATCCTCATTGTTGTTTAAAAATGAAAATTAACAAATATTATTATGAATATTTTTCTTCTTTTTTTAAATATTCCTTGTACGTAACTTTTATAAACAGTAGTCATTTAAGGGTTGACAAAAGACACACGAACAATAAACTCAGCTTCGGAAATCTAAAATTCCTTACTTTTGCTCAATTTTTGTTTACACAACACTTTTATCCGGGATCTTTGAAAGCTTTTTTTTATCTCTTTCTTCGCATATTTGCTGACAATTCTAGGTATTTATTTGCCGTCGCCGGGATCTTGACTGGGGTCTAATAGGACCTCTATGCAAAGTTCAGGGTTTAGTTGAAGCTTACCCGTTCTTTTATTAGACAATACGTTGCAAGGATCTGTGAAAGGGGTAGAGATGTTTTTGTATCGCTTTTTGTTTTTTTTTTTGAAAAAGTTATATAGATGGAACGATATATGGGGTTAGTTTTCTTAAATCAATTTATATATTTATTTGTTTTATATAGCTCTCCGGCAATGAGTACACTATTACATGTTAGATGTTTATATTATTTACAAGCTTAACAACAAAAATATTTAAAAAAAAACAACCTGAATAAGAAAATAAAAAGAGAAACTAAAACTAAATGGCATCATAAAATTCATATGCATCGCCGTCCACTGGAAATGTACCCAAAAGACTAACCGCATTGCCACGTTGGATGGCAATGCTTAACCTCTGGCCAAGGTAATAACCAGCCCTTGGGTCACGGGAAGTGTTAGATGTTAAGTTACATTCCAAACATAAGTTTAAGTGCCCCATCACTTAAAGGACAGCACTGCATGCACTATGGTTTGCGCATATACCTAATAAAAACTAGACAGTGTAGAAACAGTACTGTGCACCTGACCTTTCTTTCATATACAAAAACTCACGCCTTTTTCCAATGGGGGTAGGCAGAAACCACAGAACGCCACCTTCTACGATCCTTATATACTTCTCTCGCCTCATCCACGTTCATACATCTTTCTTTCCTTTCTTTTTAAGTTAATTTAATAAAAATAACGACTCCAAAATATTTGTACCTCTTCGTTCACAAATCCTATTATGCAAATAACGTCAAAGCCGCTTGTATCGATCGTGCGATATTGGCATTTGATTTGCAAACATTTGCCTCCCGTTTTTAAACGAGCATTGCATTCTGTTGTCTCTTTTTATTGTTTACGAAAAGAGCAGGATAAAAGATCGATCTGACGGTGAGGTTCGATGCTTTAATACTATCGAATCTATTCAATTCTTCATTTACAATTTAGGATTTTCTTTTGTTTTCGTTTTGTTTAGGTAAAGTACGTTAGCTGGTGACATCACTACCTTTATAAAATAACATAACATAACATAACATCACGCCTGTAATAATAACCCTGAAGGGTTAGGCAGAGGTGTGCCCATTAGGACACCCACATTTCGCTGGTTATGTTTGAGTCCCATATTAAGGGGCGAGCCTACTGCCATCAAAAGGGCACAATAGAAAGAAAAAACTCTCTTTGAAAAAACAACTAATAATCTATACTTAATATTATAAAGCTGCAGTGTTTGTTTGTTTGTTTGTTTGAACGCGCTAATCTCTGGAACTACTGGTCCGATTTGAAAAATTCTTTCAGTGTTAGATAGATTAGTTATCGAGGAAGGCTATAGGCTATATACCATCACGCTACAACCTACGGGAGCGGAGCAGTAACCAAAGACGCGGGTGTAACCGCGGCGGACAGCTAGTACAAAATAAACTCGTATATAATTTAGACTACCTACACCACACGCTTTATTTTATTTACTACTAGCACTCTCCCCGCGACTTCGTTCGCGTGATTTTTCTTACGGATCCCTAATTTTTTTATAATAAAATATAGCCTATAGCACTCAGTGATAACGTAGCTTCCAATTTGTGAAACAATTTTCAAAATCGGTTAATTACTTCCAGAGATTACCCCCTACATACAAACTTACAAACAAATGTTACCTCTTTATAATATTAGTATAGAATACTTCGCTTTATTTTATTTACTAGCTTGTTGGTTGGTTTTACCCGCGTTAAATCACGTCTTTGGTTACTGCTCCGGTCCTGTATGTCGTACCGTGATGTTACATAGCTTATTACCTTCCTCGATAAACGGACTACACAACACAAAAGGTTATTTTGAAATCGGACCAATAGTTCTTGACATAATCGCGTTCAAACAAACAAACATTCTTTAGCTTTATAGTATTGTAACTTTTTATATTCTTGAAAACAGGGTAATATCTTTTTACATAATATGTACGATAAAACATTATCTCTCTATTTCAATGTCCGAAAACCATTTTCCAACGGCTACCGGAAATAAAATGTCAGTTTCACGACATAGGCTTTACTGCGAACGTACAATGGGGCACAGAACCGTTTTTGCTAAGTTAGGGGCTGTGCACACTTGTACGGTGTCGTTCAGAAAGCAACTTCCAGTGAAGGGTGTGTACTTGTGTAAATAATAATAATCTACAGAAACTACGACTAGGTACAAAAGTGCCAGTTAATGTTTTAATTGAAATAAATGCTTTCAAAGTCAAATCATTTATTTCAATTAGACCACCAAAGGCACTTTTGAACGTCATTTACAAGAGAAAAGAAAAATAATAATATTAAATTTAGACTGATCGTTGATTTTGGCTTTAAAACTGAAGTGTTTTTTGTAATCTCCAAATAACAGCTTTTGACTTGGAATGTTTATTTGATAATTATATCAAAAATACAATTTTAAAAATATTTGGCTGTCTGTCAGTTTGTTTGTTCCGGCTAATTACCGAAACGGCTGGTACAATTTTGACGGGATCTTCACTGGCAGATCTAGCTTTTCTATTAAGAATTTCTCAGTAGTCCGGAGTTTGGAAGTTGATAGTAATATATCTCGTGCTCGAAAACCACGTAAAAGCCATTGTCGTGCCAGATTGCCGTCCCATTGGACTATTTTGAGAGTAAAGGGAAAGACAATCACCCACGTTTGCGCACACACTTTTGCATACCTACTTGGCTAGTCGCGATTGAGATTGGTCGCCATGACCAAAAGGTTGGGAGGATATTATTAGGATTTCCGTTTCATCCTTTTTTATTCTATTCTAGGCGTATCACAGTCGGCCGCCGTGCGTTCAAATGTGTATAGGCCTTAACGTAAACAGTTTTTGCTTCGTAACATTTGAGGTCGGAGGCGGAACAGTGTCGACAGTCCTGTATTGTAAAGTTGTTGCTTTATTTTTTTAAATTCTTTCGGTTCGTTTCGGTTTAAAGTATTTTTAGATTGAGCTTTTTTTATTGCTTGGTTTATTTAGAGTCTCCGTAGACGATTTCAACAACTAAATTTCTTCATCATCGTCATCATATCAGTCGAAGGACGTTCCCTGCTGGATATACGCCTCCCTAGATACCACAATGACAGATCCTGCGCTGCTTGCATCCAGCGGCTGTCCGTGACCTTTAAACAAAAAACTTGAGAGGTGTCAAGGGACATCCGGATGAAACGAAGTTATATGAGAGAGAGAGATAGAGAGAGAGATAGAGAGACAGACAGAGAAACACGCGCACGCCGCACGGCTTACAACTATAGCAAAAAGTGTTGTTACAACTTTTGGTCTTAATTTTTTCCATCTAGCCCCCTTTCGCAACGCGCGATAAGGAATCTCGTTAAAAAAAAAACCTCTTCCTTTCTCAATTTAATCGGCCAACTTTACGTGGGACTGACCAACTAAGTTGGATAGTCCGCGAGTTTGCATGGCGCATCGTGCTTATAAGTAGTCGGCCGATAGTTAGCCAACTTTTTAATTGTGCGTAATCGGAAAGGAATCTTTAGGAATATTAACGTTTAGATTCTTGATTTGTAATACTATAGAAGTATTATGATTTAGTAGTTTTTATATACGGTACATTGCATTCACGTGTCATTATTTATGATTCTGTATGCAAATACTGTAAACATTGATTTTAAAAGAGTATGGAGTTTCTTGCCCATTCTTCTCCATACAAAACAACTTTTTGGGGGTTTTGGGCTGGGGCTTTTGGTGTATATGACGTTCAAAAGTGCCTTCTAATGGGTTAATTGAAATAAATGATTTGACTTTGACTTTGAATCTTGATTTTAATACGATAAGAGTCCAAATAGTTGGATAAGATGTGCGAATTCTTATTAAGTCACTAGTCTATTGGTATACTCTGCGATTTAGTCGGCCAACTTGGAATTGTAAGTCTGCAGGCGCTCTTAGAGTACAGTTACAATTGACCTCGTCCTACTGATAATAATACTCCTTCCTCGTTTTCTTGCCGGGTGCCAAAAGGTCACCGAATAAGAGGATACAAAAAAGGGGACTGCGGGTCCTAATTGGGGAAGAGTCACATGGGACATGGTACGACGCGCGACGTAAAGAATTGAAGGAAGCTTTTGATTAAAAGCATATTGTAATACGATAAATACGATAACCTTTAGTAAGACTGGTTGTCAGACTTTCACGCTTTTTACGACCCGTAACGACAGTCAAAGATCCACGTAGGACTGCCGGGACCAACGGCTTTACTTGCTTTGCGAGGCATGGAGGAGTCTTAGTGAGTAAAAAATGGTCACCCATCCACGGATCAACGCCGGCAAGCGTAGCTTAACCTGATGGATCGACCCGTGCGGCTGTTATTACTTAGCCACGAGCTCGTCCGTAAAAAAGAACTATCAAATATAACATAAGATTACGCCTGTAATTCCCGAAGGGTTAGGCAGAGGTGTACCCATTAGTACACCCACATTTCGCCAGTTATATTTAAGTCTCAAGTAATAGGGGATGAGCCTATTGCCATCAATCGTACACAAATCCAGACTCCGAGGCTGCCACTGAGAAATTCCTGATGGAAAAACTCAATAACACTTTGCCGGACCTGGGTATCGAACACAAGACCTCATGCTCAGCAGTCGCGCTTTTGCGAGCACTAGAACAACGAGGCAGCAGCTTTCTATTAGTATTAATATATTAATCAGACCAACAGCCATCTCTTAAAATCATTTTAATATTACTTTGTAATTTCTGTTGTTGGATTTTCAACTCTCGGCGCTGAATCGATCGTGGAAAATCCAATATAGCGCAAGGCAAGATAATATTTTAATAATACTGTTTCAAGAGATGGGTTGGCCCCATGTATTTCCATCAGACTATCACTTACAAACAAACTTTACATCTTTATAATATTAAAAAGAACTATCAGATCTAAAAACGAGTCATACCCATATGATGAACGGGCATACATATCATTCCAAACCATTGATACCCACGTTAGCGTGAAGTGTTAAGATGTTATATCAGAATATCTAACAAGTTGGAAAATTCACTCGTTCATAAATCTTGGAAAAAAAGATTTTCTTTTATTATGGCGTGTGATATCTTTAATGGGGTTTTTGCTATGAAGTTTATAGCTTTGTGGGGTTTTTTATGGGGTAATTTGGTGATTTTTAGAGTACCTTACTCACTGGGTGCCTAACGGAATCCTATTGTTAAGACTCCGCTGTCTGACCGTGTGTCTGGTACAGTGGTGTATATACAAGCAGTAATAGGTACACAATTCAATTTTTACAAGCTTTTATTTAGCTTGCACTGTTCGTATGTTAGTAAGTATGTATGTACGAGAAATAAGTTGTCCTTTCAAAATTTGCAAACCATTTTTCAACAATTTGTTGTTATCCGATTGAGCAGAAATTTTGCATACACCTTTTATTCTGGTGACAATACAATGTTCAATAATCAATATTGTAGAATTTTAAGTTAAAGCTTGTTTTTAAAAATATTTTTTTAATTACGTTTTTACAGTGTGCATTTCTTTGATTTGAAACTTATATTTAGTTATATAAAAATGTCCGGGATAAATTATATAACTATTTAACCACTTTTTTCTTAAATTGGCTTACCGTGTTTAATTTGGTCAAAATAAAAAGGTATGATAGTTTTTTTGTCTCGATTTTTGACCTCAATATATCTTTTTTAATTACTTTAAGGCACAACAACGCTTAGCCAAGTCAGTTAGTCTCTACATAGTATAAAACACACTGCAAGAACCGTCACCTGTATACGCTTGATTTCTTAAACTACGCAAAGGATTTTAATGCGGTTTTTATTAATAGATTGAGTGATTCAAGAGGAAGGTTTATACGTAAAGTTACTATCTACATTTCACCCATGCGAAGCAAAGGCGGGTTGATAGGTTATACAGCCTGTAACAAAAACCCTGTTCGATCCTTAAGGGTATGATTCGGCATCGTAGTGCGTACACATATACGTAACCATTTAATGGATTTGAGATTATTATTTTTCCCCAGTGAAAAAAAAAGAAGAAAGAAGAAGTAATTAAATTAAAATAAAACATAAAAACTGATCAACGGCGACACTGATCTGACAGGGTTTTTGTTACATAGTGTATAAGTCCATGTTTTCACACGAAATTTTCCATCACCGATATCAATTCTCCCATTATTACTACTAATATTTTCAAGCAACCGTCCTATTTTTAGATATTCCACATGAATTGTGAATCTAATAGGCTACGAGCGAACCGTCATAAAATAGCACAGAATCCGACGCGCTGCTATCTTACCACGTCCCATGTGTAAACCGCCTTACTAAAGTAATATAAATCACGAGTTTATGAGTTGATCCAGACGAAGGCACTAATTAACTAATTATAAGGTTTAGTTCATAAATTTCATCTTTTTGTTGCTCCCTTTAAGTAGGGTTGTTAAGTCTACCTGTTTTGTAGTGATTAGTAATGATGACTTGATGTTTTAGATCGATAAAAATGGTGTCATCGATGTTTAATGCTGAAGAGAGGGATACGTGAATTAATGCTGAGTAAACGTAATGTAAATTCAATCGATTTTATTTGATTTTTAATTTTTTTGTTCATTTAGGCGATTAACACACGGCACCGTACGCCGCTCCGGCATGCGGTAGCGGTGAAGCGGATTTCAATTTTCGAACACCGCTCGACCGCGCGGTCGTGCGGTGTTCGTGTGCAAGGTTCAAGCGGATTTCATAGAGGCTAGTGCGACGTGAGAACCGCATCACCGCATGCCGGAGCGGCGTACGGTGCCGTGTGTTAATCGCCAAAATGCTTAATTATTATACATTTCAATTAATGCAAGCATATACTCACTAGAATTTTACAGTGCATCATAATCATCGATTACGTAATTTAAAGAGAAAAGTATTATCTTAAAAAATTTAAGCCATATTTTATTTTAAGCTAATCTTTTTAATTGAAAATGCTTGTTTAGCGCATAATTTTTATTTAGTTTGAAGACTTTATTCATTCGATATTTCATCACTAATAGATAATACTATTTGTTCTTTTCGTATAAAATAAAATCATGCTTTATAAATTAATGGTAGTAGGTACTTTTAATACAGAAAGATATAATAATTGGTAATAAGATTGATAAATCCATCAGTTTTGTAAGTAACATTAACCATTTACCTTTTACCATTACCATTTAACGATTTCATCAACCCATTGTACATAATGTATCAATTGCTAACAATCAAAACTATATTAGGCACCGTTTAGTGACAACCCTAGGGCATAAAACCTATTAATCGGCTTTGTACATACCTAAGTTAGGTTGTACCTTTCATTTTAAAGGTATCCATTAGACACCCACATTATTGCTTTATTCAAAGCCTACACAAAAAGGGAGGTTTGGCTTTTTCAAAACTTTAAGCACCATTTCTAAAATATCGTTTAATTAATGCGCTTCGGTTACTGCTCTGGCTACAGTAGGTACTGTTGTAGCAGTGTTGTTGTTGTATGAGCACGGCGCTCTTGATGTGTTAACTGTACAGAAGAAAGCTATCGTCAGTGTGTAGCCCAATACCCACCCAAACAACGCTGTGGCATCAAATTCAAAAGAACAAAAGAATAAAATAAAATTGTATGTTTATATAATGAATTAGAGATAAACAACAAAATAACATGGCGCGCCCCTCCACAATTCAAAACGTTTGAAAGTGTTTGTGAAAGTATTTACAAGACTCACAACGCATGTGTACGTACTGAGACGGCTCCCGAAACAAAAACAAATCAGCGATTTGTTGCTCGACTAGCGGAGTCATTAATTACTCATTATTATTAGTATGGCTGCACTGACATACCTACTCTATGACAATGTGCGCCATGTCGTAGTAGTTTATCTCTACCTTTACTTTATAGGGGCATAGCAGATACCCATACTTTTGTGTCAAAAAACCTATTTGATTTGTGTGTAATCCTGTATGATTCTGTAAACAAATATTGGAATAAATAAAAGAAATATTAATAAAAGAAATATTGGAATACAAATATTGTAATTGATTTAAACTTTACTTTTTTTTTATCTCTATAATCCGATATTATCGCGACGTTAATTTAATGATACGACGAAACTATCGCTACGATACTCTCGCCGATGAAGAAGGTGAACACCTTCTTCTAGTAAAACAAAACTCTTTTTTTATTACTGTACCATACCTACCTATCTCTGTTATTTATTACTGCTTCAGTAACAGATAAAATTGATTATTGCGAATCATTTCACGCGCTTGTTTTGGACATATTTCATTGGTGGGGCATTATGAATAATGACCTGTCAATCGGTTTTTCCAGAACATGTATAAAATTGGGATATAAAATATGGTTTTATTTATTCTACGTGTTTTTTTGTCCTCCTCGCTGTGGGATTTAAATTTCATATTAAAACGCCGACACACATAAAAGCGATGCGGTGTGGCGCCGCAACGCATCGCGTTACTGAGCGATTAAATGTGGATGAGCATTGTCGCATTTTTGTGTTGCGTGTGTGTTGTCGATTTCGGCGATGCGGCACCGCACCGCTTTTATGTGTATCGGCCCTTACAGACGTGTCAGTGTCGACACGTATGAAAAGTTACCTAACCGACGTAAAAGCGATTTAACTTATCATACTATTTTTTTCTGTTTGTTTAGGATAGGTATTTACACGTTTTAGGTCAATAATAAACTCTAAAATATCACTTTTTACATCTTTCACATAACATAACATCACGCCTGTAATACCCGGAGGGTTAGGCAGAGGTGTACCCATAGTACCTACACCCACATTTCGCCAGTTATGTTTAAGTCCCATGTAATAGGGGGCAAGCCTATACCTAACCAACCGGGCACAAATCCAGACTCCGAGGCTGCTACTGAGAAATTCCTGATGGAAAAACTCTCTCTTTTATAATCTTCAAATTATCTAGCCCGTTTTAAAACTATATCTAACAGCATCCCACGTTTTAGTTACTGGCTGTTTGAATAACATCATAAAGTAGGTGCCGCGTCGATAATGTCATAGCAAATTGAAAATTTTATAGAATAACACTTTAAAGTTCTTTTTAAACTAACTTTGCGTATAGTTTTATAAATAGTGTGAATACCTATTGGCAAAGTTTTATAGGTATTTTTTGGAAGAAGTTTGGGTGATTCTTAGAAAGGGGTTTGCGTAAAAGTGGCGTCATTTTGAAGTTGGATGGCCACTAATGAAACTTAGATATTTTGAAAGATCAGAATAATGCGATCAAAAACTAATTTGGACACATTTCTCTAAACCTTATCGGAACGGAGATATTTGGTTTTCATAGCTCATTAAACACGAAGAAGTTATTATACCTATATATTCTTATAAACCCTTTTAAGGTTCTGAGGTTTTTTTTAGTAACTACCTACTTACCGCAACCTCAAGATAAACTACTTACTATAACATGGCGCGCCCCTCCATAAATTCAAAACGTTTGAAAGTATTTGTGAAAGTTAATACGATTGAATGAAACGTTTTGAATTACGTGTACGTGTGCGTACAAACAAACTCACAATGTGTGCGTACTGAGACGGCTCTCGAAACAAAAACAAATCAGCGATTTGTTGTCATTAATTACTCTTTATTATTAGTATGGCGCTGCACTGACATACTCTATGAAAATGGCACGTGCGTTGTCTTGTGCGGTCTTGCTAGTTATGATTAGTTGACCAACAAATCTGCCGGCCTGCTAATGAATACTACAACTACATAGAAACTCTTTCATATGGATATGGCTACACACATTGAAATAGTAATATTGGAGGGGCGCGTCATGCTATAGTAGTTTTTTTGTAACTATAAGTGTTAATGTGTTATTTCGAATTAAAAAACAAAAAGTCTCTAAAACACTATTATCTCGAAACTACCTTTTTGCACTTAATGACTTCTTGCTCTACAACGACGTAATGTGTCTTTATTATTTCCCAAGACCCAAAAGTAACGTAACATTGACACATGGTCGTGAGAGACACAGTAAAGTCAATCTCTAAAAACAACCTTCAAAAACATATCTAAGATTTCTGTACGCAGGACAGTAATTAAGGTTTTTATATTGACGACATTTTTAAAATCTTCAAATTCAAATATCTCAACTTCGATATAACTTAGGATAAAAATAATTGAACATATATCATGTGTACTTAACAACACAACAAAGTAACATAATAATTATTTGTGGCCACTGAAAAAAAACATGACGCCGCTAGTCCATACTAAGTTAATCAATGCCTTTTTGCTTTAAATTTTATTTGTGGAATAAAAATAAACGAATTCTATTCTATTGATTACAATAATATTTGGATAAGAATTTTGATCATTCTTCATCATTCATCTTCATCAAACATCATCCATCTATTTTGAAATCAAACTTTCAACATGATTTGACCTGTAGTAATATAATAACTAACCTAGTAGAATTATTGATTTAGTATCGACTATAATCTTATCTATATATATAAAAGAAAGTCGTGTTTGTTACAACACTTATAACTCGAGAACGGCTGGACCGATTGCCATGGTTTTTGATTTGTTGGATTTGTTTCCGTCCCGAATAGCAGAATACAAAAAAAAAACAATGAAAATAAGGTAGGGTAGGGTAAGGTAGGGGTAGGGTAGGGTAGGGTAGGGTAGGGGTAGGGTAGGGGTAGGGTAGGGGTAGGGTAGGGGTAGAGTAGGGGTAGGGTAGGGTAGAGTAGGGTAGGGTAAGGCAGGGGTAGGGTAGGGGTATTGGTAGTGTAGGATACCACTTAAACGAAGTCGCGGCGGGTCAGCTAGTAAGAAATAAATAAATATCTTCTGTTACCAGACTTCTGGGACTTACATCGCTTTGTAAATTAATTTATTTGAATCGACTGGTCAGCCAACGAAAGGTCAGGTCAGGTCAGGTGTAAACGTCAGGTGCGCAGTACTCGTAACCGGCGTGCTTATATGACGAGATGTATGAACGTAGATGAGGCGAAAGGAGTATGTAAGGATCGTAGCAGGTGGCGTTCTGTGGTTTCTGCCTACCCCCATGGGAAAAAGGCGTGAGTTTATGTATGTGTGTATTTAAGTATATAATTATGTGTACATTTTAAATGACCTTAATTACTCACGTCCCACGTAATGAGACATAATTGATTTTCTATTGTTCTGTCATACCGGTAAGTCAGCCGGGGCTTGACCGATTAAAAATCACACGTAATTTTTACAAGCTTTTATTTAGCTTGCACTGTTCGTATGTAAGTAAGTGTTCCTTTCAAAATTTGCAAACCATTTTTCGACCATTTGTTGTTATCCGATTGAGCTGAAATTTTGCATACACCTTTAGTTCTGATGACAATACAATGTCCAATACTCAAAATTGTAATAATTTTTAATAAAAGCTTGTTCTTTTAAAAAAAACTTTTTTAACAGTAAATTATTTTACCTTTTATTTTTTTTATCTGTTTGCACTAGTCAGGTACATATTTATGCCCGCGACTGTACACAGTTCCAACGTTCGATCTTGACACACATTCCTCAAGAACCGTTCGATACTCGAATGTATTAAACTTTAGCACCACACAGTACCTTCTAACTTAATTACAGTACAGTAACGAATGAACCAACAAAGGGTATGTTTAATCTAATTAGCAACTGTTCTCGATTGTTCGAATCAATTAAGTGAGATAGTTCTATCGATTTGAATAGAGTAGGTACAGTCACGAGGGAAAATAAGTACACACTGTCTTGGCAATATTACGAAACTTTTTATTTCGAATATATTGATTGAAATGTCTTGCTTTTACTATGAAATAGGTCTTATATCAAAGTTCACAAGAAAATCGCTTTGGAATTTTGCTAAGTGTATACTTGTTTTTGCTCGTGACTGTAAGTACTGGTTGGTTGGAACGTTTTCGAGAAGAAAGAAGTAAGAAATTTTCACTTATGACGTCATATTTAGTTTCTGCAGACAGTCGATGGCAAGAAGACAATAAAAATAAAAAAGTATAACAGACTGCGCAAAGGTGGTTTTAGCCGGTAAAGTCCCCCCACGACGGAGGAAGTCCATGAGGATTCATTGCGTACAATATAAAAAATAGGATATTTTCCTTCACCGAAGTCAGTGATGTCTAGGATTAACTTAGAAAGCACATATGAAAAAGACCAAGTCATATTGGTACTTGCCCGTGGCCGATCGCAAAACTCTGTGAATGCGACTGAGCTTCTTCCTTCTTATCGTGTGGGCAGTAAAGTCTTACGACCCCACACACCCTAGTGTCAGATATTCTAAACCGCCTCAAAGGCCTCTGACATGGTTTGAATAGGACAGTAATAGGCTGGTATAGTCCAGGTTTCCTCACGATGTTCTTTACCGATGTCAGTGATGTCCAAGTTAATCTTTGAAAGTACCTATATATGAATTGAAAAAGTCACATTGGTACTTGCAAGCCTGGATTTGAACCCACAACATCATGCATGAGAGGCGGGCGTCTTAACCACTGAACCATCACGACACATAACACATGAAATCACTGAGCCATAAAGATCACAAAAAACCGGCCAAAATACAGTTTCACAAAGCCATTATCTTACAACAAAAGAAAGCCTTAAAATGCACAATTTTGTCGCAAAACCAACAATTTGCAAGCGAAAGCATTACCCGAAAATTTTCGCTCACAGCGGTTTTCGTCGAAAAAAAAAAGCGAAATTCAGTCCGTCCGCGACGTAAAACCGCACAATTTGAAAACTGTGCGTTGGTTTAAAAAAAAACAGCTTAATTTAAGCTTTGAGCCGAATTTGTAACGATTGAATGGAGTCATTATGTTTTTTTTAAAGAAACCAATGAACTATCGTTTGAATATTCTTTCCATTCTTATTTAACATAACATCACGCTTGTAATCTTCGAAGGGTTAGGCAGAGGTGTACCAATTAGTACACCCACATTTCGCCAGATATCTTTAACTCCCAGGGGGCGAGCCTATTGCCAACCGGGTACAAATTCAGATTCCGAGGCTGCTATTGAGAAATCGAACAAAATATTGAACTGTCGCTTGGAAAATTATATCGGTGGAAAAAAATTCGCTGGAGTTTTCCATATTTTTAAATATAGTGTCCCTCACTAGGACTTTCTCTTTTTTTTCTGTATTGTGGGGCGTTTAAAAACTTATAAACTTACATATTAAATTATATGTAAATTAATGTAGTATTTATTTATTTAAACTTTAGGCAACAAAAAGAACAAAGGCAGAAAACTTTCAACAAATATTCATACGAACTCTCGCATTTATAATACCTAGTAGATTTTTGTATGTAATGGCTCGTCACCGTAAAACTAAACCTAATATAAATTTTTAATGAGAAAAGCAAAGTTGGGTTGCTAGTGAAAATTAAACTATACAATATTTTATCTTACGAATAATACAATTCCAAACAATAGCTTTCATGTTTAATATTAATCACAATAGAAACACGATATTTAACGTGCCAGAATTAATTCTGATTAATTAAAGTATAGTTTCATCATAACCGTTGATTAAATTAATTTAGACAGCATTAATTTTGTTTTAATTTTTAATTAAGAATTTGTGTTTTGTTGACCTCGGAATATTGCTGCGGATTTAGTAAAGACGGTCTCCGAGCATTGAAATACAGGTATATAACGGGTACGTATAAAAAGACACATCAAATACTCATTAACTACGCATATGCTCATCAAACTTAATAACATTAGTAAAAATATTGCTTAGGCAACAACAGTGCTTTTGGTGTGAAAAATCGCATAAATATCGGTTATCGGATGCAGACGAAGTCATAAAATAAAAAGTAGCATAATATCCTTTCTTGAGGTTCAGACTTACCCCGTACCTACTAGTTTAGTCCTAAAAGCGACAGCAGACAAACAAACAGACAGAGCTACTTTAGCATTTATAATATTAGTACGGATAAATTTAAAATTCTCTACAGTCCTGACCGCCAATATGGGCTGGCCCTAATTCGAAAATTCTAATATTAAAATTGGATTAAGAGTTACTATTGAAAATAATTTAATAAGTGGAACTCTGTTAGGAGTTTTAATTAAAGTGGACCTACTTCTAATAAAACCAGTTTTAGTAAGTTTACATAATAGTCAGAGATCCCAGTGTCGCCAAATTTTGAGAGATAGAGGAATAACAGTTAGGGCCCCCGCGCACTAGGCAGCCAGGCTGCGGCAGCCAGAATATTTGCGCAGCCAGTTTATAGCAGCCAATCATCGTATCGAAAGTCATTTTATCAAAGTTCGGAACGCAAAATACGTCTGACTGCTACAACTAGTGCGCGGAGACTGACCGCAGCCACATACATTCGCCTACATACGTTCTGGCTGCGCGCAGCCAGCCTGCTGCCGTGCAAACAAGCGCGTTGTGTTGGCTGCCGAAGTCGGGAATTCGTGGCTGCCTAGTGGGCGGGGGGCCTAAGGTAGGTAGGTAGTGACAACAGTATTTTGAAAATGATTGCTGCCAGATCAGACTGCCCCTTTCAGAGACACTGAATGGGAACAGTCATTATTCTAAAAAACATAAATAAAATGTAAAAACTAACAATAGGTACTTACCTATTTACTTAATCACTATTGTTACTAACATTTAAAGAATACTAATAATAAGTTAGATAATATTTACACGCGTTTAGAATAAAATTGAGGTTATGCAGCTGGCCGCGCACAAAGCTTGCTGCTCGAATCTCGATACTCGCACGCACACACCCGTATATAACAGAAAGAAATAGAACGAGAAAGAGAGGGAAGGTCGCCTGGAGGGGGCGTTTTTTCCTTACGTGATTATTTTCGTCAGTTAACTTAAAAAAAAAAAAAATTGCTATGATAAAGTAACGTAGGTTTAGTGACTTCAGGCTCTTGAACCACAAGGTTTTAAATAAAAGCTGTTTTGTTAGTAAAATTACAAGTACTACAGTTCAATATTGCCTAAAGGGGAACATCGGCATAATAGAATCAGTAAGTCAGTATGTTCAATTTATTGAAAAGATTTGTTACGAAACTTTACCATAAACTTCTTGCCAGTCCGTTTAAGGCGTTTTAATGAACGACTTTATTAATTAATAATTAAATTATTCTAACCAAGGAATTGGTTAATGAACTGTGCATAATTTGAATAAAGTTTGTGTCTGAAATTAATTTTAAGAAAAGTTTTCTTTTCAAAAATTGCAAGATTTTTTTTACTGTATCTATGTCATAGACTGTGTCTATTATGCTTCTGTGTGGCTTTTAAATCCATAAAAATAAAGAACAAATAAAAGTTCACTTTTAAATCCTATTACTTAACTTGAAGTCTATTTTTCAATCGTCAAATAACTCTTAACAAAATAACAAATATGATGTTTTAACGGCTTTTGTATAGAAAAGCTTTTAGTTGTATTTCCTTCCAAATAAAGTAAATGAAAAATTATATTTATTTCGAAAATAGGTTAAAATAACACTTTGAAATAGTTAATTTCTTAATCGGGAGCAATCTCCTTCTTTTGAGAATATTCGCATTCTAATCTCAGTTTTAATCTGTCAATAAATGCTTTTAATTTCCATTGGTTGTTATTGGGTTTTTCCATCAGGAATTTCTCAGTAGCAGCCTCGGAGTCTAGATTTCTGCCCGGTTGAGGGCAATAGGCTCGCCCCCTATTACATGGGACTTAAACATAATTGGCGAATGTGAGTGTACTAATGGATACACCTCTGCCTAACCCTTCGGGGATTACAGGCGTGAGGTTATGATAACCAAATTTTTTCATGTTATATTTATTTTGCAATTTGACTCACGTGCATAGTTTGGACTTGCCTGGCTTTTTCATAAACAGAATTTATCATAAATAAAAACTTCACGATCTGTGCCACCTAACACAGGTTACAAACTTACAATTTGACCTTGATTGTGACCCCTTATCTCTTATCTCTTTAATCAGAGTTAGTTCCCACAGTAAGTCATCGTTAGTGTGTCGCAGACAGAGTTAATCGCGAGTGTGTGCCCCGCCTTACTTAACTATTAGCTGCAAGGATTAATGTACCACGTCTGGAGGCGTTCCTTGTGTGTTTACAGACTTAGTGTACTTTTTATTTTATTTACTAGCTTTTGCCCATGACTCCGTCCGCGTGAATCTCATTGGAAGAAGTGAATGAAGTGATGAAAATAAACAAGCCCATGTCCGTTTATGAGGTTTAAACTTACCTCGTACTAAATTCCATCATAATCGGTTCAACAATTTGTTTTTTCAATCGCAAAATGGTATCTGATAAACAGTCAGATAGACTTATTTTTTATTTATTTATTTATTTAAACTTTATGCAATAAAAAAGTACAAATGCCTTAGGCATCATCTGCCAGTCAACCAAAGGTGGTGAAGAGATTATATAGCAGGTGCAAAAAATTGATTTATAATATTGAGTATGGATTTATTTACTAAAATGGGGTGAGTTTATGGTTATAGCACCACCTTTGGTTGACTGGTAGAGAATACCTAAGTCTTTAAGTCCCCCTTTTTTACCCGATTGCGAGGAAGGCCAAAAGGAGGGTTATGTGTTTGACTTGTATGTATGTCCGTTCCTAAGTCCGCTTGTAACTACTTAACGACTCAACCAATTTTGATAAATAATATTTTTTTTGTTGACCAGTTTCAATAAATAATTAATTTTCCATTCACCCCAAAGTCTGTACACACACGTACCACAACCTCGTCTAATCGGAATACTGCCATAAGGCCGGGTTAACGAGACGTAGCCATTTTTGCCCAACCTCCCCTAGTCTTGATTAAAACACGGAATTGAGTTGTAGGACCGAAGATCAATGCTTCATCGGAACAATGGGCCAAAATGTATTAGGATTTACCCACTTTCCCCCACTTCCACTCATTTCTCTGATTAGTGAGATTGCAAACTGTAATCTTGTAGGAAAACTTTGATGTATTTGGAAGTCAAAGTAATTTATACTGATAAAGAAGATTCTAGATTTCTTGGTAAATTCTATTAATGTTTGAAGTTTGTATGTATTCCGTTTGATCTCTGTTAGTAACCAGTATTATAATTTTATTTGGCAAGGCTGGGTATTAGTAGTTTAAGATCCCGACGTCAATAAACGTACGTCAAAAGTTACTTAATTTTATAGACTAAATTAAGAATATATCAGTGAACTCGCAGTTCCGACACAGTTCCGGCAGCGTTCCGTATCAATGCTATAGTGCTGCGGAATTGACACTGAAAGCACCGTGTCGTCACTGACACTGATAGGTGTGAACTGTGAACGCGTTCATAGAGAATGTCATGACATAACATAACATCGCGCCTGTTATCCCCGAAGGGTTAGGCAGATGTGTACCCACTGGTACACCCACATTTCGCCAGTTATGTTTAAGTCCCATATCATAGGGGGACGAGCCTATTGCCATCAACCCGGCGCAAATCCAGAATCCGAGGCTACTACTGAGAAATACTTGATTGAAAAACACAATAACTGTTTACCCGACCTGGGAATCGAACCCAAGACCTCATGCTTAGCAGTCGCGCTTTGCGACCACTACCCCACAAGGTAGTGAGTTTAATTAACTGTAGAAATAATGTTTATTTCGCCATAATTTCACGAAAAAAGGAACACAATTCAATAATCTGTGAAAACCAAAAACGAAAACTATTTTTTTAAACCACCCACAGTAAAAATATAAGGCGCTCCACCCACTGAAGATGCGTCCCGCCGCGGTGAGCAGAGCGACAGATAACGCGCGCGGCGACGGAGGCGCAGATCTGCCTTACTTAGCGGTGAAATCTGCTCCCCCGCGCGGTGAAGCAGATTACGACGGCCTCGCGCTAAATAAATTTGTCTACGTCGAAATCCATCGTGCAAACGTCTTTACAGTATAAAATCACGCCCGGGACGGCAGAGCCGGTGTGTCATATCCCGCGGCACGCCCTGCGCTCCCGCGCAGATTGGCAGAATCTGCGCGCGGTGCGCCTTCCCGCTCGTTTCCGCGTCGGCAGTGTGTTGTGCTAGGCGTGATTTCTATATAAATTGAGATACTTGCATACAACGGTAAAATCTGCCATCCCGCGCTACGCGACGGGGCGCGGGGCAGTGGGTGGAGCGCCTAAGTTTTACAATACATTATTGGGCTCGTCCGTCTGTCCGTCCATTTCCTACGCCAGCCGCCATTTCCTGCAATCGTCTCGTCCACAGATGAGACGTTTGCGTATGAATAAGACAAACCTGGGGTTGAGATTATAAGTGTCATATAAAATATGAATAACGTTTCTGCTTTTTTCACCCATTTAAGTTTCGTCTTTGGTTACTGCTCCGCTCCCGTGAATCGTAGCGTGATGTTATATAGCCTATACTATGCCTTGTGAATCTAGCTATCACATATAAAAATAAATTTTACAATATGACGGTTAGTTCTAGAGATTAGAACGTTTAAACAAACGAATAATCTCTTCAGCTTTATTGTATTAATATAGATAATAATAATCATAAATCTCTTTTATTTATCTCAAAATAAGAAGTTGAAATAAATAAAAGATATATACACTGTACAGGCATTGGATAATAAAATGCAGAATCTTAAACAGTAAAATGTCGCGAGGCAGACATGAAATAGAATTTAAATTTATATTTACTTAAAAGCTCGTGACCTTGAGTGTCCCAAGTCCTAATATTAAAAGCCTTTAAATTTTTTTAAAGCTTCAGAAAAAACACTAAATTGAATAATATTTCGTGGCAGTCTTATTACGTAGGTGCTTTTGTATAAAATCTTGTTTTTATATTTAATTTAATTTTTTTTTTATTTTTGTATTCAAAATGCAATTCAAATGAATGTGTACAGTGAAATAAAGTCAATTATAAAATAATATAATTATGTATAAATAAGGCCATTGACCTCATGAACTCATGACTTTATACTTCGTCTAATTCATACTCTTAGTAAGACTGTCTTGCCTAGTCAACCGTTTTACGATATTCGGGATGTTAGACATTGTGATCTATAAATTGTCCGATAGGCCTGAGTTTGGCTCTGAAATACCAATTGTTATAATATTAGGATTATGTTCGATGGTCAGTTTAACAATAATATTGTTGAACATTCATCACGCCTGTAATCCCCGAAGGGTTAGGCAGAGGTGTACCCATTAGTACACCCATATTTCACCAGTTATTTTCAAGTCCCATGTAATAGGGGTTGAGCCTATTGCCATCAACCGGGCACAAATCCTAACTCCAAGGCTACTACTGAGAAATTCCTGATGGAAAAACCAAACAACACTAGGTACTATTTCGAAGTAATAAATAAAAGCTTGTAAAAATACAGGCTAAGCAGCTAAGTAAGGCTTGATTCGACTGTTAATTATCACGGTCTACGTCCTACCAGTTAATTTCAGCTTCGGGCCAGTATTTGTTCTACTTTAGGCATCCCCGATGCTCACTTGTTTTATTAGGAATCTGGTTTTTAGTAGCTAATTAGATCGTGGTTTGAGATAGTTCGGAGATTGTAGGTTTGTTTTTAATCATGATTTTGTGAAGAGGCTCGTCTGTGGAAGTACTTGCACTATACTTGTATTAGTAAAAACTTACGCAGGGAGGGGTCGCCCTAGGAAGACCTACACTGACCTTATTGGTAAGGTTCTTCAGAAAGGTCAGGTGCGGAGTACTCGTAACCGGCGTGCTTGTATGACGAGATGTATGAACGTAGATGAGGCGAAAGGAGTATGTAAGGATCGTAGCAGGTGGCGTTCTGTGGTTTCTGCCTACCCCCATGGGAAAAAGGCGTGAGTTTATGTATGTATGTATGTAGTAAAAACTTGACTTTGACTTGACTTGACTTTGGTGGTTGCTAAGCGCGACTGCTGAGCATGAGGAGGACGGTTCGATTCCCAGGCCGGGCAAAGTGTTATTGAGGTTTTCCATCAGGGATTTCTCAGTTGCAGTCTTGGAGTCTGGATTTGTGCCTAGTTGTTGGCAAGAGACTCGCCCCCTATTACATGGGACTTAAACATAACTGGCGAAATGTGGGAAGTACTAACGGGTACACCTCTGCCTAACCCTTTTGTATGTTTGTCTTCTATGCGGTTTTAATCCTTATATCCAATTGCTATGTAATTTTGGTGGGTTGTTCAGTGTAGCTCGCAAACGATCCCTGCAAAAAAAAACATATACACTAAGAGCAAAGTCGAGCAGCTTCTCTAGAATAAAACAAAATCTCTTTCACGACCAGCACGTAAAACCTAGCAATAACAAGATAAGTCCTAAGTCTAGTAATCCATACAATCTTGACATCCACAGCCGTTACACAAGGTTTTATCCCTGCGTTGTCATTTCCTTTTCAATCTGTAAGAAATAGACTTACAAAGGTTTCAAGTCACAGATTCTTGTAGAACATTTATTAAAGCGGAGATGGTCTTTGATTCGACTGGATTGGCTTGTATGTTTGTTTTTGTTAGTCATCCATAAAGACCAATTCTTGTAACTAAAAACGGATTTTAGTTGCAATCTCATCTCAGAGACGATCAATGTCAAAAACTTGTCAAAAATGTAGATTTTAGAGGCATTTTTGACTGCTTAAGTAATTTCTATTTACTAAGAATGTGTTCTAAATCAATAGGTGATAGGTACTAATTTTGCTTATCGTATTAAATTCAGGTTGTGATAGATCTGTGGTTAAACCGTTCGTCTCTCACGCATGCAGTACCGGGCAAGTACTGATGTGACTTTTCAAATCTATACTAATATTATAAAGCTGCAGTGTTTGTTTGTTTGTTTGAACGCGCTAATCTCTGGAACTACTGGTCCGATTTAAATGATTCTTTCAGTGTTGGGTAGTCCATTTATCGAGGAAGGCTATAGGCTATATACCATCACGCTACGACCTACGGGAGCGGAGCAGTAACCAAAGACGCTGGTGTAACCGCGGCGGACAGCTACTAATTCATATTTACATTCTAAGCCATCACTGACATTGGTGTAGGAAAACATCGGATTTAAAATTAATACAAGTCTGAAAACGCCAATCCGCCTTGAGCAAGCGTGGTGATCAATGCTTGTACCGTCGCCCTTCGGAAGAGGTCTTTGAGGTCAAAATAAACTTACAAAGCACACATGAAATAGAAAATATCCCGTTGGTTGTTCGTGCTTGGTTGCGAACCCACAGCCACGAGAGGCGGGCATAACCAAAAGCCATCACGACAAAAAAAAACAGCTTAAAATACCTTTTTTTTTTTGCAGGTAATATGATGAAATGAAATGATGAAATGATGAAACCACAGAACGCCACCTGCTACGATCCTAACATACTCCTTTCGCCTCATCTACGTTCATACATCTCATCATACAAGCACGCCGGTTACGAGTACTCCGCACCTGACTTTCTGGAGAACCTCACCAATAAGGTCAGTGTAGGTCTTCTTAGGGCGACCCCTGCCTGCGTTGCCACTCACCTCTGCCATATAAATTTCTAACCAACCTAACTCTATGTCATGGTAAAGTTAGTTTTGCCTAGCATAGATTTAAGGTACGGGCTAGTAAGCTTTTGAAGCAAACTTGTGGAGGTATAATCCTCTTTAATGAAAACCATGTGTCTTTTAGGACACCATAATGACTCGAACAGACTTTGTACGGGTGCAATTTAATAATGCAACGTGATTTATGAGAATATTTTAGATTCTAAACTAATATTATGAAGGGAAGAGCTTTTTTTAAATGTTTGTTATGGATAAACTTAATAACTACTTAACCGATTTTAAAGTGTTGTTTGTCGGTCTTTTTTTAAGTATGAGAAGTCATGAAATGACTTCTTCCTCTAAAACCATACGTGTTCCTTCTAATGCCCTTGGCGTTCTAAGGCCGCAGTGCCTCTTTCGAACAAATTCTGCAACCCTGGCAGGGTCTTTGGTTCGATGCCCAGGTCGGGCAGTGTTCCGTCAGGAATTTCTCAGTAGCAGCCTCAGAGACTGGATTTGTGCCCGGTTAACGGCAATAGGCTCGCCCCTTATTACATGGGACTTAAACAAAACTGGCGAAATGTTGGTGTACACCTCTCGGTTACACCTCTGCCTAACCCTACGGGGATTGCAGGCGTGTTGTTATATTATGTAGTTTAAGTTTACGTCCCGATGACCCTTCCGCTATTTTTATTTTATTTTATTTGGTTTACCAACAATTGTTTACACTGGTACTTACTATGCTAAATGTGATAAATGTAAATGATACAACCATATAGTGTAACAATCACTTATAGGTAAACTCCGCATGCATAAAGAGTTGTACAGAGATAGGTAACTTATAAGAAAATTAACTTAACCTAGAACTAATGGTAAATAGGTAACCTAAAATTTTATCTAAAACAAAGTTTAATCGTGAAGATATTTATAAGTTTTGGCTTTCAGTTTGCTTAGAGAGTCAAAGTGCAAATCGATTTTATCGCCACAACTATTCACGACCTTGCATAATCTTGCGTAAGGGGAATTAGCGCCTAAAACCGTTCTCCTTTGTGGAGCACTGAGTGGTGTTATTATACACGCTATGTATACGTGCACGCAAGCTCAAAATACCGTCTTGACTACACATACGCTTCAATACAACCTGCTGCAACCATTCAGGTGTTCACGTTGTAAATAAAACATTACTTCGCCCAACGACATCTTGGATATTCTGACTTTGCATATACAGCCCCATTTTGTGCACTTAGTCCAACTATTGTTGGTGGCTAAGTGACTTTACACTAGGATGTTTTGATTGTAAACTCTTGAGTGTACGAGTCTGAATTGCAGTACCAATAATAGTATTATTACCTTACTAGATTTTACCGCGACTGCGTAGACTTTAGAATTAAGCTATAGGATATAGGATAAATTATCGCGCGACTGCTAATCATGACGTCTTGGGATCGGTTCTCGAGTCAAGCAAAGTTTTATTGGGTTTTTTCCATCAGGAATTTTTCAGTAGCAGCCTCGGAGTCTGGATTTGTGCCTGGTTAATGGCAATAGGCTCGCCCCCTATTACATGGTACTAAAAAATAACTGGCGAAATGAGGGTGTACTAATGGGTACACCTCTGCCTAACACTTCGGGAATTACAGGCGCGATGTTATGTGTTAGATCAATATCTAACACATAATCTAAGAATCAGCATTGCTCTAAAACGTGGTAATGCTGTCAGCCTTTTGGGCACTTGCCCCCCTTGACAGCGACGCGGACGAATTTTTTGATGCTCTATGAGATCTCCTTTCTGCCTTTTTTTTATAAATTGTACATATTTTACATTTACTTTAAGGTTTTATGTTTAGGCATAAATATCTATGCGAGTATCAAATTATTATTATTATTATTTTTGTTGACTGGAGAACGCTTATGTCATTAAGTCAGCTGTTTTTTTCTACAAAAAAAAAAACTGTCATATTTCAATTTTATTTTACAGATAAAATACTCTTTAAGTCTATTGTGCTATGGAAATAATAATGGTGATACCTATATCGTATCAACACTCCTTATACTTCTTTAAAAAAAAGTACTTACATAAACCCAACCACCTGAAACTCCACCAAACACTGCAGGAAACTACTTGCATAAACTAAAGTGTCTTCCACCATATTTTTGCCCGTAATTTTCTCTCCACCCACACCTCGTATACGCCTCTAATATTGCCTGCATCGCATTCAGGTGCTCGGTCCGTAAATAAAAGATTATGTGGTCGCTGAATTTTCAGCTAGCCACGTAGCCACGAAGCCACGTAGCCACGTAGACAATTTTGGGATGTGCAGTTTCTAAGCAGTTTCTTCAAGCGTTTGGTAATGGTAGTAGGCAGGTTATTTGGTTAAGTTTTGTTGAACAATTTTAAAAATGGAAGCGATAGTGTTTTATTTTTTCTTGGAAGGATTTTAAAATGTAGTATATTTAAAGGCACATTCACAATGGAGCGGACAACTTGTAACGCGATCAAAGTCAAATCAAAATTTCACTTAAATCATTAAAAGGCACACTTGAACTTGCCTCGTGAGTGTAGTGGTCGCAAAGCGCGACTGCTGAGCATGAGGTCTTGGGTTCGATTACCAGGTCGAGCAAAGTGTTATTGGGTTTTTCCATTAGGAATTTTTCAGTAGCAGCCTCAGAGTCTGGATTTGTGCCTGGTTGATAGCAATTGCCTCGCCCCCTGGCCCTATTACATGGGACAAAACATAAAGCTGGCGAAATGTGGGTGTACTAATGGATTCACCTCTGCCTAACCCTATTGGGATTACAGGCGTGATGTTTGTTATGTTTTGAACTTCATTTACCGCTACAGTGTGACGGGGCTTTAAGAATGAATTAACAATGAAAAAGCGAGCAGAAAAGACTTCTTTTCATTTTTAAATTGATAACAGAAACTTCGTACGAATATTTTATTTCAAATCTTTAGGCCCACTTGTGCCAAAAACTGAACTCAACTTTAACTTAACACAAGGTGAAATTAATGTCATATTTATTACTAGCGACCCGCCCCGGCTTCGCACGGGTGCATGTATTATACATATAAACCTTCCTCTTGAAACACTCTATCTATTAAAAAAAACCGCATCAAAATCCGTTGCGTAGTTTTAAAGATCTAAGCATATATAGGGACAGACAGACAGACAGGTAAAGCGACTTTATTTTATAATATGTAGTGAAGCTCGTGTCAGCAACTGACATTGAGTTGAAAAATAAAACTGGCTGACGTTAGCAGGCTTTATCATATTATTATTTAAATTATACATCTTTAATAACATGGTAAAACATTTAAATGTGCTTGAAATGATACGTAAGCATTTTATTTTTATGAATTTTATTCATACTCGTTCATATGCGCTCTGTTTAATGAAACATTCCAGAAAAATTAAATCTTATGTTTTAATAGTGTTTAAAAATTTGGATATTTCGCTATTGGATGATCGTTACTCAATCACGCTTTTACGACTGAACTGAATTATTTACAAGTTAATTTATTGGTTTAGTTATGTATAAAAGTTATTGGCATATACATATACATATTGATATAGTTTATTTAATACCTACTTACATAAGATTGTTATTTTGTGTTTGATTTTTCTTTGTTGTGCTAATTTTTCTTGCTTATTTCTGAAATGATCTCGCTGCCAAAAGCTAGGTAATAAGATAAAGTCAAAAACTTTTTGCTACTAATATTTTTTTTATTTTAACAACGCAAATTTTCCCTATTTATTTTCTCTCAAAATACGCAGTACTTATACCAGGCTTGTACCATCTAAGCTTCAACCAAGAGCACCATTACAAAACAGTGCTTCGCCAACTCCCATACAAGTAACTCTCAAGTTTTAATAGGTACTAACATCGCTTTAACTTAGAACTTAACTGAGATAGCCAACACTTTGTTTACTTAAATATTGTTAATATTACAAAATGCTTTGTTGGTTTGTTTCAACAGAAGTTTGTATCACGAGTTTTAAAGTACTGCAATATAAGATAAGGATAGTTTTTGTTTGATTTTCTTATGAGTAAGGCTGTATGCAGGAAGATGGTAGAAGTAATTATGCTTCTAGTTTTTTCTTTTTTTTTCGGATTGGCATCTCGCAGGTCAACCTATGAGGTTGTCGGCTGCTTAACCGGGCTGAGCTTCTAGTGAAAGATATCCAGATTACATATAAGTACACACTGTATTGGTTTAAGATCCCAGTGTTGCTAAACTAAATCTTTTCCATGCTAATGAGCATGGAAAAGATTTTTAATAAAATATTTTTTTTATAATTTTTGGTGTAATACCTCAATATGAGTAGTTTCAAAAATAGCCGTTCTGTTTCCCCCTTTATTCTGTTTTTAAATTTCCAATTTTGTTTTTTTACCTGTACTACGTTACGCTTCGCTGTGCTACTCTATGTATACTATGCACTGATGCACACAACACAGCAGCCAATCCCCAGCCACTGTGCTAACCTTCCCGTTAATTTACTCCGTGTATGACACAATCTGATTTAACTTCAAGTTAGCAACTAACTCCGAGTTAAGTTGTCGGCGCCAGTGTGCAGTGGGCCCAAATCAGTCTGTCATTTATTATGCAACACGGCACACAGCCTGATATGCTATATCTGTGTACCTGGCTTTACACGTGTACTGGCTATAACCAGCAAAGTACATTAACCAAAAGTACTTTAGACAGGAAGGCCCAAAACCTCACACTTCATTACACAGTAGCTAACGAAATAATCTCAAACTCGTATGAACTTGCAGAATTTATAATATCAGCAAAACTTTGTGAGGTAGGCTTTAGACTTAAGGCCCAGATACACTGAAGCGAATAACTCGCGGGCACGATCGTGGTCGTAGGCGCGGTCCAGTACTGAGGTAGTACTTTGTGTAGATAGTAAAATATGCGCCACAAAAGATGAGACTTGACAAGCGTCAGTAATGGGGCGCAAACGCAGGTATGGATGTACAAAATAATTTTCCACGATTTGTGTTTCTTTTCAGGGATATGTCGATGACATTTAGATTAAAATTCTTAACAATATAATAATTTATTACGATATATCAAAGTTTGTGTGGGTGTCAAGACTCATCTTTCATGGCGCGACTTATTATAATGCGTGTCGGTGTAAGTCCTTCCATATAAATACTCGGTTATACCGATTTTAGTAGTAGTGTAGTATTAAGGATGGGAAATCATCAAATGACTTCCTCCGCTCTGGGTGGAGCAGAATGGAGTGTCAGACTCTTACTGACTAAAACCCATCCGTGTTCCTCCTAATGCCCTTTGCGTTCCAGGGCCATGGTAACTCTTTTGAACAAAATCCGCAACCCTGGCAGATGAAAATACCTGGGGTAGTATTTTAACCGTGTCGGTGTAGACCAGCATTTCCCAAAGTGGGCGATAAAGCCCCCTTGTAGGCCTAAAGGGGGGCGGTAAGAGACCCAGAAAAAAAATCGGGGCATTGTGTAGAGGCTTGGGGAGCGATTTATAATTACATCTACTAGGTGGTTTTTAAGTAGATGAAAAAATGGGGGACGCTAGAAAATAATTTGTTCTCAAAGTGGGCAGTAGACAAAATAAGTTTGGGAACCCAATAAATACTACAGCGTTATCTAAATGCGCGAGCGACAGCGCCCGCGCCTTTAAGTTACTCGCTCCTGTATGGCCGGGCCTTTATTATTTTACCTGTTCCAACCTTTACTACGTTAGACCCTCTGAAATTTGCATCAATTACGCATTAGAAATTTTGAATGACATAATTAAGTCTTGGACAGACGGACGGTTTTATGTTTTTTGTTTTATGACTTTTTTAGTCTGTGTACCTAGCGTCTGGTTTGCGTAGAATTATATTACGTTATAAACTTATCTATTTAGCTGTAATTTTTGGGGTTTATTAATTTTATTTCTACTGTTTTAAACTATTTTATCGTACGTAAAAATGTAGGTAGGTACAATAAGGATGAAGACGTCGCCAGTCAACGTTTATTGAACTGTCAAAACTCGATTCCTCCATAGATTTTGTATGACAATAGCATACTGTGACGTAATTTTTTTGCCTAAACAATGGATTGGTAATTGATTTCAAAGCAACCAAAAATCAAATTTTACAGGTACCTAATTAAAAATTGAACGAATTTTCAGGGCAAAAATAGTTTTTTTTAGAAAAGTTGTGCCTTAGAATTATTAGTTACCTAGCAAACTGCCCCGGCGGATGCATGCAATGTAGATACATAAACTTTACTCTTTAATCACTATATCTATTGATGCAAACATTTAAAACATTAACGGATTAAAATCCGTTAGGTTTTAAAAAAAATCTAAGCGTACAGACCTAGACGGCGGAAAGCGACTTAGTTTTGTACTATGTAGAGATAAAAATCTAATTTTACAGTTAATTGCAAATTAATCAGGTTTTAAGGGCCTAAAATGAAGTGTTTTCTTTGGAGAAGTAGTGCTTTGGAATTTGTAGTTAATGGTGCCTCCAACGATTTAATAAGTATCGTATAAACGAAGCGTCTAAACGCCGAGCTGAACAGCCCTTACCCGCAAGTGAATAAAGACGCGCGAAGCGGTCACGTCATTACACAACCTTAATACAAGTTTCTTGCAAATTAAACGACACAACATGTGTTATTGAGAGCGCTTTCATGAGAAAATTGTCTTAAGTGACTTTGTTAGTACAATGTTTTACGTCTACACCGTAATTATCTGAGAAGCAATTCTACTAACTTTTAGGAACGATCGCAATCTTAATCTCAGTCTTAATCTGTCACAAATGGCTCTAACTTACCTACATTTTTTTTGTCATTGATTGACGCTAGGGGCGCCGACTCCGTGGATGCTCGCGTGCTCCAGCACCCACGAGAGGTAAATAGTGGGTGCCGAGCACCCACGATTATAAATATCTAAAATATGTATTCGCTTTCTCATCTTTTAAGATAAATAAGATATTTATTAACAGGTGCACATGTCAAACTGCTGTGTAATACAATAAATTATCTTTTTAAAATATTTTGTATTTTCTTGTGTCTATTAAATAACAAAAATATATATAAGTAACTAGGTATGTGATTAAAAAAGCTGGAGCACCCACGGGAATTTTGTAAAACTCGGCGCCCCTGATTGACGCTGAGATGAGATTGCAACTAATTTTGAATTATTAGGATTGGTGTTTTAACCTCTACGAGATTGTCATTTATTTTTACATTGATTGTTGTTTAGTAACAAAGTCTATAATAATTGTATTCGAAAAACAATTAGGGCACAAGCCAATTCATACTTTCATACTAATATTATAAATGCGAAAATAACTCTCTGTCTGTTTGTCTGTTAGACTGTTACGCAACTAGCTTCAACTAACTAACTTCTGTAAATGGTCTAATTTAAATAAATGTTTTGACTTTGACTTTGACGCTTTCGCAACTAAACCACTGAACAGATTTCGATGATTTATTATAGGTTAAGTTTTCAAACCCAAGAAAGGACATAGGCATCTTTTTCTTCCACGACTTAATCTGCGTCCGCTATAACCGACATTTATACGAGTATGAAGGCAAAAGCTGGTATATAAAAACACTAGCGACCCGCCCCGGCTTCGCACGGGTGCATGTATTATACATATAAACCTTACTCTTGAAGCACTCTATCTATTAAAAAAAACCGCATCAAAATCCGTTGCGTAGTTTTAAAGATCTAAGCGTATATAGGGACAGACAGACAGACAGGGAAAGCGACTTTGTTTTATACTATGTAGTGATAATTCATTCTTCTAGAATAGCGTCTTATGTACAGTCAACAAAAGAGATAGGTATACAGGGTCGTCAGATATAGTTGAAGTTTTCTTATAAACCGATGGATGTCATCGATTGAAACTTAGCTTAATTAATGAAATGTTTATTGGAACGAAGTTCCTTATCGCGCGTTGCGAAAGGGGGCTAGACGGAAAAAATTAAGACCAAAAGTTGTAACGACACTTTTCTTTTCTTTTCTTTTCTTTTCTTTTCTTTTCTTTTCTTTTCTTTTCTTTTCTTTTCTTTTCTTTTCTTTTCTTTTCTTTTCTTTTCTTTTCTTTTCTTTTCTTTTCTTTTCTTTTTCCTTATCGTGCGTTGCGAAAGGGGGCTAGACGGAATAAATTAAGACCAAAAGTTGTAACGACACTTTTTGCTATAGTTGTAAGCCGTGCGGCGTGCGCGTGTTTCTCTGTCTGTCTCTCTCTCTCTCTCTCAAATAACTTCGTTCCATCCGGGTGTCCCTTGACACCTCTCAAGTTTATTATCTACTTTTTTAATTAAATTACATTTGAAAACATCCATCGGTTTTTAAGAAAACTTTGACTATATCTGACGACCCTGCATACCTATCTCTTTTGTTTACTGTACGTAACATACTCCCTAAACCCATTCGTCTTCAGTAAAACATTTGCCGCTGTCTACGGAACACTTTTCTGGCAAAAACACTGACGTTTTAAGATAACGATATCTATGAGACCGACACTATTAATCTCCTTTATTTAGGGGTATGAAAAACAATGTTATATACGCTTAAAGAGCAAGTTTTTTCCGTAAACACAAGAACGCTGAAATGTTAATTAATATATAAACGAAAGGTTACTTATTAACTCATCGTCATCACGAAATATCGCAAACCGCTTGATGTCACGCCTGTAATCTTCGAAGAGTTAGGCAGAGGTGTAGGTACCCATTAATACACCCATATTTCGCCAGTTATATATAAGTCCCATGTAATAGGTGGCGAGCCTATTGTAATCAAACGGGCACAAATCCAGACTCCGAAGCTGCTACTGAGAAATTCCTGATGGAAAATCCCAATAACATTTTGCCCGACCTGGGAATTGAACCCAAGACCTCATGCTCAGCAGTCGCGCTTTGTGACCACTAGACCAACGAGACAGTCCAACCGCTTGATGTATAAAGATGGAATTTGGCAGGGAGATAGTTTGTAGTCAGTAGACGTCCGCTAAGAAAGGATTTTATAAAATTCACCCCCTAAGGGGATGAAAAGGGGATCCAAAGTTTGTATGGAAAAATATTACCTATTGGAAAGATTTGAGTTGGTCTAGTTTTTTAATAAGTCCCGATTGGTACCTACTCAACATAATTCTAGACTACTTGACTTGAGTTGCTATTTTCTTTTCTGTTTTTACTCAAATGCATTTGCTTCTTTTAAAAAAGTATCAAGTTTTGATAAGCCAGATATAAAAAAAAACATGCCGATTTTGTCAACGAGATTTGCCTGTTCCAATTTTAAAAGAGAAAATTTTATCAGTTAGGCTTATTTTACTAGTAGGTAATATTTATTACCCTCTAGCTCGATAATATTTACTATCTGATATTCTGATTTAATACTCACATAAACAGCACTACTTCAAGGTCACTTGTACCAAACCGGATAAAAATCGTACGTCCCCCTCCCCCTCGAGCCCTGTAAAACATAGGTAAGCGAGACACAAACATATTTATCGACACCCACAAAGTGCTATAACGACTTAGGGCTTTTTACACCCACGTGACAAATGGACCTTTTAACTTTGTATGTAGCGGTATGGCCGTGTTCTCACGGGGCGACAAACGTAGAAGATATAAGTTTATTTATTTAAAGTAATTTAATTGCAACCATTATGCAATTAAAGATGATGATGCATGATTGTAATGTCATGATGGCCCAGGCGCCCGCCTCTCATGCATGAGCACGAGAGGCGGGCGCCTCAACCATCCATTGTTGGTTCGAATCCGTACCTGGTATACTGACTGAGGTATACTTTCTAAGGTTTATCGTAAAAACATCGTGAGCAAACCTGGACTTATAATTAATCGGAATATAATTAGTCTGGAATCGTTCATATAGAACGAACGAAAGAATATTTTTTCACTGATAAGGGACAATGCCGGAACTGTGAGGTTACTGATATGTGTGAATCAACCTTTAACTTTATGCATGAAAGGCGCTTTAACAAATGGGCCATCACGATACTAAAATAGAAAAAAAAATGATTAGATAATTATCTACGTTACAATAGGAAAACATGTAACATTTCAAAAAAAGAACATTCACATTCTAAACTTCGTTTTACTTTTTTTTTTCTACGTATACCTAATTTATGTGCCAGTCAGGAAATCATGAAATATGTACGACGTAGCCTACTAAATGCAGGGTTTATATCCACGCAACGTGTAAACCGGACTTTATTATGCTTACGTCATTTTTTTAAACCGTTTCCCGGCTTCCACCATTTTGTTTTGTTTGCTCAGCGGATAATACGAAAATGCGTTGTTCATAAAATGTGTGCGTGCATTTTGAGTGGTCAAGTCAACAGACTTTTTTACTTTTTATTGTCCGTGATTTTGGTGCTTCCCGCTTTTTTATTTTTACATATAATCAAACCTGTAATCCCCGAAGGATTAGGCAGAGGTGGACAGGTACACCAACATTTCGACAGTTATGTTTAAGTCCCATGTAATAGGGGGCGAGCCTTTTGCCGGCAACGGGGCACAAATCCAGACTCCGAGGCTGCTACTGAGAAATTCCTGATGGAAAAACCCAATAACACTTTGCCCGACGTGGGAATCAAACCCTAGACCTCATGCTCAGCAGTCGCGCTTTGCACTGGGCTAATCGATAAAACCATGGGCATTGCGCATCCATCCATCCATCCGCATAATAGGAAGTACGGTAAAGGACGTTTATTTACTGTCCACAAACCAGAAGTAATGGACTAAAAAAATGTCGAACGGAATTTTTTCAGAATTAATTTTTATTGTTTTTCCATTCCGCAAGCAAAAATCATTCACGCGCCCTGACATTGTCAGTTTTATTGGATAATATTTTGTTTTTTATTACACAATAGCACTTTGATTTGTGCGGGACTCGTTATTTCATTTTTATGTCTAATTGCAAAAAACTGGAAATAATAGTATTTTTTTTTGCTATTCATTTAACGTAGCGTAACATTCATTTAAAGTTACGTTACGTTATATGAATTGCAATGATAATTAAATTGAAGAGTCTTAAATTTTAAAACTGATTCATTTTAAATAAAAGTTGCAATGGTCTGCTAAAAATATTCTTTCGATTCAATTTAATTTAATTATTCAGAAACATTGTGTATTGAATTTCTTAAACAAATAAAAAACGAATAATACAATCTACAATGCTTACAATTTTATACGAAAATTTTACAATATTACAATTCGATAATTAAATGGAGTTGAGACTTTAATTTAAAAGGAAAGTTTTAAGCTTGGAATCTAACGAAAATGTATTTTATGTACCAAACTTTTAAGGTCTAAAACGTTACTTTCTAAACATTAAAATTAAAAACTATTAAAAATCCTCCCGACCGAAATTAGTTTACGGCGGTTAATCTAGACTAGTCAGGTAGGTACGTAAGAGATAATACACACATCAAAAGTGTCTAGGGATCAATATATTATTATTACCAAATACATCTTGATCCCTAGACACTTTTGATGTGTATATATTGCACAAGACAAGTGTGTGTGCAAATACAGTTGCACTCCCTTTTCCCTCACTTTCATAGTCCAATGAGACGGCAATCCCACACGACAGGGGAGAGAATAACAGTACCAAACGGTATTTTTAATTGTAACCTAACCGATTTGCAATGTTTAGAGTTTCAAACAAGCTCCGCAAACTCCTACAACAATTAAAAAAAGAACAAACAAAAAACAAAACTGAAAAAAAATATAACACTTTCGTGAACAAACCGATTAAACAAACTAAAAAAAACAAGAGAATGAAATCAATAAGGCAAAAGTCAAACAGGAAAAACGCGGGTAAATATCGCGCGGCTACGGATGCCGCGTCTGTTTGCGGTATGGCGCGACTGAGCAGGAAATACGCGATGGTGGCTGAGCAATTGGCTGCTGCGCTGCTTATTGTAACTTCTTTTCCAATACAGAACAAATATTTTTCACCTCGCGACTGCCTCGTTGATCTAGTAGTGAGTTCAATTCCCAGATCGGGCAAAGTTTTATTGAGTTTTTCCATCAGGAAATCCAGACTCCGAGGCTGCTACTGAGATATCAGTAGCAGCCTCGGAGTCTGGATTTATGCCCGTATGATGGCAATAGGTTCGCCCCCTATTACATAAATATGAATGGCAACGCAGGAAAGGGACGCCCTAGCAAGACCTGCACTGACCTTATTGGTGTGGTTCTTCAGAAAGGTCAGGTAACCGGAGTGCTTGTATGACGAGATGTATGAACGTGTACAAGGCGTTCTGTGGTTTCTGCCTACTCCCATGGGAAAAAGGCGTGAGTTTATGTATGTAAGTGTCCTGTAAACCCCATAAATGCCTCATCCAAACATTTATCTACAATGACAATCTCCAATAACCAGCTAGCTTTCTCGTCCAAACTTCGCAGTCCACCGCATCGGCCATTCCATCCAAATATCCATTTACGCCGTAATCAAAAAGGTAACTTAAACCAAAACAAATAAGGTCCACAGACGAATGCGGACGGTAAAAAGACCTATATTTGCGAGACAAATACGATTAAATCCAGAACCGCTGGGAACAAAGAGATGACGCGGTTTTACGCGACTATTTTTTTTTTGTCGCGGCAATCTGTTTAAACCCTTTCAGTATATGAGATATACACACATCAAAAGTGTCTAGGGATCAACATCCCAACATCCCAACATTCCATCATTCATTCCATCCTAACATTTGTTAGGGATGTTGATCCCTAGACACTTTTGATGTGTATAGATTGAATTCTTTTCTAGTTTATCGGTTGTTTTTAGCTATGTTTTTCTACTAGATTTTGCCCGCGATTTGGTCCGGTGAATGTTGGTTATTACAGACAAATAAAGTAGCTTACCGGCCATAAGTGTTCGTGTCGGTTTTTGCGCGCAACCCTAATTATTTTTCTAAAATTACTAAGTAGATTCAATAATTTTTCGTGTACGTATATAATATGACATCGTGGACTCAAATGAAATAGTTTCGTGGCTATAAGTATTATTTTTTCTTGCACAGAAACCTTAATTATTTTCCTGAAATAAAAGCCTTTTTTTCCTGTTGTATGATGTTCTCAAAAGTGCTTTTTATTGGTCCAATTGAAATAAATTATTGGACTTTAGACCATTTATTTCAAAACTCCGTGTTGCTATTGAGAAATATCTAATAAAAACCATAAGACTGCATTACCAGGGTATCGAACTCAAGATACCATACTCGTCCTTCTCCTTCTCTTCCTTCCTTGATTATGTTGACAAGACCAGATTCGTAATTATGAACAAAACCATTTAAACTTAGAACGTTCCAATAACTTAAAATACGTTTATAACAACACATACCATAAACAAATTAACATAGAACGACGTGTACATAGAAACTCATTTTTATACATTGTTTTCAATTCAAATCAATTGTCTTCACAGTCAAGACAGCTATGCAAATTCCACTTCAGTTAGTCGGATTACATTCTGTGTCATTTTGTTGTGTCACAAGTGTAAGGCTGCGGTTCTAACTTGAGCTAAGCTGCGTTACTAAAGATGTGTTTGTTTTACACGAATAAAAAAAATAAAAATATTCAAAAATATAAGGTACAGTCAGCAACAAAAGTCGATTAACATTTATGATTTTTAAATCCTAATTATTAAGTACAATAATTTAAAAAGTTAAACGCAATGAGTATAAAATTAAGATATAATAAACCCTGTGCTATTACCTGAAATTCTGAAAGCCTATGTGTTTAGTGTCTGTTTAAATGATATAAAAAAAGTGACATTGTTAATCGACTTTTGTTGCTGACTGTACCTATAACTATAAATGCTTTTAATTAATATTTTATTATTTAATAGCTTGCTGATTGCTTTATTTTCAAAGTTTATCTTAGCATAGCTCTAGTAGAACGAGGGTCCAACAAAGATAAATTATTGACCGACTTCAAAAAAAGAGGACATTCTATGTTCGACTTTATATACTAAAAAAACTGTAAAAGTTTTAAATTTTTTACTTTTTAGTACCTTTACTAGTAAAAATTACTTTAAAGCTGCCAACTGACAAAATTAAAGTTATTTTTCACTTTGTAGTTCTGAAGGCAGTTGTTTTTTGTGTAAAAAGTTTGTTCCATACGATTTTAAGTGCTAAGGATGCTCGTTAAGCTCGAATTTGTACTAAAGATGTGCGGGTTGCGCATCTTCTTCATAGCACATCTCACTCGCACAGCTATGAAGCTTGGCTCCGTGAAACAGGTCACATAATTATTTTTGTAATTAACTCATAGCTTAGCTACCTCGTACATCTCCCTCTGGGACCACACCCTTAGCGCTGCAGCGCTGTAGAGTAACAAGTTTTCTATTGTGTGATGTCAAAATGAGTTTTATCTTCTGAAATATTAGTTTATTTCTTGGCTAAGTTTTAAAAGCCGCTATTTGCAGCAGCTTTTGTTGTTTGTAAGAGTGTGGTAATGATACGAAAAGCTTGACTTTCTTTTGTTTTGAATTTTTCAGAGTTGTACGAATGTTGGATACCTCATAATTAATCTAACATAATTTATTCTATACTACTACTAGCTTCTGACCGCGGCTTTGCCCGCGTAATTTTTTTCACCAGCATTATGTTACGTATTTAGTTACTGCCAATACCAGTAGAATGTTATATAGGCTGACTGGTAATTAGTGTACGATATTTATACACACGATTGTACTAATGATAACAAACAACTTTCCGAAAAAAATAAATTTTAAGTCAGATAGATACGATAGAAGCAAGCAACGGGTTCTCGACCGGCCTTGCTCGGATCAGCTGTGCACGCGTTCCGTACAGTTGATATTTGATCGAAAAAAGCTTTTTTACAAAAAAAGACAACCGCCTTCAAAAACTACAAAATAAAAAATAACTTTAGTTTGGAAGTCGGCGGATTTGGTTTTGTTTTTTGTTATGTAGGTATTGCCACCGACTTCCAAACTAAAGTTATTTTTTATTTTGTAGTTTTTGAAAGCGGTTGTCTTTTTTTGTAAAAAAGCTTTTTATTTTTCACTTTTTAGTGCTTGTGTGTTAATGTTTAAAATCCTTAATAAAAGCCCTTTCGAACAATACCTCACACGATATATTTAATTTAGAAAAATGCTCACAAAATAAAAAGCACTAAACCAAATTGGATGAAATTTTTATGGGACCAAATGGCAAGTATACTGCATCGAACAAAAAAAGAATCACACAAATCGGACTAGAAACCTCGGAGTAATCGATGTACATACATAAAAAAAAAAAAAAATATAACGGCCGAATTGAGAACCTCCTTCGTTTTTTGAAGTCGGTTAAAAAAGAACAATAAATGTTGACTAAGGGATAACTAAGTTAAATTACCACTGATGGTGTGTTTTTTTATCATATTTAGATTTTTTTTTTCGGTAATTTGTTTGTTATCATCAGTACAATCATGTGTATAAATATCGTACACTAATTACCAGCCACCCTGTATATAGCCTATAGTATTCCTCATGAATCTGAGTTATCAATCCTTAGCATTAGCTGGAATTGCAACTCACTTAAAGCTCACTTCATCCGGTTCATAATCATCATCATGATCGGCTGGTAGTTGGATTATAAGAAAACCGGTGTGACAAAGAATGAGTTATTGGGCATGAAGAGATATCAAATGAACTCTCCTATTGGCCAATTCGATTTGGCAAACGATGCATCAAACACGCTATATAACCCCTTAAACCTATTCAAAAATAGACCTTATTCATAAACAAACAAAACTAATATTTATTTACAAGCAAAAAACCTAAGCATACTCCAAAAACACTTCAACAAAGAAAAAGGATAAATGCGTGAATATACTCGTAAAAATAGATGAACAATCATTCAAATCAAAATAGACCAATACCCACATTGAAAAGGTCACTGAAACCTTCATAAACATTCCGATTACAACCCTTTCCTTTGGCAAGTTTATATTTATATGAATGACTAGCTTTAGGCAGCGGCTTCGCTCGCAAATTAAATTTAAAATTCGCTCATGATTCGAAAGACGTGTGGCGCCATCTATCATCATAAGAACGAGAACGATCGCAATCTAATCCCAGCCTCAATCAGTCTAAAATGCCTGTTATTCACATACTTTTTTTGAGATGAGATTATGAAAAAAAAATGTAAAAAAATTAGTAGAATTGAACTTTAGCTGTCTACTAATGAAAGTCCTGTCAAAATCAGTCCAGCCGTTTGTGGAGATCAACTGAAACAAACAGATGAACAGTCAGACCGACAAATAATAATATCTTAAAAATTTTGTTTATGTTTTACTAAATATTCATTTGCATTTTTTTTTGGGTCAAGCTATAATTTATGCTTCTAATATTATTTGACTTTTGTAGAAATGTAATTTTAATTATTTGAATTCATGATTTTAATGTATAATTTAATTTATAATTTTTTAATTTATGATGATTTTAATTCTGACTGTAATCTGTAATATAATTTTATGTGTTTGTCACCTACCGTTATGGATCCACGTTATCCGAAATAAATGATTTTGATTTGATTTGATATAATTCCCTAAGCTAGCTAAGCTATAATATTATTCCCAACCACTGCAACCCCTTTTTTGTTTTTTTTTTTAGGTGGTAAAAATCATCAATTATTGATTCCTTCCGCCCTGGGTGGGGCGGCAGGGACTTTCAGACTTTTACTGACTAAAAAACCACCCTGTTCCTTCTGTTGCCCTTTACGTTCCGGGGCCACGGTATCCTGTTAAGACGTCCCGCAACCCCGGCAGGCGTTTGGCCCCTATTGGGGCCCCGTCCCTGTACTGACAGCTCTTTGAGGCGCGCGCGAACAGGACGCGCCGTCGACCCGGGCATGGTCCTTGATCGGACGGCGAGCTACCCATTACTCGCCGTCCGCAAGCCCGCACCACTTCAACCCCTGAAAGCCAGAATTAACAGTGGATACTAACAGAAAAACCCAGAGGTACCTAATGAAGCTCGACGAGTCCCGGATTAACAAAAGGTATTTATATGGCAGAGGTGAGTGGCAACGCAGGGAGGGGTCGCCCTAGGAAGACCTACACTGACCTTATTGGTGAGGTTCTTCAGAAAGGTCAGGTGCGGAGTACTCGTAACCGGCGTGCTTGTATGACGAGATGTATGAACGTAGATGAGGCGAAAGGAGTATGTAAGGATCGTAGCAGGTGGCGTTCTGTGGTTTCTGCCTACCCCCATGGGAAAAAGGCGTGAGTTTATGTACAGGGTGTCCCAGCTAAGGACGTCCAAACGAAAATTTTGGACTCCTCCCTTCCTGGGCTATCCAAACCACCCCCATGTATGTTCTACGATTTTTTGCGGTTTAGGAGCTAAACGACATTTTAATATTTTTTTGGGATATTCTTCTTTAAATCAGATTTTGTAGATTTTCTCTTTTTGTGTCGCATTTTTTGGAAATATTTTAATTGATAATTAATCCTGAAAGTATGGTCTTCGATCGATAAAAACTACTGTCTGTCTTATTGTCACCCGAAATTACTTAAACTTAGTTCAAAGGCAAAAATGTTGTTTTGTAAATTTCGTTGCAGATTTTCGGCTCTTAAAGAAAAATCACAATAAGGGCCCAAATCACCTTAAAGTAATTTCAAAATCTTCCACAGACCCTCAGCTCTTTAAAACAGTACAAATAACTAGTATTTTACGGGTCATTATTCGGAGCAATTGAAGCTCGAACATGGTAAGGCGAAAAATACAATATTTTAGAACATAAGTGAAACCTAATGAAAATGAATTAAAATGAACTTTTATCAAGTTTTCAATGCAATATGAGCTCTACGTCATGTTTATTATTTGCACAATGGTGATTTGGAGTGGTTAGTAAAGTTAGGTTAGGGTTAGGTTAGGTTTCCGCGTTATCCTAACGGCGGAATGGAAGGAACGACTTGAGCACCCCAGCGCAGGGCACGCCTTGATATCGGCGGTAAGACCCGTCATGGAGGATTGGCTAGGGCGCCGGCACGGCGCCCTCACATTCCGGCTGACGCAGATACTGACCGGACACGGCTGCTTTGGAAAGTATCTGTGTCGCATAGGCCGGGAACAATCGCCCGGTTGTCACCACTGCGGAGATTGCCTGGAGGACACGGCGCAGCACACGCTGGCGGATTGCCCGGCTTGGGCAGAGCAGCGCCGTGAACTCTCCGCAGTAGTCGGTGACCTCTCGCTCCCGAACGTCGTTCTCTCGATGGTCGGGAGCGAGAGTGCGTGGGAGGCTGTCGCCTCCTTTTGCGAGCACGTCATGCACGCAAAGGAGGCGGCAGAGAGGGAGAGGGAAGCAACCGCCTCGCATCCCTCAAGGAGAAGACGCACCGGGCGCCGGAGGGCGCAAAATGACCTCCGGCCTCCATGAGTTGCCGGCCTGCGGGTGGTCGACCTAGGGGCAGTCCACCACCCGATCAGATGCAGGCCCGTGTAGGCGACGCACGTGTTCCGCGTGCGCCACACTAGAGGATTCGGCGGCGCTTAGACCGCCGACGTAGACGGGACCCGCCTAGACAGGTGGCGGGTCAAAGCCTGGCGGGGGCGCGGTAGAATGCGCGAGCGAATCCCGTACCCCCGCCGAAAGGTATGTCGAGGAACACCGTGGTGGTTTTAGCCGGTAAGAGTCCGGCACACCCCCCCGTCCTCCCCTAGACGGGGGATAGTCCATGAGGATTTCCCCACGATAAAAAAAAAAAAAAAAAAAAAAAGGTTAGGTAGTTAGGTTAGGTTAGGTAAACCTAACCTAAGTTTAGTAATTTTTTAAAATTAGTGATGTTATTTATTAAAGTCAATGACATAGAGCTCAAATTATATTGAAAACTTAATAAAACTTCGTTTAACCTAACCTAACCTAACTACCTAACCTAACCTAACTTTACTAACCACTCCAAATCACCATTGTGCAATTAATAAACATGACATAGAGCTCATATTGCATTGAAAACTTGATAAAAGTTCATTTTAATTAGGTTTCACTTTTTCGTTTTTAAATGAAAGCCGATGATAATGAATTAAAACGAACTTTTATTAAGTTTTCAATATAATTTGAGCTCTATGTCATTAACTTTATTAAATAACATCACTAATTTTAAAAAATTACTAAACTTAGGTTAGGTTTACCTAACCTAACCTAACTACCTAACCTAACCTTAACTTAACTTTACTAACCACTCCAAATCACCATTGTGCAAATAATAAACATGACATAGAGCTCATATTGCATTGAAAACTTGATAAAAGTTCATTTTAATTCATTTTCATTAGGTTTCACTTATGTTCTAAAATATTGTATTTTTCGCCTTACCATGTTCGAGCTTCAATTGCTCGGAATAATGACCCGTAAAATACTAGTTATTTGTACTGTTTTAAAGAGCTGAGGGTCCGTGGAAGATTTTGAAATTACTTTAAGGTGATTTGGGCCCTTATTGTGATTTTTCTTTAAGAGCCGAAAATCTGCAACGAAATTTACAAAACAACATTTTTGCCTTTGAACTAAGTTTAAGTAATTTCGGGTGACAATAAGACAGACAGTAGTTTTTATCGATCGAAGACCATACTTTCAGGATTAATTATCAATTAAAATATTTCCAAAAAATGCGACACAAAAAGATAAAATCTACAAAATCTGATGTAAAGAAGAATATCCCAAAAAAATATTAAAATGTCGTTTAGCTCCTAAACCGCAAAAAATCGTAGAACATACATGGGGGTGGTTTGGATAGCCCAGGAAGGGAGGAGTCCAAAATTTTCGTTTGGACGTCCTTAGCTGGGACACCCTGTATGTGTGTGTGTATGTACTTTTTATATTTATTTATTCATTTATATTAATGTTGATGTTTTTATTGATTGATTGATTGATTTATTTATTTACTTATTTTTTTATTTTATTTACAACTAAGCCCCATAAGACACAATACATAAATATAAGTACAATAACTATAAACTAACTGCTGCATAAGCTGCCAGTGAAAATACCGTCAAAATTATGATTGTACTTAAAACATAGTGGTACATAACGGTTGCATAATGTACCACTATGTTTTGCAGGGTTGTTGTACAGGGCTCAAACTAGTTTCAGTAAAAAAAATACAAAACGTTGGAATTTGACCTTTAATATCTCCATAACTTCCATAAGAGGTGGCCACCTTGTCCAATGAAAACATGAACCTATTATTATTGGCAAACGCATCAACAATTCCCTTCTAAAACCACAATATCCTCATCAACCAAAGCCCCTTACAAAACACTTCAAAAGTGTCAAGTCAAAGTCAGTATCACAAACCGCAGTTACAATAAAATTAATGACTCGTTACATTCTGCGGTCGCCACAGAATTAAACTACCTTATTATTTACTACTAGCTTCTGCACGCGACTTCGCTCGGATCAGCTGTACACGCATTCCGTAAAGTTGATATTTTATCGAAAAAAAGAATAATAAATGTTAAAAGCAGAATAGTTTTATTTGAAAAAGGGGTAACTAAGTTAAATTACCACTGATGGTGTGTTTTTTATCATATTTAGATTTTTTTTTCGGTAATTTGTTTGTTATCATGAGTACAATCATGTGTATAAATATCGTACACTAATTACCAATCACCCTGTATATAGCCTAAATTATTCCTCATGAATCTGAGTTATCAATCCTTAGCATTAGCTGGAATTGCAACTCACTTAAAGCTCACTACATCTAGATCATCATCATGATCGACTGGTAGTCGGATTATAAGAAAACCGGTGTGACAAAGAATGAGTTATTGGGCATGAAGAGATATCAAATGAACTCTCCTATTGGCCAATTCGATTTGGCAAACGATGCCTCAAACACCCTATATAACCCCTTAAACCTATTCAAAAATAAACCTTATTCATAACCAAACAAAACTAATATTTATTTACAAGCAAAATACCTAAGCATACTTCAAAAACACTTCAACAAAGAAAAGGATAAATGCGTGAATATACTCGTAAAAATAGATGAACAATCATTCAAATCAAAATAGACCAATACCCACATTGAAAAGGTCACTGAAACCTTCATAAACATTCCGATTACAACCCTTTTCTTTGGCAAGTTTATAAATATGAATAACTAGTACTCTCCCCGCGACTTCCTTCGCGTGATGTTTCTTGTGGATTTCTAATTTTTATTTTACAAGCTTTTATTTAGCTTGCACTGTTCGTATGTAAATAAGTTAACACATTCACTGCCGGGCCAAAAATGTTGAAGGTCAAACCTCCACAAGCGTCAGGCACATGTGCCTGACGTGGCAGCTAGTGGGTTAATTGTCCTTTCAAAATTTGCAAACCATTTTTCGATCATTTGCTGGTATCCGATTGAGCTGAAATTTGGCATACACCTTTAGTTCTGATGACAATACAATGTCCAATACACATAATTGTAATAATTTTAAATTAAAGCTTGTTTTAAAAATATTTTTTAAATTAGTTTTTTTTATGATAAAATATACCTAGCCTATGTCACCCGGGGATAGTGTAGCTTCTCAACAGTGAAAGATTTTTCCTAATCGATTCCGTAGTTTCGGAGCCTATTCAATGCAAATAAACAAATAATTAAATATTTCCTCTTTATAATATGATGATGCTGAGTATAGACTAGCTTTTGCCCGAGATTTCGTCCGCTTCAAAGTTGGTTTCTTCATACAAACTTTGGAATCCTGTTTCACCCCCTTAAGGGGGGATATTTTTTTAAATCTTTTCTTGTGTGATGCCTACGTCATGCAAAGAACACATCCCCCAAGTTTCAGGTCTCTACGATCAGTGGTTTAGGCTATGTGATGATGCGTCAGTCATTCATTCAGAACAAAGAATTTTATATGTACAGAATTATAGATTTATCAAATATATCCCATTACCAGCTTGTACCCGCGACTTTGTCCGTGTAAAGGTAAGCGTCCACTTGTCGGTATCGTACGCATCGGACGGATCGCACGCAACGGATCGTAGTATTCTTTGCATAGAAACTCATATAAATGCGTCCACCTGTCCGCACCGTACGCATCGCACATCGGCAATGCCGACACCGTTGCTCCGAGAGGCAACTTTTGCGATGCGTGCCGATGACGTCATACGGAATGCCGACTAGTGGACGCACCCCGCGCGCTCGCTGTTGTTTGTTCTTCATCGCTTTCCTCCATTCTCACAGTGTCCACACGTGCGCTCACTACGAAAATCCGAATGAACTGGCATCGTCAATCCGTATGCTGGTACTCACCGCCAGTAATCCGTACGCTGCCGAAATAGTGGACGCACTGTGAAAAATTTATCCGTTTGATGCGATCCGTCCGATGCGTACGATACCTACAAGTGGACGCTTACCTTAAATGTCGGTTATCGCAGACGCAGAAAAAGTCGCCGAATAAAAAGTAGCCTATATCCATTGTTGGGGTTCAAACTTACCCCGTACCAAATTTCATCAAAATCAGTTCAGTGGTTTAGTCGTGAAAGCATAACAGACAGATAGACAGAGTTACTTTCGCATTTATAATTTTAGTAGCTATGTCCTGTAAAAATCGGTCCAGCCGTTCAGAAGATTGGTCAGAACAAAAAGCCAGACGAGCATACAGACAGAAAACATTTTAAAAAAATGTGTTTTTCGTATAAATACCGTGTAACATTCAAATGTATTATGAAAAAAGCTGTTGTGTACTACAAACAGACATTTCAATTTTATTTATCTGTATAGAGTACCTACAGATGATTTATCAAACATATGCCTTTATTGTACACGCCAAGTTTCGCCAAGTTCGACATATAAATTATTGAACTTGAATTTGATATAACTCGCGTCTTGGAATTGGGGATCGTGCGTGTTACAGGGTTACAGAAGCAGTTCAAGGATAAGGATTATTACCTATACTAGCTTTTGCTCGCGACTTTGTTTGGGTATACGTCGAAAGAAAAAATGTTTATTGACACAGACCGTGTGCACACAAAAAAAAATAATAACAAAAAGTTCGGTTATCACCGGATTTTTTTGCGCGGAATTCTATTTCTTTTTTCAAAAACAAAAGCTTGCCTAAGTTTATCATTATTTATCTATTTATTCATGCATTAATTAATTACTGTTTATATTTATTTATTCATTTATATTAATTTTTTATTTATTGATTGATTGATTTATTTATTTACTTTTTTTTTATTTACTACTAAGCCTCATAAAACATAATACATAAATATAAGTACAATAACTATAAACTAACTGCTGCATTAGCTGCCAGTGAAAATACCGTCAAAATCATGATTGTACTTAAAACACATTACAAGGTACATTACGGTTGCATCCAACAGTACAGGGCTCGAACTAGTTTCAGTAAAAAAAATACAAAACGTTTGAATTTGACCTTTAATTACTCAAGTCCCACGTAATGAGACACAATTGATTTTCTATTGTTATGACTGACCAGTAAGTCAGCAGGGGCTTGACAGGTTAATATCTCCATAACTTCCATAAGAGGCGGCCAACTTATCCAATGAAAACATAAACCTGTTAATATTGGCAAACGCATCAACAATTCCCTTCTAAAACCACAATATATATCCTTATCAACCAAAGCCCCTTACAAAACACTTCAAAAGTGTCAAGTCAAAGTCAGTAACACAAACCGCAGTTACAATTAATGACTCGTTACATTCTGCGGTCGCCACAGAATTGAACTACCTTATTATTTACTACTAGTTTCTGCACGCGACTTCGTCCGCGTCAAAGTGGTTGCCCTACAAAAAACGCTCATTTTACTGGATTCAAAAGTAGCTAATGTGCTATTATTCTAGACTATCACACAGTCATAATCATTCACAATCTATCTGTGTGCTAAAGTGAAAGTCCCGTCAAAATCGGTACAGAAATTTCGGAGGTTGACCGGAATAAACAGGTAGTTAGACAGACAGACAAACACAGGGACAGACACACACTAAAATTATAAAACTGTAAAACACAATAAATGCATAAATAGTAAAAAGCTGTTATTTTGACAGGGTGTTGTTATTTGAAATTAAAAGGGGTACCCAATGTACCCATATAGGAAACGGTTTTCGTTATATCTTAATTTACGAAGGTACGGACCCCTTCATTTGCAAGTTCGAAACGCGCTGGCCGGTTTTTATAAGTTCAGTACTAGCTGACCCTGAAAAATAGATGTTGGCCGATACTCAGACCTACCTGATATGCACCCAAAATTTCATAAATTCGGTCCAGCCGTTTCGGAGGAGTTTGTTAAGTTTATAAATTAAACAAATAATAAGCAATACCTAAATACAAAATACTTATCATGTAAAAATGTTTAGATATAGCTTTATTAACAGTTTTCTTACACAAAATAGTCCTTGATAACGTCGAGAAAAGAAAAGGATTAAGAATGGAACCTAATTCTGAAAATAGCGGCAATAAATATCCCGGAACAAATAGAAACATAAGGTCTAAGGCCTATTTAGATGGTCTTATTTATTACAGTTTAGGTGCCTAGACGCCGTTCTGCGTTCGTAATTAGAATTTTCACAAAAAGATTTTTTGTAGACGGGCTGCAAAAAGTTGCTCATTCATAATTGACTATTAATGAGCAACTATTCACTTTTGTGTTTTGTCATCAGAACTGTACAAGCATGATAAGTTTAAAAAAAATTATTTTACATCTTAAAAATGAATAATTCCTTCAGATAAGGAAGTTAGTGGCAATACATAACAACTTTTTTATTTTCCACTTTTACTACCTACTTCTTATCATTCAAATATGGTAGCTTGAAAGCTTGAAAGTCTGAAAACCAGTCTTACCTAGGGGTACCGTATTACCCAGCTACTGGGTTGTGGTCGTTGTGGAGGTCAGATAGGCGGTCGCTCCATGTAAAATACTGGTATTCAGCTGCATCCGGTTAGACTGGAAGCCGAGCTAAACATAGTCGGGAAAAGGCTAAGCAGATGATGCTCGCTCTGGAAAGACGCAAATAAATATCAGCAAAAGTTGCCCAACTGTTGCCTTCAACCTTGAACTCCAAGAAAAAGTGTCCGGTCTGCCCACAACCGCTTAGGCGACACCATTTGTCTGTTATTTGTTACCATCGGCCGAACCCTTTTCCGTGCCATTTGTTCGAACCTATTCACTGATCGCTTCGATACATTAAACCAGAGATTAACTGCCCGATTTGTTTACTGGAGTATCGAGGGATTTATTAAACGTTCGTTAGTTTTTAACATCGTTCTTTGTGGTTTATGATTAGGTTAGTTTGTGTGGTGTAATTGAGCTATTGCCTTTTAAGTTTGAGTTAACTTATTTATGAAGTTAATAGTTCGAAATGGGTTATTACTTCTGATTCCATGTTACTTGTTTTTATGTTAATTATTGTAATTAATGTTGCACCGTTTTAATTCATTCATACTACAATTATTAAAATTTGGTTTTTCCAAAAGAAATTTCTCAGTAGAATCCTAGGAGTCTTAATTTGTGCCCGGTTGATGGCAATAGGCTCGCCCCCTATTACACGGTCCTCAAAAATGTAAGTGGCGAAATGTGGGTTTACCATTGGATACGCCTCTTGGAGGTTACAGGCGTGATTAATAGTGATGTTGTACCAGTGACCAGGGCGCCTACCGCCATCTCTAAAAACAATATTACTTAGTAATTTCTGTTGTTGAATTTTCAACTCTCGGCGATGAGCCGAGCTTTGAAAATGTAACAGTGTGCTGAGCAAAGTAATATTAAAATAATATTGTTAAAAGAGATGGAGGTAGGCCCCTAGAAGTAGCGATCGGTGACTTTGTCCGATCGCCGCCACCGAACACAGCAACTACGGTTTCCTGTGATGGAGTGTCGTGTCGGTAACAAAAAGTATCTACGCTTGCGCAGCGCCTAAAACACTAAAGTACAACCTTAGTACCATCTTAACGTCACTTTTAACGACTAATATAAGTGTTATGAAGCACATAGGGAACTATTGTAATAAAAACTGTTTGAAAAGTTTTAGTCTTTATAGTGCTTGCTTTAGTTTTACATGTCAAGAGAAGTCAGTAAAGGATTTTGGATTTTATGATGTTAGTACTTACTTTCAAAATAGGTTTTTAATGTTTTGAAGTTAAAAGTGGTTTTTTTTGTTGATGGAATAAGCATAATTATATGAAATAATGTACATTATTTTATAAAAACGTAAACTCAAAGATTATAAATAAAATTATAATTACAAAGTATGTACAATTATATAAAACGAAACAATTTTATAAAAAAAAATCTTGTCCACATCTCTGTCAATGGAGCAAGACGTGTCCTAAGGTAAAAGAACATTTAATTTTTTTAATCAAGTCTAACGAAAAACCCTTAGTTCGTGTTAGGGTGCGTCCACATCTGGCGAATGTGCCGTGAATGTGCAGCTCGCGAGCCGTTTGCGAGCTGCCCGCGAGCTGTGCGCGTGCAGCCAATGCAATGGTTTGGTGCGCCTCTTTAGCGCAACTCATGCAAGGCTCGTATAAAGGCGTGTATATCTGCGCGCACTCAATTCTCGTGCTTACAGTTTCGTTTACTGGCGCCGCCCGCGCGCTGATCGCGTGGCGCGCGAGGTGCGGCGCAGGAGCGGCGCACGAACAAAAATGCACGCGCACAGCTCGCAAACGGCTCGCGAGCTGCACATTCGCGGCGCATTCGCCAGATGTGGACGCACCCTTAGATCTGAAGTACAACAGACTAAAGACTTAAAACATACCCCCTTCCTGCCAGCTTGACCCTCCCTGAGAAAAACCCAATAGCACCGACCTTTCTTTTTTACAATTAAATCCTTAATAACTCTTGGATAAAAATGAATCGAATATTTATTTTTAACTTAAATAAAAGTCATTCATTAAACCGTTATTCGAGTGCTTGAGTCTTCACTATCGAATCACTGATAAATGGTATCGCAAACACTCGCGATGATTAATTAATGCAATCGCCAATGTGAATTCGTATCATCTGTAAACAGTTTTCAGAAATGTAATGTCAACAAAAGTTATTTACATACATACATACATAAACTCACGCCTTTTTCCCATGGGGGTAGGCAGAAACCACAGAACGCCACCTGCTACGATCCTTACATACTCCTTTCGCCTCATCTACGTTCATACATCTCGTCATACAAGCACGCTGGTTGCGAGTACTCCACACCTGACCTTTCTGAAGAACCTCACCAATAAGGTCAGTGTAGGTCTTCCTAAGGCGACCCCTCCCTGCGTTGCCACTCACCTCTGCCATATAAATACCTTTTGTTAATCGTCTTTCACTCATCCTTTCAACATGACCGAACCATCTACGCATACCCTTTTCTATCTTTGTCACTACATCCTCTTTTAATCCGCAACGGTCCCGTATATCCTCATTCCTCACTCTATCGTTCAAAGTTACACCACACATACTCCGAAAGGAACGCTCCGCAAGGAAAAGTTATTTATTTTTGTATATTTGTGAAAATAAACTTAAATAAGGTTTTTTTTTTAACCATGTCCCGCTCTAGTTATTTCTCCTAGAACGTAGGGCTGTTTACAAACATAAAAACTTACATAATAATATACAAACAGCCAGACCTAGAACAACTGTCTGTAGGACATAAAACGATGACGCGCAGTGCAATTTAAAATAAGAACATCTACATTCTTCCAATATTCTCAACAATATAGCTTCTTATCTGTATTTTTTTTTGTTTAAGAATAACACCTATGTTGTTATTCAACAGAACCCAATATAAGAATTGCTAAGCTAAAATAGAACTAAATACTTCACCTTATAGTAAAAAACCAGTACGACACATTTGCTTACAAATCCCAACATGGCCAGAAAACCATACGACCTACTACGATACAAAATTAAATAAAGAAACAACAACTAACATTTTGTTAAACAACCATTGTTTTCTAACAATACCGCGCCCTGGTTTATAACAGAATGCCTTACACACCTGAATGAGAATTCTCCTTTCTTTTGTACAAATCCATTCATACAACTTACAGATGTAACGTTTCTTACAAATATGTGCACCATTGTGTAGTTGTTAAAGACGAGAATCGCGTGACGGTTAATGGAGGGTTTTTTGTTAGTTATGACCTTTTGTTTGTGTACGTTTAGGCCATTTTTTGGGAGGTTTAAGTTGGATGCTGGTGTTGATGTGTAAGTTATGGTGGAGGGTGAACGGAGATAAGGAAAAATACTGCATAGGGTCATTGCATAAAAGTCAAAGTTGCATGGTATGTTTTTTTTAAGATTCTGTCTGATCATTTAAAGTAATTTAGACTTTTCAATCTACACTTTTTTTGTTTTTTTTTTATATCCCCATCAGGTGATATTGAAACATAATAGCTGAAATGCCTCATGAGCCTGTAATTACACTGAAACCACTCTTCAGCAGAGTTCGTGTAAAGGAGCTCGTGCAGGGGAGTACTACCACCTTATCTATTTCTGCCTTAAAGCCAATGGCGTAGCTACCAAGGGGCTAGGCGGGGCAGTGCCCCGGGGCCCTCAGGCACAGAAGGGCCTCGAATCCTTACCAGAGAATCTCAATCGAACGGAACTTTTAAAAATTTCTCCCATTTTTTAAATAAATATGACAGGTTGCAACCCGACTTCAACTCAGTTGACAGAAATTCGACACACATAGTAAAAAAATTGCAGTAGGGCCCCATTTTTTTATTTGCCCCAGGGCCCTTGGTTACCTAGCTATGCCACTGCTTAAAGCAGCGTTGGGTATGGGTATGAATGCTGGAGTAATTTAGACACATAAGACATTAAAAAAAAAGAAAAGCAACGTTGGGTACGGGTATGAATGCTGGAGTATTTTGGCACATAAGACATTTCAACTCTATCTTTGGGATGGCTACGCATCTGCAAGGACTCTAGTATTATAAATATCTAAAGACAGCGATGACCACTTAATTAATATCAGGTGGGCCGCGGCTTTTTGCCATGCAATGACATACACGCTTACTTTTAGGTCGTTCTTAAGCCGAAAGCCATAAACTCGATCATCAAACTCGAAAACATTGGAGCCATTTTTTTTCAAAAATAACAATAAAAAAAACAGCTGTTCAGTACATTTATGTTCGTCTAACTCGTCAAAGTGTACTGAACAGCTGTTTTTTTTAATTGTTATTTTTGAAAAAAAATGGTCCCAATCGTTTTGAGTTTGATGGTCGAGTTTATGGCTTTCGGCTTAAGAACGACCTAAAAGTAACCGTATATAAAAAAAGGCCTAAGCTTTTTTTGTCCATGCCTTTCATAACTTTATAGAGACCAGCTCCATGATCACAAACAACGAAATCTACAACAAAACCCTCAAACGCTTAGTTAATACAAAAACCATTACTAAAACGAACGTTACGAGGAGCACAGATATAAAACCAAATGTAATCTCTTTCGTTCTGGCAGTTAAAAGAGAAACGTCTTTTAATCTAACGCTTGGTAGACATGTTTTGGAGGCGTTACATTGTAAAGGCTATGTTTTTAAGTCGTAGTTAGGAAGAGTCATAAACATGGCTTGTATGAGAAGGCTAGTTTTTTGTAAAACTGTTCAAAATCAAATCGAAATCTCATCTTAACGACAATCAATGTCAAAAATGTAAAGATATAGTATAATAAGTATGGTGAAAAGTAAATTAATTAAATATTTACAATTATTTTTAATTTATTGAAATTTAAAATTACACCCACATTACGCAAGTAATGTTTAAGTCCGAAAAAGGGGGCGAGCCTAATTGCCATCAACCGGGCACAAATCTAGACTCCGAGGCTGCTACTGAGAAATTCCTAAAGGAAAATCCCAATAACACTTTGCTCGACCTGGGAATCGAACCGAACTGAAACGAATTTGATGAAAATAGGAAAAGTCGTGTGCTAAGCTACTATTAATACTATCTTTCTTCGAAAATTTTAAATTTAACTGAATATAGTGCCACTAATGTATATTGGGTGTATGCCAAATCGAATGGCAAGGGTGGACTCGCCATATCTTTTGTTCTTTTTGCCAGTTTAGCTTCGATCCGCCATTTTATGTTCGCCTGGAATATTGTTATCTTTAAACTTTATTACTTTCTACGTTAAGTTACGTTTTTGGTTACTGCTTCGCCTCCGTAGGTGGTAGCGTGATGTTATACAACGTGTAACGGAAAGGGTATATACATACCAAGAGCAAGGCTTCTTTGGATGATAACAAACGATATGGCAAGGGATTTTTAATCCTATCTCTACATGTTCGGAAATTATGATCAACAAAGAACACTGCCTGCAGTAGGCTACTATGCGGTACTAGGTGCGCAGAATTACGGAAGAGATTTATCGTGATATTAGGCAAGTAACGTGGAAAGTTTTTGACCCACGTAGTGCGGTTTGACACGTTTGTTATGATTTGAATTTAAGAAACATATGAAACCGAAATTTTGGTATCAATTCTTAGAGTATTTTATATTGAGCTGAAACCCTTGCCATATCGTTTATTATCATCCAAAGAAGCCTTACTCTTTGTATGTATATACCCTTTCCGTTACACGTTGTATAGCCTATACTATTCCTCACGAATCTGGCTATTATACAAAAGATTTATCCAAATCCGACTAGTACCTAGTTTCAGAGATTAGTACGTTTAAAAAACCAAAATAAAAACTATAGCTTTCTTATCTTTTTCTTCGTAGTGCCTCTTCAACTAACTAAGCTTAAACGGGACCCTATTAGTAAGCCTTTGCTATTCGTCCGTCTATCAGCGGGTATCTCGTGAACTGTTGTAGGTAAAGATTCAAAATTTTCACAGAGTATGTATTTCTATAACAACAAAAATAATAATAAAAAGCTTTTTTACAAAAAAGATAACCGCCTTCAAAACTACAAAATAAAAATAACTTTAGTTTTGGCTTTGGTTTTGTTTTTTGTTATGTAGGTAAGTATTTTTTTTTATTGCCACCGACTTCCAAAACTAAAGTTATTTTTATTTTGTAGTTTTCGGTTATCTTTTTTGTAAAAAAGCTTTTTATTTTTCACTTTTTAGTGCTTGTGTATTAATGTTTGAAATCCTTACAAAAAGCCCGTTCAAACAATACCTCACACGATATATTTAATTTTGGAAACTGGTAGGAGGTAGGTTGACGTACCCCCCCCCCCCCTTTTCCTTCAGTCAGTCATCGACTACACGTATAAACAAAGCAATTTCACTTGTTACGATATTGCTGCTGTGATTCTGTGAGGAGTTCCATTCCATATCTCCGAAGTTCATCATCAGATATTGAAATGGTGACAATGGGACCACACGGGAAGCACCAGCATTCAAATAAAAAAAGAATCATGAAAATCGATTCACCCAGTCGCAAGTTAGGAGCTAACAAACAAAAAAAAAAATACAGACGAATTGATAACCTCCTCCTTTTTTTGAAGTCGGTTAAAATAAAATAAAGTTAAAAATGAAAAGAAACTTGTTTTTCGTTGTGTATTATTTAATATAGGACACAGTAGTACGGAACCTAAGGTATTTATATGGCAGAGGTGAGTGGCAACGCAGGGAGGGGTCGCCCTAGGAAGACATACACTGACCTTATTGGTGAGGTTCTTCAGAAAGGTCAGGTGCGGAGTACTCGTAACCGCGGCGTGCTTGTATGACGAGATGTATGAACGTAGATGAGGCGAAAGGAGTATGTAAGGATCGTAGCAAATGGCGTTCTGTGGTTACTGCCTACCCCCATGGAAAAAAGGAGTGAGTTTATGTATGTATGTAGTACGGAACCTTTTGTGTGCGAGTTCAACTCGCACTTGGTCGGTCTTTTCAGACAAACTCTCAAAAATATTTCGCCAAGTATGCCTGTCAGTATGAAAATACAAAATTAAAATAATAAGAAGACCCTAAACCGCTCCTTTGACAAAGAAATAAAAACTTTACGTTGGCAAAGTTTCTTTTTTCATTAAAAACTTAGAAGTGCTACGTCATTGCTGTGAAGTGACGTCATTGAGTTTCGTTCCAAAAAAGTTAAGGCGCTTTGCACATAGAGCAACTAATGCAGCAACTGGCAACTAGCTGTTTACATATAATAAATTTCAATTGGACTGCGCACACATAGCAACTCGAGTTTCGAGTTCCGGTGATCGTCAACAGTTTTCAGTTCCTGTAATCGATGACTAAGTCAGTTCCTAATTGCCGCAACTAGCAACTGTTAAATATTATACCGGTTTTTAAAGTTGCCGGTTTCCTCATCCGTCCCTCCCTCCCTCTCCCTGTGCCCGGCAATGCCAGTGTCGCTGATCGCTGCGTAGATTGAGCAACTCGGCTATGCAAGTAGCTCACAGATTGCCATAAAGTTGCGGCAACCGTAAACGTTGTAGCCACTATCAACTTTTTACAGGAAACTTTCAAAGTGTAGTTGCCTCAGCTTAAGTTGCTTTATGTGCAAAGCGCCTAAGGTCCTATTGCTTGCCAGTTAACGTCGGCTACGATTACATATTGGTTGACTTTTAACTATTATATTGGGCAATTTTGTGTATCTATAGATTTATATGATTACATAACATAAACATAACTTCACGCCAGTAATCACTAAAGGGTTAGGCAGAGCTGTAACTTAGTACAGGTACCTATAGTATCGAACACAAAAAGAAATGATCTCAATAATGAAAAGAACATGTAAGATTCATCGGTTAATAGTAAAATATGTGAATTATTTGACTGTCTGATTGGTCTAGTGGTCGCAAAGCGCGACTGCTGAGCATGAGGTCTTTGGTTCGATTCCCAGGTCGGGTAAAGTATTATTGTGTTTTTCCATCAGGAATTTCTCAGTAGCAGCCTCGGACTCTGGATTTGTGCCTGGTTGATGGCAATAGGCTCGCCCCCTTTTACATGGGACTTAAACATAACTGGCGAAATGTGGGTGTACTAAGGGGTACACCTCTGCCTAACCCTTCGTGGATTACAAGCGTGATGTTATGTTATTCGTAAATTATCTTAATGTAAGTTAACTTCGGTCATAAACAAAGACACCAAACCAACTAAATATACATTTTAGTGTGTATTTCCGGCACAGCGGACATTGCAAGAATGCTTTCAGAGAATAAATCTCTTTAAATGTAGCAGCATGAAAAGTACAAGCGCTGCAACGCAATCTCTGTCACAGCATGCATAGTTTAAAATCATAAATGTGGAAAAGTTTCTCTGCGTATAATTCAAGGGAAAAAGTACGTAATTTTGTATGTTTCTGCGAGTGAACATCTCTGTAGAAGTAGAATTTTCTTGTAAGACAGTTCGGCTGAAGAAAAAATCGTAAAAGCAAATTTTTAGTTCACTGATCATTTGCGAGAGGAATGTACTATTATAATTATGCTCATTGTGAGCATAATTATTGCTGTGGCAAAGAAGCCACAAACAAAAATTGGCGCGACATTGTGTGCAACGTGACAATGCTTTTTGGGCACTTGTCCCATTGACAACGATGTGGACAACTTTCTTTAACATAAACATCACGCCCATAATCCCCGAAGGTTTAGGCAGAGGTGTAGCCATTAGTACACCCACATTTCGCCAGTTATGTTTTAAGTCCCATGTAATAGGGGGCGAGCCATTGCCAGACTCCGACTTCGATTTTATACTGATGAAGATCACGGGAATCCGCTGTGTGCTGGCAGTGCTGGACCGCTCACTGTAACAATCTTCAGGGGAGGCTATTGTCTAGCAGAGCAGTCGCCCGATTGCAATCTTAATGATTATAGGTAATGACAAATTAAAAAAATAGTTACACAATTAGAAATTGTACATAATTATAGAATCTAGTCTTCTAAATCCCAAACCAAACCGTTAGGCTGCGTACAAACGAGCAGTACTTTGCAGCTGTCGACATAGGAAGCTGCTGAAGTTGGCTCTAATGTAAGGCAGCTAATGCGGCCAAGCTCAATGCTGCTCGTCTGTACGCAGCCTTACTCCTCCGAACTCTGATCCCCAAGCCTCTTAATATAAACGGAGGTATAACCTAATCAGGTATTCTATCGTTTTCAGTCGATTAGCAATTAAACTCCGCAAACGATGAGGGCGAGCTCGTACCTCACGATTAAATCGTGATCGTGGACTGACTACCTAATTTTAGGGCTACTTGAGGCCGCTAATATTTCGGAAGGACTTTAGGAACTGCAGTGTTTGCTTTTATGGAGATTTGAGGGTCTAAGGCAGGGGTCATCAAATGGCGGACCGCGGTCCTTGTCCGGACTGCCGACGTATGTCGTGCGGGCTTTAAGAAAACAGTTAACTTCATACCTAAACCTTTAAATATGTAAGAATATTATATTATGTAAATAACAAAAAAAAAAACGAATTCCATTTTAGTTTAGGCCTTCCTTGGTAAAAATATGTTGTTTTTTTTTTGTTATCACCAAGACCGCGACAGTCTCATAATTTTTAAATACGGACCTCTAATAAAATTTATTGGTGTCCCCTGGTTTAAGGAGTAGACTTTGGTAAGGATTCAGCGTTTTTGTCCATCTCTATAAAACTACGTATTTTGTCTTTTAGATATCACTTAAAGCTGAAAAGTTTGTTTGAGCGCACGTATCGCTGGAATTACTGGTTGGAATGGTTTTTTTTGCTATTAAGAAACTATATACGTCATCATTGAAAGCTATTACTGATTATTAAAAAAAAATATTATAATGCTGAAGAGGTTGCTTTTTTTTGTTTAACTGTAATTTTTCCGTAATTATTGTTCCGATTCTAAAAATTCTTTCGTAAATGGAAAAATTCGTTAGTGATATAAAATATAGCCTATTTTACAAAAAAAAAAACATAAGGGACTTTTAAATAAAATTCACGGAGACAATGCCTGATGGTAGCTATCTATTTAACTCTTTGTACATTATGTACAGTAGCGGTCATAAGTGCAGTAGCATGCTAAGGTTTAAATTGCTGTGAACATGGCGTACAGGCCATACTACATTTGTGTGTATAAGCGATGTATTCAAAGTTTAAGTCAAAGTCAAATCACCATCAAGTTAATCGATTTGCTTTGTAGATTGCTACTCCACTTATGACCGCTACTGTACATATTTTTTTCCGTTTTTTTTTCCTGTGGGATAAGGACGATGGCTTCATTCTGATATCAACGCTATGAAGTTGCGAACAGAAGCCTGTTTGTCATATAATATGTCAGATATACAAACATCAAAAGTGTCTAGGGATCAACATCCCTAACATTTGTTAGGGATGTTGATCCCTAGACACTTTTGATGTGTATAATATGTCATACTCCCACCTGACCGCCATCGCCACCACCATCGCTTCTCTGAACGTCACTTAATAATTAAAATGGAATTGTTTTACAGTTTTCTGCAAAATAGCATAATTTGAATTTAAATAAATGACATTCTGTCGAAATCAGTGAGGATTAAAGTGCCGTGATATTTAAATGAAAATCACATTTTAATTGTTGATTTCAAAAATGTTGTTATGAATGGAAGTGAATGTTGGGTATGGCAAATGAAACATGAAAGTAGGATTAATGCTGTGGAAATGCGTTCCTTGAAATTCTACTAAGACTACAGCTACTTCTTTAAGATCCAGTCGCTACCTTTTCTTAACGATATCAATGTACAAAAATGAAGGTAATTATATGCGTTTTTGGCAGATTGAGAGTGAGATTAGATTGCTATCGTTCCTAAAAGTTAGTTAGATAGACTTTAATCTCACCGAACTTCTAAAATAATAAGCAACAACATTTAAAACCGTAAACTTTCCTAACCCTTACAGTTTACTCAGATAATCTTACCTTCCGCCTGCATTAAAACACCGTCAATCCAAAACTAATCTTACACACAAAACATAAGGCACAAATTGCATTGGATAACTCAAGTCTCTTGTGTAGGTACATTTTCCACAATCTTTGTTGCTACTTGCAACAGTGTTCTTGAGCGTGTAATAATAAATCTTATTACGTGGGTATAAGATACAAATTGGATTGGTGATTTGATTTTATGTGTACGGTGCTTGCGAGGGGAGTGGAACTTTATAATGAAGGATGTGTTACACGTCAGTGCAAAATAAATAACCGCATTATGATATATTTATTTTGCAAACAGAAGTGGTTTTCGCTGTCTTTGTATACACAAAAATGCAATGCTTTTGGGTTTGGAGGAGTCATACAAATACAGATGAACAGTCTCATGTGGCTGTAATTTCTCTATATCATACAAACTGGACACAATAATAATGGTCATGGTGGAAATAGAAAGAAAAAAATACATAATGGAAAAAATATAATTACGTTCAAAAGTGCCTTATAATGGCCTAATAATTATATAAATGTTTTGACCTTGACTTTAACTTTGAATACAATACGGCCGATGTATCTTGGCGGTTCTGAAGTTAGCCGTAGGCTGCGCAGTAGACAATTTCGTACCTAAAAGATTCATTGCGCAGTTAAACAGCTAATTTCAGAACCGCCAAGATACGTCGGCCGTACTATACATCACTTATACACACAGATGTAAGTATGGCCTGTACCCCGTGTTCACAGCAATTCAAACCTTAGCATGCTACTGCACTTATGACCGCTACTGTACATAACTGGCGAAATGTTTTACTTCTACAACACAAAACGCTAATTAAAAAGCATTATTTATAAGCTGCTAGCTTTTGCTCGCGATTTCATCTCGACTTCAAGTTTAGAAGCAAATCAGCAACATACATACGAACAAAGGAATTATAAATATAAATATTACATACCCAACAAATCACATCACACCTGTAATCCCTGAAAGGTTAGGCAGAGGTGTACCTATTAGTACACCCACATTTCGCCAGTTACATTTAAGTCCAATGAATAGGAGGCAAGCCTATTGCCTCAACCGGGCACAAATCCAGACTCCGAGGCTGCTACTAAGAAATTCCTGATGAAAAACCCAATAACACTTTACCTAACCTGGGAATTGAACCCAAGACCTCATGCTCAGCAGTCGCGACTTGACTTCATATAAACACGTTACTCCTCTCTAAGCTCAACGATCACAAACCTTCTTTTACTACGTCGCATTTTTGACCTCGAGCTCCTAAACTGGGTCGCAGCTAAACCACATAATCCTGTGGCTTTGGATCAGAGTGACTGGCTCTTAAACTAATACTGTCTTAACGTGACACACTGTGAGTATTTAAAAATAATTACGTAGGTATTTTATTGAAAAGAAAAAGTATTGGAAATAAATAAAATAAATAAATATCTTGGGACAACTCACACACGGCCATCTGATTCCAAGATAAGCAGAGCTTGTGTTATGGTAACCAGACAACTGATATACATATACTTATATAATTTATAAATACATACATAATATAGATAAATTACACCCAGACAGAACAAACAATTTTATTATGCTTCTCACACAAAGTTTGTCCAGGGTGGGAATCGAACCCACTACCTCCGGCTTTGCAGTCAGGGTCAATAACCACTAGACCAACGAGGCAGTCAAAGACTTTATATTTTGTAATTTAAAAAAATGATTTTTATGCCCCCATTACACGGTTCAATTATGGTTTTCAATTTGGATAAATTAATTAAAATTGCAATGCTTTTTTTTCGCTTTTCAATTACTTTACGTAAACCAATTTGGTTCAACAGTTACAGTAATAGTAATACAAAAATTAATAATAACAATACTTGCAGCATGAAATTGAATGCTTCAGTGCGCTTGGAAAAAGTATATTTAATTTATAAAGACGTACTAACTTAGTTTTCAACCGACTTCAAAAAGGAGGAGGTTCTCAATTCGGCGCGTATGTTTTTTTTTGTATGTATGTTACCTGATTTCTCAGCCAATTATGAATAGATTTGGATGATTCTTTTTTTGTTTGACAGAGTATACTTCCGAATAGGTCCCATATAAATATTGTCATGATCTGATGATGAACTTCGGAGATATGGAACGGAACTCCTTATAGAATTACAGCATAACTGTCGTAAAAGTAAAATTGCTTTGTTTATACGTGTAGTCGATGACTGACTGAAGGAAGAGAGGGAGGGGGTACGTCAACCCCTACTCCTCCTACTGCTTTTCAAAATTAAATATATCGTGTGAGGTATTGTTTGAAAGGGCTTTTTGTAAGGATTTCAAACATTAACACTACAACATTAGCACTAAAAAGTGAAAAATAAAAAGCTTTTTACAAAAAAATAAAACCGCCTTCAAAAACTACAAAATAAAAAAAATAACTTTAGTTTTGGAAGTCGGTGGCTTTGGTCTTGTTTTTTGTTATGTAGATATTGCCACCGACTTCCAAAACTAAAGTTATTTTTTTTATTTTGTAGTTTTTGAAGGCGGTTTTATTTTTTTGTAAAAAGCTTTTTATTTTTCACTCTTTTTATTTTAGCTTTTTTTGTTTGGCTTTTTGAGTGCTAAGCATTAGGTCTTGGGTATGATTCCTAGGTCGGGTATAGTGTAATTGGGTTATTCCATCAGAAATTTCTAAAGGAATTTTTAAAATCCGTTAAGTAGTGTTTGAGTTTATTCGTTATTAAAAATAAAAATACCATCTTTTATCTTTATAATATTAGTGCCTTTAGATTTTTTTTTGTTTTAAAAGTAATTAATTTATTACTTTTTCCTGAATTAAAACTTGAGTGATTGCTTTTAAATTGATGGATTGACTGTTTCAACGTGTAAAAACAGATAAGTAATTTGTCTTAAACATTTCCTGTTTTCTTTTTTTCGAGTCGGATGAAGATAATCATTTTTTTTCTAAACATTTCCTGTAATGAAATATTAATATTTTTTTACCATTTTCTTCGTCATTGCGGTATTTTTCACCAACATTTTTTATTGCCAATGAATCTGGCTATCATATAGGTACAATTATATTAAGGCTATATGTTGTTATTTGTTATATTATTTTTAAGTATTGTTTCTTTTTTTAAATTATGTTTTATAGTAAATATGTTAATAAACCTGTAATGATAGATGTAAAAGAGTTTTTTAATAGTAAATAAATTAGATTTTTTCCATTCCAACTGATATTTTCAGAAATTATTGCGTTAAAACAAATAAATAAACAGAAGATCTCTTTAGCCTTATCGTATTAGTTTAATCAAGCTTCAGGTGAATTGTCATCCTGACTGATGATTTGGTAGACAGCTCATCAATATTTACTGGATAGCACAACAATTCCAACAATAATTCCTCTGAAAACATAATTTCACTATAAAACATTACTCATTTCACATTGTGAAGCAAAAAATTTCATCAGTACCCCAAAATATTTTATTGTGAAAATTATAAAAGACAACAATTTCGAACATCACAATTTATCGGTTGTAAACAAAACAGGCTTTATATAAAAGTCTTTCAGGCTATTTGTCTGTCAGATAAAACCGTCTGTTTATGATATTTTAACAAAATGATTAATTATGTGAAAAGTTGAACCGTGGAAAAGGGAATTTATTTGTTGGATGCAGGACAATTCTTTATATGAAAGTTGAATTTTGCAAAAATATTGATATAAATTATTTACTGTGGGTTGTAAAAATTGCAGTATTTTTTTGTAATACAAATTACAGTGTAACAACAATAAAATTAATCTAAAGGGAAACAGACTGACCTCTCGCGTCCGGACCTGGTTCAGGCCATGCTCCGGGGCGAGAGGGGATGGGATGCAGTCACCTGCTCCTTCTGCGAAGCAGTAATGCTAGCGAAGGAGGAGGTGGGCCGCGTGAGGGAGAGAACATCCTCGACCTCACGCCCCAGCCGCCGCGGGAGACGCCCAGGGCGTCGTCGGGCTTGCGGACGGCGAGTAATGGGTAGCTCGCCGTCCGATCAAGGACCATGCCCGGGTCGACGGCGCGTTCTGTTCGCGCGCGCCTCTAAGAGCTGTCAGCACAGGGACGGGGCCCCAATAGGGGCCAAACGCCTGCCGGGGTTGCGGGACGTCTTAACAGGATACCGTGGCCCCGGAACGTAAAGGGCAACAAAACGAACAGGGTGGTTTTTTAGTCAGTAAAAGTCTGACAGTCCCTTCCGCCCCGCCCAGGGCGGAAGGAGTTATTTGATGATTTTTACCACCTAAAAAAAAAAAGGTAAACAGACTAACCACAGGCCTAGATATGAGTGCTTATGTACTCATATTCTATGTACAAATTTTCATTAAATTAAAAATAACTTATTGACTAAAATTATGACCTTAATACTATTTTATGAAGCATGCTCTTAGTCCTGTCCTCTTGAATGAAGTTAGTGGTCTCCAGTTGTCAGTTTTAACTAATAAGTACCTCCCTTTCAAGGCATCATCTACGTCCTACTACGCAAGTTTACTTAAGATCACTAGAGGGACATACAAACATATCATTATGACGCCACTCTCATAAGCTTCCATTAGCAAACTTGCCTCGTCTGTGCGGAGCCGGCCATAGAACAGTATCATCATGAAAACACGAGTACCTAATGATACCTACTGACTTTAACAGAGAAAGTATACTAGAACTACACGATCCAAGATTTCTTGAATCAAAGATTAAATTGTTGACCATGTAATAATTTTACTGCCTCGTTGGTCTATTGGTTAGTGACCCTGACTGCAAAGCCGGAGGTAGTGGGTTCGATTCCCACCCAGGACTAACTTTGTGTGATGAGCATAATTGTTGGTTCTGTGTCTGGGTGTAGTTTCACCAGTCACATTGGAAAAAATCTTGTTGTATGCGATAGCCAGGTTCCTGAGGATTAGTATGGGCTATAAAACATCACGCTACGACTAACGGGAGCGAAGCAGTAACCAAAGACTTAACTTAAGACGAATTCGCAAGGAGCAGCTATGTATGTAATATCACGATATAGTAATCAAAGTCTTTGAATATACGCTATAATTGTTTATTTATTTGATTATCTATATTAATCTTATAACGCTATTTGTTTTTTTATTTGAAAACGCTTATCTCTGGAACTACTTGTCCGATTCGGAAGATTATTACACTTATTGGAAGCTACGATATTTTTTAATAACACATAAATACATAAACTCACGCCTTTTTCCCATGGTATGGTAGGCAGAAACCACAGAACGCCACCTGCTACGATCCTTACATACTCCTTCCGCCTCATCTACGTTCATACATCTCGTCATACAAGCACGCCGGTTACGAGTACTCCGCATCTGACCTTTCTGAAGAACCTCACCAATAAGATTAAGATTTTAAGATTTTATTTTTTAATAAATAAAAATAAAATCCGTTTATTTCAAGTAACAAGACTCATATACACACAGATACATAAAATGACTTAAAATAGTACAGACAGGATAACAAGCACAGATTAATACTATAGGCTATATACTTACCTATAATTTATCAAAACGCAGACAAAGTGTCTGGCTAAACCCATCACATGAGACAAGGGCACCCTGCTTCCAAACTCTTATACAATATTCAATTAAATCTTCCCTGCCAATCCCCCTGGGCAAGGGCGGGAATCTAATACAAACCGTTTAAATGCTTATTCAGAAAATTTAAAGAGTTTTAAAAGTTTTAAATGTTTAATTTCAAGACAGTTGAAAATCTTCTAAGTAGGTACTTGAATTAGTTTTTTGTGTTCTTGTCTATAAGTGCTGTAAATAAAGTTTTTTATAAAAAAAAATTGTTATTTATTACAATTTTTCTGATAACATAGTTTATAGTTGGAAACTTTCAGTATAAAGGTCATTGCATCCACCCGAACAGCACCGCCTCGTCGCTCGGTGTCCACTCAAAATCCCGTCAAAATCGGTCGGAACAAACAGACAGACCCGTGTAAACATTCACACTTATTTTGGAAAAAGCTGTTATTTTAACATTTTAATTACACCAGACACAATTTTTTTTATTATTGTTCGTTTTTCAGTACATGATAATATTAAAACTTTTGGTCCTTTTGTAAAACAAAAAATACAAGCTTTAAATCACACGACAAACCAAATTATATCAATCCAGTGATTCTTTAAAATCCTTTTAAAAACAAGCCAAAGATATTCTGCATTTGTTACTAAGTGAACAATGAACTCCCGAACACTGGAAATTCGATTAAATTACAGAGACAGATTATAAAGTACGAGTACCTCATCTTCGAAAAGGAAATTAGATTTGAACCGTGCCCTTTCTGGTAAATTTTAATTTGAAACATAATTTACTGATATTGGCAGGTTGGTTATTATCTGAAGACAGAATTAAATGTTAGTTACTTAAAAGGAGAAACCTTTTTAAAGACTTGGAACACTTCTTCGTTTGAAAAGTGTTCTTTTTTTAAGACGGTTTTCATAGATTTTCTACAACCCTTATTCAACACAGATACTGGAAATAATTATGAAATAACGTAAAGGACATTTGGTTGAAAATGAGATGTTAGTGAAATGTCCCTTATGTTATTTCATATTTCCAGTATCGATATAACATAACATCACGCCTGTAATCCCCAAAGGGTTAGGCAGAGGTGTACCCATTTGAACACCCGCAATTTCGCCAGTTATGTTTAAGTCCCATGTAATAGGAGGCGAGCCTGTTACCATCAACCGGGCACAAATCTAAACTCTGAAGCTACAACTGAGACATTCCTAATGGAAAAACCCAATAACACTTTGTCCGACCTGGGAATGGAGTCCAAGAGCTCATTCTCAGGAGTCGCACTTTGCAACCTCTAGTCCATCGAGGCAGTCACAATACTTTTATCTTTTTATTTTAATATCTTATTACTCACAAATAAATTAAATTCTATTTAATTATGTTCTTCTAAAATAAAATAAATTATAATTATGCTGTGTCAATTATTACATTATTTCAAAAACAGATAATATTTTCTCGTGAAAATTTTAATCGTATTCCATACACACCATTTCCGATCTCCAAAATTTAAAGGCCGATTCACATCGTCGAAGAAATGAATTTCCGATTTTTAGATCACATGAAAGGTTTATGGCTTAAGTAAGGTTGCTTTTGGGATACCGAAATTAATATAATGTAGAAGCAATATCCGTTTCGTAGCATGTGTTCGGATTATCAATTACTCGAGGCCTTGTGAGGTCAAAAGCTACCTAAAGGGGCTTATACACTGGCGAGGCGTGACAGGATGAGGCGAGGCACGAAATAAACGACTTTTCTGACAGTGTAATGCGTATGAAAGTAGTCTAGCAATATTCTAGTAAAGAGGTAAATTCAAATCAAGGCATCAAGGGATCTAATAATTGTGGTTAGTAAATCCCGAATAAGATTTTATCCTGTGGTGTATCGTCTCTTTGATATACGATTTTTCGTCGTGACGCCTTCAACACAAACACAATAATAGTGTGGATAGAACATAGTAATATATGCATAGAATTATAATATACATAAGAGATGAAGTAATAATGTGTCACGACACACTACAAAATAAAAATGTCAACTAAGCTTAAAATTCTAACCTCGCGCTATCTCGCCTTTTCAATGAAAAACGCTTTCTATGTTAAGAGTTTGATCCATAACGCACGCAGGTGCTGTTAACTACCAATTACTGCAAAAAAAAAACTAAATTTCAATAATATCTTCAAGAGACCCTATTTACAACTCGATGATAAAGCCTAAGGCGATTAACACACGGCACCGCGCACCGCCGCGGTTGGCGGTGAAGCGGATCTCATGTCGCATTGGCCTCTAAGAAATCCGTTAATGTCTATCACACGTACTTACACCGCCCGAACGCGCGGTCGAGTGGTGAAATCCGTTTTGCGCGGTGCCGTGTGTTAATCGCCTTATTTAGACGATGCGAGAATTATCATGCAATTTGCCGTACATTGCGGGACCATACAACTGTCGTGTTATAAGTGACTGATCTTCGACGGAAATGTACCACAACTTGCACGACATTACTCGCACCATCTAAATAAGCTTTAAATTATAATATTATGAGTCAATTCTCGTCAAAATGTTTCAGTTGAAAAGTTTAAGTGCTAAAATAGGTAAAGCTTACCAATTTGTTTTTCTTATAATCCCTGAAACATTTTCAAACAAAACAAGTACTTTGTAGTTTCATAAAGTACTTTAGTAATTTCAGGAAAATGGTCATGGGAGTATAAAAGCCCGGGTACACTGGAGCGGACAACTTACGGACGCGGTTCGATACTGCAGTAGACTATCTGTATCTGTATTGACGCGTCCACAAGTACACAGGCAGCTGCTCTCTGCATATACCACTGCAATATCTAAAGACCATTATTCTACTAACTAAATGTCCAACAAACTGAAGTCTTAATATAGTCCAATTCTCGCAAATAAAAACGGTTCTAAATCTAGTTGCATGACTTAAGCGACAATCATTATCTGAACAATTGATTATCAAAACAATATTTCCAAAAAAAAAGCGACACAAAAAGAGAAAATCAACAAAATCTGATGCAAGGAAGAATATCCCAAAAAATACTACAAAACCGTCTAGCTCCTAAACCACAAAAAATCGTAGAACATAGACGGGGGTGGTTTGGATAGCCCAAGAAGAGATGCTTCCAAAATTTTCGTTTGATGGACACCCTGTAAACTGAATCAGGGATTAGTATGTGATCGTTATTAAAGATACGAAAATTCGCTCGCCAGTAACCACGATCGCTCCCACAAGTGGTCCGCTCCAGTGTCGACGGGCCTTTAAGTGGAATAGGTACTCAGGTGCTTATAATATTTCCAAAAATAATTAATTATTCTTCCTTTCCAGTACCCAGATGTAGGCTTAGTATTACAAAGCCAAAGACCTGAATAACCATTTTGCTCGAAAACCTCGTTCTAATTTTGAAATTAAAATATACAAACATCTTATGCTTTTGTAAGTCCATGAAATAAAAATATAGCAGAATGGTACAATTTTAGATGTAACATTTATTTTTGGTAAGTATAATTTAAAAATTCTTAGTTCCGACGGATGGACGGACGAGCGTGTTGACAAGCCGTCTCGGTCCGGATTTCGTGCTCCGGAAAATCGGGGAGGGTATAATACGTGTAAGTCATAAGCGGAGTGTTCTAAGATGTTTTTTTTTTTGTTTTAGAAGTCAACTAATAGATTGTCGTGAGTCAACCTGAAATGTTTTAAGGTTGGCTCACATTTTATGGTAATCTTTGTTCTAAAATAATGTATTATTTGGGAACGTGTTTTTATAGACATGATATTAATATCTATCATGTTTATAAAAACAAACCTACCTTACTTTACTTTTTACTTTCTAAATAAGAAAATAAAAGTAAAGTAAGTAAGTAAGTACGTAAGTATGAATAAGTATTTAATATTGAACAAAATTGCCTTTGACTTCATCTGATTTTAATGAATGTCTTAGGAGATATCTGCCGAAATTGTGTCAAAATGTTCAATTACTTATAGAAAAATTATAATATTTTTAAGTATTATTGTATTAGTAGTATTAAATAAATAAATAAAATAAAATTCATTTAATCAGGCAAAACCCATAGAAAAATACAAAATACAAACATAATACACAACGTCATCATACTATAAATAAACAATAGAATTCAATAAAATAAACTGCAACGAAGTACAAAAATGTCAACGTAATTAATTAAATAAACAATAAAAAATGTGTAAAACGGTAAAATTAAATTTAAATTAAAGCAATATATAATTATGTATTGTATTATATTTGTACCCTAGTATATTTTCTATCTCTTATTTAATTGTTCGAATATTACTTATAACATCGTTTTGGTTTTTTTACTGTAAAGATGTTATAATTGTGTGTGTGTAAATAAATAAATAAAAATAATAATATCTAAGTTTTCAAATAACTCGGCGACAAGTTAATGATCAAGTACCACGCGCGCATTTATGATGTGGCGGGCAGTCATGAGGGGGGTTATATGATAGCCAGATTAATATGTATATGAAAGCCTTGGGCGACTTTTGCGTATCTGTCGCTTCTTGTCTAGGTCTTCAAGACGATTTCTGACGATGGTAATCAGCTCTTCTGTACACGATGTGAACAGGTTTTCAAGTCCAAGTTTGGTTTTGCTAGTCATCAGAGAGCCTGCTTACGAAAGAGAAGACAAATAGTTTGCTGCCGGATACGGTGAAGAGGACTTATAAATATATAATTCAAGTTTACATAAAAAACATACAATGTTTTCGTTGTGACTTGTAGATAGTAGTAAGTATACGTATATAGTATAGGCTATATAACATCAAGCTACTAGGTACCCACGGTAGCGGAGCAGTAACTAAAGACGTAACAAAAACCACGCGGACGAAGTCGCGGGCAGTTGCTGGTGTATGATAAAATTTTTATAGGTACAAAAAAAATGATAACCGCCAACAGGCTATAACTCGGCCACCAAAGAAACGGCTGCATATTTCTACAAAAAGTCTTTTTCCTCAGATTAATTTTCGCAAATTGTTTTTCATTTTTCTTATAGTTCCTCTTACAAGATATTACATTATTTTGTCCGAGAGGCGCGTGACTTCTTTTTTGCTTAGTAAGCACTGAGCTTACATAAAGGACCAGTTCTGTATTTTAGGATTCGTTGTCAGATAGTAAAGAAAATACCTATAATATAATAAAATGTCGTGATGAGCCAGCGGTTAAGGCGCCCGCCTCTCACACATGAGGTTGTGGATTCAAATCCGAGAAAGGACCAATGTGACTTTTTCAATTTATGGATGGAAAGCAAGAGGAAGACCAAAGAAAAGATGGATGGATTGTGTGAAGAATGATATGAATGAAACCCCTTTCATTCATATCAGCAATATAATGTCAGCCGTCATGCAATCACTGACTCCCCAGTCAGTGATTGCATGACGGTTGACAGGACAGAGAGGAAGAGGAAAACGTGTTGCGCCGACCCCAAGTAACATGGGACAAGGGCAGGAAGATGATGATGATGTACTTTCTATGTTTATTTTAGACATCACTGACATCGGTGAAGGAAAATATCGTGAGGAAATCTGGACTTGTAATTAATATAATCTCTGTAATCACCAATATGTTTTGGGGCATTGCTCTATAGTTAGACAATAATAGGCTGATATTATTATAATGACATTATGAAAAAAAAACCTTAAAGAACTTTCCGACAGGTCGGTAAATCTACACGACCAGGGAGAGATTAGGTGAAGGACCAACGTGTTTACGTACTTTCCAAAGCACGGAGATGTCACACCACCAACATCCAAGCTTCAAGTTGCTACTGAGAAACTTCTAAAGAACAAACCCAAAAACACTGTACCCGACCTTGGAATCAAATCCAGGACGCTCAAATCCAAGCTCAGCAGTTGCAGTCTCAACGAGACAGGATTATTTCCACCTAGATCCCTTTTTTTTTCATTTTTCTCGCCTTTCCACGTTGTAATTAATTCCTCTAAAAAACGCTGCTTTGTAATAAGATATTATGCAAGTGATCAAACTTCCCCTTTTCGTTTAGTGACGCGCTTAGAACGCGGAACTTTAAAATTGTGTTATTTTATTATTTTCCCTTTTTTTATTAACTTTTCCTGCGGTTACACCGTCCTTTGACATTCGAGAGACGACTCTAAGTCAATAAATGGATGACGCAAATTCTTTTTAATGCAATAAATTCATGTTATTTCGGTTTCTTTTGTGTATTTTAATGAAGGAAAAAGCATAATATTTTTAAGCATATTTTAGTTTCAATCGAAGATATCCATTGGTTTCTAAGAAATCTTCAACTATATCTGACGACCCTGCATACCTATCTCTTTTGTTGTCTGTACTATGTATTTACTACCTACTCTATAGCGACCCAAAATCAAAGCCGGGCTTAAAACAGCATTCCCTTCCTTCCACAAACATCTGTAGTACCGAACCAAACCAACCGTCCGCAAAATAATTCCCTATTCGATTATTTTTATTCCCTCGTTACCAAACCGTGTTTGTGAATACAATAACAATTTGCTACGATCCATCTGTTTTATTGTGCAAACAGTTACTGTGGGTTCCTGAGAAAATTTCGAAATAACACACACACACTTGGTGAAATGGAGTAAGTGTGAAGTTCTAGGCTTTAGCTAGACCCTTTTTTGTGCCTGCCCTTTGCCGACAAGTATTGTATCTGGTTTTTTTGGCACGCTGTGTGTAGAGAATTTGTAGTTGTGAGGTTGAGAATATTTTGTATGTTAATTTACTTCTACATACAGTTTTGGATGAATATAGGGTATATTGTAAGTGCTAGGTTATGCTAGCGAATTCGTCCGCGTCAAAGTTGATATTTTCTTCATACTTACAAACTTTGGACCCCTTTCATCCCCTTTTTTTTTTGAGGTGGTAAAAATCATCACTCGTCATCATTTTACTGACTAAAAAACCACCCTGTTCCTTCTGTTGCCCTTTACGTTCCAGGGCCACGGTATCCTGTTAAGACGTCCCGCAACCCCGCCCTTTCATCCCCCATAGGGTGAATTTTGAAAAAAAAATCTTACTACCTCTCGGCCTAATTTCATCTTTATACGTAATGCGGTTTTCGATATTTCGTAATGAATGAGTGAGTGAATGACTTTTGCTTTTATATATTTAGAGTTAGATAAACATACAGAGAAGCTATAAGCTGCTCGACTTGCTTAAACCTGCGATTTCGTTCGCGTAATTTCTATTGAACCTTAATTAATTTTCCTAAATTAAAGTACCTAGTCCCGTCAAAATTGTTCCAGCCGGCAGCCGTTTTAGAGATTAGCCGAAACCAACAGTCTGACAGACAGACATAATTTATAAAAATGATAAGAAAAACATCGCATACCTATTACAAACAGATACTTTAATATTATTTATTTGTATAGATGTAGGTATAGATAAACGACAAAAAAATCATCGCAGATAAAAATAATGGTCTTACGATTAATTTAAAATCAAATCAAACGATCTATTATGTTAGTGTTCACTTCATAAAATTTACTAACCATATTAGAATAACCCAAACGTTTCAACAGAAAGACTTCAGAATATACGGGTCTGAAAAATAAACATTATAACAATAATACCGAACCCACGGGAACCAATTTAACTAACTATCTTAAACTAATATTTGATCTATATTTGTTTCAGGTCGACAGGAGATCTTTGAAGGGGTAAGAAATACTTTTATCCCTTTGACTGAGCCCCAAAAATAACAGTATCGATTGCTGTATCCTTATCCGACACCCAGTCCAGACACCAGCCAAGGACACACGATAGGCGGCCATTTTTTTTCTCAAACTTAAAAGGGTTCGTTGGTTGATCAACTTTGAGGTCTCTTGCGGATAAAAGGACCCTTTTTTGGTTTAATTTCGTTTGTTTCATTCGGTTAGAGTGAAGTAAAATTAATGATTTTTGGTTTAAGTATTATTGAATGGTCTTTGCTTCCGGGGTGGTTTGAAAATGGAATGTGATCCCTACAGACGCTTTAGCGATAGGTAATGAAATGGGCTTTAAATAATATTTACCTTTTTTAATTTTAGAATATGTTTTTCAAACATCACTCGCTGTAACTGGCTGTAAAGGCTGTCACTGTTATACCATAAATAATTTAAGGTAAAGGCTTAAGTTTTATTCGTAAATAAAAAGATAAATAAAAATAAAAATTTACCAACATGAGCTGGTAAATTTTTCGGACTTTTACTGTTAGAGTTTTACCAATGACGACTAGTAAAAATAATGTTGTTAAAAGAATAAAATAATATTTTACAATAGAATCACTAGTTATAATAATGCGCCCATATTTTCCAAAATTCACCGTGTCTCAAAAGTAATACCACAGAGTAAAGGATTGTCACAGAACAATTCGGGCATTCACACTTATTAAATCTTAGTTCGGTAAATCTAAGATTTACTAGAAAATCATAAGATTTACCGCAGTTTTTACTAACAAAAATACCAAAACATCTCATTCGTTTTACAAAAATTACATTCGAATTCAACCAACTTTACGAGCGGCAAAGTTAAGAAGTACTGCCCTACGTAATGACAGGAGATGAACGAAATATTGAAAATACCGCTGAAAAAAAGTTACGAAACTTGCGAGTGCAAAAGCTGGGATCTTTGCACACTTCGCCAAGAGTTTGTCGCTGATTTGAATAACAGCGGAAACCTTTTTTCTTTCGCCCCCCTCCCCTCCCTGCTTAAGTTCGTATTATGAGGTACAGTCCAACAAATATTTGGTGTACAGATACCAAACTTTCAACTGTTTTAAAACAATGTTTTGAGTGTGTCGTGTCGGCTCTGTGGTTAAAACGCAAGCATGTACCAATATGACTTTTTCAATTTATGTGTACTTTCAAAGTTTATCTAGGATATCACTGACATCTGTGAAAAAAAAATCACAAGTAAAACTAGTTTTATAGTTAATATAAATCTGAAATCGCCAATACGCCTTGAGCAAGCGTGGTGATCAAGGCACGTGCCTTCTCTTTAAGAGAAGAAGACCCTACAATGGGTCAACAAATAGGCCGGTTGATACGCTGTTGATAATGTCCTAGCGTACAGTCCGTGTCATGTTTCTTTATGTGCCTGATGCGTTTACCGCAAGCTCATAATAAGTATGGTATGTCATAGTTACGCGACACGCAGTGCAACACGACGACGACGCTACGTGTTTAGTTATTTAATAGGACTTTTATTATTAAGTATTAGTTTATTTTTATAAGATTATTTTGTGTAATTTTTCTATGGGCCACAGTTGCCTGATAATAAAATGATTTATTATAATTATTATAGTATATACAGACTCCTTAAAAGTAGTAGGCAGTAAAACTACGTCCACAACAAAAATGAATATTGACAATGTAGTACAGAGCTAAACATTTTAGCCTGTCCACCAGATAGCTTGTTCATGTGTACATACCTACTTAGTATTACACTGTCAGCCTTGAATTTGTTGCGAAGGCAATTTCTTTTCGTGGAGTAATTGTTTTTGAGAAATATTTTGTATTTTTTGATGGTAAATGTATTATCATGGAGGCTTGGGTTCGATAGGACTTAGGTGTTTTGTTACAATAACAATCCCTTTTCAGGTTTCTGATAAATAAAAAATAAGGTTGTATAAAACTAACAGAAAAGTTAATGGAAAGTAAATTGTAGAAATTACTTAGACTGACCTTATTGGTAAGGTTTTTCAGAAAGGTCAGGTGCGCAGTACTCGTAACCGGCGTGCTTGTATGACCAGGTGTATGAACGTAGATGAGGCCAAAGGAGTATGTAAGAATCTTAGCAGATGACGTTCTGTGGTTTCCGTCTACCCCCATGGGAAAAATAACAAACAAACTTTCCTAAAGGAACTATCTTAACTAATATTATAAATGCGAAAGTAACTCTGTCTGTCTGTCTGTCTGTCTGTCTGTCTGTCTGTCTTTTCTTCACGCCTAAACTACTGAACCGATTTGTGTAAAATTTGGTACAGGGTAAGTGTGAACCCCAACAAAGGACATAGGCTATTACTTTTTATTCGACTTCAACTTCGTCTGCGTCCGCGATAACCGACATAATTATACGCGGACGAAGTCGCGGGCAGAAGCTAGTTTTTTTTTATGTTATGTGCCAACTTTCACGTGAATAAGCAGTTTTTCTTTCTTTCTTTCATGGCCTCAAACACCCTAATAGAAAATTGAGTGTTAAAAATAATACACAATCAGCTGTAATTTTATTTTATTACTTACCCCTTTTTATAAAGCTCGTGGCTTAGTAATAACAGCCGCACGGGTCGATCCATCAGGTTAAGCTACGCTTGCCGGAGTTGGTCCGTGGATGGGTGACCATCTTACACACCGAGACTCCTCCGTGCCTCGGAAAGCACGTTAAGGCGTTGGTCCCGGCTGTCGTATGTAGATCTTTGACAGTCGTTACGGGTCGTCAGAAGTCCGAAAATCTGACAGCCAGTCTTACCAAGGTATTACCCAGTTACTGGGTTGTGGTGGTCAGATAGGCAGTCACTCCATGTGAAATACCGATATTCAGCTGCATCCGGTTAGACTGAAAGCCGAGCTAAACATAGTCGGGAAAAGGATAGGCAGATTGATTCCTTTTTATAAACAAAACTGGTCAATTTTAAACATGCATAATTTTTTATTCATTTGACTTTAACCCTACGGAACGTGCTCGTGCGCACGCCTTTCGGGTGATAGGGGTCATGCGCTTTGCAGATAAAAAAATATCGTTCTTTTGGGAAAGTTGTTTACTGTGAGCTGTCATAACTAGCAAGTAATACAAAGTAGAACATCGAGCAAAATTAAAAGATATAGTTACTCAAAATCTTTTATTATCGTATCTTGAAACAAGATGGTGGAAAAAAACCACAATCTTAACCATAAAATGAAATTCAACATTTCCTTCGTTTTACGAACGCTGTAAACAGTAAAATTAATGTTCATTGTAAACGAAATCTGTTTGAGCTAACAAATTGTCTCAGTAATTTATTTAATAGATTTCTGGAGATATTAATGAGCTATTTACTCTTAATGATGTCAAATAAATTAGGTTAGTTAACGTATCACCGTGCCGTCTTCTTAAACATTTACGAAAGCAAGAGAAATTAAATATAATTATGTTAGCTCACGGTTTTGTGTTCATTTTAACGTCATTTTGGCGTTTATTTATAAGGGAAATTGGGTTCAATTTACTTTGAGTATTTGTTTAAATATAATTGTTACTTTTTAGAAGAGCCTTAAGTAAATATTAAGGTTTGTACGAAAAACTGTTTTGTATGTTCTGTTTTTCAAATTCGGAGTTATTTTTTTAATGATGATTATATGAACAAACAAACAGTGTTTTTTTTTAATAAGAGTATTGTTCTGACAGCGCGCTTCATATGAAAGTAATATTTTGGCCAATGAGTAATTAAACTAAATGAAATTTTGTAGGTAGGATAAGGAATCTAATGTCTAGGCTTGTGATTCGTCAGTTTTCGAAATGATAATTATGTAACTCGTAATTTTAGATAATATTATAGTTTTTAGTTATTATGTTTTATTTTTATGACCATGCGTGCTGGAAGTGGATGGGGGGTTTTAAAGCCAGATTTCCTTACCATAAGTTCTTTTCAGCAACACTTAAAAAAAAAATATTTTTAAATTTTTCCTTTTTCTAAACAGAAAAAGTCATATTGGTACTTGTTCGTGCCCGGTTGAGAACCCACAACGTCGAGCCTGAGAGGCGGGTCTCTTAACCACTGGGCCATCACAACGTCGTTGCATTGTTGTTACGAAAACATAAAACAAAAAGAACCTAACTTTTTCCTACAAAACACATTCAAAAACTCAATCCATTTTCGAAACTAAAAATTCAATTTTTGACCAAACCATCAGCAATCCATTAAATTGCTACCAACCGTTTTATTGCTTGTAAACCATGAATATTTAAAATCAATGAACTCCGCCGTCGTATGTCAACAAGTGATAACAAAAACCTGCGCCGGAATGACAGCGTCGAAAAAATATTATTTTGAAAATGGAACACACATTCCAAATCGAACTGTATTGTTTTTAAAGTAAACATTGTAGAATCACTTTGATAGCGTTCGAATTTTTAAATGGTGTTTAAGGCGCTGACAGGACACGAACAAAATATTTAAGTATTATGTTAATCTTGAACACATAAACTTTGCTGTTTTCGTAACATTTTCTTTTTAATTTCTCCTTGAAAAAAATGGTAAAGTATTGGCTTTTCAGCAAAAATATATACATGACTAATCGACATTATGTAAACATAATTTATGATTATACCAAAAATAGTAACAATAACATAATATCATAATTTTATTATGTTAATAAAGTCTAGTTGTTTTTTTTTTTACTCAACTTTTTTTTCGCCTATATCAATTCGCCTTAATGGCGCATTTTCATTAGTTGATAGGGCCCGCATGCGGCGAGGCATGCGACATAACAACCAATGAAAGTTAAAGTCGTTACACCGCATGCGGGGATCCGCCGCGCATGCTTTTTACCGACCGTGATATCGACATGCGGGCCCTGTGGCATGCGTTCCAGAAATCTGTCGCACCCCGCATGCGGGCCCTATCGACTAATGAAAACGGTTCACCGAATGCGGGCCCTGTGGCATGCGTTCCAGAAATCTGTCGCACCCTGCATGCGGGCCCTATCGACTAGTGAAAATGAGCCATTACAAGCGTGGTTGTCAATGCTCATGCCATCTCTGTGAGAAGATTTTTTACCCTGCAGTGGGACATTAATAGGATGGTATAATTAAAATTTATTTCTTTTTCTCTTCTATGAAATAAAGTGACTGGGCTACAGCTGTTGTCTCTGACTTAACACGTTATTTTTAAGTTTTATTTTTGTCAAGTAAGTAGCAATAGGTCAGCGTAGGTTAAATAAAAATTTTCTATTTACATATTTAATTAATCCTAATTAAATTGAATTATTTAAATTAGAAATTAAGGACAGAACAGATCTAATAACATCATCAGATTTTTTTAATTGCCAGCCTCGGATTCTGAATTTGTGCCCGGTTGATGGCAATCGGCTCGCCCCCTTTTACATGGGACTGAAACATAACTGGCGAAATGTGGGTGTACTATGGGTACGCCTCTGCTTAACCCTTCAGGGATTACAGGCGTGATGTTATGTGTAAGAGATCCATTTTATTCCTCTCTTCTGCCCACTTTATATAACTTTCTGTCCCTTAACAAAGCAGAAAATTTCGATTTTCATTTGTTTCAAAAGAGTTACTACGGCGTATTCTATCGATTAAAAGGGGGAGTGGTCCCCGGTCTCCAAAATAACTAATATTGAAGCGAACAATCAAGATACTCGGAAGATTTCCAAGTAGAAGGTCCCCATCAGTTACGTCAGTCCTCACCCGGTCACGATAATGAACCATTCGGAATCTGGACATCAATCTTATCAGGGATTTCTTCATTCCATTCGATTCCTGTTTTTAATCGAGTTGATTAATCGATACTTTTTTGAAATCAATAGCGGTTTTTTTGCTACTTAAGTGTTAGTTGATTAATTGAAGTGTGTGAATCCGTTGGTGGTTTTGCGATTGACTCGAAATGAAAGCGTTAATAGATATCACAGATTCGCCAGATCTACCTCATTTTATCAAACTAGCCCAGTTTGAGTCGGACTTGCACTGGAACGGTTCCGTACCCCCTACAATAGGGTGAGAGTATGTACTCGCACCCTGTTCTGGGAGGGTAGAACCCTTGAGCTGACAAAATCAAGGTTAAGATGGTAAGGTAATAATTGAAAGGCCAAAAAACACATGTTTATGCGGTCACAGTAATACATAGTCTATGAAAATTTCAAGAAGTGGGTACAATAGGTAGATCTCTTCAGAAGATAAAGATAGATCTATTACGCTTTAAAAGGTAAAGTCCTGTGATAAAGGGACAGACAGACAGACAGACGGACGTATAAAGTCAAAAATCAAATCATTTATATCAATTAGACCATTAATAAAAAAACTTTTGAACGTCATTTACAAAACAAAAAAATATAATATTGAATCTAGTTGCCCATTCCAAAAGGTAGTTTTAAACTTTATACTTATTCTTTTTAAATAAAAATACTTGTAACAATAATTTGTAAAGGTACATTAATTCGACAGACGAACTAGATCAATAGAACTCCGTTTGAACCCTTTAATTGCGGTACCCTAAAAAAACGAATCCAAACAAGCCAAATAGCCAATGAACCAGTTTTCAAGTTTCTCATTAAATCTTTAGCTTCTGCATAGTTTATTTCTTTTAAATCCTGATTCAAAGAACAGCAGCTCAAGAATTTTTTTTTGTTTATCATTCCCTGTTTGACCAAAAGTTTTCGATTGAAAGGTCGACTGGAATAAACTCAGCAAGTTTGGTATAAAAATAAATTATTCGAAAAGTCAGTGCACCGCGCCGTCTCAAAGACTGCAGACTTGGCTCGAGTTTTTATAAAGTATGATTGCAGTCTCAGCTTTTGTATAAAACTTCTAGTTTTGTTTGTATGGTAATCCATTCTGTGGGCGTGAAATCGGAATATTTTTTTTGTGGTTTTTTGGTGGATTTACCTTCACGGTGCCTAGACATAGCGGATAATTTGCCATTCTAGTTAGGGGTTTAAATCATAAACATAACATCACACCTCGTAATCCCGAAGGATAAGGCAGACGCTTGTGGCGGTTTAGAAACTCTATTACTAGGGTGTGGGATCGTAAGACCTTACTGCCCACACGATAAAGAAGAAGAAGATGGCTGACTTCTGTGTAACATTCATTCATAACATCACGCCTGTATTCCCCGAAGGGTTAGGCAGAGGTGTACATTAGTAGTCCCACATTTGGCCAGTTATGTTTAAGTCCCATGTAGTAGGGGGCGAGCCTATTGCCATCAACCGGGCACAAATCCAGACTCCGAGGCTGAACAAACAAAAGGAAAGATTGCAGAAATACAGTCATTTAAAAAAAATGTTTTTTTAGTAGGTATAACTACCTACTATGTCTACTAACGTAACGCCTACCGGATCGCGCTGGATGCAAGTCGCTTCCTACCGGTTGTATTGGAAATCTGTAGGAGAGACCTATGTTCAGCAGTGGACGTCCAACGGCTGACATGATGATGATGATGACTTTGTTTATGTAAACATTGACATGCATTTACATAAACATAACATCACGCCTGTAAACCCCGAAGGGTTAGGCAGAGGTGTACCCATTGGTACACCCACATTTTAGTTATATTTAAGTCCGATGTAATAGGGGCGAGTCTATTGCCATCAACCGGGCAGAAATCCAAACTCTGAGGCTGCTACTGAGAAATTCCTGATGGAAATACCCAATAACACTTTGCCTCACGGCAAAAGAAACAAGGCAACATGCTTAGCAGTCGCGCTTTGCAACCACTAGACCAACGAGGCAGTCACTAATATTCTAGAAGGAAGAAACCTCTTTATCAATATTTCTCAAAACTAACAACGAGGCTTTAAATCGTGTGTTAATAAACTTTTTGACTTAACATAAATAAAGCTGAAGAGTTTTTGTTTGTTAGTTTAGACGCGCTAATCTCTGGAATTACCAGTCGGATTGGAAAAAATCTTCTTGTATCCGATAGCCAGATTCATGAGGAATAGTATAGGCTATATAACATCACGCTGCGATCCACGGAAGCGGAGCAGTAAGTCAAGACGTAACTTAATGCTTGTGAAAGAAAACGGCGCGGACAAAGTAGCATATTAGTATTTTTTAATAAGGACAAGATAGAAAAGGTGACGGTTCGCGGACGGCGTGCTGGCAATTGGGATTGTTTGAGGTGATTCCGGCCAGACCGTTGCCGTATCGAATCCGATGCTGTCTAACCGAAGCGCAAAAAATAAGTTATTATAAAAAATATTTTTAAAAACAAGTATACATAATAATTTTTACAATATTGAGTATTGGACATGGTGTTGTCATCAAAACTAAAGGTGCATAAAAAAATTCAGCTCAATCGGATACGAACAAATGGTAGAAAAATGGTTTGCAAATGGACAACGTACTTAGATAATAAATCTATATGAACAGTGCAAGCTAAATAAATAAAAGCTTGTAAAAATGGACATGAAACAAAAATAACTTTTACGTTAAAATGTTCGTGTTAGATGTAGGTACACTTGAATTATATCACTGTACTGCCCCATATTTTCAACATCAAATCACGCAACAAACTCAAAAGTACCTACCCAAAACATTTATACAAACACAACAAGCCCGACGAAAGGGAAAATTCAATTGTTAGCGGTGGCTCGCACCTTTTCAAGTTTTCCAATTAGGTGCCACTGTGTCTCGGGTCGGTACATTTAACTCATAACCGCGATAATGCGGAGAACATCTGGGACACACAATAATACTGTGTCTGATATGAAGAAGCTTGTCCTTCGATGGTCGTTTTCTTGGAAGTAGATAGGTATATTGTTTGTATGTGTGCGTGGTTATATTTACTTATCTATATTGACTTAGTTTTGGTCTTCCAATATACGTATATCTTTGTGAGAAATGAGTAAAGTTTTGAAGTTTAAAATAGAATATAACTTTATAGAGTAAGTATATTGAAGAAAATGAGGGATTACCCAAAACTTTTCTGTATTATTTGAGTTGTTGTGTATTACATTGGGTTTGATTGCAAGATTGGGTATAGTGTTATTGGTTTTTTCCATTAAGATCGTTTACGCTGTACTTTCAAGTCCTTGTTTTTCTAAATGAATAAACCGATTTTAATGAAACTTCCTACGCATATGCAGGAAACAGAGGTCTAAAAAGTTATCAGAGAACATTGCATTGCATTGACTGCCTTGTTGATCTAGTGGTCACAAAGCGCGACTGGTGAGAATGATCTTGGTTTCAATTCCCAGGTCGGGCAAAGTGTTATTGAGTTTTTCCATCAGGAATTTCTCAGTAGCAGCCTCGGAGTCTGGATTTGTGCCCGATTAATAGCAACACGCTAGCGCCCTATTACTTGAACATAACTTGCGAAATGTAGGTGTACTAATGGGTACACTCTGCCTAACCTTTCGGGGATTACAAGCGTGATGTTATGAATGAATGTTTCACAGAAGAAGTCACGGGAAAAAGCCAGTCATTTTCTTCTTCTTTATCGTGTGGGCAGTAAGGTCTTACGACCCCACACATCCTAGTGCGCCCTAGTTTCTAAACCGCCTCAAGGGCCTCTGTCATAGTTTGGATGGGACAGTAACAGGCTGCTATAAGTCCAGGTTTCCACACGATGTTTTCCTTCACCGATGACAGTGATGTCCAAGATAAATCTTAGAAAGTACATATGATTTAAAAAAGTCACATTGGTACTTGCCCGGATTTGAATCCACAACCTCAAGCAAGAGAGGCGGGCGCCTTAAGCACTGAGCCATCACGACACTCGAAAGCCAGTCATCAACTACATCGTTAAATACTTTTTTTTTTGAGGTGGTAAAAATCATCAAATGAGTCCGCCCCACCCAGGGCGGAAGGGACTGTCAGACTTTTACTGACTAAAAAACCACCCTGTTTCTTCTGTTGCCCTTTACGTTCCGGGGCCAAAGTATCCTGTTAAGACGTCCCGCAACCCCGGATCGTTAAATACTTGGCGTAAACTACACATGTTGTATGAAATGTTTGATTTAAATCTCATTTCTGTTACCTCTGTGGTCAGATTAACCCTCTGACACCACAAACGTGTTGTTATTTTACAACCTGTTGTCACCCGCAGCCTGTCTGACTTTAAACTGTAAATATTAATGAATTGGATTCGTTTGTTTTGTCAATTTGTGTGTGAATTAATGATATTTTGTTTTGTTGTTGAAATGTGAGCCTTGTGTCTTTACTAGCTTCCACCCGCAACTTTGTCTGCGTCAAAGTTGATTTTTCCATATAGAAACTTTGGATCCCCGTTTCATCCCCTAAGGGGATGAATTTTGAAAAATCCGTTCTTAGCGGACGTCTACTTACTATAAACTACCTCCCTGCCAAATTTCATATTTATATGTCAATCAGTTTTTGATATATCGTGATGAGTAATCACTCATAAAAAGCGAAAGTAAATAAAAGCGAGAGGCCACTATACTCACTCGAGTATAGTGGCTTTTCGCTTTTATTTACTTAAGATAAGCAGAAAGCTTAATAACGTGTTTGCTAAATCTAGACACACGGCAGTTTTTGCTGACAGGGCTGACGTGTGTCAGCCAAGTTCGGAATGAGAAGTAGTGAATATAATTATCATAGCCTAACAAACTGAATAGAAAAATAATTAAAAACTTGGCTACGTTTCATTAATTTTATGGATAAAATTGAGTAATTTCGTGTAATGTTCAAAGTCGATCTTCATTTTAAAACCTACTTTCGCTAGTACTATTAATAATATACGACGTGTAAAATAACACATCATATAGACATAAACTACGCAAACTGCGCATCAAAATAAGTAACATAATTTGAAAATTTAGGTTGGGAAACGACTTTTATTTTAGGTGTGAAAAATCACTGTTTTTATTAGCACGCAATGTGACGCACGCAAAACATTGTATTTATGGGTGCATGTACAGGGGTTGGGCGGGTATTTCAAGTTGTTTTTGTAAAAAAAAAACGAAATCAGGAGGTTCCCCCTTTTTTTTAGAGTGGTAAAAATCATGAAATGAGTCGTTCCGCCCTGAGTGGGGCGGAAGGGACTGTCAGACTTTTACTGACAACAAAACCACCCTGTTCCTTCTGTAGCCCTTTGCGTTCCGGGGCCACGGTATCCTGGTAAGACGTCCCACGACCCCGGCAGGTGTAGAAGATTGGTTCTGTCTTCGTAGATATTGACGGTTAAAGTTTTAACCAGAATAAAAAATAATACTGACTGCCTCGTTTCGGTCCAGCAGATTCCGAGATTAACCAATACAGACAGACAGAATAAACATTCATATTTATTTTGATAAACGCTGTTATTTTATTATTAAAAACTGACACTTCAATTTTATTTATTTGTATAGATATTTTAGACCTAATCAGGTGACCTACATACATAAACTCACGCCATTTTTCCATGGGGGTAGGCAGAAACCACAGAACGCCACCTGCTACGATCCTTACATACTCCTTTCGCCTCATCCACGTTCATACATCTCGTCATATAAGCACGCCGGTTACGAGTACAGTTACTGGGCACCTGACCTTTTCTTTCCTTTTCGCAGATGACCTAGGCAATCAATTTTTGTAACGGATTAAATGAAAGCACAAACAAAAGACGAATCTATCTTATACAATCCTCCCATACAAAGAAAACAGTGAAACGATGTATAAATACTCGATTAGTGAAAGTCTTTCATAAAAACCCGATGCCCAAGACCTCGGATATTAAGATAGGGATATTAAAGGGAGGGTAAAATTGTCGACTCAGAATGACCTTGTATATTTTCAATCAATAAACCGGTTTTTTCTTTGAAAGTTTTAGTTATTAACTCTTTTGGAAGAAATGTTAACGTTTCAATTGTATATTTTTGCAAAAGAAGTAGAGATAAGTGATTTTTTTTTTCTGTCTTTGGAAAAATTCTTTAAGATTTTTATGACTAAACAAAGTGGCAATAGGCTCGCCCCCTATTACATGTTGTGACCTAAACATAAATGGCAAAATGTGGGTGTTTCAACACACACCTGGTACACCTGTGCCTATCTTTTCGGGGATTACAGGCGTGATGTTATGTAACAAAGGGGAAATTTCTCATATTTAAGACCAATTGCATTCTCAGTCTCAATCCGTCAAAAATACCTCTAATTTAGAGATTATTTTTGATTTTGATTGCCGCAGTGGTGAGATTGCGCACTAGATTTTGATCGAATCACAGAAATTAATCTCCTGAAGATTAATACCTGTAATTCTCGCCATCCACGTCTGTTTAGTGGTTGTAAAATATGTATCTACCAAAGTCAAAGTCAATTTAATTATTTCAATTCGACCATTAAAATGCAGTTTTGAACATCATACCCAAGAAACAATGCACACCATGACCCCTTTTCAAGCTTATCAAAGAAAAAGCTAAATTCTTCTCTGCAAAAGTTACACCTCAAAAAAGCTATTCCCTAAAAACTCAAAACGTCCAGCTTATATCTAACAAACAAATGTAATCTGCGTTTAATCTGCAAGTCTAAGTCGCAATTTACTTGTCAAAGGGCGGGCCGCGACCGCCGCTGGCAAATTGCTACCCTGATAGCTGGACACAGACCATGTACTGAATAGACAGGGGAATACATATGGACAGGGGAATTTATTAAACGTTTTTTTACTCGGTTAATATTTCATTTAATAAGGAAGTAATAAAATTAACCCTCACGCACACAATCTAAACTAAAAAAAATACCGGCTCCTCACAATTACATTGTAATCTTGGGATAATGTTAAAATTATTTGGTTTTGTTAACAAAATTATCGTTATGATTAAATTTTTCTTTTTTAATTAATCGATGTATTTTTGCTATCCCATCTTTGTAATTCAAACCTGTGTACTTACTTTGAAAAATTACAGCAAAACGATACAATTGTCTATACAGATTTTTAACCACAATAATTTTTTCTACAGTTTTTACGATTATTTAGAGAAAATATTCCATGAGGTCTATATGTTGGTTAAATTTTATATTAAACTTGGTTATAACATTCAAAAAACAAACTTTCCCCCACCACCTTTCCTTTCATTCTTTCATCAACGTTACCAATTCTAAGCGTTCCTAGCTCTATGCGTTATGAAAATGGCCAGAGGCTCTTTGGCGCACGAGACTAATATTCCTCGTACACGGATGTGTTAAATGAATTAACTGCGTCATTTATATCTATAAATATTTACACTTTATGCAAGTGGGTTGAAATGTCAACGAGATTTATATTTAGAAAATTGTATGGAATTTTGACCTTGAATTTATAGTATAGGTACTTTAATTGTTTATTTCTATGTAACTTGACAAATTAGTTTAGATATATACTTACTTTGACATTTTCCTTTCTAATATTAAAAATTCGAAAGTAACTCTGTCTGTTTGAATGTTTGTCTGTTACGCTTTCACAACTAAACCATAACATCACGCCTGTAATCCCCGAAGGGTTAGGCTGAGGTGTACACTTTAGTACCCCCACATTTCGCCAGTTATGTTTAAGTCCCATGTAATAGGGGGCGAGCCTATTGCCATAAACCGGGCACAAATTCAGACTCCGAGGCTGCTACTGAGAAATTCCTGATGGAAAAACCCAATAACACTGCCCGACCCGGGAATCGAACCCAAGACCTCACAACTAAACCACTGAACCGATTTTAATGAAATTTGGAATGGGGTAAGTTTGGACTCCAAGGAAGGACCTAGGGTACTTTTAATTCCGCGACTTCGTCTGCGTCCACGATAATCGTCATTTATGCGGACAAAGTCACGGGCAAAAGCTAGTACAGGATATAAAAGGAGTCATCACATAGCCGTTAAGGCGCTTTGCACACAGAGCAACTATTGCAGCAACTGGCAACTAGCTGGCAACTAGCTGTTTACATATATTTCAATAGAACTGCGCACACATAGCAACTCGAGTTTCGAGTTCCGGCGATCGTCAACAGTTTTAACAGTTGCCAATTGCGCAACTAGCAACTGTTATACCGGTTTTTAAAGTTGCCGGTTTCTTCAATCGCAACGCGTCGGACGATTTCACACCCTCCCTCCCTCTCCCTGTGCCCGGCAATGCCAGTGTCGCTACGGCAATGGCATACGGCAACTCGGCTGTGAAAGTTGCTCACTGATTGCCATAAAGTTGCGGCAACCGTAAACGTTATAGCAACTATAAACTTTTACAGGACACTTTTTAAGAGTTGATAGTTGCCTCAACTTAAGTTGCTCCATGTGCAAAGCGCCTAACTACGCATAGTGTCAATCAAACAAGATTCATATGCAATCTATCGAACATTATTGATGACAAATGAGATTTATTTATGGTATAAAATCATCGATTCGAATTTTCGATCAATAAATACTAGATTATACATGAGCGCATCAAAAACCGCCGGTTGGGTTTAATTTTTCTTAGATATATTTTCGTTCGAATTTCAAAAATACGTTTTATTTTTATTCGAGGTAGTAAATATAGGTATTGCAAACGATAATAAACTTTATGCTTATCTGTTAAAGTTTATAATCAAGTTATATGCGATCACTGTCACTTGAATGATGTGTTTTTGTTCCTAATTCGAAAAGAATAAGATTGATACAATGACGTAACCATCGAACAATATTATTCAAACAACCAAAATAATTATAAGAAATAATTATACAACTCTAAAGCTCTAAAATATTACGTTCTAAAATGTATTTTGTTCCACACACTCAAAGTCCAATTTCAAGTTATCTCCCGTTATTAATCCTTGAAGATTGAGATCAAAAGGATGCTGAAATGAAACCACGAAATTGTGCAAACCGTCCGTGCAAACATTGTTCTGAAGAGCTAACAGAATCTAACATCCCTATGTAATGTAGATGTGTATGTTTGTGTTGTGTAAGCTCGGAAACCACTGGATTGATTCTTATTGAATTACACTTGGTAAATTATTTAATTTAAGGGCGTTTGTTATTTTGTTCTTTGGTTAAATATTTAAATCAAATAAATTGTATTCATTTTTCAAAAAAATATGAATACGAAATAAAATATGTTTAGCTTTAGTAATAATAATTGTTTAATCGTCAGGGGTTAAGTTTAAAGAGTTTAAACGTCAGGGGCTTATCCTAATGTTTAAAGGGTGTTTTAATTAATTGTCAGAATGTAGGTACCTAAGTTTCTACAAAAAATTATGAGCATGCACATTTAACTAAAATGCAAGTATCTTTTCAAGTCTTACTTTAACTAAAGCTTTAATACGAAAAACAGCAAATTCAGTCCAAACACTTAATCCCGAAAAAAAAATCGTTCATTTCATGTAAAAACCATTTCACTTCAACATCTCATATAAACTCGATTGCATTTTCCGCTTTCCAATCGAATTTTTATCGGTCCATAATAGATCTTTCATTTCGGTCCATTTTAACTACGGAATAAGTCGTAAAAATACACGGAATACACTTCTTTAGTCCGTAAAATGCTTTCCCAACAAGATATATGTATTTTACTGAAATTTTCAAAGCGTTTTTTACCTTTTAAGCGATGATTTCGATATGAAATATAGGTTGGAAAGATTTATATTTCCGGTTGAATGAAGTTATCGGTATAAAGATTTAGGGAGATGTTTTTTAAGTAAGTTTGTTACTTAGTTAATGATTGATAATGGAGGAAAAATTAAATGGAAAATAGGCAATAGATAAAAAAAAATGATTTCAACGTAAACATAACTGTAATCCCAGAAGGGTTAGGCAGAGGTGTACCTACACCCAAATTTCGCCTCATCTTTTTTCATCAATTTTAACACTCTCAACTTCAAAAAAATGAAATAAATATTGAAATTACTGTCTACGTCTTTAATTTTATCAATCTACGCAATTGGGTAATTGACACCATTAACCAATAATTCCAAGACATAACTTCTCTAAAGAAACGCTTTATTTTAGCCCTGAAAACCCGATTCATTTTCAATTTACTGAAAAATTAGATTTTTTGTGGCTTTGAAATCAACAAATAGTTAGACAATTGAGTTGCCAAATAAGTGACGTCACAGCGTGCTATTACCATACAAAATCTATGAAAGAATCGCGTTTTGACAGGTCATAAAAAGTACGTCAAGTATGGTGGTGTCAACTAGCCTATTGTCTTATAACGTATATACTTCCAAATTTAAAAAAAAAAACATGACATAACATCACGCCTGTAATCCCCAAAGAGTTAAACAGAGGTGTACCCATTAGTACTCCCACATTTCGACGGTTATATTTAAGTTCCACGTAATAGGGGGCGAGCCTATTGCCATCAACCGGGCACAATTCCTGACTCCAAGGCTGCTACTGAGAAATTCTTGATGGGGAAACCAATAACACTTCGCCGGACCTGTGAATCGAATCCATGACCTCATGGTCAGCAGTCGTGCTTTGCGACCACTAGACCAACGAGGCAGTAAAAAAAAAAAGAGAGAGAATGAATCAATTAACATTTTGTAAAATAAAAAGTACAAAAATAACATGTTGAAAATCTAAAATGTTCTCTCTAACATTTTAACACGAATTCTGTGATTTTAACCGTTTGGCTTTATCCCATGCGAGTAATTGCTCCTCCAATAAAAATTGGGATTTGCATACGTAATCATAAAGTCGAATTGAGAGTAGCAAATACAAATGCAATAATACGCTTTTAGTATTACCTACATCTTCATTTGATGGTTTTATTTATTTCCTGAGTTCTGCCCGCGACTTCTTCTTGTTTTTTTCATCTTGCACATCTTGCCGGGGTCGCGGGACGTCTTAACAGGATACCGTGGCCCCGGAAAGTAAAGGGCAACAGAAGGAACAGGGTGGTTTTTTAGTCAGTAAAAGTCTGACAGTCCCTTCCGCCCCACCCAGGGCGGAAGGACTCATTTGATGATTTTTACCAACTTAAAAAAAGGTTACTGCTCTGCTCCCGTAGGTCGTGGCGTGATGTTATGAAGCCTATACTATTCTTTATGAATCTGCCTATCATATTATGTAAAGAGTTTTTCTCAATTCGACTGGTAGTGCCAGCGATTAGCGCCTTTAAGAGTGGGTAGTAAACAAAATTACCAATCTTTTTTTTTTATTTTACATGAACAATTCTAGATTTCTAGGCTTAAAATACAAATGTATGAAAACTACATGATATTTTCGAGGGTTCTCATTGATCAAAAACATAAAATAATAACATTTTCTCGATAGAAAAACATCACGAAGTAGCCTCTAATTTTTTAGTTTTTTCGATTTATACACGATATTATAATGACTAATATGACGAAAATTTGATAATTAGTTATAATTATACATGAGTGAGGGTTTTGTTTAGGCATTTTCGGTAATTCCTTTTAGTTTTGGAGTTATTACGATAAAACACTTAACACGGGGCGCGCGGGTGAATTATAATATAAGGAACTTCGTTCCAAAAGTGTGCTGGCGTTTGGCGCGCCCTTAAACAAACATAAAAAAACTCTTTTCAACTTTATTATAAATTAGTATAGATTTAAGCACTCTAATATCTCAATGGCCCAGTTGCAGTGGTGCCCCGGTGCACAAAATTGTAGGTTCGCAACCGGGTATAGGTAGTAGGTACCTACCAATGTGACTTTTTTCTTTTCATAATGTACTTTCAAAGTTTTTTTAGATTATCACTGATATCGATAATGGAAAACATCGTGAAGAAACCTGGATAATTATGTATAAGTTGGAAATCAATATTCCGCCTTAAGCAAGCGTGGTGATTAATAATGTTCACAAATATTTACTATCTAAGATAAACACCGACCTATCAAAAGTTATTAATATTCGTAACCTTTTGACCGTCAGACGTCAGACTCAGACAAAACAACGAAATTATCTAGTATTCCAAAAATTCCTTTCAATTTTCGTGAAAAATAAACTTGATATAGGTAACAAAATATTGAAGTTTAGATATCCAATTCCCACAATTGGCTAACGAATTCCCAGAACAAGCTATACATTTCATTCATCTATAATAAATGTATCTTCAGTAAGAGAACCATTCAATCATTCAGTCATTCGTTCATATTTTTCGATGTCGGTCGGCATTGAATTCGTTCCCCAGTGAGCTTGTTAGCAAATCCAACAAATTCTGAACAAAAGATTTTCATTTATTGATTACTAGTATTTGCTCGTGGGTTTTTCTATGTAAACTTTAGAATTAAGCCAATGTACACATCCTATACGAACTGAAAAGACAGGACAAAAATTATTCTACAAAGTGCTATTGGATTTTTCCATCAGAAACTCAGTAGCTTTCTGGATTTATGATGGAAAAAGGGTCGCCCTCTATTACATGGGACTTAAACATTCCTAGCAAAATATGGGTATACTAATGGGTACACCTCTGCTTAACCCTTGGGGATTATAGGTGTGATGTTATTTGTTATGTTATAAATATATTTCAGTAGTAGCTAGATACCAATTCAAACTCTGACCTTGACAATTCAAATGAGCCTGTAAATGATTTTATTGAAATAAAATACTTTGATATTGATCACCCATCCACAGACCGGTCTTGGCAAGCGTAACTTACCCTTCAAGCCACGTATCTGTTATTACTTAACCTCGAGCTCTTCGTGTGAGACTGATTTGAAATAACACTATTTTGTCTGTGTAGACTATATCTATACAAATATTATAAAGCTGAAAAGTTTTTTGTTTGTTTGTTCAAACACTCATCTCTGGAAGTACCAGTTCGATTGGAAAAAACCTTGTTGTATAATGATAGCCAGATTTATGAGGCATAGTACAGGCTTTATAACATCACGCTACGACCTTCAGTAGCGAAGCAGGGACTAAAGACGTAACTTGTCAGCACGATCGATATTTGCCTACGTCCTTAGTGACTACAAACATAGTCATTACGGACTGTTGTGACAGGGCCTCCTACTGTCCCTTCCACTGTCACTTATCTTTTCGCGACGCGGGACGAAGATGTAACATAAATAAATCATCATCTGCCTAGCCTTTTCCCAACTATGTTGGGGTCGGCTTCCAGTCTAACCGGATGCAGCTGAGTACCAGTATTTTACATGGAGCGACTGCCTATCTGACCTCCACAACCCAATAATTGGGTAATACGATACCCGTAGGTAAGACTGGTTGTCAGACTTTCGGGCTTCTGACGACTAGTAACGACTGTCAAAGATCCACGTATGACAGCCGGGACCAACAGCTTAACGTGCTTTCCGAGGCACGGATTATGTTACATAAATAAATGAAGGGGGTAAACAAAGATCGTGGGCAGGAGAAAAAAAACACGCGGATGAAGTCGGAGGTTAAAGCTAGTTTCCGTAAAATTTGGTAACAAAGACACACTACACAGACGGCTTAGACAAGGCCTAGACATTTACTAATGATGCTTCACTTCACATTCTATCTTATTCAAGTCTAAACCTAATAGTCCAAGATCCTACAGGCGCTAGAATTACGTCATTTCAGTATGGCTGAAATTTTGAGTTTAGATAGAGACCTAGGGGTATCGTATTACCCAGTTACTGGGTTGTGGAGGTCAGATAGACAGTCGCTCCATGTAAAGTACTGGTACTCAGCTGCATCCGGTTAGACTGGAAGCCGACCCCAACACAGTTGGGAAAAGGCTAGGCAGATGATGATGGAGGAATACATATGTAGTTTAGAATGTATGCGTGCTTGATAACTTTAGTCTGGCCCCAAGATACAGGCGCTGCCTATGTATTTATATAAAAAAGTAGTTACATTAAGCGAAAAGCATTTACAAAATATAAATGATAAAAAAATACTAATTGTTATAGTATTATAATAAAAAGTGCTTTTTTAAAGTTATATTTTGTTTTTGCGACACTGCACCAACCTATTATTCTTACTCTGATTCATTGACGAGCTATTTTACAGGTACCTACCAATCTTGTAAAAAAGGTACTTTACTCTCTTAGTTAACAGACTTTCCTTTGACTTTCCGTGGGTTTTAACTTCAGCCAGACATCCGGCTGAAGTTATAGCCCTATGTGTATTAGTTGCTAGTAAAAAACTACACATTTAAACGTAAGTAAGTATTATATCGTATATTTTATATCTGATACCTGAAAAAGGCATTAAAACTAGCAAACATTAGAATTTTACGGCATATTCTTTCAAGTCGCAAAATTTCAGCCATACCTAAGTGATATAATGCATGCCGACCCCTGGATCTTAGACTATAACCTATGTAGATACATATAAAATAGTTAATAGCTATTCAGCCACACTGAAGTCTATTCACATTTAAACCGACACATTAATTTATCAGCCACATAGTTATTTAAACAGAGGTACAGTCAACAATAAAAGTCGATTAACAATGTTACTTTTTTATATCATTTAAACAGACACTAAACACATAATGTACTGGCTTTCAGAATTTCAGGCAATAGCTAAGAATTTATTATAATATCTTAGTTTTAATTCATTGCGTTTTACTTTTAATATGGATTTAAAAATCATAAATGTTAATCGACTTTTGTTGCTGACTGTATAATTTCATTCCATTCAAACCAGCAATTTGTTATAAGTAAACGACAATTAAACTTTGTCTGTATGTGTACAGTACTGTTGATCGTAGAATAGGTAGATATTGATAACGTTTTTATTTGTTATTTTTATTATACCTCAAAGTCAAAAGTCAAAGTCAAAGTCAAATCATTAATTTCAATTAGGCCATTACAAGGCACTTTTGAACGACAAATACAAAAAAAAAGGAATTGAATCTAGTTGCCCCTTACAAAAGGTAGCTTTGTATGAAGAAGAATGGGCAAGAAACTCCATACGTACTGTTTCGTTTTCGTCTTTCGTTGTTTCTCTTTCTCTTTATTTTCGTTTTCGACTGCCTCGTTGGTCTAGTGCTCGCAAAGCGCCTGTAATCCCTGAAGGGTTAGGCAGAGGTGTACCGATTAGCACACCCACATTTCACCAGTTATGTTTAGGTCCCATGAAATAGGGAGCGAGCCTATTGCCAACAACCGGGCACGAATCCAGACTCTGAGGCTGCTACTGAGAAATTCCTGATGGAAAAACCCAATAACACTATGCACGACCTGGGAATCGAACCCAAGACCTCATGTTTAGCAGTCGTGTTTTGCGACCACTAGACCAACGAGGCAGTCAAAATACTAAATGAAAAGAAAAAATGATGATACGTTCTATGATGGTGCGGGTGACACATGTCAGCAATTCATCTATGGATGTCAGAATCACATAACTAGGTCAGTGACATTATTTAATTTACTAGTTATTTACTTACTTATTACTGATTCCATATTTTAAGACTATGATATTAGTGTGCAGTTAAAATATTTAATCATGATTGTAAAGCGCTGTAACGTTCAAGAGTGAAAAGCAACAGTTTGACAAATGTCACCCGCACCATCCTAGAGCGTGAGGAATATAGCAACATGTCTCCGCGTATTACGTTGAGCTTACCCAGCCAACGTTTTATTTCTAAAGGGAAAATTCCATGTTTAGGTAGGTATAATAATATCTGAATAAATTAGAGAAAGAATTTTCAATATCCTCCCCGTAGTACATAATTATGCTGCTTCAGAAACATCTGAAGTTTATTCATGAAAATATTTCGTATTTTCGTAAATATAGATTTTTGTTTTAGGGGTGACTTTTAACAATTAAAACAATTGAGGTTTTGTATTAATCTTAACATAACATAAACTGAGTTTGTTGGCGATTTTATGGCAGAAACCACAGAACGCCACCTGCTGCGATCCTTACATATCCTTTCGCCTCATCTACGTTCATACATCTCGTCATACAAGCACGCCGGTTACGAGTACCTACTGCGCACCTGACCTTTCTGAAGAACCTCACCAATAAGGTCAGTGTAGGTCTTCTTAGGGCGACCCCTCCCTGCGTTAATCATAGTTTCAATAAATACTTATTTTACAATACAAATTCATTTAATTTCATTAACTGCTACAAAGTTAATATAATAATTAATTTAATAGTTGAATAATAGTTTTAGTTATGTTAGTTTATATGATAGTTAAGTTAATAACATTTATACTTAATTTTGTCATAGTCGGAAATATAATTTTTAAGTAATATGTAGAATTTAATTATTTTGTACTTCATTTTATTTATGTAAAATTTTTAATCCATTTTAAAAATTTTAAATCTCTAATTTTGTTGTTTTACGCTCATACTTGCACCTACCATGTTATCTCTTCACCACCTTTGGCCGACTGTTAGAGAAAGCCTAAGGCATTATCCGCCTTTGTATTTTTGTTGCATAAAGTTTAAATAAATAAATAACACGATACCCCTTGGTAAGGCTGGTTGTCAGGCTTTCGGGCTTCTGACTACACGGAACGATGGTCAAAGATCTGCGAATGACAGCCGGGACCAACGGTTTTACGTGCTTTCAGAGGCACGGGGGTGTCACAAGGCTGCTACTAAGAAATGCCTAACAAAAAACTCTATAACACTTCCCAAGCTGAGAAACAAAACCCAAAACCCCACTCTCAGTAGCCGCGGCTGCGACCACGCGACCAAGGGGCGGGGAAAACGGGTCTAATGTTATTCCAATAATATTTTCTCTGAATAATAAATTTCTAACCACTGCAAGAATGCAATGTCTGAGGTTCTGCGGACATTTCCCCTTTCAGTGACGAGGGTTGAGAAAGGTACGCTTACAGGGGAGATTAAGGATTTAATTTAAGGGGATTTAATTTCATGGAAGAATGTTGTGAATTTATGTGTCTAAAATGTCGGTATGTGTTCCGAAAGCCAATGACATTTTTGACTTTGTCTTATCTCTTGATGAGTTTGTGCGTGTTTGTCTTTTGTTTTTAATCTGTTTTTGTCAAAGAATTTTTAATGAAAGGGATAAAGGTTGATTTACACATATCAGTGACCGGCACAGTTTCGGCACCGTCCCGTATCAGTGATAATTTCTTTTATACATTTTCCATGAATGCACCGATACTGACACTGAAAGCACTGTGTCGTCACTGACACTGACATGATTGTGTGAACGCGTTCATATACTACTGATACGGGACGGTGCCGGAACTGTGACTTCACTGATATGTGTGAATCAAACTTAAGAGTCATTTGATTAGGTCAGGCGCGAATGCAATGCTATTCCTACTAAACGCCAATCAAGCAAAGTCTTACGCGTAAGCGTAAACTAAGAAAGAAGAATGTTTTTCTAAAAAATCTTGATCCAAGCCAAATTCTGGTCTCCTCCAAAAACCTTGTCTCACTTTATAAATTAAAAAAACACTTTATTTACAGACTTGCTTCTCAATTTTGTTTTCAAATTGAACAATAACAAAAGTGTGTTCTTATACGTTCCGTTCTCATTTCAGTTTACGTGAAAATTTTCCTTAGAATCGTGCAAAACATTTGCTGTCATAATAAAAACCGGGATTCCAAGATGGCGGAAGACGTGCAAATATATTATACCCACTTATGTGACTGACAAGCTAATCGAATCCTTTCGCATATTTACACACCATATTGACAGTTGTTGAGATGTTTTCTATCGTAAATTCGAAGTGATAGGTTTATATTTAGACATGCTTGTGGCTTCGTATTTATTGGGAATTAATGTTGTTGCAACATTGTTGTACAAACATGTTTTGTGTTGCTTGCAACATGGGATGTTTTAATGTTGCTGGCAACATGGTAGTAACGTACTGTATTCATAATAAAATAACTAATACCTACTAGCAAATTTTTGTCCCCTATAGGGTTGTGGTATAGGCCTGTTTTCATTCAGATAAGGCACGAGCATTGATCACTACGTTTGCTTGAGGTGGATTGGCAATTTTAGGCTTTTATTAACTATAGATATATTTTCAGATTTACATGTGGCCAGGTTTCCTTCACCGGCGTCAAAAAAAAGGTATATTACTTATTCCCGCGTCCAGCTTTGAATCCACAATCTCGTGTAGGACAGGCACAGTGTGGTGATGGCCCCTTGGTTAAGCCACCCGGCTTAACCAAAGGCACTTCATAATAAATAAGAAAACATCTCGCAACATCTAACTAATTTAGAAAACAAAAATATTGCGCGAATGTAATGTTGTAAAATATTGCTTTCAAATAATAAGACGGCATACTTTTAAGGCAATATTTTTTGTCGATGGGCCTCTGAGCCTCGCCGTCCATGGTAACATTAACCACTGGGCTACCGTCTTCTCCGAGGTCACTTTGGTAGGCAGAAACAGTCCTCATTTTAGGCGCCCGTGACCGATGTTCTTAGTTTCGATGTTCTCAAAATCTATTGCATAATCCATCACGATCTTCTACATTAACCTGGAACTGCTACAATTATGAATTTTCATCATTGTCACCTTCAGAAGGTTTTTTAAATAAGTACATAACATAACATCACGACTGTCATCCCCGAAGGGTTTGGCAGAGGTGTACCCATTTGTGCACCCACATTTTGCCAGTTATGTTTAAGTCTCATGTAATAGGGGGCGAGCTTATTGCCATCAACCGGGCACAAATCCAGACTCTGAGGACTCTGAGAAATTCCTGATGTAAAAACCCCAAAACCCTTTGCCCGACTTGGGAATCGAACCCAAGACCTCTTGCTCAGCAGTCACGCTTTGCGTCTACTAGACCAACGAGGCAGTAAGAAAAATAGGTCTAACAACTCACATAACATCACGCCTAAAAACGCCGGGTTAGGCAGAGGTGTACCAAATGTTTTGACTTTGACTTTGACTCTATTAGTAAAAATAGGTCTAGTGTTTTAAATAAGTCTTCTAAAAATAAAGCTTTGAGTAACACATTCATACGCTTGATTTTACATACCCTCTGACATTAAGCCTAATATTAAATTCTGAGAAGAAAAATCATCTCAATTTCTGTAGGATATTAAATTAATTTCCTGATGATACAGTACGTGTCAGTGACATGTTTTACATAATAAAATATATTATTTTATACTTCGTCAGGTTTACTTACAAGCAGCTGTAATTATGTCAGGGACGCAAATTCCCGTATTTTAATCTCAGTGTCAATCTTACTACTCACTTCGTTATTTAATCAGCCAGAACGGCTGAACGGATCTGGATGAAATTAGTAACATCTTTGTCTGTTTCAAAGTTAATATAATTATCTCTCGGGGAAAATTTTTCGGGATAAAATGTATTTTATATTAAGCTGTACCTACCAAACAATAATTTATCATATAAAAAATTTAAATGTACTTAAAATAATAAACATTTGCTAGAAATGGATACTATTGGATACTAACCTTAAATTACAGTTTTTTCCAATGTACAGAAATCGATTTTCTTGATGTCTCAAATCAATTTCCTATTCTCATTTTCTTGTATGTAACATGAAAGTCGATTCCGCTTCAATGCTTAATTTTTCAATAAATTCTATACAGGTATATATTATTTAGGATTCCTTAACCTTATGATAAAAACGGCACCTTTAAGTTTGATTCACACATATCAGTGAAATCGCAATTCCGGCACAGTTCCGGCAGCATGCTGTATCAATGGTGTAGTGTTGCGGAACTGACACTGATAGGTGTGAACTCATTCATAGAGAATGTATGAAAGAATAATTATCACGGTGACGGTACTGTATCGGAACTGTGCCGGAACTGAGACTTCACTGATATGTGTGAATCAACCTTCACTATCACTGCATAGTATAAAACAAAGTCGCTTCCCCCTGTCTGTCCCTATTTATGCTTAGATCTTTAAAACTACGCAACGGATTTAGATGCGATTTTTTTATAGATAGAGTGATTCAAGAGGATGGTTTATGTATCTACATTGCACCCGTGCGAAGCAAGGGCGGGTTGTTAGTTAAAGATATATTACAGCCACACAAACGTCACGACAAACCCACATGGAAACACCCACAACAGAATACTTACATAGGTGTCTATCAATCGAGACAACGACACGCCGCCGGCTATGCTGAAAACCAGCTCCGTGTTTTTCGTGCCTTCGTGCACGGACCACGGCAATATGCTGAGCGTCAGCCGTTTCGCGCGGTAGTGGCGCATATTTCTTACTTGTAATTACTTGTTTTTTTTTATGTGAACCATTTTCGCGTGAATAAATAGTTTTTCTTTTTTTTCTTTTCCTCTTTCTATCCAGTTTACGAACACAATCTAAATCGTTTTCAACAATGAAAACAGTTTAAAAACAAACTGGAAACTTATTATTGATGGTGGTAACTTTATTTTTCCTCTAACAAACTGCTTTTCACGACAGTAAATTATACCTTCCTATTGAGAATCGCTAACATTTCAGATTTACAGACTCTGGGTATTCTTACCTGGAGCATTTTTAGTTTAAAGATTTAAGTACGTCTTTGAAAATGAGAGGAAAAAGTCTTAAATATTTATTTCATCGTTTTAATTTGTAATATAATTTGTTCTTTTTTTATTACCTCGTTGGTATAGTGGTCGCAAAGCGTGACTGCTAAGCATGAGGACTTGGCTTTGATTACCAGGTTGGACAAAAGTGTTATTGGGTTTTTCCATCAGAAATTTCTCAGTAGCAGCCTCGGAGTTTAGATTTGTGTCCGGTTGATAGCGATAGGCTCGCAGTATTTCATGGGACTTAAACATAACTGGCGAAATGTGGCAGTACTAATGGGTACACCTCTGCCAAACCGTACGGGGATTAGAGGCATGATGTTCTGTAATGTTTTTTGAATGGCGTTATTGAGACAATTGCGTAGATTGATAATATAAAAGACATAGACAGTAATGGTAATATTTATGTCATTGTTTTGTAGTTGAGAACGTTCAAATTGATGAAAAATTCACCGGCTGGTAATACTTAGGAGAGTAAGAGTAACTTTCTAGTCACTTGGTGAAACCTACATATTACTATCCGTATCCTATCTACAGAAATAAGTAAAAAGAAAAAAATAATACCAACACTATGACCAAGAAACCATTTGTTATCCAACAGAACACCTTTTAACTAACGACCTGAACATTAATACAAGATACAAAAGCAATCAATACGAAATAAGAATAAACGGCAAAAGAAAAAATGCCTTTGCGATTAAATTCAATGATACTCCCGTAAAGGGTAAGAAAAAATAATAAATCCGATGCTAAGGGGATGATTAATATCTGGCGTCTCCCCGGCCTTATCGGCACGGGGTAGGTACTCTTATTTACTGCCTGCTCCAATGTAAGGACTAAGTACTACTGGAAGTGACATCAAGTTGATTTTATTTATTTTTTCGTATAATTTGAGACGTCTTCGTCCGTTTTATTCACGTGATTTTCTGTGTCATCTTCAAGTACTTTTGACAGAAGGGGAGAGCTGAAATAGGCAATCTTTGGTGGTTATTATTATGACCTTTACACTAGATTGAATAGAGCATGGTTTAATATTGTTATTATATATATCTATTCACTTCAATAAAGACTAGTCAAGTACATAGCAGTGTCAGTAGCGCACAAGTATGTGCATAAACACAGGTGCACTCCTTCATAGCTCGATGAGAATGGGACGGCAATCCGACACTGCCGAGGAGAGATCAGGTGCAAAACCAAGGCTTTTTAGTCCTTTCTGACGGACGAGGAGTGTTGCACCATGAACTCCCAAACTCCGGGCTGCTATTGAGAGATTATTCTTGGAAAACCGCAATAAGGCCTGGTTTCCACCAAAGCGGAGACGAGAGGAGATGTCTCGTATAACTATCGGCTTGCGTAATTTTCATATCTCACCGCTTAGCTTCAACACAACACAGTATCCTATTGGTTGTTTACGAGACATCTCTTCTCCTCTTCGCTTTGGTGGAATCCGGGCCTATACTTGCCTCTAACCTGGAAATCGAACCGAGGAGCATACGTTGGCCACCCCACGTCGGTGTTTGAGAAAGATGCCATAACGTTGTGGAACGCTCATTGAGCGCACTCCTCATACTTTCCCACCAACTTTTGAATAAAATAAAACTGTTTCTCTTCCAGTTACTTTACATCCATAAACCGAGTAATATTTTATTTATATTATAATCGTTCATGAAAGAAATTGTTCTGAATAAAAAAGTACCTTTAAACGGTAAAAAAATAAAGCATTTGTAATCATAAAATAATCGTGAAAGCTTTTTACTTGATACTGAAATATTAATGTAGGTAAGTAGATTATTTAGGCATTATAATGATTATTATATTATATATTTATACGGCAGGGAGGGGGGGCGCCCTAGGAAGATCTACACTGACCTACTTGTAACTGGCGTGCGTGTATGACGCCTTTTTCCAATGGGGGTAGGCAAAAACCACAGAACGCCACCTGCTACGAGCCTTACATACTTCTTTCGCCTCATCCACGTCTGTACATCTCGTCATACAAGCACGCCGGTTACGAGTACTGCGCACCTGACCTTTAATATTGGCAGTTACGTGTTGGATTTAGATATTATAATAAATTTTAGCTTTGCATGTTTTAATAAATTAAAGGTTCTGTTTAACGTATTGATGTAGGTGGTATACTTAGCGGTACGATTATCATTCGTAATTAGGGTTGGTAAAATTAATATTCTCTAAAATTATAAAATTAATAATATTGTCTTTTTCAACTTTGGATGGCAACGCATCTATCAACATCTATCGGTTTTTTTTGGTCTTACTCTAAGCCATCACTTTCACAATCAAATTTTTAACGACATTAAAATAATAAAATTAAAACCAATCCAAAAGCAATCCAATTTTTAACTCATTCAGCTCTTGCGCCGTAAGTGGTACACCGAGGTTGAGTTTAGTTCTGACAAAACGAGCGAACCCACAATTTCAATAATTTGTTCAATTTCAGTAATATGTGATGAATATACCATCTGCGTCATCATTACAATGACTTAGAAAAATGGTAGAAATGTTGACGTCAGTTGGTTCGTTGGTAACCCAGTTGAAAAAATTAAAACCAGAAGTAATTGTTTGCAAGCCCACGAAGCACTTGGAGTGTGAGTGCTTCCACTCTAGTTTTAGACAATGAAAACGCCAAGTTGGAAAACTTTCGGTGCCAAACTGAACTTAAAGTTTACGTAGAAGGAGAAAAAACGACTTCAAAGAAAACTTCATGCAATGCAAATACAGAAACTTAATTCGCAGTGTTCACAACTTATTCAGTACATTAGTACAAAGGTACTGTGAAACATTCCGACTGGAGCGAACCACGTCTTTCTTCACCGTAATTGGTTTTCAAACTCTGTACAAAATTGATGGATTGGCACTGAAGTTGGTCTTGCAAATTGTTAATTATGAAAATTCCCGCGTCCTCAATTTAATGGCAGCTGAACAAAAGTTACCTGTTCGGAACAAATTTGTTTTGTGGCGTTTTTAAAGTTGTTTAACAAGGTTCAAGGAATGGCCTTTTTGAATTTGGTTTTGTGAATAATGTTTTTTGATTATTTGCTGTTGGCTGGTGAGGAGTTTTATAATGAATTCACAGCGAGTTTATTAATGGGGGACTTTTAGAATTTGTGTGAGCAGGACTTGTTTGGTGTTGATGAACGTTTAAAGATTTTTAGGTTGGAACTGTGCGTTGCGATAGGTATATTTTTAAATATTAGGTACCAAAAGTCTCGCCCCATAATACATGGGACTTAAACATAACTCGCGAAATGTGCGTGTACTTTAGAGTACACCTCTGCCTAACCCTTTGAGGATTATGGGCATGATGTTATGTTAACTGGACACACATAAAGACAGAGACATTGACCTAGCTTAAAACATAGGACATTTTTTTAACCATTTTTTGTGTAATTATTAATACCATTTCGCTTCTACCTAACAATTGACCGTGACCCGGAAAATAAAGGGTTAAACCAGGATTTATTACCATAAATCAAATAGGTAATCTCAATGCTTCCCGCGATATAAATCTAAATATTGAATATGTCGACCCGAAAAGGAAAAGTAAAATATTCATGGAAAATTTTTAGCCTCTCGATTGTGCTGTGGTGTGTAAGGTATCGACATATTTGATCTAGATTGAAATAAAGATTTATACGAAATTGTGACATATTCTTCGCAGCTGTCAGAAGCACTAGAATATTTAATGAATATACAGATAATGATATAAGTAATAAACACGATGGAAAAGAGAACGTGACGAAAACTTTTATTATGGAATTGGTTTATGATTTGACATTACTGAGTATTAAACTAGCAGATGATAGCTGATGATTTAATGAACTAAGTCTAAGTAAAAAAAAGTAGCACATTATGAAAATCAACCTTAAGTTATCCAGTTAAAATATTGTATCCTAAGATGCATATTCAAGACAAATGGACCAGGCTAATGGTTATCACCAAACACTAGTTAGAGAATGGATAGCCCAGCTCAGTTGTGTGTACATTGTATTGTATACATGAGTGTGTCGACAGTAAGTTATGGCTGGCTCACCTGACAGCTTAGATAAATAGCGCAAACAGCTTCTACTGCAACAAGTGTTCGTATACTCTCGTATACTCTATTTTATCTTGTTTATGTGGATGATGTTCTTATTTTTTTTTAGTTTTAGTTAATAATAATTACTTAACATTGATTAGTGTCGTTTAATCTATGGTTTTACTTTAAAGGTTGTTTATTTTTGATAATTGTTGGTTGTTAATTGTTTAATCTCTAGAAATACTGGTTTGATTAGAAAAAAAATATATTTTACTAATAAAAAGTTGCACTATTGCTAAGTGTTGTGGAATGTTTTATGGTATATTTCACTTTCACATAGATAAAATCAAGGACAGAATAGATAGGTTAATAATTCTTTGTTTGAATGTTTACTGTACTGTTTAAGACTAAATCGACGGTCTGTTTTCTAGACCAAGTATGAAATTGTCAACTTCTTCAATAGTCTGGAATACTGACATGAAATGCAATTTCCTCCAATGCCAACATTATAATACACAAACATAATTATCTACTTGTTAAAGTGCAATTGTCCCTATTATCATAACCGTTGAGCATAATAAAGTCACTTGGCCTGACAACAAGGAAAAATATTCCAGCATATTGCAATTTGGAGCCAGACGCTGCAGTAACTTCGAACCTCAATAAATTTACATAAAACGCCACAGTTTAATAACAAAAAAGCCTTCAAAATCGTATATTAGAACATGAATAAAAATTGCAATAAGCCCCCACGATATATCTAGAAGATCGCCAACAAAATATACACCCTTCCCGCTATAAGTTTATTTAACGCCTTTATTTTTCACGGGAAACTATCCCCTAGCTTCAAAGTAATAGGGTGCAAATTGGTGTAACAATTTCGCAACTCCATTTCCCGAGTCATTATTCTTTTTCACTGTTGTATTACAAGTACAAAGGCTCTCTGAGCGATGGCTACGAAGCATTCGAGATGTTGCGTTAGTCGCAACATTTAATATGTGACGTGATACATTGGTATGGGCGGAAAGAAATGGTCGTGGATGGGGAGCAGTGTTGTTTTGTACTCGTACTTTTTCTGTTACTACTGGGGTTAGTTGTGCCAGAGAGAACTAACTGACATCAAAGTTTCTCTCTTTTCTTGAAGTAAATTGTGATGGTTTTGATTTAAAATCTATTCTAAGCATCATTGCTGGTAGAAAAAGATTTTTAAATGAAAATTAATTGGATGTAATTAGCTTATTGAAAGATTATTGATTAGATCGTCTAGCAAAAGTAAGCTCAATTTAGGTGTAGGTTTTTTGCTCTTCTTATATAGAAAAGACATGAGCTTGAGCATATAACTCTTGCTCAAGGAGTATTGGCGATTTCAGACTTACATTAAATTATTATAAGGCCACAATTCCTGACCATGTATTCCTTAACCGATATCAGTGATGAAGATAAACTTAGAAAGGATACATAATTATGAAATGAAAACGTCATATGGGCATTTGTCCGTGCCCTCAACTTACAATCTAGTTCATATGAGTCGAGCGCTTTCTCTGCTCCTTATCCACTGGGTCATTACTATATCTATCTTCTCTACACATATAAAAAGCTTTGTTCTGAATGACTGACTGACGGATCAACGCACAGCCTAAACCGCTGATCGTAGAGACCTGAAACTTTGAGGGTGTGTACTTGTATGACGAAGGCATCTGATAAGAAAGGATTTTCCAAAATTCACCCCATAAGAGGATGAAACTGGGGTCCAAAGTTTGTATGGAGAAACCAATTTTGATGCGGAGGAAGCCGCGGGTAGAAGCTAGTTTGACATATAAAAGACCAACAAAGAAACTACTACATGATATATACAAAAGCAGAGCCCCATAAATTGTGTTTATTCAGACAATGACAACAGAAGTACGTAACAAAAATCACAAATAAAGTATTCAATTAAGGTTTAAGAAGAAATATCACTGAAATAAACTTCAGACCTGTTTGTAGAATTTTCAGAAACTACGTAGCGAGGCAGTATTTCACGTCAAATTAATGTACCATTATTTTATTTAGTAGAATGAATTCGGCGGTATTTTGTTTTTAGAAGGAATTTTGTTTCCAATGTAGCTGACGACATTCTTATAGTGGACTAGCTTGTGCTTGCGACTTTGTTCGCGTAAATGTCGGTTATTACGGAGATTTGTTTTTCCGCCAAACCACCAGCCACCAGTAATTGTGCCGTCAAAATCTATCTAGCCATTTTGGCGATTAGCTGGACCTATCATCAGCTGCCTAGCCTTTTCCCAACTATGTTGGGGTCGGCTTCCAGTCTACCGTGCAGCTGAATACCAGTATTTTACATGAAGCGACTACTTATCTGACCTCCACAACCCCACAACCGGGTAATACGATACCCCTTGGTAAGATTGGTTGTCAGACTTTCGGGCTTTCGACGATCCGTATCGACTGTCAAAAATCCACGTATGACGTATTTACAAAGATTGCTATTATGTTTTCGTCAATATAGCAATTCAATTTAAAAACAGTCGTATACGTTTCAAAGGATACTCCCGACATCGCGTTTCATTCAAATGTAGGCATCAGCGATCGCATATTTTTTCAAAACAAATCAAGTGCTAACTTTGTCCAATAACGAAAGTTTAAAAAAAAATACACAGAGTAAAATAATTTCCAATCAAAGAGTTGAAAATGTCGCAGACAACAGCTGCACAATACACGGCTATACTGAACTCGTTTGAAAGCTGGTGCTCTGTGCCATCGGACGCAAGTTTTCCACTTAGCCACCAATCAGACGGACTTTGGTCCAACAGTTCTTTGTGACGATACATTTATGGCTGGTGACATACTGTTGGATAGTTTGGCTGAGTTGTTGGCGATATTTTCCTTTTTTGCACAAAGTAATTTTAAAAACCCTGAAATCATGATCATTTATTTTCATGATTTCAGGTTTGGTCCCATAGTAAAAGTTGTTCATGATGATGAATAAAAACCCCTTTTTAGGTTTGTGGTAAATTCACAATCACCTTATTTTTTGTTTACCAGAACTTGAAAACGGACCGTACTATACCTACTCATCATTATAACCAAATTTTAACAGAAACAATTTTAAGCATTTTCTTTGGGAACTTTTGATAGCGGTCATTTTGAGCATTTTCAATGGGTTCTAGTGCTTATAAAAAAATGTATAGTCCGGCCAATTTAGACATCCATTTCACTCCTATTTTTTGGTCTAATTTGACTGGACTAGTATCATTAAAAAAGAAAATATAACTGCACAGAAATACTTGATATTTTCGTTTACTTTACTTTAAAAAATAAATGCATTAAATCATGATGAAGTCTATCATTTGTAACGTAAAATTTTTGTTTGGCGTTGGAGAATTTCTAAGTTTGAGTAAGAAGCAGTGCCTCACAACTGCAGTCCGTTTTGAAATGGCATAGCATTGGGCACTGAGTCACTGGAAGTGTCAACTATCCGTTTGTTAGTACGTCAGTTAATTCCACAATCCTCAACGAATTGCGGCTACATTCGTCACGTTTCAAAGCTGTGCTAACTTCAGTGTTTATCAGAAACGCAAAGCTGTGTAACGTAATCATAGCATGTCCATGATTTCATACTGTCAGAGGAATAATGCTAAGTTTTCTACCTTGTCATCATTTAGATTGTTTGTTTCCTAAGAAGTGTTGATTGACTACTTTTAATTTCCAATAATATATAGTAGGTACTATCATGTATTTTATTTACTTGAAAGTGGAAATTCTAGTATTTTTAAATCTCAGTCTTAACGGTCAAAATTGGATTTTTACCTGCATTTTTGACAAAAATGTTTAATATTGATTTTCCCTGAGATGACATTGTGACTAACCCAACAAGATCTTTACACATTGATCCCAACAGTAGTATTTTTTTCTTTATCCACGGTAGTTTTTTCCATACTTGCTACAAAATAAAATATAAAGTCGAACTTCTCATTACTTGCCTTAACAAAAATAAAAAAAATAGATTAGAGATTGCAGCTGAATGAATAATTATAAATTCAAAGTTAGAAACATTTTTTTATTCAGTTAGGGCATTAAGGCACTTTCATACGTAAAAATTAAACTTTTAGAATACAATGTTTTTACAGGTCATAATTATATAACAAGAATTGTCTTCCAGCGCCACACAAACAATTACAAAATATTAGCCAAACTCACGCCTAAACACTAGTGTATTCAAACAAAACCTTCTTAGCTACACACAAATAATTGCATTGCACATCTGACGGTTACCTAAGCCACCATGCTCGCATCAACCCCCCTAGCGCCCAACGTAAACACATCTTAAACACGTTCAAAGGCTGCTACAGCTTTGAGCTCCGGCCAGTCACTGCAACAAATCGGTTTAGCTAGTCAGCTCACAGGCTGTCATTGCACGCGGTAACGTGACTCTGGGATCTATCCTTTCATTGATTCGATGTTGGACGTGACGAATCGAGCTTATTTTCTAGATTTTGTGTGGTGTTTGTAGGTAGTTTTTGGTGTTAATTTAAGTTTTGTGTAAAATTAATTTTGGTTTTTAGGGTTTCGTACTTTAGTTGGCCCTTATAGGATCATTTTCTCTGAACGGAGCCCTTATAGGATAATTATGTTGTCCTTCTGTTAAGACCCTTTTTCTTAGAAACGTGTGGAGGTATCAAGCTGAAATTAACACCAAATACCTGAGTATTTTAAGGGGGATTTGAGGGGTAACTGACCCCTCAGAGCAATGAATTAACAATCTTCTAAGTCAATGCAATCAAAAGATAAAGTCGTTTATGGCACATATTTTGACGCTCATTAGGGAATCAAAACCTATAGGGGACTTCCTGTTGATCTAAAATCGTAAAATTTGGCAAGAAGCAATGCCATGTAGCACAAGTAAAGGAAGAAATTATAATATAGCAAAATTTTTAGTTTTACATCACAAAATAATTACTTTTTTGCGATTATAAACTTATTTATTTATTTATTTCACAAACGTTTTCTCTGCCATTACAGATTAAATCTCATGCGACTAAGTAACCTAAAAAATATACATAACTATAACTTACATACTACACAGTACGTGGTCCTTGTGAACTCACCCAGTGCACATATAAAGCGGTAGCGGATATCATCTCAACACGGTAGCGGATATCATAGGCATACCTATGATATCCGCTACCGTGTTGAGAGACTTATTTTTATTTTGTATATGTTTTATTAATATGATTGTGTGTTATTAATGCATTCCTTGCTGAGTATGTGTGGTGTAACTTTGAACGATAGAGTGAGGAATGAGGTTATACGGGACCGTTGCGGATTAAAAGAGGATGCAGTAACAAAGATAGAAAAGGGTATGCTTAGATGGTTCGGTCATGTTGAGAGGATGAGTGAAAGACGATTAACAAAAGGTATTTATATGGCAGAGGTGAGTGGCAACGCAGGGAGGGGTCGCCCTAGGAAGACCTACACTGACCTTATTGGTGAGGTTCTTCAGAAAGGTCAGGTGCGGAGTACTCGTAACCGTCGTGCTTGTATGACGAGATATATGAACGTAGATGAGGCGAAAGGAGTATGTAAGGATCGTAGCAGGTGGCGTTCTGTGGTTTCTGCCTACCCCCATGGGAAAAAGGCGTGAGTTTATGACTATGTATTCTTATAAATATTGTATGGTGGTACGGAACTCTTGTTCTCAATAAAAATACTTGCTAACACAACAATATTCGCTACAAACAAAGCGGCAGTATGTCACAAATACAGAGACAAAGTTGTATCCAGGCGGTTCAAAAGTTCCACTTTTTTGTGCTATTTTATTTTGCTACAAGCATTTTTTTAAAAACGCAATGTAAAAGTTAAAAGCGAAGAACTTTTGGTGTTTGTGATTTTTTTTGCTTGTAAAGTAAATTCTGGTTTTGCCAACATAGTTGGAATTAAATACCTACAAATAAACTTTAGACAACATTTTCCGTAAAGTCATAACATAAAAATTTATTTAAAAGTACACATTTGATCTTAATGTGGCTCTTATCACAATATAAAGATAACCAGTAGTTGCACTCGGCCGTAACCTTGAATTAAGTACCTACGATTTCGTGCTAGATACTCACGCGTTAGGGCTGCCCGCACATAGGTAGTATTTTAATTTCATCAACCTATTGAGTTTCTTTCTAGTTATGTGAATAAAAATATTTTTGTTTTTAGTTTAATAAAATAATTCGTGGTGATTGAAATAGTGTTCAATAAAAATACATGTTGCGTTGTACTTATAATTCAAAGATTTCATTAAAAAAAATCGCCGAAGGAAACCAAACTCCAATCCTTACAAACTTCAACATCTACTTACTCAACCAAAATGAAAGAAACATCTAACGAGTAATTATAAAATCTGTTTGCATCTCAGCTTATTAACGTTCACATTACTACCTATAGCTACAGCTAGGAGTACTTTGGTCACCCATCCAATGTCGCACTGCTGCAAACGTTGTTTAATTAATATCAACCATCTCATCGCGTGTGCCGTACCTATGTAGATACGGCACACGCGATGAGATGGTTGATATTACCACCTACCACCTTATTATTATTACCTGCCTACTTAGTAAGATTTTCATTGCTGTAGAGCAATGAAAATCTTACTAAGTAGGCAGGTATCATTACCAGGTAGTAGGTTACCATTAAGGTATTACTCTCATAATCATTTCATAATGATATTTCGTCTATGGTAAATACCTAATTATTTCAGTAACTAAGTACAGATAGCCGAAACTAGGAAACTACCTAGGTACCAGTTCTACGGGAACGGCGCGGCGTAGTTAGGTCATTCGTATCACTTTTTACACCCTATCCACAATTGAACGAAATGTGTTGGTATATAGGTAAGTATTAAAAAAATAAACAAATTACGTAATAGTAGGTAGGTAAGTGTTTAATTGTTTTTAAAGTCTTACCTTTCGTATTTTAAAAAAAGTTATCTCTGGGTGCGTTATCGAAGAATTCAAGCAACCAAACACTACACAATACCTATAGTTTATAATTTCTCCTTGCCATGTTGAGAAATCGCACGCTCACTCCTTACAAAAATATTACATCATCCATTCGTCACTATACGGCGCGGCGGCGACGCGGCGGCGCAGTCAAGACTGTTTGTGTACCGAGAGTGTACCGAACTCGACGCGCGTAGGTATGACTCGCGTTGCGACTGTTTCTATGAAGATCACCTACTGTAGTATTTTTATACTGTGCTCTTATTGCGCTATAAGGGTCATAATAGCATGTAGCGTATAACGCACGTGTGTCTTTTTACATTACATTATCGCACTAGTTGTTTCTTTTTTTTCAATTTTGGTATGATTTTTTTATGCTTAGATATTCTGTGAATAATAAAAGCTAAGTTTTTAAATGATATGTTTTACGGTACACTTGACATGTCAAAATGACATGACATGGCGAAATGTGGGTGTACTAATCGGTACACTTCTGCCATACCCTTTGGGGATTACAGGCGTGATGTTATGTAAAACCCCACTATGTATCTCAGCTTTAAACTTCATCCTTATAACGCAATGCAAATCAGCCGACCTACAGTTCCCTTTACAATGTTGCCAACATAATATTTTTAATGTTCGACGTTTACGTTCGTCCCTCACAGAAAAGCGCTTTAAGCGCTTTTTTATCGCTTTGTATCAGATATGCAATAAATGTTTCGTTTTTCGGTATAACGGTCTGAATTTATGCTGATGCGACTGTTTTGTTGTGGGTTTCGTAATTATTGGTTGAGTGATATATTTTTTATGTAGTTTTTGATGTTCTTCGCTATTGACTATATAGCAGATACATCTGGCCCTTTCTTTCACTGTCCCCCCCACACACACACACACACGCATAACCACCCCCCCATGCACGCGCAAAGATACTGCACACCAAAAGAGCATGTGCGCAAAATTAATTTATTTTTAAACTACTGTTTTCTATTTTTGTTGTTTTGTTATTTTATTGCACAGTAAAAAGATTAGTACTACAAATGAGCGAAGACACTGGCTCCTGTAACACAGGTCTCTACCTAGCTCAGGAGCCAGGGTTTCAAAAGAGTATGTAACACTTGTATTTTTATGTCAATAAAATATTTTTATTTATTTATTATTTCATCTTTATACGTCAAGCGGTTTTCGATTTATCGTGATGATTGAGTGAGTGACCTTCGCTTTTATATATTTTGAAAGAGATAATCGTCGGTTCGTGTCTTATTTCATCTAAAGATACCTAAGGGGCCTCTGCGAGTTGGCTTGGGCCCCTCGTATGCGTTCCAAAGTCCCTAACAGGGTCCCGAAAAATATAAAGTAAAAATAAAATTATTCCCCCTCGTACAAATATGTTCTTCTACTCATCCATCATCATACATAATTTAGACTTATTTTACTTACTCCGGCTAAAATAAAAAATCTAAATTATGTATGTTACAAAATAATTCACCCGGAATTTATACTAATCGGTTCTATGAATATGTAAAGAGAGATTACGAACGTGAAATGAGTTTGCAAATAGATCAAAGAGTCCAGTTTAAATTGGAATTTACGAAAATAGCAACGCCGTATTTTTTTTAAAGACGGTACTTTGACTAAGTCCACAAATTCAAGAGGATTTTAGAATGCCTACATGAATATCCATGCCTGTATGATTTACCAACCTATAACATAACATCACGCCTGTAATCCCCGAAGGGTGAGGCAGTGATACCCATTAGTACATAGGTACATACATACACATACATAAACTCACGCCTTTTTCCCATAGGGGTAGGCAGAAACCACAGAACGCCACCTGCTACGATCCTTACATACTCCTTTCGCCTCATCTACGTTCATACACCTCGTCATACCCATTAGTACACCCACTTTACGTCAGTTATGTTTAAATCCCATGTAATAGGGGGCGAGCCGATGAAATGGCAATTCGACATGGCCGGGGAAAGATCCGCCACAATCCCCTTCCCAACTCCGGGCTGCTACTGACTGAATAGGAATGATATCATGGACCGTTTTTTATCTATCTAGGTATCTATAATAAAATGCTTTGTCCTAAATGACTGACTGACGGATCAACGCACAGCCTAAACCGCTAATCGTAGAGACCTGAAACCTGGAGGATATGTTCTTTGTATGTCGTAGACATCCGATAAGAAAGGATTGTCCAAAATTCTATCCCTTAGGGGCTGAAAAAGGGGGGCAAAGTTTGTATGGAGAAATATGATTAACTCGCCAATAACCGACATTGTATGTATGGGACAACGTGATTCTTTGGTCCAATCTACTTTAAAAGCTAGTATTTTACTAAATATCTTTATGTCTTTTTGGACGTAAAACTAAAAATGTATTAACTTTCATAGTAAGCGCTCGTTAATAACGTGTCTTATTCTAAATGTCTAGATTCTGGCATATTGCCAGAATAACTTTACTGTGGATAATAAGGCGCTTTGCACATAGAGCAACTATTGCAGCAACTGTCAACTAGCTGGCAACTAGCTGTTTACATATATTTCAATTGGACTGCGCACACATAGCAACTCGAGTTTCGAGTTCCGGCGATCGTCAACAGTTTTCAGTTGCTGCAATCGATGACTAAGTTAGTTGCCAATTGCCGCAACTAGCAACTGTTCAATATTATAGGTACCGGTTTTTAAAGTTGCCGGTTTCCTCAACTGTCAATCGCAACGCGTCAGGCGATTTCACACCTTCCCTCCCTCTCCCTGTGCCCGGCAATTCCAGTGTCACTACGGCAATGGCATACGGCAAATCGGCTGTGAAAGTTGCTCACAGATTGCCTTAAAGTTGCGGCAACCGTAAACGTTAGCAACTATCAACTTTTACAGTAAACTTTTTAAGAGTTGATAGTTGCCTCAACTTTAGTTGCTCCATGTGCAAAGCGCCTAAGGAAGAGAATTTGTAGTCCATTCGTCATATGCCATGATGAAATATAGCGTTCAAGAGACTTGAATTTAACTTTAATAAATTAGTAATTTTGTTTTTTATTCCACAGTAGCTTTTGTTCGCGACTTCGTCCGAGTAATTGTCAGTGAACAAAGTAAAGTGGACACAGACGAAGTCGCGAATTAAAAAGTAGCCTATGTCTTTTCTTGGGGTTCAATAATTATACACATAAAATCACGCCTATAATCCCCAAAGAGTTAGGCAGAGGTGTACCCATTAGTACATCCACATTTCACCAGTTATGTTTAAGTCCCATGTAATATGGGGCGAGCTTATTGCCATCAACCTGAGAAATTCCTGATGGAAAAACCCAATAAGACTTTGCTTGACCTGGAAATCGAACCCAAGTCCACCAGCTCAGCAGTCGCGCTTTGCGACTACTAGATCAAAGAGGCAGTTAAAAAAAATATTTATTAATTATTGAGCAGGCTGTGTCGTAATTTAATTTCATTATTTATGACTCATGTGACAATCTTCTGTTAAACGAACATGCAAAATTGTACATTGTATATAGGTAATAATATGATAAATACCCAAGTTGTAAAAAAAAATCAGTATCGAGATACCAATATCAGAAAGAGAGGGAAACCATAAATAATCCATTACCAACATCACGACAACATAAACAGCGAACTATTCCAAAGCTGCTTATAAATACTAGAAACGGCATTCGGAAGTTTTTATCGAAGATAAACAGTTTACTAGGGAATGTCGTAACAGCAACATTTTTATTTTACGATTGGCCTTTACCCAACGCTATGAAGATGCTGCCCATTCAAACGTAACCGTTTTATAAGATACTTACTCATCTAGATAACCTACATCTTTTTCGTTGGCTAGTAAATCTATATACAGTTGGTGATAAACGTGAAATGGGTCATCAGTGATTATTATGATTGGTTGATAATAACATATCATGCCTGATCACGCTTGTAATGCCCGAAGGGCTAGGCAGAGGTGTACCCATTAGTACACCTACATTTCGCCAGTTAAGTTTGAGTTCAATGTAATAGGGGTGAGCCTATAATACTCCGTGAATTTTAATTCATATCACATAGTACGAAATGTGAAAAAAAACCAGCTGATCTATACAGTAATGTACTACATTACGATCAAATTGTATGGATCAGCTGTTATTTTTTTCACATTTCGTACTATGTCCCTTAATAAAAGTTGTTCATATTCATGAGTACATTCACCCCCTGAAAGATTTACAACGAGTTAAAATTCACGGTGTATATAATAATAATATGCCTATCCTCTCAGCTGCCTTGATAATATTAATTTTGATAACTGATGAGAAACAAAAGGCAATGAAGCACCTTGTCACCACTCACCACCATTGAACCACCATAGGAATTAGTTGTTTTGACATTTAAGAGGAATGAGAAACAGGTTGTAAAGTTTCTCATCTTTCATTGAAAAGGGAGGATCTTCTGACTAGACGGGTGTTGTGTCAGGCGGGCTACTGCCCAATGGATGTTGTCGGGATTTTTTACAAGCTTTTATTTAGCTTGCACTGTTCGTATGTAAGTAAGACTGTAAATAAGTTGTCCTTTCAAAATTTGCAAACCATTTTTCGACCATTAATTTGTTGTTATCCGATTGAGCTGAAATTTTGCATACACCTTTAGTTCTGGTGACAATACAATGTCCAATAATCAATATTGCTGAATTTTTAATTAAAGCTTGTTTTTAAAAATATTTATTTAATAAGTTTTTTATATCAGATCACCAGTAATATGAATTATATCAGTACGAAATATGTTATGCATGTATCGAAACGTTCACACGAATTTATATGAAATACTACTGTAACATCCATAAAAATAGCACAGACCTATGATTCACACCAAAGAATCAGAAAACAGAAACCAAAAACCACAAAAAGCACAGCGTCACAATAAAAGAATACAAAACAGAATAAAACGATTAATTACATTGGTCAGTTGTATAAAAGGACAATGAAAAAATGTATGTCTTGGTCGCGACATTTAGGTTCATACAAATTTATCGCGGCAACCAAACAATGGTTGGTTGGTACCTATGAGCTACACCTGCTTTTGCTGGCCAAATATTTTTGGCCTCGCTTGTTTGGCTTTGTCATACTTTTTTTGGTGCGTGAAAATATTGCACGCTTTTATACGGAAGTCAAATTTTTTTGAGTGCGTAAAAATGGTTGTGTTGAAATGAATTTATGAATTATTGTTTTTAGGTTGAATTCAACTGACTTTTTTTTTCTTTAGAAGGACAACGCGTTATTCTTATTTTAATTTAATAATGTTACTGTTGGATTAGAAAGGTTATTTTTAACTTAGGATATATTACGATATACATACCATGGACAGGTTAATTATAAGTTACTTCTAGGTTTAAACGTATTTTTTATAGTTTTCACAACTTCAGTATTTTAAGAATTGTCCCTATTATACAAAATACATTTTTGAAGTGAAAACTTCTTTAGCGGCGTTGAGCACTTTTTCTGTAATGGGTATAAAATCTTAAACTCGCGTCAGGACACGTGCGCGTCAGGACACGTGACCTGATCGAAAAAGCGTAAGACGGATGGAGAGTAGACAGCTATCCCCTCTCTACGGCGCGGCGAAAATGTATGCCTGGGCCTACTGTTTCGTTTAGACAGCGCAGGGCGCTTGCGCGAATGTTCGTGTATGTTAAACGTAAACGTAAACGTTAATAATCAAGTTTTCACTTCTGCCGGCACTCCCGGAGTGCAACCCGTTTTTTTTTTACGCGAAACTCTTATTCTTTTTCTAAAATAAAAGTATCTAACTTTTAGTACATATAACATCATCTATATGTTAGTAAAAATCCCGTCAAAATCGGCACAGCCGTTTTGGAGACTAGCCAGAACAAACACAAACAAAAAAATTAAAAATTGTTTTTTTTTTTATAAAGTACCGTGTGTGGTAATTGCAAAAAGCTGTCATTTTGAGATTACAAACAGATGCTTCAATTTTATTTATTTGTATAGATGTTTTCCTAGTATACCTTTAATTCAAGGAGTCCATCTTTCTAAAAGCATCTGCCATTTCAGTCTGCCACTCGTAAATCATACTTGACATTGAATTATAAATGATTCCGTAATACCCAAGAAAATATTTGTACAAATATCTCCTTAACTGTCCTTGTCTTTGTTTCTTCCTTTAACTTTTCCGTGAAATGTAATATTTTTAAGGAAGTTATGAATTAATTATTGTTTTATCTAAACATCAATTTCACAATTTTGTATAATAATTTTGCTTGAAAAATGTGTAATTATTTTTGTAAAGTATTTTTTACCTTTAAATTGGTTTTTTTTTTTCATTCGAATTCCAGCTTTTCCTTTCTTATCTTATCTTATATTTTTTTATCTTATTTAACTTAAATCTTTAATCATTTATTTTATTTTATTATGAAAAGCAGATCATTGCATATTGTTTTAAGTCTAGTTATTTATTTTAAAAAGTAGGTAAGTATGGAGTTTCTTGCCTATTCTTTTCCATACGAAATATATCCACCGTAACACATTTAACAGCGCATCTATAAAAAACACGTTTCTAGTTTTGGAAAGAGAATCTTGAGGTAAGGAGGGGTCCCCCTTTAATTTTTGACTCTCTACCTATTATAACGGTTTATGAGATACAACCTGCTGATATACAGACGGTCAGACAGTCGGACAGTGGAGGCTTAGTCTTAGGGTCCCATTAGCACAGGTACGGTACCCTAACAATTAAACAATTCCTTTTCTAAAGGTGCTGATAAACTTGAGAAATTTGTGCGAATGTTACATTACATCACAGAAAAATACAAGAACATTTTAGCGAGCATTCTATCGGGCGTTCTGGCGAGCATTCTAGCGAGCATTGCTTCGAGCTTTTTGCCGAGCGAAGCTTCGGTCATCGTTCCGCGCATGTCAAGTCTGACATCTTCGTGAAGAATATTTTTTGACGAGCATTGACTAGAGCGTTCACTAGAATGCTCAAGAAAATGTTCATAGCAATGTTTGGCGCGGCTCGTTGTTCAGTTCGACAAATTTAAAAACGGCGAATGCTCGATGTTCTGTTACAAGTGAATGCTCAAGTCTATCAGCACCTTTAGAATTTTCCTTACGTTAAAAACCCGACGATTTCAAATTAGTATCTGTCATCGAATACAATACTACCTTTTAACAAAGGAACGTATCTTACTAGATCAAGTTAGGTACGTTATAACTAAACATATATCTTTTCTATTGTAGTTTATTTCTTTTATAAATGACTGAGGATATTATGTTTAGAAGCTTTTTCTTTCTTTTTGTAGTAGATTTGAATGAAACCTCTCTCGATGATTTGTTGTTGATATCTGTGAGTGAAATGCTTGAAAAGACGTTTCTACCTTAGTTTCTGTGACTTGTTTGTTTTTTTGTTAACGGTTTTGTATTGATTGATATTGGAAAGTATTGTTGGTATTGAAAAGATTTATAATTAATGACTGCCTCGTTGGTGCCGTGGTGGCAAAGCGCGACTGCCGAGGATGAGGTCTTCAGTTCGATTCCCAGGTCAGTCAAAGTGTTATTGGGTTTTTCATCAGGAATTTCTCAGTAGGTGCCTCGGAGTCTGGATTTGTGTCCGGTTGATGGCAATAGGCTCGCTCCATATTACATGGGACTTACACAACTGGCGAAATGTGGGTGTACTTATGAGTACACCTCTGCCTAACTCTTCTAATATTATTTTTATAGACTTATCTATTAAAATAACGAACTATGCAAACATCAAATGCAAACTTCTCGTGTAGTATTCAGTTCAGGAATACTTGCAAAGTGATAATTATATTATGGAAGACGGTTTAAATATTACCCGGTCATGAGGTGGGGCTCTACTGTCATTAAAAGCGGGTTAAAATTGCTGCAAAAAAAAAATCTCAAACAAAAAATCTCTTGTTGAATTTTGTATTCACGTGAATCGGCATTTTGTGTATCTTTCAACCGTCAAACCGAAAAAGTGTCAAACGTCACTTCGTTGCTTGCCAGCAGGCAAAAGACATTCATAACGCTGACGTCAAAGAGTTCATTTTAGATGTAAGGTAAACAAAAAGCAACACTATATAGTTACATATAGCGTTTATTTACGCAAAGCAAAAGAAATAAATGAGACACATTCAGATAAAACTTATCAGTAAATAAATAATATGTTGACAGCGTTGAGAATTTATTTTCTACGAGAAAAGCTGTTAAAAGCTTGATCACTATCAAGTTTAATCTTCTATCACTTGGAGCTTTTTTTTTTTGTTTTACATAGTAAATAAATATCGTGGAAAATGTTTGTTACATTATTTTAAAAATAAAGTAAAAGTCTGGCATAAAACATTATGTCTCGAAATATAAAATGAAAAGTGGCATGATTGGCTCAGTGGCAAAGTGATTTTAGAAATGTGAATTTCAAACAGAAGGAATATTTCTATTGCCTTCTGGTAGGTATTTTGGACTTTTGCTACTCTGATTTGTGTCTACAAATGCACTCATCATCTCCCTAGCCTTTTCCCAACTATGTTGGGGTCGGCTTCCAGTCTAACCGGATGCAGCTGAATACCAGTATTTTACATGGAGCGACTGCCTATCTGACCTCCACAATCCAGTAACTGGGTAATAAGATACCCCTAGGTAAGACTGGTTGTCAGACTTTCGGGCTTCTGACGACCCGTAAACTGTCAAAGATCCACGCACGGTCTACAAATACACTAATGACACAAAATGTAAAACAGAGTCATCACATATATGGTATATAATGTGTAACACTTGACATCTTACCTTGGTAATAGCAACGTTAACATTGCATAGGGATACAAATATTCAGGTACTATTTGAAATGATTTTTTGAAATGAAGATTAATTATTTTTATTGAAAATTGTACTTTATTTAATTAACACTAGAAATAGACAGTACCTGCATCTCGGTACCAAAGTCTAGCTCTCGCGCGCTCATTGGTCAAATCTAATAGCACTCGCATCCCCGGCTTCCTGTTACACACTTTCGTCCCTTTTCACGAAATCACTCCCACAGATTGCGGAAAAGCGAGAGGAAAGATGGTACCTACATTTCAAAAAATTAAAACTATAACTTGAATTGAAAATGGCCGTCACAAATTATAAATTCCCGCTTGCAGTGCAACCCCACCCTGCGTGGAGCCACAGCAGAATCACATTAGTTAATTAAATCCTTAGTTATTTGTTACATTTTATGCAGTCCACTGTGGTTTTATTTTAGTTGAGAAAGAAGATAAATAAATGGAAAGCAAAGTTGAATTTAAATAAGGAATTCATTATTTCTTTGTTTTTTTTTTGTAGCCCGTGAGCGAGTCAGTTTTCTTTTAACGAATTATTATTATTTTTTTCATTTATTCATCCTAAATAATAAATTACATTTTTAGTAAGTATATCTATAAATATAAAAACATTTAAAAGTAAATAATATATAAAATGGGCCACCGGCTCCGGGAACATTGTTATATTGGAAATTATATTGTGTACAAAAATAATTATCAAATGTTTTTGTGTAATGTTTTAGTTAATATCAATGAATAAATGGAAAATTCTAGATCATTTTACACAATCTAAGAATACATGTTACGTGATTCTGATTCATGACCCTCCAGAAACAAAATGTTTGTCAGTAAAAAAAAACTGCTTTTCCATTCATTTTGACTGTGTATGTGTTGCATTTTTGTTTATGCTAAGTTTTCTTTATTTGTTTATACATACAAAAGCATGCAAGATATTACAACAGTTTAAATCGAGTCATAATAAGCCGGCTTTTCACTATGGGATGTAATATTTATTACATTTTGAGCTATATATTACATCCCGCGATTACTGTTCACACTGTAACATATATATTTTGGAACAGTTCAGCTTCGGTCACCACTGTGTCATCACGTTTTTTATCGAAAAGGTTGAATTCTGAAATGGATAATATGGAGATTGTTTTGCTTGATTCCTACGATAGTTCATCAGATGACGATGATGCTGTATTCGATTTATATGTATCAAATAAATAATAAACTATACATAGTATGAAACAAAGTCGCTTTCCCTGTCTGTCTGTCTGTCTATATGCTTAGATCTTTAAAACTACGCAACGGATTTTGATGCGGTTTTTTTTTAATAGATAGAGTGATTCAAGAGGAAGGTTTATATGTATAATACAATGCACCCGTGCGAAGCCGGGGCGGGTCGCTAGTAAATAATAAACGAAAATATAATAAACGTCGATTCTGGATATCGAATCATATTAGACTAAGAGAAGATTATGGTGAATTTCGGCTTTTTAATGAACTCGATGAAGAAAAGTTTTTTTAAATGAATAAAACTAAATTTTTCGAACTTCATGTTATGATTGAAGATGACATTATAAAGCAACAGACGCATTTACGCAAAAGTTCAAAACACGTGATCAGTTGACACGTCTGCACTCGAACATCACCACCATTCAAACTGAGGGCGAGGCAGGGGGAGAACGCGGTGTCCGGGGACGTGGGGTAAAATATACACCTTCAAATGACCTCTAAATATCGCTCAGTCGGTCGAAAAAATATTTATAGTTTGGGATGTAATATATATTATAGCATAGTGTGAACGGTCACGTACAAAATGTATGACGAGCGATAAAATATTATATCTCAGGATGTAATATATATTATATTATATCCCATAGTGAAAAGCCGGCTTAGCCTTGTGTATGTATAGCCGTACACATATTTTTATTGTTGCGTAAAGGGTTATTTTGCAACCACCATCCAAATTTAGAATCGATAACCTTATCAATTAATGAAATAAAAAAAATTACATGATTTTCACCATTATGATTGTCCGCTAGTTACTAATATTAGTTCAACAATAGGTTGTTGAATTTGACTGCATACGCGCTTACCTCAAAATTCGGGAACGCACACAAACAGCACGCACTACGCCCCCCTTGCTGCGTGTCTCTACATTCTGATTTTTTACAGATATTTTCTTTTGAATGTTTTTTTTTTGGTTTTGTTATTATTTGATTATGTAGTTATAATGTTTTGCATAATGAAAATAATTTAATTAAGAGACCTCGATTTTAAAATTTGGATGATGAATGAAAAGTATCCCTGTATTGACAAGGGCCATTATTAATCTTTTATTTAACTTCTTGAGAACAACTCATTTCTTTTAAAAACAACAAAAAAAAAACTGTACAAAAAAATTAAAACCAGCGCAGCAATAAAAAACTCGCGCTAACAAAGCGCCCGCGCAAACAACCGCTAACCGAATCGTTTATCACTCCAACACTGTTTCCTTCGATACTATGATTTATAAGTACCTTCCAATACAAACGATGCACCATAAATTCTGCTCACCCAGTAACGTCGTGAAGTTTTATTACCAGTAAACTTTGCACCGATACCTGTGAGGTGAGAAAAATGAATTTGCTTGCCTTACTTTGTTTGTTGCATGCGAGGGAATAAAAGTGGCCGATTAAAAAATATTCTTAGGAGAATATTGCGGGAAAATTAATTTAAGACTTCATTGGTTGGTTTTTATGATCGGTTTTGTCTGTTATAGTAATTGATTTTGTTTTGTTTTATTTAGGCACCTTTGCGTTGCTCAGCAGACCACTTGGTCGCAAAAGCGCGGCTGCTGAGCATGTCTTGCAAAGTGTTATTGGGTTTTTCCATCAGGAATTTCTCAATAACAGCCTCGGTGTCTGGATTTGTGCCCGGTTAGTGGCAATAGGCCCCCCTTTATGGGACTTAAACATAACTGGCGAAGTGTGGGTGATGTACTAATAGGTACACCTCTGCCTAACCCTTAGGGGATTACAGGCGTGATGTTATGTTACCTATCATATTTTCCAGTACAATAACCCCTTTTTGCAGAACACAGCCACTTCATACGTAGGTACCATATTTACTTACCAAACTTTCCGTGAAAGGTCTATCAAAAGGCAAATTTTCTTGAAAACTTTGTCACATGTAGAAAATTTGCGAAATCCCTGAGTGTTGCGGTCATAGTGCCAAAACTTGTGAAACGTTGGAGTAGAAATGTTACGCTTTTACTAACTTTTAGAAGATCTGCCGTTTGTGTTAGTTTTGGTACTAGGAACTGTGATTTCGTGAAGTAAAATGGTTGAAAATGACAGATTAATAATATTCGGTAAGATATTTAAATGTAGTTAGAGGATCATCATCTGCCTAGCCTTTTCCCAACTATGTTGGGGTCGGCTTCCAGTCTAACCAGATGCAGCTGAATACCAGTATTTTACATGGAGCGACTGCCTAGCTGACCTCCACAACCCAGTAACTGGGTAATACGATAACCCTTGGTAAAACTGGTTGCCAGATTTTCGGGCTTCTGACGACCCGTAACGACTATCAAAGTACCACGTATGACAGCCGGGACTAACGGCTTAACGTGCTTTCCGATATGTGGTTAGAGGATATTTATACAAATAAAAAAAATGACGTGTCTGTAATATCGAAATAACAGCTATAGACCAATGAATGTTTACAAGACAACAAAAGAGATAGGTAAGCAGGGGTCGTCAGCTGACAAAGGTAGTTGAAGTTTTCTTAGAAACCGATGGATATTTTTAAAATGTAATTTAATTTAAAAAATACAATAATAATCAATTCATCAGTTTGCTCAAATGTTTGTCTGTTCGTCTGTTTGTTCTGGGTAATCTCCCAAAGGGAAAGGTTATAGACATTAACTCAGGCTATTTTTATTTGCCTGTGATGGCGGCGCGCAGTGTTCCGTGCGCGCCTCTCTAGAGTGGAATGTGCGGTCGCAGAATGGCCGCACATAGTGAAGGGGCTCGCCAATGGCGGTCCAATACCAGTCGGTGGCGCGGATCATGCGTAATGCGAATACCGGGCTCCCGACTTATGGTAGCAGGAGGAACCGTGGGGTTTTAGTCGGTAAGAGTCCGACATTCCTCTCCGTTATCCCTAAACGGAGAGCATCCATGAGGATTTCCCCACGAAAAAAAAAAAGGCTACTTTTATTTAGGAAAAAGTAATTTAGCTGCGCGTAAAAAAAGCCTTGATAACCGACACTCACACGAACAAAGCAACGGAAATAAGCAAGTCAACACATAAAAAATCTTTCTCAAATATTCCCAAGAAACCAAACATTTTAGAACAACTCGCCGCCCATTTTACGATGTTGTCTAAGGACTCGGGTGACAATATAATTTAGGTATACCAAGGTATAACAGTTTTCTTAATAGCTATAAAGACTTGCTTTTACGATGGTCTCCGAGCAGTTTATGTATCACTTCAACTTGGTTTAGCTTTGTTGTAACTTAGTCATTGAAAGGAGCTTTTTAATTGGATGCAAGCAGCTTCCAACCGGTCCTATTAAAAATCTGTAGGGGAGGCTCATGTTCACAGTGAACGTCCTATGGCTGATATGGTGATCCGCTACACTATTCTCAACACTGCAACTGCTGAAAGTCAGAACTCACCGTGGCGTACCGCCAGAAAAGCGTCGAAGCAATGAAGCTCGACGAATCTCGGAGAAACGAATCAACTGTCTTGGATCCTGCAACGGATTTAATCAGAAAATAATAGCGGAGAAGTAAGAAAAAACATAATTTCCACTTTCTTGACTGCTGATTTTCTTCATCTATACTACATGGAACATCATAGACCGACCGACCGATGTCAGTAATGCCCAAGATAAACTTAGAAAGTACATAATATGAATTGAAACGTTACTTTGCTGCTTGTCCGGTATCGAAGCCACAATCTTATACATGAGAGGCGGGCATGTGAACCACAGGGCTATCACGATTTATATGAAAGGCTACCTCAATACACATGCTGCATTGTCCGTGTATGATATATGGCCACCATTTACCCACAAAGACTCCATTTTAACGAATTACGTATAATTAACCCCAGTCCATTTGTTGATCCATCAATCATTCTCGATATATTTTCGTTTCAATACAATGGCGCCGTTTCCGGTTTCCTGTTACCGCCATTTTGTTCGCCATTTGGAAAATGGGAGATCGGAGATTGGCTTACTCGTTTTGTTTGCGTTCTGGTATCAAAGTGTTCATGTTTAGGTGATGGGAGTCGAGTTGGTTTAGCTTATCAAGTAAGAAAAATTCAGCTGAAATTACTATTTCAGCTGATTTTTTCTACTCTTAGTATACTCAACTTAACTACTGTTAAGGTGATAACACTTGATAATTTACTCGTGACAGAAAATCGGGCTTCTCTAGTGCCCTCTCACGCACCAAAACATTGAGCGTCACAATCGACTCAAAGCCAAAGTCAAAGCATTTATTTCAATGAGCCTTTTTACAGGCACTTTTAAGTTGTCAGGGAGTCGGTCAGCTAGTCAGAAAGTTGAAGCTAGTTGCTCGTTTCAAAACGGAGAAGGAATCACAGAAAAGTCCAGTTAAGCTGCCGTTAACTCCTAAATTGAACAACGAGATAACATTTTTAAAAAAATACCTCCAGATTTTTAGAGCCACCTCAATATACTAGATTGAAGTAGTTCTCAAAATTTAGTTATTTTTTTCCAAAAATCACCTTTAAGTTCAAAGAAAAGCTCTCGAGACATTTTAATACTCGTATAATAAAATGTCTGCTATATTCAAATCTCAATCTAAACCCACTTAAATTAAAACATACCCAGAAATACTCCAAAAATACATTCAACAAAGACCTTTGTTAAAATTACACAAAATTATACGAACTCGCATAATATGACGATTTCTTCGAAAAATCTCCGACTTGCTAATGAAGCTTGCAGGTGGATTCGAATAATTAGCATAAAATTAGATGACATGTAATACTGCACGAGTTTGATAAATGGCGAGAGACGCCTGGGGGCGCGCTGATATTAATATAACTTTGTTTAGTGAGACACCTGGGTTTGCTTAAAATAATTTAGTTATTCAGTAGAGTATTTTCTTGTAGAGTTGACAGTAAAAGCTCCTTTATTTTATACTATTTTCAAACGACACTGTATGAGAGTCTAAAATAACAATACACAACATTTTGCTACAAGAGCTTTAAACCTAATAGTCCAAGATCTTAGATAGGTACGTCATACCTACGTCATAGCATGGCCAAAATTTTTGGATAGATTAAAAAATATGTAGGTATGAAAATAATAAATATGTATACTTTAGCTTCAATGCTGAGGTTTATTTCAGGTATCAAATACCAACTAGGCTTACTTTCAATCAAGTGTTTTATTTAAAGTTTGACCACATATAGGGCTGGCTCAACTTACGACCCACGGAAAATGAAAAGATACTTATAATATAATAAAGCTTTGTATGTTTGTTTGTATCTGACCCAATTTGATCTTTAACACGTTACGTTAAGGGTCAGCTAATGCTGCCAACAGACTGTACGCGCTCATCTACAGAACTATCGATCGGATTGGAAAATTCTATCTGTAACTGACAGCCAGATTCATGAGGAATAGCATACGCATAGTTTATGTACCATTACGCTACTACCCATAGGAGTGGAGCAGAAACCAAAGACGTAACTTAACGCGGGGTGAAAAAAAAACACGTTGGCAGAAGCTAGTAATAATAATATATATAAACCAGCCAATCAAACTTGAGTGTAAGTGAGCGAGGTGACCTTTGGTACCTAATACCTGACTTCTGATCTATTCGTAAAATTTTAAGCCATACTTACATGACGTAGTCCAAGCAACGCTGGGTTCCTGGACTATGAGATCGGTGCACAAAGGAGAACGAAATGTGTCCCTAAATGGATACCTTTTGTTAGCAAAAAGATGATAACTTAGCAGAACAACTAATGTGGGATATTTGTCAGTTACACAACAGAAATAAAATTATAAATGTTTGTGCTGTGTTGAAAATAATATATGTTTTGTTTTGTAAGTGCGTTTTTATGTACTTAGTTGAAATGGCAAAACAAAACATTACGTTTGTATTTCTTGAATATACAATTACAGGGTGATTGTTAATTTTTACTATGGGAAAAGTTTTACTACGGGACCAACACCGAAATCATGAAAAAAAAATAATTATGCTGCAACACGATCATAATGTATGGAATAGCTGATTTGATTTCAGGGTTGGTCCCTTAAAAGATGCTCATGATGATGAGTACCTAACGACCCCTTTTCAGGTTTTTGGTAAATTAACAATCGCCCTATACAAACAGCAGTAGTATTCTGCAAAATTAACCAAACTTTAACTGCCCCGTTGACTGCTGAGCTTGAGTTCTAGATTCGATTTCCTGGTCGGGCATAAAGTGTTATTGGGTTCTACCGTTAGGCATTTCTCGCTAGGTAGCTTATTGAGGAAGGTTATAGGCTATATAACTTCACGCTATGACTCATCGGAGCGGAGCGGGAACCAAAAAACGCGGTTGTAACCGCTAGCAAATAAATTAAGCTAGTAAATTATTATATTATTTATTTAATTATTATATTATATAATTATAATCCGCCTTGAGCAAGTAGTAGTTTCAATGCTAGTGCCTTCTCTGCATGAGAAGAGGCCTTTGTCCTGCAGTCAGTATTTGATCAATGAACTGTCAAAAACAATAATTATATTTTCAATTGATATAAAATTAAAAACGTTGATTCATTTCTAAATGATTTGTAAAGGTTTTTCAAATTGTTCATTTATTAAAACAATATTATTTTTGGTCGTAAGTGATTGACGGGTACTGATTAAGTGAATCCTAAAATAACAGAGCTGTAATGAATAATTAAAGTTAGTTAGCCTTAGGGTTGTCTGCCTAAAAAGCCCTATTACTAAGCCTGCGTCTAGGCCTAAGCATTAACAAGGAACCTAAATCTATATGCAAAGTGTTACTGGATTTTTACACGACTGCCCCAAAAAAAGGAGTGTTATGTGTTCAGGGTTAATGTATGTAGGTATGTATGTATTTATGTATGTATGTGAGTTTCTTTATTCCACCATAACTTTTAAACGCCTGAACCGATTTAGATGTATGGGGTATCGTTACAATCCTTGCATCTTTCCGAGTAATATAGGCTAGTAAAAAATAAAAAGAATCCAGTGTGGTCACTTTAAAACGTAAATTAATACCAGCCTCAATTTATTTTTTTAATGAATCTGGTCGTGTCTATGTCTATCGTCTAGAATTTGACAAGTAGATTTAAAAAATATATAACACTGTAAATAAAAAACGTCGTAAAAATATCTGTCGAGTAAACAAAGTATAAATATGTGCAATTTTTGCAGTCGTGTTTTTTAATTTTTTTATTCCATGAGAAATTTTTTCGGAGTATGGATTGTGCTGAACATAGGCTTCCCCTACAGATTTCCATTAAGACCGGATGGAAGCGGCTTGCATCCAGAGCGATCCCGCGGTCCTTATCAGATCGTCTGTCCGCCTTGTGGGTGGACGTCCTACGGCTGATATGATGATGATGGATTGTGTCTGGTTGATGGCAATAGGCTCGCCTCCTATTACATTGGACTTAAACATAACTTTCTAAATTGACTGCCTCGTTGGTCTAGTGGTTAGTGACCCTGACTGCAAAGCTGGAGGTAGTGGGTTCGATTCTCACCCAGGACAAACTTTGTGTGATGAGCATAATAAAATTGTTGGTTCTGTGTCTGGGTGTAATTTATCTATAATATGTATGTATGTATGTATAAATTATGTAAGTATGTATATCAGTTGTCTGGTTACCATAACACAAGCTCTGCTTAGCTTGGGATCAGATAGCCGTGTGTGAGTTGTCCCAAGATATTTATTTATTTATTTTATTATTTATTTAAAATGTGGGTGTACCAATAGGTACACCTCTGCCTAACCCTTCGGGGATTACAGGCGTGATGTTATGTTATATTACATTACAAAGATTCTATTTACCAGGTGCGTTGATACCATTTACCACTTATTACATAGCAAAAGCTACATAGTAAATAACCTAATAAACTTGGACCCTTCTCAGAATTTCGACAGGAGTCGAAGGAAAATAACACTAGACGAAATATCAACACATCAAAGATTTTTTTGTGATAAAAATATCAAAGTTGTTAGAGCCTTCCTGGTGTTGAAAATATTGGAAATGTTGATATCTTTCTGTTATATTTGAGTTCCGCTCAAGGCCCGGCTATCATACCGGTATGACAGAACAATAGATAAATCAATTGTGTCTCATTACGTGGGACTTCATTATGCCTCTCATGCATGAGGTTGTGGGTTCGAATCCGGGCAAGTACCAATGTGACTTTTTCAATTCATATGTACTTTCTAAAGTTTATCTTAGACATTACTGACATCATTCCGTGCCTCGGAAAGCACGTTAAGCTGTTGCTCCCGGCTGTCATACGTGGATCTTTGACAGTCGTTACGAGTCGTCAGAAGCTTGAAAGTCTGACAACCAGTCTTACCTAGGGGTATTGTATTACCCAGTCACTGGGTTTTGGAGGTCAGATAGGCAGTCGCTCCATGTAAAATACTGGTACTCAGCTGCATCCGGTTAGACTGGAGGCCGACCCCAACATAGTTGGGAAAAGGCTGGGCAGATGATGATGTGGGACTTTATTAATTAAGAACGTTAACGCCGTAAGTACGGCATTTCATATTAAACTTTTAAAGTCCTTATTTTTCGATATGTATCTATACACCGATTTTTATACAACTTTCTACGCATTATCAGGATCCTTATACTTTCGGCGATGTAAGAGGTCGGATTTGACGTTTCTCCTACGTAATAATTTGAAAAATCAAATTCATAATCCTGAATAATTACTAGGTATGTTACCCATACATTATAACAACGAGTAGGTATCACTTGTAAACATCAAGTTTAACTTAATTTTGAAAAAATACACTCACAAACACGAATTAATTGCCGATTTATATTTTGACAAGACGTTTTGACAACACTACACAAAGGATTTTAATAGCTGTCAAATCCGGCTTGTTAGGATGTCCAGAATATAGGTGTAAAAAGATAATCAAAAAACATTTTCGAAATGTCTGATTTAACAAAAGATAATTGTAAAACCCGTTTCTATGGAAAACTTAAATTTGGTAGAATTTGGCCATACCTAACATAATTTTTCGAAAATTTGTAGGCCATAAAAATTTTGTTCCGTGATGAAATCATACCCACGACACGCAGCGCAGTAGCCAATGGCTCAGCCATTGCTCCTACCATGCCGTCAATGCATGCCAAGTTAGTTGTTGGGGTTCACACTTACCCTGTACCAAATTTCACACAAATCGGTTCAGTAGTTTAGGCGTGAAGAAAAGACAGACAGACAGACAGACAGACAGAAAGACAGACAGACAGAGTTACTTTCGCATTTATAATATTAGTTAGGATTTTATTTACCACCTGTACATCATGGATTGCAATAAATTATTTAAGATTTAATGTTAATTATTTGCCATTCACATTGATAATTACTAGAATGCAGTTATTTCACCAAAATAACCAAAAAAACGATCTTAATTTGGCCGTTTTCTGTCTAACAATAAACGGAATATAGGCAAGTTATTAATACGGAACCATCAAATCACAAGCGAGTGCACTACGTGAGTGCTACAAATGCTTGCGCAATGCACGCTAGTGCGACAGTTCTGTACCGCGACACACGATAGATCGAATGCACGCTTGTGCGACACACTGAAGATCGACATCACCCTAGACCGACAAACGATTGTGCGACCGTAGTTCGACACAACGGTAGTGCGACAAACGATTGTGCGGCAGTAAACATCTCGCAATTCATAAAAAAATGCATTTTAACAAATGCATTTTTATCTTATAAAGATATGTAAATTAAAATGAATCGCCGAAACCTTCCGAATGACTGCACCAAATTGGATAAGTCTTTTTTTTTGTGTTTGTTATTGTGAAGACCAAGTTTCTTTAAATGAAAATTTAAAAAAAATCGAACTGGTTTTTTTAATCTCGTAATATGAAAAGTGAGCGGGTAAATGAGGCAGAGGTCTGTGAGAGATCTTCTGCATAAAAATCCAAGAAAAAGTACTAGGGTGTCATAAAATCGAGCAGGTTTTCCAACAAAAATATTTTTGATCTGTTAAAATTATCAATCAATTTCAATTTTATTAAAGTAGGTACTTACTAGTGGTCCGGAATCCAATTATGTAACTAGCTGAGTCATCGGGTTCGTCAGATTAAAACAATAATTATGGGTTGAGTCTTCAGTATCGCACTAGGGTGATGTCGATCTTCAGTGTGTCGCACAAGCGTGCATTCGATCTATCGTGTGTCGCGGTACAGAACTGTCGCACTAGCGTGCATTGCGCAAGCATTTGTAGCACTCACGTAGTGCACTCATCACAAGCTTCAATCATTTCACCAACAGTCCATAAGGTGTTTACAGACTAGCAGCGTTCGTGCCAACAAGTCGTTAGCGTATATTGGCCTTTAATGAGCCACACATATTGTTCCCAGCCTACATTGACTGCACACTCTCGGCCAGTCGTTAAAACGCCAGTTCGCGCCGGATTTCGCAGGTTTTCACCAGTTTAAACTGGTTTTAACTAGTTTTACACCTGCATACTGTTAAATCTTTATTGTCAATTTGGAAATTCGGAAGTTTCCGTTTCGTTGTTTTGAAATAGTTATTGTTTTGGGAGTTTCCTATTTACTTTCTTTTGCATTTTACATGGATATGAAGGAAATTTTTTCTATTGGGTTCGTTAGTCTATTGTACGGCTATAGGCTCCTTCAAATTATATTGTTTTTTTGTCGTACTTAGTCCGTGGTTGAGTAAGTTCTAGTTTATTTATGTTTCTTAGGTTATGTTAAACATAAATGTCATTGCTTTTTTGTCCGGAAATTAACACACATAAACATCATGCCTGCAATCCTCGAAGCAGAGGTGTACCCATTAGTACACCCACATTTCGCCAGTTATGTTTAATTAGTATTACATGGGACCGAAATGTGGGTGTTGTAATGGGTAGGTCCACCTCTGCCTAACTCTTCGGGGATTACAGGCGTGATCTTATGTTATGTTATTTTCCATTTTCTGCACTGAACCGGTGTTTCCTTATACGCTGTGAAAATAGGCCATCGATACATCAATATTTTAGCCTCGTTCATAAGGTGAGAATTTGTGAACGCCTTGAGGGAATAAATTTCTGAATATTTATGTTTGCTTCGTTAATCTAGTAGTCGCAAAGTGCGACTGCTGAGCATGAGGTCTTGGGTTAGATTCCCAGGTCGGGCAAAGTGTTATTGGGTTTTTCCATCGGGAATTTCTCAGTAGCAGTCTCGGAGTCTGGATTTGTGCCCGGTTGATGGCAATAGGCTCGCCCCCTATTACATGGGACTTATACATGTTATTAATTATGCTTGCAGATGTGTGTATTATGAGTAGTGTTGAAATGGTTTGAACGATGTTTTTTTTTCTGATTGCATACTATCCTAATCCTAGAAGACACGAACATTAGTTGCATAGTGATTAAAGCTCGTGTCAAGGCTAATTGGCGATTGAAACTTATATTAATTGTAAATCTATGTTTCCTCTTGCTGTTTTTCTGTTTACAATATGTATGTATGTTTATTTTATGGTATTTTTATAATAAGTATCTTAAGTATTTTGCACTTATGTACACTTTATTTTATTTAGAAAATACTTTTTGTTTTTTGCTGTTTAACGCTCGTACATTAATTTGCACCTACCATGTTACCTTTTCACCACCTTTGGTTGACTGTTAGAGAATACCTGAGGCATTAAGGCCGCCTTTGTACTTTTGTTGCATAAAGTTTAAATAAATAAAAAAAACACAAGCACAAACAAACAAAAATTTTTGAAGTAGGTAACAAAACACTAGCCATCTCACTCACACATCTGCGTTTTATTCGCAAAACCATTCCAGTTCATGCAACACAAACATTCCTCGTCGAACGGAACGTACGTGGTCAGAAAGCGAATTTATTATAAACAAAAAAACTTGAGGTTTTCATCTATCAGAAGAGAAACGTTTGAAACTTATGTGAATTATGTGCATATGTTTACCTTAGGATCAAATATATGGAGATAGAAAATATCGAATGTTATATTATTTATATTTTTTGGTTTTGTTCTGTTTGTTCGGTATGCTTAGATGGTTCGGTCATGTTGAGAGGATGAGTGAAAGACGACTAACAAAAGGTATTTATATGGCAGAGGTAAGTGGCAACGCAGGGAGGGGTCGCCCTAGGAAGACCTACACTGACCTTATTGGTGGTTCTTCAGAAAAGTCAGGTGCGGAGTACTCGTAACCGGCGTACTTGTATGACGACATGTATGAACGTAGATGAGGCGAAAGGAGTATGTAAGGATCGTAGCAGGTGGCGTTCTGTGGTTTCTGCCTACCCCTATGTGAAAAAGGCGTGAGTTTATGTACGGTTCGGTTTAGACGGACCCCTTTTGTTTAAGTTACTTGAAGTTTATAAACAATTCATGTTCTATTTTTTATTTTTGTCATCTGGGTAAATATACAACATGACTTTTCATACATTGTACATCTTTGAAGGAGTTAAAGTACTCATACATATGAATAACCTACCGGGCCAGCCTGTGACTGCCTCGTTGGTGTAGTAGTCGCAAAGCGCGACTGCTGAGCATGAGGTCTTGGGTTCAATTACCAGGTCGGGCAAAGTGTTATTAAGTTTTTCCATCAGGAATTTCTCAGTAGCAGCCTCAGAGTCTGGATTTGTGCCCGGTTGATGGCAATAGGCTCGCCCCCTATTACATGGGACTTAAACATAACTGGAGAAATATGGGTGTAGGTACTAATGGTTACAGCCATGTCAGTCATACACCTCTGCCTAACCCTTCGGGAATTACAGGCGTGATGTTATGTTATGTTATGCATATGAATAACTTTTATTCTTCTTTTGTGAAACATGTTTAAATACAGAATATAATAAAATAGAAATTAAATTATTTTCCCATTATTTAACCCTTTATTATGACCCAAATAGCTAAAATATAATGCTAATAAAATTAAACTGCCCCAATGTTAGTAGCTAACTTCCAGAATGATTAACATCTGTTTGAGAACTAAAACTTTATGATTTATTATTATTTTACACGTATTTTTGGACCGGCTCTGATAAAACTTAATTAATATTACTTACTTCGATTACAAGCTAGGGCATAAAACTAAGATTTTAATATATTTTAGAATAAATTATGCCATCAGAGACAGCAAAAAAATCAAGCTATTTTGATTTTTTAATATTACTGAAGTGGCATTTGTGATTTTGTTTTGTGATGTGTATGAAAACAGCAAAAATAAGAAATAAAAAAAGATTTTTTTGACTTCTAAATATTAAATGGATGCAGACTTATATTGTGATGAGAGATTAAAGAAAAAAAATCTGGACGAAATTCTAAAACAATGAAAAAAATCTTAAACAAATCTGAAATAAAACCTTGACGAAATTATAAAACATTGAAAAAAATCTTAAACAAAATAAACAAATCTGTTAAAAATGGAAAACAAAAGAATTTTTAAAATTAAAAAGATTTAATATAGATATTTAAAAATTTTTACTACTCTTAAAGCCTACAGTAAAAAGAGAAAGTAAAAATTAAAAGAAAATCAATCTCTCAAGTATATAGTGTACGATTCTCTAAAAATGGAAGCCAAAAGTTTTCAAAGATTTTGTACACCGACTCTTTGAAAGTAAAAAGTTACAGTTACCTTTAGGATTTGGTTCAAAGACTATGATTTTATAATTTTCTAAACAAAACCTTTTAAAAATTTCGCCTTGTATTAAAGTTTTGAGAACAGTACCTACCTACTGCTTTAATCATCTTTTGTCGACCTTTAAATCTATCCATATTTTAATATTATAAATGCGGGAAGTAACTCTGTCTGTCTGTGACGTTTTAACGACTAAATCATTCAACTGATTTTGTTGAAATTTCTTAAGTGGTAGGTTTGAACTCCGGGAAAAGAAGGCTACTTTTATTTGCGCTACTTCGTCTGCGTCAATACTGACACTATTTTATTTATTTTATGTTGGTTGAGAATTGTCGTGTAAAGTCACTCGTGAACACAATAACATAAAACATTTGAAAATATTTCAACCTTTCAATTTTAATTAGTAATTATTTTTACGCATTATTATTTAGTAGTTTTTATATACCTATAAGCTACATTGCATTCACGTGTCATTATGTGTGATTCTGCATGCAAATATTGTAATACAATGATTTTAAAAGAGTACGTATGGAGTTTCTTAACTATAATCTTCTCCATACAAAACTACCTTTTGGAAGGGGCAACTAGATTCAATCCATTTTTTGTGTATGACGTTCAAAAGTGCCTCATAATGGCCTAATTGAAATAAATGATTTGACTTTGACTGACATTTACGTGGACGAAGTTGCGGCCAAAGGTATAACAACGGAATAAGTTTGAACCTCAATTAAGGACACAGGCTACCTTTTCTTCTTCCACTTTGTCTGCGTCCGCGATAACCGACATTTTTGCGGACGAAGTCGTGGGTAAAAGCTAGTACTACATAGTATTACAAAGAGTTAAAGTTTGTTTGCTTTTTGTTTTTTAGGTATTAATTTTTTGTTTGTAAGAGGTAATCACTGGAAGTACTGTTCCGGTTACAAAAATTCTTTGGCTGATAATAATAAATATATATAGATATTTTCTCTTTTTTGTGTTATGTCTGTACCCATGTACTTAACAGAGAGTAGTTAGTTAAGTAATTCTAGTAATAGACTTAATATAAATATAAATTAGTTGTATGTAGTTCTCATTAATAACTACACTACCGCATTGGGTAACTGTAAGATTGATGTTAATAAATGATAAATTAAACAAACCACATTGTTACTTCAGTAAAAACTGTTAAGAGAACCATTTAACATCTTTGATTAAACAGAAATGAAACGTCAATTTGAGGGCACAGCAAAAAATCACCTTATTACCAAAAGCAAAGAGTACCTAATTAAAGTGTCACACATTGGTTTAATTTACTTTATCGGCTCCCTTCTGAGGTTCTCTTCACAGACGTGTGCTTTTACGATCTTTGCACAGTCCGTCGTTATTCTAAAGATGGTGGTAGACGGCCATGTTGTGAGGATATTAAGTTCACATTTTTGTAGTTAATTAAGCCTTTTAATTTTGTGCTTTTATATTATGTAGCACTAGTTGTAGTCCGAGTCTGCGTGAATTTTCTTACCCTACGTACCTCTTTAGACAATAAAATATACGCGCTCGGGAATAACGTAGTTTCTCATTAGTGAAAGAATTGTCAGAATCGATCCAGTAATTCCGGAGATAAGCGAGTTCAAAGAAACAAAGAAAGTCTTTAGCTCTAAAATATTAGTTAATAGATCTTATATTGTTTTAAGAGAATAATATTGTTTTAAAAGATAGCAGTAGGAGGCCCCCAGGGCTGAAAATTTAATAGAAAATAGAATTATACAATCTTCAACAAACTTCAAATAGCGTTTTTAATCTTTACAGAAGCCAACGACATTGTATTTAGTATTATATCAGCTTACACTTTTCCAAGGCTAGGTAAAGTCCTCCCACTACTCATTCTATTTCCTAAAGCTTTCCAACTTGTCATGAAGGCATAATGCCCTGAATTCAAAATCCATAACATCACGCCATTATGCCCTGAAGGGTTAAGTCAGAGGTGTTCTTATTAGTACACACACATTTCGCCAGTTATGTTTAAGTCCCATGTAATAGGGGGCGAGCCTATTAACCGGGCGAAAACCCAGACTTGGAGGCTGCTACTAAGAAATCCCTGATGGAAAAACGTCATAAAACTTTGCCCGACCTGTGAATCGAACCCAAGAGCTCTTGCTCAGCAGTCGCGCTTTGCGACCGCTAGAACAGCAAGGCAGTTAATCAAAACTCCAAAAAAAAAACCGATTTCAATAACACCAATTTCCTACAAAAAAAATCCTTCGTATTACATAAGATAAGTTGTTTCGAGATACCCACATAAAAGGATATTGAGAGGTCATTAATCATGCCTTTAAGTCTATACTTCTTCATTTGTCACCTATCCCCCCACTCTCCCCTCTGAGACACTTTGAAAAATTACTACCCACTTAAGTAGTAGGGGCGGATATCGGCTTAAATGTTCCCGTATTGAGGTTAGAGGTATTAAATAGAAAAATTATGGGACGTTAGGTTGTAGAAAGTGCAAAATATGTATTTATATGATTTTTTTTCTGTATGAGGTAGTGAGGGTTCGATACCCAGGTTGGGCAAAGTGTTACTGGGATTTTCTATCAGGAATTTCTCAGTAGCAGCCTCGGAGACTGGATTTGTGCCCGGTTGATGGCAAATAGTCTTGCCACCTATTACATAGGACTTAAATATAACTGGTGAAATGCTGGTGTACTAATGGGTTCACCTCTGCCTAACCCTTCGGGGATTACACAGGCGTGATGTTATGTTGTTATGTATTTATCTACGATTAATGTTAGGTTCTGTATTTTAGATTCTAGGTATAGTTTTTGAACTACCCTGTTGGTCTTGTACACATAAGCACGAATACTGAGCGTGGAGTCCTGAATTGGATTCCCATGTCGCGCTATTGTTATTGGGTTTTTCATAAGGATTGTCTCACTAGCAGTCTCGAAATTTTAAAATTGGTGGCTTGGTTAGTTGGCTAACTTATAGGGCTATATGAATTTTTATCTCGTTTTTATATCCCCGTGCGTTTATTTAGGACTTCATCTTAATTGTGAAGCCAAACCAAAAGAACAAACCTAATCGTGCACATGTCATTTTTTATTTTATAAAACGTTGCCCTACACTATGAATTTCTCCTGTATCGTGGTTGCGTTTAAAAACATTATAAAGTCAAAGTCAAAGTCAAAACATTTATTTCAATTAGACCATTTACAGGCACTTTTGAATAGTCAAGAAGTCTGTCAATTAGTCCGAAAGTTGAAGCTAGATGCTCGTTCCAAAACGGAGGTAGGCCTCTATGAAGAAGAACGAGCAAGAAACTCCACGGCACTCTTTTAAATTAGGTTTTTACAAAATCCTGGTTACATTATTCTTGTTGATTCTACATGTGAAAACAATGAAGATGAATATAAAACAATTATAAAAAAAAAATAAGAATAACGATGTAAGCCAAGGCAGTTAAGAGATGACCAATCCCAACTGACAGCATTCATTCAAAAAACACATACAGCCATACCCGGAACAACCGTTCTATGTGTAGGTCATACAAATATTATTTCCGTGCGGGAATTTAAGGTAAGCGTCCACTTGTCGGTATCGAACGCATCGGATGGATCGCACGCAACGGATCGTAGTATTCTTTGTATAGAAACTCATATAAGTGCGTCCACCTGTCCGCACCGTACGCATCGCACATCGGCAATGCCGACACCGTTGCTCCGAGGGGCAACTTTTGCGATGCGTGCCGATGACGTCATACGGAATGCCGACTAGTGGACGCACCCCGCGCGCTCGCTGTTGTTTGTTCTTCATCGCTTTCCTCCATTCTCACAGTGTCCACACGTGCGCACACTACAAAAATCCGAATGAACTGGCATCGTCAATCCGTATGCTGGTACTCACCGTCAGTAATCCGTACGCTGCCGAAATAGTGGACGCACTGTGAAAAATTTGTCCGTTTGATGCGATCCGTCCGATGCGTACGATACCGACAAGTGGACGCTTACCTTTAATCTGCAATACGCAGCGCAGCAGTCATTGCTTTGCCACTGCCCCAAACGCGCCATTTAAATAGAAGCGTAAGTTCGCATTAAATCTTACCTCTGAATCTTCATCTCAGTACCAATGGACCCAATTTATTTGTTCAAAAATCATCCTTATTGGTTAATATTGCTTTACATCTCCGGGTCTCTCATCAATTTTTATCAGGTCAATAGCTAACGAGCAATGTACGTTTATGCAAACGGCGCCTCGATGGCAGTAGATAGCAACCTGTCAATGCCAATCATCATTCGATATTGATTGACGTTCAATTAATTTTGTTTGCGACCAACACACACGGTCCGTTAAAATTCATAAACTATAAAATATTCGTGCACCTAGTTATATTTTTCTGACCGAATTTTGGTCATTTTGGTTATATCTTATTAAAGACTGGCCAAGTACGCAAATGATATTATAGTGCACTAGTTTGTGCGCAAACACAGGTGCACCTCTTCCTTCTTCCTTCACTGTCATAGTCCGATGGGACGGCAATCCGGAGAGAAATCAGGCGCAGGACCAACGGTTTTACGTGCTTTCTGGCCTAGTGGTTGAGGCGCCCGCCTCTCATGCATGAGGTTGTGGGTTCGAATCCGGGCAAGCACCAATGTGTCTTTTTCAATTCATAATTATGTACTTTCTAAGTTTATCTTAGACATCACTGACATCATTCCGTGCCTCGGAAAGCACGTTAAGCTGTTGGTCCCGGCTGTCATTACGTAGATCTTTGGCAGTCGTTACGAGTCGTCAGAAGCCCGAAAGTCTGACAACCAGTCTGACCAAGGGGTATCGTAATACCCAGTTGCTGGGTTGTGGAGGTCAGATAGGCAGTCGCTCCATGTAAAATACTGGTGCTCAGCTGCATCCGGTTAGACTGGAAGCCGACCTCAACATAGTTGGGAAAAGGCTAGGCAGGCTGGGGCACGGTGGTGTCACACCACCAGCTCCCAAACTCAGGGCTGCCACTGTGAAATTCGTTATACAATAACACTATTATTTTCTGATTAATTTCGTTGCGGGACCCAAGACAGTTGAATCGTTTCTCTGGGACTCGTCGAGCTTCATTGCCTCGGCGCTTTTCTGGTGGCCTCCACTTTTGATTCTGGCTTTCAGGAGTTGCAGTGGGTGGGAACAGTGTGGTGGGCTTACCCAATAAAAGTTTTTGTCCAGCCTGGGAATCGAACCCAGGACCCCACGCTCTTTAGTCGCGCTTGCAACCACGAGACCAATGAGACAGGTACCTACATATTATATGAGCATCATCAATTTCAAAGGGAATTCTCTCCCTTTTTGGAAATGTTTTCACGGATAAAAATAACTAAGCCGATTTTAATGAGCAAGAAAAGTACCCGGATAAGGCCGAAAGGATACTTTTGAATGTACCTACCTGCCATTTATGTTTTTGTTCCTTCTCAACCACCTTACCCAGTTATATAGCTGGGTAAGTCAAAAAAGTCAAATCATGTATTTCAATTAGACCAATTAATAAGACACTTGAATGTCAGTAAAGGAAAAATAAAAATCTAATTACCCTTTCAGAAAAGTTTGGGCAAGTAAATCCTTTAAAAAAAAATAGTTTGTACAGTTTCATTAATTCAATAATTATATGAATGTGAAGATCTTTAAATAAAATTCAGTTTAAAAGTACTACAATAGATACCAACTGCTACAAATTAAGAAACGTATTATGTATTTACTTTATTGTTGACTGCGGTTTCGCCCGCACTTTTTCCGGAATATAAACTTTATGCCTATGTACTATTCCACATTATAATCTATCGCTGCGCCAAATTTCATCCAGATCTATTCGGCCGCTCTGACGTGATTAACTAACAAACATCAGAACGTCAACCCAAACTTTAGAATTTATAATACTAATAAGATATGTAATGGATTTTTTCTATTGTTTCAGATGAGCCGATATAATGACTTCAAACGGAGGTAGAACGTAACACATCAAAATGGATATAGATCATGTAGTATTGGACAAAGAAGCAATCAGTCGGTTCGAACAGTACTCGTTGGCAAAGCCTTCGATAAACGGAGGGATCCCATTGGACAGATGCCAAGATGCCGACTCCATGGCATCTAATAGCAGAAAAAGAGCACAAACATCACGCCAAAAAGTTGTTTGCTGTTTTTGCCTCAAAACTACTAAGTATAGAAGAAAACAATTCATTATTGGTTCCCTGACTAACGTTGTAATATTCGTCGTACTTTTAGCTTACACGTTTTTGGGATCCTTCATTTTTCTGGCCATAGAAGGTGGTGCAGAAGTCCCAGCCAGGCCCAGAATACTTCCAGATAGACAGAAACTTAGTCATAAAGATACAAATAGTACACATAAAAAGACAGACGAAGAATATGATTATGGGAATCTAACTTTGTCAGCAAATTACTTTTGGGACGCCAGAAGCAGAGCTGTTGAAAATATTTGGGAGATTACAGTGTCTCTAAATATTTTGTATAGAGAGAATTGGACACGCTTGGCTGCACAGGAGATTCTCAAGTTTCAAAACGAGCTTGTACAAAGGGTTACTACCGAAATGGCGTCACAATATGGCGTCAGTTATAGAGAGATGGCGCTTGGAGAATTTGGAAGTGACCTCACGAACCATTACGAAGAACATGAATGGAATTTGGCGCTTGCGTTTTTCTACTCGCTGACTGTTTTAACAACTATTGGTGAGCATTTTGTATACTTTATTTTAAAATTGTAGAAGTAATTTGGGGTTAGTGTAGTTCTAGTTTGGTTATGCTGGTTGAGAATGGGCGGCGTAAAGTGTTATAGTACTAGTGTTGTGCCACAGCCACAGCTATAACCCTGCACTACTAACTACATGTTCGAAATAATTGAAAATAACACTGAGATACCAAAAGTTTCAAAATCAGTAATAATATTATAATAAAATTATAAACTTATGCCATGTTGTCCTTTTTATTTCACTGCTTATTTGAGAATAATAATTCTTGAATTTGTCTTGACTTAACCAGCTTGACCAGCGGGTCAATTTTCATAATTTTAAGAACGTTTACATTTTAAACTCAGTCTCTCAAAAATTTCTTCAATCAACATTCATTTTTGACATCATTTTTATTGTCGCTGAGATTAAATTGCTGTAGTTACGATAATTGATTACTCGAAACCATTTATAGGAAATATACACTATTTTTTACTAATTAGGTAATTATAAAGATTCTAATATCTACTTTTCTTTCACAGGGTACGGCAACATCGCACCGAGGACAATACTCGGTAAAGGCGTCACAATAATATACGCTCTCATCGGTATTCCACTAACCCTGGTCTACCTATCCAGCGTCGGATCCCTCCTCTCCAAGATGGCGCGAAGCGTCTTCAGCCGCGCCCTTTGCTGCTGTCTCTGTTCAAATTGCGGCTACTGCTGCTATGACGAAAGAAGAATGGCAGAGAAGGAACGAAGAATGAAGTTGAAAAGACAACAAGAAGAAATGCTTAACAGCCAAAACACTAGCAAAACTCCCACAGAAGAATGTTATGTGTTAAAACCTGATAGCCAGAAAGACTTGTCTCTATCAGAGAGGCCAACGACCAGTACAGCAAAAGATGACGTCATTAGCTGGCCCGACACAGATTCAAAGTTATCAATGCATGGTTTGAGCATACTAGCTCCCGTACTTTTGTGTTTAGCAGCTATATTTATATACATAGTTATCGGTGCAGTCGTTCTTTTCAAATTAGACAATTTGGGCATCATAGATGGTTTCTACTTCTGTTTCATGGCGTTAAGCACCATTGGGTTCGGTAACATTGTTCCTGGTATGACGTATACAACAATAAATGGTGTTAGGTACTACACTATCAAATCCACTACACTGTGGTTCTGTTCTGGGTACACCTTAACAGGTCTGGCATTGACAGCTATGTGTTTTGGCGTTATACACGACGAAATTATTTATAGGATAAAGCATCAGCAGAAACAGTGGTCCCAAAAGGGCAACACTGTCAATGATGGAGTCAATATTAATGATCCGTTTTACATGAATTCCTGACAAATGTATAGTAAAAGTAAGTCAGAGAATCTGTACAGCATCATGGAAGATAGTTCTTTAGAACGTAATAGAATCGAAATTGACAATAGAGAAGTAGTTTTAAGTGTAGATGATATTTCGGCGGCTGCGGACCCTAATGCGGAGTTCCCACCTCCGCCACCAGAAGAGGAAATAGTTGCAATAGTAACAAAGAAAGAGCCTAAAGGTTTTGGTAACATGGTAGCATACAATGCGTTACCAGAAATGCTGGAACATGTTAACACATAATCTAAAAAGACTTGAGGTTTTCGATTCATTTTATTTTCTATTGTTTTTTTTTCGGCTGTGAATTCTAAGTTTACACAATTTTATGAAATATCATAATGGTCTTTGTCGAATTTATTTTTGTCAACTGTAATTATGTAAATAGTGTTGTAAATATTGTAATTAGTTAGTGATAGAAACTGATGTCTGACATCTTTTATCGGATCTATTTGTCAACTGTTAATATCAAGATAATTGTAATGATTTTCATGTGAATAGTTTCTTTGTAAAAAAAATATGAGTTTAATAAAAAAATTGGTAAATTATTTTGTTGATTTTTATTTCAACCTTAAATTAAGTCTCATTAACAGAACAAAGATAATGAAATTGAAAAAATAAAATAGGCACAAATACCTACTTTCAAAAAGACTATAGAGAAGACCTATGTCCAGAGGCTAAGTAGCCGACCTACTGTTATTGAAAACAAATCAGTATTTAGACGTCTATAAGACCCAAATCACAAAAATCATAAAAGGTGATATAATTTCAAAAACTATCAAGTAAAATCCTAGTAAGGAATATTCATATTGAGCACAATAATTCTTGGTGGAAGCAGAGCAGAGCATCGATTTACACAGAACCTCGACATCCTCGTAATGCAGTCTGAATTGAAGAAGTAAGTATTGCAAAGGTATAAGATTCAGTATAACAGAGTAAAACTAACTAGGTGTACAAAATAATAGATAGGTACAGTGAATTATAGCAGCATTATTGTTTTGGTTCAAGATGGCACAACAAAATTATACTTAGAAGGATTTGAGGGAGCCTTTGTCCAGCATCGAGACATAGAAATTGAAATTGTTTAATACAACACTATACACAGTACAGTACAGTTTCTTGTATAAAATATGTATTAGTTTACAGTTAAGGTACTTATTTATTTATTTATTTAAACTTTATGCATCAAAAGTACAAAGGCGGACTTAATGCCTTAGGCATTCTCTAACAGTCGACCAAAGGTGGTGAAGAGATAACATGGTAGGTACTTATTTATGTATTTGTGTTTTTATCGGCCTTAGTTGCCTGAAATAAAGGTTTATTATTATTATTTATTATTATAAGCTATTAAAAGATAGACTAGACATCTTATAAATTAACGTAGCATAGTTTTTTTTTGTCTTTGTTGTCCTTATCACACGCTGAGCGCTCGCAGGTGACAGCAATAGGTCCTTCAAATAAGTACCTAATTTAGAAAAATCTCTCCACTCGCCTTTCCACATACAGATGTTATCCAAAGGACAAACGACAATTCCTTCATTATAACAAATATGATTAATAATCCGTTTTAAATAGATCTCTACTATCAGTTCTCAAGCAATGAACTTCTGCATTTAGACGAGTTTCTACGCAGCCTACTAAAACATTTGGCAAGCGAGTTAATAGCTGCAGGTGGATCATAAAATCACGTGCTTTCTTGGCACGGTACCCTAGTAACCAAATCGATAAAACAGGGGTTCTTAACCTTTTCCAACTCATGAACCCCTGTCAACCCTCTGACTGACTCGTTGGTGTCCTCACGCGCCGCGCGTTGGTGCGCCTCAAGGCGCGACTGCTGAGCATGAGGTCTTGGGTTCGATTCCCAGATCGGGCAAAGTGTAATTGGGTTTTTTCGTCAGGAATTTCTCAGTAGCAGCCCCGGAGTCTGGATTTGAGCCCGTTTGATGGCAAAAGGTTAGCCCCCTATTACATGGGACTTAAACATAATTAGCGTGTGTAATAATAGGTAGACCTCTGCCTAACCCTTTGGGGATTACAAACGAGATGTTATACATGTATATATCTTCTTTTCTGGAAACTTCACCTGCAGTGCTATTCTGTAAAATTCTGTGAAGTGAGTTTGAGGTGAGATAGCAGTCAATCCCTAACATTTGGAACGATAGTCCACTTCACCAAGAGATTTTTTACAGAATACACCGTCTGATGTTACCTATTCACCGCATTTGCATACGATATTGAAAGTCTTAATAAAATAGGAGAAGCAAAAGAAATATATATAAAAATACGTAGATTTTTCTCTGAGAAAATTTTCCTTAGTACGAGTATTTTGCTTACATTTTGTAGTACACACTTGGCGCAGCCATTTTGTTTCAGTCTGCTAACCGAACAGATTCAATATGTTTGGTAAAGATTGAATCTACCCCGCGGAGCCTTGTTAGAGAGGCTTGTACAATCGCGTACAATTGCGGTGAAATTTTCACCCTTCAATCTGCCTCGCTTTTGCCCAACTATGCTGGGGTGCCGGATGCAGCTGAATACCAGTATTTCACATGGAACGACTGCCTATCTGACCTCCACAACACAGTAACTTGGTAAGACTGGTTGTCAAACTTTCGGGCTTCTGACAACCCGTAACGACTGTCAAAGATCTACGATTCTACGTAATCAAGCTTAAGCCGTTTGGTGTCAACCAAACGGCTTAAGCTTGATTCACACATATCAGTGAAGTCACAGTTCCGCCACCGTCCCGTATCAGTGATAAATGATTATTTCATATATTCTTATGAACGCGTTCACTCTTGTCAGTGTCAGTGACGACACAGTGCTCTCAGTATCAGTTCCGGCGCGTTCATAGAAAATGTATGAAAGAATAATTATCAACTGTGGCTTCACGGAGCACTTCAAGCACGAAAGAGTCTCGGTGTGTAAAGATGGTCACCCATCCACGGACCAACCCCGGCAAGCGTAGCTTAACCTGATGGATCTACCCGTGGGGCTGTATTTACTTAGCCATGAGCTCTTCCGTACCTCCTTAAAAAAGATTGAAAAGTGGTCAACCACTATTCTCCTCGGTTGTACATTCTGTGTTATTTTACATAAGTGTAGAGTTGTAGACTTTCCTCGTTAGCCCCTTTTTCTGGCTAGATTTTAGTTTTGCTTTTTTGTGGTTTAGTTTTTTGTTTCGTGATATCGTTTTTCTAGTTTGTTGTCAAGTAATCTGAAACCTTTTTATACATAATATTATTGTGTGTCTATCTATATCATATATTAATTTTATCGATATCGAAATCTTTCTTCATCATAATAAATAACAGATGCTTTTTAAGATTTTAAAATCATTCCTTTGGGTCTACCGCCATCTCTTAAAACAATATTATTTTAATATTACATTGTAATTTCTGTAGATGAATTTACAACTCTGGGCGCTGAGCGAAGCGTTGAAAATCCAACAAAATAGTAGACCACATAATATTATTTTTTATTTTAAAAGTATTTATGTTGATATTTGATTTTATAACACTTGTTAAACAAATTATTACAACTACAAATGTTACTTAATCACGCCAGAAACGGCTTAACAGATTTGGATTTTTAGCACAGAGATAGAATAAAGTCTGGAATAGCATATAGGAAAAATGTACTTAAATGTTCAAATAGGTTAATTTTGGATAAAGTCCGAAGCAGAAGCTAAGTACACCACCTCACTATCTTTTATCTGTCAAAATTTGGCAACCCTTCAACTGTCAAGTTACTAAATAGAATTAAAAGCCCTACTGTTGTAGTAGTAGTATTATAAAATCAAAAATCAGCATAAAATATTTAATTCAGGATAGTTTATTTAAAGTCAAAGTCAAAGTCATATCATTTATTTCAATTAGGCCATTACAAGGCACTTTTGAACGTCATATACAAAAGAAAAAGGAATTGAATCTAGTTGCCCCTTCCAAAAGGTAGTTTTGTATGGAGAAGAATGGGCAAGAAACTCCATACGTACTCTTTTACGAATACCTCTTATATTTTGTTGAAAAGGATTATTTTACTTACCTGTTCTACTATAAAGACAATCCTTTGATAACACTGCAGGCCATGTTTCTTTAACGTAAGTGTTTTTAAAGGATAACATGGTCACGAGCTAAGCACGATAGCGCTACACTTCTGTAAGTACAAAACATAGTACCTACTTATAAACTACTAGCTGACCCCCCGCGACTTCGTTCATGTGATTTTTCTTACGGATCCCTAATTTTTTGATAATAAAATATAGCCTATAGCACTCAGTGATAACGTAGCTTCCAATTTGTGAAAGAATTTTCAAAATCGGTTCATTACTTCCGTAGATTACCCACTTACAAACGAATGTTACCTCTTTATAATATTAGTAATAGACTAGCTTTAGCCCACGACTTCGTCCACATAAATGTCAATTACCGCGGACGCAGACGAAGTCGTGAAATAAAAAGTAGCCTATAAGCCTAAGTAGCCTATGCCCTTGGAGCTCAAACTTACCCCGTAGCAAATTCCAAGATCCAAGTGTCGTCAGACCATAAGGTAAGGTAAGCAACGTTACTAAGGATGTATCTGATTTACACCAAGACTTTATAATTTTTAGCTTTGAAATTAAAGCAGTCCTATTAGTGTAAAATTTAGACACTCACTGTAGCTGCTTAGTTCAAGACTTGGTGGAACCGCAGCCTTTACCATAGTGACATTCAAGTGAGATGAATGGTTTTTCTAAATTTTTGACAGGATATTGTTGTAAAACTTGTTATAACTGTTTCCTTTTTTTTGTCTCAATTAAATTTTATTTATTTATTTATTATTATTTATTTAAAAAACCAACATACATTTTTGCCGGACACCTTCCAAGGGCCATAACTTCAAACTTAAAATTTTCAAGCTTTAAAGTGTCAAAGAATGAAATGAAAGTGTTCAATAACGAATAATCTATTCTCAAAATTACAGCCATGTTTAACAAACAGGGTCATAGGTCAAGGTCGACTGGGTTCTGCGATAAAGGAGATTAACACACGGCACCGCGGGCCCTCCGCGGTGCGTAAAGCGGATTGCATCACTCGACCGCGCGGTTGGGCGATGTCCGTGTGTTAGGCATCAACGGATTTCTTAGAGGCCAATGCGACTTAAGATCCGCTTCACCGCCAACCGCGGCGGTGCGCGGTGCCATGTGTTAATCGCGTATTAAGACTTAAGTACTTTCAATAATATTCAAAAGCGTTCGATGTCCTTTGAACGACTTTGTAATACAGAATCCAAATATCATTCAACTTTTACACACACACGAATTCCTTCATTTCAAATTTCGTATAAATATCACATTTCTACCTTCGTTCCTTAACAATATTAATTTATCAAGAGATTCTTGAGCGACGCCATTTTTTATATGTGACGTCACCAGTCGAAAGTTCACGTTTTGTCGCAAAAAAAATGACTGAAGATCTAAAATCTGAAAGTTGGTAGTGATAAATTAAAAATGTATTTCTTTGACGTTGAAATGTAACTTCTCCTTAATAGAAGGGATGAATATAGACTGTCTTTCATCCCTAGGGATGAGTTTGGCGAAATATTTAAGGCGGTTGATGAAGTTTCTGTATTTATGGTACCTGTTAAGGAATTAGTTATCTAAGTGCTTTTCGGGGATGTCCTATGAGATTACTGTGTTATTACAATAGGTAAGCTCGGTGTTACACTCCAAGACACAAATTGCCGAAGTCACCAGAAAGCAACCAAGCTATAGTGCAACTGGGCTAGATTCGTTTTTTTACACAGACCTTCCTGTGTCAACAATATGACAAACTAGCGAAAGCGAACCAGCTTTACAGGGGTGCAAATTTTCGACTTTTCCAAAAAATTTCTTTCACGTATACTTTTTTTACTTTTTTCTTATATCTTTGGATCCAGTAGGCTGCCACGTATCGCAGTAATACTAGCGAAAGACTAGGCGGGCAGCGTGAGGGAGAGGCAAATCCCGCACCAGATGTAGACGCCCGGGCTTCAGGAGTCGCAGGACGCTTCCCGGCCATCGTAGGCGCAGGCCTGTAGACGATGAGCGTGGGCTAGCCCGCCGTCCGATCAGAACCAGGGACGATGGCGCGTTATGTTCCACGGCCGAAGATGTCAGCATAGCAGATGGGGCTCTCTGGGGTCAGTACCTGCCAGGGAGTCACCGGGGGAAATGAACGCGAAGGGCCTTAGGAGAAACACAGATGGGTTTTCGTTAGTAACACTCTGACACCACCTTCCGCTTCGCCCAGAGTATTTGATGATTTCCCATCGTCAAATAAAGGACACTTTGGACACTATAGTAAGTGGGCCATCATCTAGTCAGGAGTACCACACTCAACTCATTAAAGTACTCGTTGGCTTACACTAAAGTAAAAACCTAACCCCTCTCTTGCTATCTTAGTAAACATTATTTAATACAGAGCGTCAGTTACCGGCTAACGCAAACACCTGGAGGCTACAATAATAACTAAAGGGTTTACTTTGAAGCTAACGGTTAGACGATCGATTAGACAGCAAGGTGTCAGTGATGCCAACGTTGTTTTGTAATTAAACGAGAGGTTTAGTTAATCGATTGTTTATGTACCGTCGAGGTATTTAATAAAGAGTATAAAAAGACAATTAAGGAGAAAATCACATGTTCTTTGGTAAGTACATAAGACTTTTGACTTTGTTAAGGGTTAAGTAACTACAAAAAAAAATTGGAAGCCTACAGAAGTGAAAACTTAACGTTACTTTAACATGTCGGTGACGCGGTCACGTTAGCATGTCAGTGACAGAAACGAATTGTGCCCATAGAAAATCACTACGCATTAAAGAAAATATTACTAACAAAAAAAAAAAACAAACAAACTTTAATTTATCTATAACTAGCGACCCGCCCCGGCTTCGCACGGGTGCATGTATTATACATAAAAACCTTCCTCTTGAATCACTCTATCTATTAAAAAAAACCGCATCAAAATCCATTGCGTAGTTTTAAAGATCTAAGCATATATAGGGCCAGACAGAAGACGCGACTTTGTTTTATACTTGTAGTGATAATTAAAAGGCAACTGTTCCCGACAGACTGATCTATCAACACACAGCTCAAACCACTGGACGGATTGCGCTGTAATTTGCCACGTAGATAGTTTATTATGACGTAGGCATACGTTAAGAATCGATTTTCCAAAATTCACCCCCAAACTGCCTCGTTGGTCTAGTGGTCACAAAGTGCGACTGCTGAGCATGAGGTCTTGACTTCGATTCCCATGTCGAGCAAAGTGGGTTTTTCCATCAGGAATTTCTCAGTAACAGCCTCGGAGTTTGGATTTATGCTCGGTTGATGGCAATAGGCGTCCTATTACATGGTTCTTAAACGTAACTGGCGAAATGTGGGCATACTAATGGGTGCAACTCTGCCTAATTTTTCGGGGATTATAGTCGCACTGTTGTGTTATGTATGTAAATGTAACCCCCTAAGGGGACGAAACGGGGGGGGTCCCACATTTACGCGGACGATTAGTATTAAAGTACGATACCTACTTAAGTTCTGATACTTATCTCTTGTTGTTTTGTGTCAACATTCTTACATACTAAATTCCTTGATTTCCTGCATAAAAAAATATTCTAGATAAAAAAACAAACCTACCCTTTTATTATGAATAAACATGGCTATTTTTCCCATCTACCTGACGTTGGATATCGTCTAGACAGTTTGTTTTCATCCCTGTCGCCACCATATGTCGACAGCAGCCCGGTGATATATTTGTTTTTCATATTCCGCTTATATTTCTTACTGGCCTGATTTGGTTCGAGGATTTTTGGGAAGTGGGCTGCACGGTACTCATGTCAATGATTGAATAAATGGAAGATTTTGTCTTGTTAAAACAAATGTAAATATTATTAAAATATACAAGATGTTAGGGGTGTTTGAAGGGGTATCGTATTACCCAGTTACTGGGTTGTGGAGGTCAGATAGGCAGTCGCTCCATGTAAAATAATGGTACTCAGCTGCATGGATTAGACTGGAAGCCGACCCCAACATAGTTGGGGAAAGGCTAGGCAGATGATGACAAGGTGTTAGAAAGGTCGTTGCATAACCGTAAGGCGATTAACACACGGCACCGCGTACCGCCGCGTAGGGAGGTGGCGGTAAAGCGGATTGCACCATCACCAGGCATCAACGGATTTCTTAGAGGCCAATGCGACATGAGATCCGCTTCACGTGCCGCACGTGCACGCTGCCGTGTGTTAATCGCTTAAAACGAAGCTAGTATAGATAGACGGAGATATTCCACTGCAAAATTGTAGGCAGTCTAATTTGTCACAGCAGGGTGGCGGCATGATGGGGCAAACTGAGAAGAGACTTTTGTTCTGCAGTGGGGCAGTAAAAGACTGGTATTATTATTTTTATTTTATTATTATTATTATAATAAATTAACTGACTGACGGAATTATTTGTCTGCCTCGTTGGTCTAGTGGTCGCAAAGCGCGACTGCTGAGCATGAGGTCGATTTTCGATTCCCAGGTCGAGCAAAGTGTTATTGGGTTTTTTACATAATTTCTCAGTAGCAGCCACGGAGTCTGGATTTGTGCCCGGTTAATGGCAATAGGCTCGCCCCCTATTACATGGGACTTAAAAGTAACAGGCGAAATGTGGGTGTACCTACTAAGTGGTAAGTCTCTGCCTAACCCTTCGGGGATTATAGGCGTGATTTTATGTTAATAAATTAAAACTTGCTCTAATAAAGGTACAATATTACTGTAGCTTATTGTATAAAGCTTGTGATAGAGTTCTGTTATTTGCAAACTTTCCCATTGTCTTTTTAATTAGTTTCCAAGTGATAATTTAATGTAATGGGTTGAACTAAACAAAGGCGTTTATTTATGTGATTAATATAATATTTCAAGGTGTTAAATTGAGTTGGGGAGTTTTGTTTTTTTTTTTTTTAGAGTTCCGTACGTCAGTCGGCAAAAGCGGAACCCTCATACTATAGGGGTTTTTCAAACTTATTTTGTCTACTGTTAGGATTCTCTTACCATTTTTTGAACTTAACACTTTTCGGATGGCCATTTAGGATCTACATATTATTATGGATTAAAAGTTGGTTAGCAACCATAAATCCTCTAATGGAGACCACGCATGGCGCAGCGTAGGACGTCCACCCACAAGATAAACAGACGATCTGATGAGCCCCTACCAACCGGTCCTATTGGAAATCTGTAGGGGAGGCCTATGTTCAGCAGTGGATGTCCTACGTCTGATATGATGATAGCACCAACCATTATCAATTTATTTTTGAAGTGAAAATGTCTTTGAAGGTAAACCTTAAAGGTTTACATCACCGATATGCTAATGGGAATGTGTCACCGACATGCTAACATGTTGCACCAGTCTAGCAACGTGCAGCGGCCTGTCTGTATTATTCCAAAGTTTTAATTTTCTTTAACCTCTATCAAAGTCCCCAGCAGCCTATTTTTTTAACCCTATCTTAAGAAATCTAGTGAACTAACAATGTCAAACAAACGACCAATCCACAGTCCCAAACAATACTGTCTATCCATTAAAGGAAGGTATTCACAACAAAGCCTGTATTTATTACTATGAAAACAATAAACTCAAGCGAGAACTGCGAATAATGAAAATCAAATAGCTATTGTTTTCGCAGTTAGGGTATAAATTTGCGATTAATAGTACACAATGGGGGCATTTTATGGTATTTATGGAATTTATGAACAGTTTACGGGATCAAAAATGTCGTCAAAACGCTTGAAGGGATGTTTTTTGATTTAAATCTCCGTTAGTTATATTTTTGGACGTGACATTTTTTAGTTATGACCAATACAAGGTTTTAAGTCTGCCATTAAATATGGAATCTGCGATGATATTGTCGTTTTATTTGGTTAAATGTGGTGATAAAGGTATTACTTAGCAATGCGATATTAACTTGGTAATAGTAGAGACAATATACCCACTTTCACCAAGTAAGCCGCTTCAATCATAATTTGGTGAAATCGGAATTCATAGAAATTTCAAATGGAAAAATTCAATAACCCTTTGCCCGACCTTGGAATCGAACCCAGGACGCCACTCTCAGCAGTGGCGCTTGATTGTTGATTGAGATGACGAATTATTTCTTGTTTTTTAAACCCATAATTTTGATCATCATAGGGTACCAGAATAAAACAAAAATTAGCCAATAAGTTTTTGTTTTTTGCCTTTTTGAACTAATACAAAACAAGTTTGCTTGTTTGTTTATTTAAATGCGCTAATCTCTACAACTATCAGTCAGATAGGGAGAAACTGAAGCCACCTGATCAGTTCATCGAGCCATCGGAGAAATTTTCATCTGGGCACGCGTTGCCGTGGCCGACTTGGAAAACATTAAACAGACTCCGCACCCAGGTCGGCCGCAGCAAAGAGAATCTTCACAGGTGGGGCTTCGCAGATGGCACCGATCTTCAGTGTCTATGCGGCGTCTCTCCGCAGACCATGCCTCACCTAATATCTTGCGCTGCATGCCCAGTCACCTGCTCACATGAGGACCTAATGACTGCGTCAGCGGATGGTGTTATGGTAGCTGAATACTGGGCCAAACAAAAAAATTAACAAAATTTATATCTATCTATATTTGCCATCGATACGCTAAGAAGAAGAAGTCGGATTGGAAAAAATCTTTCTGTATACAATAGCCAGATTTATGAGGAATAGTATATTCTATATAACATCATGCTATGACCCATAGGAGCGAAGCAGTAAGCAAAGATGTAAAGTAAAAGATGTAAAAAAATATCCAACATAAGCTAGCTTAAGTAAAAATTCGATCAATTCCCCTTTTCAGAATATTTGGTCTATATCACCAACAATAATACGACCATACTATAATTTTCTTTTTTTTTGTGAACAAACACACTATAATTTTCTCTCTAGCCAGTGAAACGTAAACTTATTCTGAAACATTTACCTCTAACGAAATAAAATAGAAGATTATAGGGGGAGAATATTGAAAAGGCATTTTATTAGACCCAAAGTGTATTGAGGCGTGCATATTGTAATCATAATAATAGATACCTACCTCTTAGCGTACGATACCATCTCTTTGGCTAGATAACCGTTATTGGTTGTAAAGAATATCTTTATCAATATTATTGATATGTAGGGAGATAGGCAGAATTTATACTCAATATAAAAAAGTGAAGAGTTTTTTGTATGTTTGTTTGCTACGACGCGACGGGACTCTTTGCCGACAGGACGCTTCGCCGAAAAATCTAACACAAAAGCAAAATAAAAACAAGCTGATATTAAATCTAAAAAAAAACTAAAAAACACGCTTTTAGCACGCACTAAAAATTACAAATGGACTATTTTTTCGTATTCTCGACAGCAAACCCTTTCATTTGATACCCATATCATCAGGGTGGATTTCAAACAGCCAGTCCGCCATCTTGGGGAGGCCGCCATATTGGATTTGTAATGACGTTTCTTAGCTAGTCATGTATTGTCATCAGAACTCAGAGCGTGTGCAAAATTTCATCCTAATCGAAGACCGGGAAGTGGGTCAAATTAAGATTCCAAGATTTTCTTACATACATAGTTAGTTACAAGTGAAGCTAATAAAAGCGTGTTAAAAAAAAGAAGAAAGAAAGCTTGATTACGCGGACGAAACCGCGGGCAGACGCTAGTAAAAGATTCCTGTTAGCGTACGATACGATCTGTTTGACTAGATAACAGTCATCAGTTGTAAATATCTTTATCAATATTATTTTGTACTAGCTAACGCCCGCGACTGCGTTCGCCTCAATGTGGGTTGGTGGTCACGGGAATTTATGTTTTACTTGGAACCCTAACTATGTACATAAATACATAATCATCACGCCTGTAATCCCCGAAAGGTTAGGCAGAGGTGTAACCATTAGTACATTCACATTTCGCTAGTTTTGTTTAAGTCTCATGTAAAAGGGGGCGAGCCTATTGCCATCAACCGGGCACAAATCCAGACTCGGAGGCAGCTACTGAGAAATTCCTGATGGAAAAACTCAGTAACACTTTGCCCGACCGGAATCGAACCCAAGACTACACGCAGTCGCGCTTTGCGACCGCAAGGCCAACGAGGCAGTCCCTAATTATTTTTCCTAAAATTGCTATCTGCCAGTGAAAATAGGTCCAGCTTTTTATGAGATTAGCCGGAACTGACAGACAGATAGAAAAATTATGTTTTCGATATAAGTACAAAACAAACAAAACATTTATATACATTTAGTAAAAAGCTTTTAATTTGACATTCCAAACAGACTTTTTAATTTTATTTATTTGTATAGGTAACCTCTTATCATACGAAACGATTTGTTTAACTAGATAACCGTTTTTGGTTGTAAAAAATATCTATCTCTATCAATATTAATGTTACTGATTTGTAAGGAGATAGGCAGAATGGTTGGGCACGAAATTATCTATGCTAGCAAAGGTTTAGTTTAAACAGAACATCACTATATCATCGTCAGGCCCAAACTAAATTTAAATCGATATAAATTACGACCAAACGTATGTACAGTCAGCAACAAAAGTCGATTAACAATGTTACTTTTTTTATATCATTTAAACAGACACTAAACACATAATGTACTGGCTTTCAGAATTTCAGGGAATAGCTAAGGGTTTATTTTATCTTAATTTTATATTCATTGCGTTTTACTTCTGAAATTGTACTTAATAATTAGGGTTTAAAAATCATAAATGTTAATCGACTTTTGTTGCTGACTGTACCTACTAAAAATAGGTGCAAGTAGTTGCGACCCAGAACTTTGATTTAGTAAAAAATGTTTAAATAGAATGCTTTGTGGTATTTCTTATACCTAATACCTACCATCTTATACCTTGATACATCATAAAAAAATATACCTACATATTTTTCCTTTTTTTGGGTCACCGGGCTAAAAATAAATATTAAACTAAACAAACTAAACAACTAAACAACCAAATAAACAACAACAACAACTAAACAACAACAACAACAAAAACTAAATAAACTAACTAACTATTTATGATTATAAAAACTATCTAAAATCTAACTACCGTAATTTAAAAAACTATCTTGGGCTAAAGTGACTACTTTATTGTTGTTAAATAGGCTGTTGGGCCTAACGGGGATATATTATGGTCAAAGTCAAAGTCAAAATCAAGGCATTCATGTCAATTAGACCATTAAAAGGCAATTTATAACGTCACTAGCTTTTGCCCGCGACTTCGTCCGCGTATATTTTTTTTTTTTTTGGGACAAGCCCGCCACACTGTTCCCACCCACTGCAACTCCTGAAAGCCAGAATCAACAGTGGAGGCCACCAGAAAAGCGCCGAGGCAATGAAGCTCGACGAGTCCCAGAGAAACGATTAACTGTCTTGGGTCCCGCAACGAAATTAATCAGAAAAGAATAGCGGAGGAGTAAGAAAAAAAAATCGTCCGCGTATATGTCGGTTATCGCGGACGCAGACGAAGTCGAAGTCGAATAAAAAGTAGCCTATGTCCTTTGTTGGGGTTCACACTTACCCTGTACCAAATTTCACACAAATCGGTTCAGTAGTTTAGGCGTGAAGAAAAGACAGACAGACAGACAGAAAGACAGACAGACAGATAGAGTTATTTTCGCATTTATAATATTAGTTAGGATATAAGTTAGGATTTACAAGAAAAAAAATATAACATTGAATCTATTTGCCTCTTCCAAAAGGTAGAATCGGGATGGTCGAGTTCTTTTAACCGACTTCAAAAAAGGAGCAGGTTCTCAATTCGTCGGAATCTTTTATAATTATATTTTTTTAATGTTATTTTCGATTACTCGAAGACGCCTTTTTTTTTTTTTTAGGTGGTAAAAATCATCAAATGACTCCTTCCGCCCTGGGTGGGGCGGAAGGGACTGTCAGACTTTTACTGACTAAAAAAAACCACCCTGTTCCTTCTGTTGCCCTTTACGTTCCGGGGCCACGGTATCCTGTTAAGACGTCCCGCAACCCCGGACTCGAAGACGCCTGAACCGAATTGGAAAATTCTTTGTTTGTTTGTGAGGGTGTACTTACCAGGTGGTCTCATGGTCTTCCAAAACTAAAGTTATTTTTTCCAAGGTAAGTATAAGAGGCAGGTATAAAGATAGTTTTGAATACAATCCCTAATTACCTTACAGTCAAAATAGTCCACCCGTCCCTACCTATTTAGTACATCCATAATTCGTCTGCGTAAAACGCGAATTTTACCTACATATTATTTGCCCTCAATATTTTTTCCCTCTAAATAAAACGAAGCTTTTTCATATAATATAACACCTATATGAAACTGAGATATAAAACCAATTGCTATAAAAACTATACGAAAAACCTTTTTCCTTTAACACGACGTTAAATATAAAATGCTCATATTTATTCATGAAAGTATACTGAAGAACATATTCCGGTACGATTGAAAATTATTACGGCATACCCCGATACCGGAGAAGAGGTATTGTGTATTAGGAAATAAAATGTTTAGTGGCCATTTTTGTTTGAAGGTATAGTGAATGGTATTATTATTATTTATGGGAAAAATTTGGTGGAATAATATATTTATGTTAGACGTGGCCTCTTATGCATGAGGTAGTGGGTTCGATTCCTGGGTTGGACAAAGTGTTATTAGATTTTTCCATCAGGAATTTCTCAGTAGCAGCCTCGGAGTCTGAATTTGTGCCCGATTGATGGCAATAGGCTCGTACATGGGACTTAAATATATTTGGCGAAATGTGGGTGTACTAATGGGTACACCTCTGCTTAACCCTTCGAGGATAACAGGCGTGATGTTATGTATGTTGTATGTTGAAACCAGATTTTTTTTTGGTAAAATCTTCTTACAAAATAAATTATGAAAAAGAAAGGTTTATTTTTATCTGTAATAATAAAATATATTCTTTTAATTGAAAAATTGCTTCCTTTAAATTAAATTTTCTTGAAATCCTTCGCCTTATTTGGTGATTAATGGATCTTCATCCATTAATCACCACTCTCAAGGTCAGTTTCTAAGTGGATGAAAAGATTTTACACTTTAATATTTCTTTTTGTGTTTATATGAGATCCAATAACATCAATTTATGCTAAGTACCTGTCTAAACCTAGGACATGGGTCTAGGTTGCCTATAGACATCAATATCCAGATTCGGGGTCCGGTAGATAGATTTTTGGCTTTTTTGTGACCCGTTATGTACCGAATATCATAAAGATTTATACTAACATTATAAAGAAGTAAATTAGTTTGTTTGGTACGGTTCCGTACTAAAAGGGTCCAAACGGGATCTTAGCTGCCCGATGTATGTCTGTTTGTCACAGGAACTTTTGAACCGTAATAGATAGATACTTGCGATTTTCACAGAGTGTGTATTACTATGATGGCCGCTATAACAACAAAATAAATTGACATGTAACATAACATCACGCCTGTAATCCCCGAAGGGGACTCGGCGTAGGCACGTGTTTTGTCCAGTGATGGGCAAAGCATGGGCTGCACGAGGCACTTCTTCTCATGCAACCGAGCGGGATGGCGGGTTGCGGATAGCCTAGCTCCGGCTGTGGGACCGACCATTTTGGAGGCCGATCCCACATCCGGAGTGCCTAAGTTAGGCCCCGGACAAGAGAAGTTCCCGAACGTCAAATCCCAGGCATAGGGTAACCCAAACCCCCCCCTTCCTGTGATCCCATACCCGGGTCAATCTTCGGTGTTGGGGATGGTGGAGCCCGATGTTTCTGCTATTGGTGCAATCATGGTTGCACTGGTGGTAGAGGTGTCGGGCGTCGCTATCCTCAGCACTGGAGATTGGCCCAACCAATCCCTCCCTCCTTCTATTCCTATTTTCCTTTCGGTCCAAGAGGAGGGGTAACCTCAATTCCAAAAAAGCCCACCAAAAACCCTCATGTCGCAGAAAGGGAAAATAACTCCCCAGGTGGGTCCCGGCAAGGCCGGGGAATCCCACGCCGACGACCCGTCGGCCTGCCCCCGTCGTAATCTGGGGGGGGGCACCAATCTGCCTATCAGTGCCGCGCCTTCTGCGCGGCAGGCTGCTTTAGCGCCCACAACACCGGCTGCGGCTCACGCGCCATCAGACACGACCACGGCTGCGAATACTGCGCCTACCGACACATATACGGCTGCGACCTCTGCGCCTACCCCGACACTTGTTATACCTTCCACGAGGGCCTGGCAACAGAACATCGTTCGGAAGAGTATAACAAACAACCCGGACAATGACACCGACAACGCCCGACTCTCCAGTCTTGACGGCGAGCTTCGCGCGCTGGCACACCAGCGCGAGAAGATCGAAACCAGACTACGGGACATTGACACTGAACGCCACGGGAAGGGGAAGGAAGCTGGACCTGGTGGCTCTGGATTTATCTCTGTGGGTGAAGTACGCTTGCTTAAGCGTAAGCGCGGAAAAATCCTTAACAGGGAAAGAGACCTCAGCAACCGTTTGCGCAAAATCCGCGAAGGCAATCGCCAGCGCGATGCGAAAACGGTTGTTGATAAGGGAGTACGCGACCAGCCGCAAGTACGCGAAGGGGACACCCAGCGCGAAAAGCAGCCGGACGCGGAAACAAGCGGTCAGGGACTAGTACGCGAAGGGGAAACTCAGCGCGAAACGTCACTGCCTGCACCAGGACCATCCGGGGAAAGTAACCGGAACCTTACCGTCACGACACGACATAAGAAAAAACGGGGCAAGCGAGCTGGATTTTTGCACGCAGTTTCCCTGGCGCAAAACGCGCCAAGCTCCTCGGAACCGCAACCGGGTCCGAGTGGCCTGGGAGCGGCGAAGAGGGTGCGCCCGGACGACTCGGCCTCACCGAGCACGCTCCAGGGGGACCCAAAGCGCGTAAAAACCCAGACCGCTAAAGGAGAACAGAGAACCTACGCACGGGCCACAAAGGACATTCCTGCGAGGCTCGCCGTAGCGATCTGTCTCTCGCCCCCATCACGAGACATGACTACTGACGAGGCTGAGCACATCAAGCTCAGCCTAGAAGACCTCGTCATGGACGCAGACCCCTCAAAACCACTCCCGGCCTTCCGTGGTTACCCACGGGTAGCGGATGGCACGGTTCAGATGTGGTGCGAGGACGACAGCGCCCTGGCTTGGCTGACCGAAAACGTACCTAAGATCACACTACCTAACACTGACAGTACACTGACAGTCATAAGACAGTCCGACGTGCCGACCCGTGTCCGAGCAGCGCTCTTCGTACCTAGGTACAACGGAGACATAGCGCGGCTCCAAAGTGTTCTGAGTCGTCAGAACACTTGGTACGACATAGGGAGGTGGTCTCTGTACAGGGCGACATCAATCGGTGGTGATAACCATGGGACTTATTTGACCCTGGGTATCCCACCGGACGAAGTCGAAAAGGTCTTGGGGCGGGAACGTCGTGTATCGTACCTTCTTGGTTCGATATACGTACGCTTTTACCCCAACACCCAACCCTCGTCAGACACCCAGACGACAACGACTGCGACTAGCACGACACCCACCCGACCGACACCTACTGACAGTGACCCGACCATGGCGCAACTCGAGGAGGAGATGGCCAGAACGGCGATGGCTGATGCCGCCAGCATCCCACCCACATCGCCAGGGTGGACGGAGCAGCTGCTCGCCTCGTCGCCTCGCGACGACCGACATGGGCTAGAGGAGGGGGGAGAATCTTCCGATGGATCGATCTCCCCATAACTCGAACCAACCGTCGTCGCCGCCCACAGCCAAACCCCTCAACATCATCCAGACCAACCTCCAGCATAGCCAGACTGCCACGGCTTGCTTACGCAGGGCGCTGGAGATGAAACCCCGGACTATCGCACTGATCCAAGAGCCGTGGATCAGGAACAATAGGATATGCGGCCTCAGTAATATCGGAGGTAAGCTAATTCTAGATACGCATGGCACAGACAAACCACGAACCTGTGCCTATATACCCAATGATGTACCCACCACAACACTCACAGAGTTCTGTTCCAGAGACCAAACAGCTGTCAGGCTCCAAACTGACGGTGATGCACCAGATATCGTCCTAGCCTCGGTATACATGCCAGGCGAGGAAGAAGACTGCCCACCAAAAGTGATGACCGACCTAGTGAAGCACTGTGAAGATGCCAATCTGGACCTCGTCATCTGCACAGATTCAAACGCCCATCACCCGCTGTGGGGTTGCAACAAATCAAACTCCAGAGGTGAGGTACTATGCACATATCTTTTCTCCACTAACCTTAACATTGTAAACCGTGGCTCTGAACCCACTTGGGTCACAGCTCGCGGTCAAACAATTATCGACTTAACGCTGGCTTCGGAAAGCGCGAACAACCTTATCTCCAACTGGCACGTGTCGAACGAGCCTTCTTGTTCTGACCACAGAAGGATTCGATTCTCACTAGCTGCAAACACAAAGAAACCCGAACCAAGACGGAATCCACGCCGTACGAACGTACCTGGCTACAAACGGCTTCTAGCCACCCTACTAGCCAGGCACCAAACACCCACAAACTTATCAGATCCCAAACACATAGAAAACACTGTAACAAAACTCTCAGAATTTATAATCGAGGCATACCACGCTTGCTGTAAACTGAATAATCCAAACAACAAGAGCAAGGGAAACTCTTGGTGGAATGTAGAACTCAGCAAACTCAGGCTAGCGGTGCGCAAACAATTCAACAAAGCTAAAAACTCCAGACTTCCAGAAGACTGGGATCTATACAAAGAAACACAATACACCTTTAAAAAACAAATCAGGAATGCCAGTAGAGCAGCCTGGCGAAAATTTTGCGAAGACATTGAATCAAACAGCGAAGCCGCGCGTGTAAGAAAGATCCTATCTACTGATCAGGACCGCACCCTCGGATCGCTGAAAAAACCAGACAACACATACACAAAATCAGATCACGAAACAAGTAAAGTCCTTTTAGAAACACACTTCCCTGACTGCAGCCTCTCCGAGGACAGAATATGGGCAAGTGTACCACTATATACACCAAACGATCAGGACTGGTCTAGAGCCAGTACCATAGTAACAGAAGATCGAATAAAATGGGCAATAGCCACCTTTAAACCATATAAATCAGCAGGCTTGGACAACATCTTCCCGGCCCTACTGCAATGGGGAAGTGATCTCCTCATCCCATGGCTGGTTGCAATCTACCAAGCTTGTCTAGCACACAATTACATACCACATACATGGCGAGAGGTGAAAGTCATCTTTATACCAAAACCAGGTAAAACCGACTATACACAACCCAAAGCCTACAGACCAATAAGCCTAACATCCTTCCTACTGAAGACTCTTGAGAGACTCTGTGACCGACACATCCGGGACGGACCTCTTCGGGAGCTGCCACTACATAAACAGCAACACGCCTACTCCACAGGTAAATCAACAGAATCTGCACTCCACAGTGTGATTTCTAAGATTGAATGTGCGATAGACCACAAAGGCTCCTCACTAGTGTCTTTCATTGACATAGAAGGTGCTTTTGACAAAACCTTATTCCATAGCATCAACGCAGCCCTCGTGGAACACGGTGTGGACTCGACCCTGCGAGGATGGATTACTAACATGCTCAGGCTTAGAGCCGTACAAGTCACGGTGAACGACACCACAAGAGCCATTGTGGCGAAGGGATGCCCCCAAGGAGGCGTCCTCTCACCAATTCTATGGAATCTTGTGGTAGACAGCCTCATCAAGCGCCTAAACGATAGAGGCTATTTCACGGTAGGCTATGCTGATGACATTACTATAATAATAAATGGCACACATGAAAACACACTCTGCAACCTTATGCGCCAAGCCTTGAAGATAGTAGAAGATTGGTGCAAGGAATACAAATTAACAGTAAATCCCACTAAAACGGAACTCGTCCTTTTCACAAGAAAAAGGAAACTAGCCCCACTACAACTACCGCAACTCTTTGGTTCCACCCTAAGCCTATCGACAGAAGCCAAATACCTGGGGATCTATTTGGACAAACAGTTGAACTGGGCAAAGCACACAGAATACATCACAACAAAAGCCAGCATAGCACTATGGCAATGCAAAAGACTGCTTGGTAAGAACTGGGGCCTGAGCCCTAAAATTACCTACTGGCTTTACACCACAGTCATCCGTCCAATTATCACATACGGCTCTTTAGTTTGGTGGCCCAGGACCAATCTGAGCACAGCCCAGAAAGACCTCGAAAAACTACAAAGATTTGCCTGTGTAGCAATTACCGGCAGCATGAAGACAGCACCCACCGCTGCTCTGCAGGTGATGCTTGGGTTACCACCCCTGCATCTAGTTGTAAGAGAGGAGGCGGCCCTAGCGACCTTCAGGCTTGAAATATCCGGCACCCTCAGTAAGGATTCCAGAATCAAACACACACGCATAAAGGAGGATGCAATCAAACTACAACCGTTGATGGCATCACCCAGCGACAGAATCCTGAAAACACACTGTTTTCAAAAACACTACAACATAGAACTCACAGCGGAGCAGTATGACTACTCAGGTCCGCAAGAACTAAGGATCTACACTGATGGATCGAAAACCGACCAGGGAACTGGTGTCGGAGTTTTCTCAAATGACCTAAACATTAGAATATCCAGGCCCCTTGGAATGCTCAACACTGTCTATCAGGCGGAATGTGTAGGCATTATCCAGGCAGCGAACGCCATAGAGGCCAGGAAAGTCACGGATACCCATATTCGTATACTCTCCGATAGTGCCTCGGTCCTTCAATCCCTAAAGAAAACACAGATCACGTCAAGACTGATACTAGAATGCCACAACGCTCTAGAACGCGTTACGGCACCAAACCGAAATACAGTGACACTGCAATGGATCAAGGGACACAGTGGATCACTTGGTAACGATGCAGCTGATGAACTGGCCAGAAGAGGTTCTAACACGAAAGCAGTCGGACCAGAACCAATTGTCCCCATTCCTTTCAACCAACTTAGAAGCTGGCTTAGGGAACACACACAGACACAAGCAGCAAAATGGTGGACCTCGACACCAGGGTGCAGGCAATCCAAGGAAGCTATGCCATCCTTGGACACAAAGCTGACCAAGCGCCTTCTGCGCATGGACAGGAATAGCCTAAGACTGGTGGCGGGGACCATCACTGGACACTGCTCACTAAATAAACACTTTCACACACTAGGTATTACTGACAGTCCTTTGTGCAGAGCATGCATGGAGGCGGAGGAAACAGTGGCGCACGTGCTCCTCGAGTGCACCGGCGTTGCTCAGATCCGCGAAGAGATTCTCGGAGCACCGGGATCACTCGCGGATGCCCTGAGAAGACCGGGAAGACTGATCTACTTCTGGAGGGAGGTGGGCTGGCTGGAATAACCGGCCACCATGGCTCACGTACAATGGTCCACTTCAAGGACTAAGTGCGGAAACCAACACCGAATAGATAGATAGATAGATCCCCGAAGGGTTAGGCAGAGGTGTTCCCATTAGCACACCGGATACACCCACATTTCGCCAGTTATGTTTAAGTCCCATGTAATAGGGGGCGAGCAAATTACTGTCAGCTGGGCCCAAGCCATGGAGCGTTCCATACTCGGCATAAAATTAATAGACCGAGTTCCAAACGTCGAAATCCGGAGACAAACGAAGGTATTCGATATTGGTAATCGTGTTATGGAACTCAAATGGAGTTGGGCAGGACACCTGGCAAGGCGCGGTGACGGCAGGTGGAGTAAAGCTGTGACAGAGTGGCGTCCAAGGAATGGAAAAAGAAGTGTTGGTCGTCCGGCGGCGAGATGGGCAGACGACATTGTTGCCATTGCGGGAGTGCCCTGGATGAGGCTGGCGCAAGACCGTGGAGCTTGGCACAAACAAAGAGAGGCCTTATACCCAGCAGTGGGTGAAGACGGGCTGTGGATGACGATGATGATGGGCACAAGCCCAGCCTCTGAGGCTGCTACTGAGAAATTCCTGATGGAAAACCCAATTATATTTTGCCCGTCTTGGGAATCGAATCCGATGGATGGATGGATGGATTCGATTCCCAAGACGGGCAAAATATAATTGGGTATAAGCGCGACTGCTGAGCATGAGCTCAGCAGTCTCGCTTTGCGACTTTGCACTAGTAACGAGGCAGACAATAAAAAATATTTTTTTTTTATATATTTAGTGATATTAAAACAAAGTTTTGACATTGTAAGTTTTTGAATTTTCAGAATAGAACCAGTAGTTATGTAGATCAGCACGTTCAAACAAACAAACAAACAGTTTAGCTTTATAAAATACAGAAACAAAAAAAATCAAAATCAACAAGAACAACTTTACCAATTTTACAGTCGCACAACTCTACTTGGAGGACGGTGAATAGGCTCAATCGGGACTTTATAATAAAAGATAGTGGACTGTATTAAAATAGGTGTAATACCATAATCACACGTTAGAACAAGTACAATGAAATGCCCGTGGTGGAGCGCGTCTGTGAGCTGAGTGGTGTGGCGGGCCCGCAGCGCCGCCGTCGTCGCGTAGCGGGTTCGGTCCCCCGAACCCCGCGCTTGCCCCGCGGTGAATCACGCGCATATGTGATGCGCCGACATATTCCCCGGGTTGAAGCGATGCCTTCAATTTTCGACTGGAAGGGGGCAGATGCAGTTGAAGGCGCGACGAATGGTGCCCCGCTTCGTCTTCAGTTCAGCCACTCTCGTGACCCCGTCTACGCCAGGATAGGTCTTCGTGACCCGGCCCAGGGACCAGAGCAGAGGTGGCGTTGATTTGTCCTTTATCAGGACTAAGGACCCCGGCTTTACTTCACTTCTGGAATGAAACCACTTGGATTTGGCCTGCAGCGCGACAATAGTATTCGTTTCAGAAGAAGTATGATTTGATTCAACTGATTCTAACCAGTCCGCTTTCCTGCTTAAAAAAGTACAAAATTGCATTAAAGTAGGATCATCTTTAAATGTGTTGTTTCTGTGTTCTTCCCAGTCACGACTTGTTGTTAAATCTAATTTTTTAACCATAAAATAAATAATAATATCGTCCCAATATTGAGTGGGCTGATGCGCCGACAGACGGTCAGCAAAAAAGAAGCAAGCCCGACTTCATTACCATTTTTATATGGTAATAGTAATCTCATTATTCCCATTAAAATTAGAATCTTGGACAAAAAAAATCAAGATTAATATCAATTAATTAACACGATAAGATAAAATCAAAAAAAATAATGTTAACACTTGAAAACACTTATTTAAACTATTGATAAGGATTGCTATCTTATGATGATTTTATGAAAGACTAGATTCTGCTCGCGGCTTTGTCCGCGTCCAAATTGATATAGAAACGAATGGGAACCGTACATTTTTCTGGGATAAAAAATAGTCTATGTGCTATTCCAGACTATAACCCAGTCATGTCAAAGATACGGCCCGCGGGCCGAATCCGGCCCTCGGGCCATTTCGATACGGCCCGCGATCACAATATATCACAAATAAATGAATCTTGTTTTTTAGAGATTTTAGACTGCACTCGATGCCTCTACGCAGGTGTAAAAATGCGCGCGCTTTACTTAAAAGTAAATTCAAGAGTAGCGCCTGACTAGACGAGCGAGAGAGTGTTATGTTAGTTATGCTTTTCTCTCCTCGATCCTCGAGCTCAAAATAATTACCCTCTTTCTTACTTTTGGTATGATTTGTAACAACTATATATAACTAAATAAATAAAGGTGTTATAATAATTCAGTATGTTTTAGTTTTTTAATTTGAACCTGGCCCGCCTACACATTCTTAATCTAATATATGGCCCTCTGCAAAATTGAGTTTGACACCCCTGCTATAACCTATCTATACAGGGTTATTTTTTAAACATCAGCAACTTAAAATGGGGTCATTGTACTCATCATTATGAACAACTTTTACTATGGGACCAACCCTGAAATCATGAAAAAAAAAACAGCTGTTTCATACATTACGATCGTGCATTTTTGTAGGAAACAGCTGTTTTTTTTTCATGATTTCAGGGTTAGTCCCATAGTAAAAGTTGTTCATAATGATGAGTACAATGACCACTTTTCAGGTTTGTCCGTGACTTCGTTCACGGGGAAGTCACAGATCCCCCCCCCTCCCCTAAATTTGGCACCGTCGCAAATTCCATTCTTAGCTGTCGTTTCTTCTGAAGGAAATCGCTCGGGCGTCGAGAGTCGCAGTGCGATTTTCGGCCACCGTAGGCGCGGGCTTGCGGGCGGCGGGCAATGGGTAGCCCACCGTCTGATAAGGACCAGGCCCGAGTCGACGGCGCGTTAGTGTTCCACGCGCACCTCAAAGAGATGTCAGCATAGAAGACGGGGCCAGTGCCTGCCAGGGTTGCAGAATTTGTTCAAAAGAGCTACCGCTGCCCTGGAACGCCAAGGCTGTAGCTAGAGTGAAATTTGAGGTAGGGCAGCATTGGTCACAGGTAGGGCGAAATTAAAAAAAAAAATATCATAATTGATCTGCCCTTGAAGCATGGGCTCCTAAATCAATCACCTTGTATATCACTGAACTCTAGATCAGTGATGTACATTCAATAGCTATAAGTAGACAAATAATTTCTGTGACAGCGCATGACCATGGATCTAAGAACTATACTATTAAATCCTCAATGATGAAGTACAAGCGAACAAAATGGTTGAACTTCCAGATTTGGATATCGAGATCTAAGGTTGGGCATTGTGATTTCAAGGTAGGGCATTGCCTCATAATGCCCCCCCCCCTAGCTACGGCCCTGTGGAACGCAAAGGGCACTAGAAGGAACACGGATGGGTTTTAGTCAGTAAAAGTCTGACACCCCCTTCCGCTCCGCCCAGAATGGAAAGGGTCATTTAATTTTGAAGATTTTCTATCCTTTAAAAAAAAACTGGCCCAGAAATCCCCGTCTCCATTTTTATCAAAACATTTTATAAAAATCGCTTATCTACAGATCTAACCTAGTAAGTACATACTAAAGATAAGTATTAAATTGTTACGATTCATATCTAATTAATTATGTTTATTGCTTCTTAGGCCTTTCCTTGTTTGATTTTTCATCAGTTAAAATTTCCGATAAGTGCATTCTCAAATCATTCATAGAATTAATATGAGATAACAATTTAACCCACCCAATGACGCTGGGTCATAATGACCCATGAAAATGATGGCTTATTTTTATTTCTGCACAAAGAACCTGTACGTGCATGCGGTTGAAGTACTCGTAACATCGGGTAACTATTATACAACAAGCTTTCATAGTTCCTTGAATAATATCTCAATTTATTGACAAGGGGTCAATATGACCCATCGATGTAATTGGCGTTTAATTTTTTTTTATTATGTAATAATTGGTAGCTTTTTTAAAACTGGACGCCTGTTTTATAACATTAAAATGGACACAATATACCAAACAATAATAAATGAAAATTAAAGCGAATTTGTTTGCAAAAAAAATCTGCCAAGTATTTTAAACGAAACTTATTGGAAGCTGACTTGTGAAATAGTGCTTAACGTATACTTAACTTAAATTTTACGGAAAAATGTATGCATGATCTTATTATTGGTCCATTTCAAACAAAATTATTGTATTAAAATTATAAAAAAATGGGTAATTTTTACCCATTTCATTAGCAGCGTTAGTAGTGATGCATGTCTTAAGTGCGTCTTTATCTTGATATTTTATTTTAATATCAAATACATTATCGCAGTACAAACGCACAATACAAGTGCACAGCTATTGTTAATTAATTACGGTTACTTATAATTTTGATAGCGGTGCATTTGTCTTAAACACAACTTTATTATGATAATTTATGTAATTTTTAAACGATGCGCTAAATCTGTCACTGTATTAAACTGTAATTTTTTTTTATTAAAGTCAAAGTCAAATCATTTATTTCAATTAGGCCATTATAAGGCACTTTTGAACGTCAAGTACTAAAGAAAAAGGAATTGAATCTAGTTGCCCCTTCCAAAAGGTAGCTTTGTATGGAGAAGAATGGGCAAGAAACTCCATACGTACTCTTTTAAAATCAATGTTTACAATATTTGCATACAGAATCATATATATGGCACTAACTAACACATAAAACTAACACATTAAAGTCTAAAATAGGTATTTTAGTGGCACAGTGATTAAGACCCGCATCTGATGCACGAGGTTGTTCGTTCGTAACCGGGCACAGGCAAGTAGTAATGTGACTTTTTCCATTTCATAAGTATTTTCTAAGTTTTTTTTTACATCACTGACATCGGTGAAGGAAAACTTTGTGAGGAAACCTGTCCGTGAGACAATCATTAATGTCCCACTGTTTCACGGACAGGTGGTGGCTTATAATCGTCGTGATAGCCCAGTGGTTTAGGCGCCCACCTCTCATGCATGAGGTTGTGGGTTCGAATCCGGGTAAGTACCAATGTGACTGTTTCAATTCATACACATTTCAGTTCACACCGTTTCGTGCTTAACGTGCTTTCCGAGACGGCACGTTCAGCTCTTGGTCTCAGCTGTCATACGTGAATCTTTGAAAATCGTTACGGGTCGTCAGAAGCCCGAAAGTATGACATGCAATTCCCTTGGTAAGCCAAGGGATATCGTATTATCTAGTTACTGGGTTATGGAGGTCAGATAGGCAGTCGCTCCATATAAAATACTGGTATTCAGCTGCACTGGTTAGACTCCGACATAGCTGAGACTTTTTCCAACGCGTCTTTAGCCTTTGCTAGGCAGATGATGAGAGGTGCTTAATAGTAAATAGTGGGTTTGTTTTACCACTAAAGTTGTATTTTAAAAGTCTTGGTTAGTTTTTATTGTACTAAGAGTACAGCCTGTTTTGTCCCTTTTACTGTTTCTGCTCAATTTTTTCCTGAGTTTTCGACTATAGGATTAAAGTTTTTTCCTTAATCTTCAAATTAATAGGTCTATCGTGATGTCGATGGAAATTTTCGGAGACCTTTTACTAGCCTCACGGCTCTTTCAATTAAAGCTTTTAATATCGGACTGTTGTGGCACTGAAGCAGTGCAGATTCCATAATCTGGACTGCTCCTGTGCCACAGCAGTTCATCCGTAAGACTGGACTGTACTGGTTGTCCATACGGTACACCAGTTTTCTTTTGGTTCGATTGGTTTTTAGTTTTCTTTTTTCCATATAATTGATATGTGACGTTTAACGACCCTCTTGATAGGTCAACTGTATGGAACAACCACAACCATCTGTGTTTAGTCCTATGTCTGCACAGCCCCGGCACCAAACACATAAAGCGTAAAAGCCGTTAGCCCCAAGATTCATTGATTATGCGGCAAACGCATCTGGCGTAATTCTAGCAACTTATTTACTGCTAAATTTTATGTTCTCACTGACTACTACGAAATTGTGAAAAGAGAAGTGAGGATAGAAGGAAAAGTAAATCATCAAAGTAAAGCATGACACTTTATGTTACCACGATTTTTACTTTGCAGGTATCTGCGCGGTACGAGAACGTGAAACCAGATTTTATGGATAATGTAATCATGAGGCAGTGAGTAACACAAATCGTATTTCATTAGAGCACAATAAAGTACAAAATAAAATATATTATAATATCTAGAAAGTAACGTAATATCGTCAAATTCGACACTAGGGTGTGCGGGGTCATAAGACCTTACTGCTCATACGATACAGAAGAGATGCAAATAAAGCAAATAAAGATTCTTGATTCTTCTTGATTCTTGATGATTTTTTATTCTCCCAGAATCTAAGGTGGTATCATTCTCATCGCCGATTATAGTATCAGCTCAAAGGAGGTTGGAGTAGTGAATGAGCGATTAGCTGCCGCACTGAGTGTCGCGGGTTCAATTCCCGGACTGAACAAAATTAAATATATGTCCTACTAGGGTCTTACTTTTCGTATACATATTTATGAGTTTATTATCTTTGTAAACGCACTCATGATATAGACGTTCCTAGTGAGGGCAAAGTTTTTTTTTAATACTCTTAAAAATCCTTATAATGAATTTGAATATTTTTTTATCATTTTAAGAGTTTTTAGTACTTCAACGAGTGGAATAGAAGAAAAGGAACTTTGCCTTTTTTTAATATTACTGATGAAACAACGATATATGCTTCATTTTGGTTTGCTAAAAAAATACAAAAACATAAGACGTACTATTATTTATATTGTTGACTATATTTAAAAATATAACATTTCTTGAAATAAAGTATGCATTAATATTCATAATTCATTCAAAAGACATGAATTATTTTTTTAAGTATGAACAAAATAAAAAACATTGAAAATAATATTGTTTATTATATTTGTACATTATTAGTAGTATACACTTTAAATTTTGATACATGATAGTATAACAGAGAAACAAAAAAAAAATTTTACGTTAAAATAATTAAAAATGGAGTTTGGGTAATTTTTACCCAAGTTTACAGTGGCGTTATTTTTTTGCTTATTAAAACTAGCATAACTCGTGCACTGTATTATAATAATTATTTGATAGTAATCTCAATTATAAGCGTGATAACAGTTTAAATATAAATTCTCATGAAGGTTGCTTCGTAAAATCAAAAGAAATTGTGCATTTACAATAAAGATGTTCGAGAAATCGGGCTTGTTCCTGCTTGTGTTGACTGTTCTTCAGGTAGAGTGAGATGAGATCAGTATAGGATTTTGCTTTAAACATGATAATTCAAAAAATACTTCATTAATTCCTATTCCTACGAATTTTTGATCGTAATCGAGTGCCGGTGCCATTTTCAAACCATTTCTAAGTATATTTAAGAATATCTATTAAGAGCTACTTTATCTACACAAATTATCTTACTCTGCAGGTATCTGCGAGATACAAAAACGTGGAACCAGACTTCATCGAGAATGTTATCAAGAGCGGTAAGTAAAATAAAAACAAAGTATGGCTCTTGCCTCGAAAATAAGGAAACTGAATAATATTAAATTACACAAACCATGACTTATTGATTCGTTCACAGATTCCGCAGCGGTATCATCGTCGTCATCGCGTATAGTATCGGGGTGGGAGGCACAGCCGGGCCAGCACCCTCACCATGCAGCTCTTCGTTTTGTGAGCCCTGTTGGTGATTTGCGTCAATGTGGAGGTTCTATCGTATCCAAAGAATGGATCATCACTTCTGCATTTTGTACTGTAAAGTAAGTAACCAATAATAAGACCAATTTTATATATAGAATTACTTTCTCTTTAGAACATGGTGCTGTAAAACCTTTTTTCCTCGTTAGCCGTGTTCTTGCGATTGTTCGCGCAGGCGGGGTGTCACTTACAAATCCGGAGTATATTTTCGAGTCGACGGAGTGGTACAACCATCCTAGTTACAACAACCTTTCGTCAAGTACGCAGCAACATACCATCTCACTTCTGAAAATGCAGCGCCCTGTTGTTTATACGAGTAAGTATATTTTTCTTTAATAACTAAATACTGTACCAACATCATGTGTTAGTTTTATATGTCTTAGAGAAATAGTAAAGTTACGTAATTTAAAACGAAATATTTTAAGCTGCTTGCAAAAAAATAATATTTATAAAATAGGTATTTATATTTCTTATTAATCAAAAAATTCGTTTGTATTAATTTCTAATCTTACTTTTTTATCAAAAATTTATGTTTTTAAAGCTGTAAATTACACTCAAAAATAATAAATTGTATTACAACTTCTTGTCTATTAATTCTGATGTGATATTTCTGGTTTTACTCAGAGTTGGTAAAAGCAATCCGGGTGCAGTCTAGTGCTGACGCGTTCCGCAACTATGACGGTGAGCAAGTGTACGCTAGTGGAAATGGCTGGACGGAGACGAGTAAGTCATTTCTGAGATTTCCTGCTTTTATGCACCAGACTGCTAAAATTGAATTTAAAATATTGAATGGTCAACAATATAATAGCGGCACTGGCTGGTCGCTACTCATGGTGCGCCAGAATGTATTATAAAGTGATCGAAAGGTAAAGTTTGCCCTTTAACAAAACATTTTTCACATTTCTCTCAAAATTTTAATGTTTTTTAAAGTTTGTTGTTTTTAACGGGTTCCATAAGGCTTATACTTATAACTTAAAAATTCTTATTTGTAATTATTTAGTATAATATTATAGCGTATTGTTTTCTACTTCAGAACTCACATCCGATGTGCTGAGATGGGTATACCTCAGGGCGATCTCCAACTCTGCATGTAGCAGTTTTGCAAGCAACGTATTTACCACCACCATCTGTGCACAATACTACAATGTCACCTCACAGTCTACTTGCTTTGTAAGGATTAAGGCTTTATAAGAATGAAATAGAAAAACTATGGTTTGAATTAAAAAGTGCAAGTGTTGTACTTAAACTCACCTAAGACTTACATATAATTACTATAAGACTTTTACAGTGAATGTTGCAGGTCATCCGGGATCGTCTTCGACACCGAAAACGCGCGCAATTCTATAACGTCATCTCACAATCTTTTTGCTTTGTTGGGTTGGATTGTAATGGGTGTGACAGCCAAAGACGTAATAGCCAAGAGCCTAGCCCAACACCTAAGGGGACTCTGTTGGGTAGTTAGACCAAATTGCTTGATTCAGTGCACGGTACTTCTGGACACTGGCGCGTATTGTTAGCTGATTCTTTTTTCACGAGCTCTGATCACCACGGTAGCATGGACCCTGTTCCCGATGCCAATGAGCTACTATTTTTATATATTTTTAGAACTTTTTATGTTTATATATACAGGAAGGTTTTTTTATCAGATTCAAATTTTAATATGAATTGTCTTTATTGAATTAATGAAACACTTATTTTTCTTTTAGTATCACTCAGTACTAACATATTAAGATGCTATATCTTAATATTTTAGTACTGAATTCACACAGTTGAGATCACATATCATCATCTGCTTAGCCTCTGCTTCCAGTCTAACCGGATGCAGCTGAGTACCAGTATTTTACATGGAGCGACTGCCTATCTGACCTCCACAACCCAGTAGCTGGGTAATACGGTACCCCTAGGTAAGACTGGTTGTCAGACTTTCAAGCTTCTGACGACTCGTAACGACTGTCAAAGATCCACGTATGACAGCCGGGACCGGAATGATGTCAGTAATGTCTAAGATAAACTTAGAAAGTACATATGAATTGAAAAAATCACATTGGTACTTGCCTGGATTTCAACCCACAACCTCATGCATGAGAGGCGGGTGCCTTAACCGCTAGGCCATCACGACAGTTGAGATCACATAGTTGACCTAAAAATTTAATGTTTGTGAACATTATGCGCTGCGTCGAGATCTGACCAGACTTGCGCGCCTGGCCCCACCCCCAAACATTAACAACAATCAAAACATAAGTTACAAATTTTCCCTATAAACTTTCACCATGCAAAAATGAAATTTCGGATAGAACAATATTTTATTTGGAAAATTTTACATACCAATATTTTTTAATAAATGGTGTCTTTGAAAGATGCCTACAAAAAATTGGAACGTGATAAAAAAGTCTTCCTGTATACTTAATTAAATCGAGTGAATAAATTAGAATAAAATTCTGATTGGAAAAGTGTAAGCGTATTATTATACTCTAGTAATTCTTAAATACTTATAGAATAAAACACACATTTACTTTTTTTTTGCCTCAATTATAATCTAAGCTTCATTCCAGTATGACAATGGTGGCCCACTGGTGCATGTTGGCAATGATGGTATTCCAACTCTTATTGGAGTGACCCACTACTTTGCATCAACGTCATTTGGCTGCGATGCTGGCAGGCCTACTGGTAATATTAGTAATACTTTGTATAAATTACTAGCAAACCGCCCCGGCTACGCACGGGTACAACCGACGTTACTGGCGGATTTCCAAAAAGAAATCTGTCAAAAAAAATTAAAATAACAAAAAAATTTTTTTTATTAAAATAGAGAAAACACATAGAAGATATTATATTGGGACGAAGTTCCTTAGAACACCTTGCGGTAAAATTAACTGGCAGAAATCATCACGTAAGAAAAAATCATTATACCACCTCTAGGCGAACTACCCTCTTTTCTCTTTGGCGATTAACACACGGCACCGTACGCCGTTTCGGCATGCGGTGATGCGGTTCTCACGTCGCACTAGCCTCTATGAAATCCGCTTGAACCTTGCACACGATCACCGCACGACCGTGCGGTCGAGCGGTGCTTTCGTCACAACCGCATCACCGTGCGGACGTCCGTACGGTCGTGTGGTGCCTCACACACGGTGCGCCGCATCACCGTGCGAATCATCGTGCAGGGTTCCCAATTTAGGGGATTTCTCCCCTTTAGGGGGTAAATATATGCAATGGAATTTTTTTAAGGGCGTTATATGTTATTTGTTTATGATGATGTTTTCAACATTCATACAAATTTTCAGCTTGTTGCGAATTTTTTACTCTTGAATATCTATTTTGACCGGAATAATAAGAAAAGAGTTGGTATCAAAGCGTGTATTCACAGTTGCTACGTATTGCGAGAAATGGAACGCACCCATAGCAGTTTGTTCTCTATTCCGCCACCTTCCGGGATGTCACTATTTGGGCACTGCATTAAAAAAATTCATTCAAAAATCATTTTTCCCCAAACTTACGCCAAAAAATAATGTGTTCCCCAGAATTTTCCCCACAGTTTTAATTTCACCAAATTACCACACATTTATTTGTTAGTGCTTAGCCATGATGCCTTTCACATAGTTATTATAATTTCTACAACCATATAAGGTAAACTAATACTTTTTTTTAAATTCCCAGGTTTCATCCGTCCAGGAGCTTATCATCCATGGTTCAAAGAAGTAACGGGTATTGATTTCGAAAATATACAAGAAGATGATGACAACGTAGATGATACCACCACCACCACCATCCCCACTGACTCTACCATCGTCACCACCATGCCCACTGACTCTACCATCATCAGCACCACTGACTCATGGGAACAAGGAACAGATGAAAATACTACTGCACCACCGGATGACTCCGAAGATAACGAAGAGGACTCAGAATCTAATGAAGATGATATGGTGCAACTCATGAAACGCCTGGAAGTGAACGTCAAAGTCAGGGTTGCATTGAACAAATACAACGTGACTAGTGTAGGAAAGGAAATAATTATTTAAAAACTTTGATTCAAAAATGTCATTTTCAAATTATAATCAAAATATGTTTTATACTTTTGTGTGTATCTTAATCATGATATAAATACATTCAGCTTATTTTTAGTTTTTTTTCCATGAAAACATGACCTTATAATTATTATGAAACTTTCGGTTTCAGCTGTAAAAACTGCTAAATGTTAAAACTGACACAAAAACTACTTCCCGATTTCTCGTAAGACGATAGGTTCTTTCGAAAAAACGCTAGAGCGTTTGCTAGAGACTATTTTTCCATACAAAAGTATTCTTTATTTATCTTCTTGGATTTTAAGCTTAGAGCTATACCCGATGTAGATACCAGTCTTGGCCATGACGGATAGATCCGTCAAACTTGATGGCATAAAACTAAAAAACAAAACGGTCTGTCACATTCCGCCGCCTTGCCGTCCGGTAAGTTAAATTATTTTTAAAATCTGTTAAGTTTTGGAGGAGAAAATTGAGGAATGAATACAAAAACGTATTTAGAACGTTCCGTTATTTATTATGTTTATTTAAAACTATAACAACAATTCTTGAAATAAAGTATCCATTAATATTCAAAAGACATGAATTATTTTTAGTTATTGTTAGGTATTAGAGTAACAAAAAAGAAAAAACATATAATTCGTTAAAAAAATTAAAAATGGAACTTGGGTAATTTTTACCCAAGTATACAGTGGCGTTAATTTTTTGCTTATTAAAGCTAGCATGACTCGTGCACTGTATTGTAATAATTATTTGATAGTAATCTTAAGTATAAGCCTGATAACAGTTTAATATAAATTCTCATGAAGGTTGCTTCGTAAAATCAAAAGAAATTGTGCATTTACAATAAAGATGTTTGAGAAATCGAGCTTGTTCCTGCTTGTGTTGACTGTTCTTCAGGTAGAGTAAGATGAGATCTTTAAACATGATAATTTAAAAAATACTTCATTAATTCCTATTCTTACGCATTTTTGATCGTAATCGAGTGCCGGTGCCATTTTCAAACCATTTCTAAGTATATCTTTATATTTAAGAATATCTATTATGAGCTACTTTATCTACACAAATTATCTTGCTCTGCAGGTATCTGCAAGATACAAAAACGTGGAACCAGAATTCATCGAGAATGTTATCACGAGCGGTAAGTAAAATAAAAACAAAATATCGCTCTTGCCTAGAAAATAAGAAAACGGAATAATATTAAATTACACAAACCATGACTATTGATTCGTTCATAGATTCCGCAGCGGTATCATCGTCGTCATCGCGTATAGTATCAGGGTGGGAGGCACAGCCGGGTCAGCACCCTCACCATGCAGCGCTTCGTTTTGTGGACCCTGTTGGTGATTTGCGTCAATGTGGAGGTTCCATTATCTCCAAAGAATGGATCATTACTACTGCACAATGTACTGTAAAGTATGTAACTAATAATAAGACCAATTTTATATATAGAATTACTTTCTCTTTATAATATGGTGCTGTAAAACCTTTTTCCTTGTTTAGCCGTATTCTTGCGATTGTTCGCGCGGGCGGGGTGTCCCTCACAAATCCGGAGTATATTTTCGAATCTACGGAGTGGTATATACATCCTAATTTCGACAACCTTTCGCCAACTACGCAGCAACATACCATCACACTTCTGAAAATGCAGCGCCCAGTTGTTTATACGAGTAAGTATATATTTCTTTAATAACTAAATACTGTACCAACAACATGTGTTAGTTTTATATGCCTTAGAGAAATAGTAGCCCGGATTTTTACTCGAGGGATGGCAAGAAGAAGCTTGTATTAATGTTCAGTCTTACTTCTTTATACTGCCATGTACGAAAAATTGGTAATTTTAAAGCTGCAAATCAGACTCAAAATAATAAATTGTATCACAACTTCTTGTCTATTAATTCTGGTGTGATTTTTGGTTTTACGCAGAGTTGGTAAAAGCAATCCGGGTGCAGTCTAGTGCTGACGCATTCCGCGACTATGACGGCGAGCGAGTGTACGCTAGTGGAAATGGCAGAACGGAGACGGGTGAGTCATTTCTGAGATTTCCTCATATTATGTACGCCAGCCAGCTAATATCGTGTTTAAAATATTGAATAGTTAAAAATATGATAGTGGCACTGACTGCTCGCTACTCATGGTGCGCCGGGACGTATTGTAAAGTGATCGAAAGGTAAAGTTTGACCTTCAACAAAAAAGTTTTCACATTTCTGTCCAAATTTTATTGTTAAAGGTTTGTTGTTTTAAACGGGGTCATTAAGTTTTTACTTATTTAAATATATTAAGTAAAAAGCTTACTTTTAAATCTTAAAAAATCTTATTTGAAATTGTTTAGTATAATATAAAGTGTATTATTTATATTTCAGAACTCACATCCGATGTGCTAAGATGGGTATACCTCAGGGTGATCACCAACACAGCATGTAGCAGCTTTTTAAACAACGTCTATACCACCACCATCTGTGCACAATACTACAATGTCACCTCACAGTCTACTTGCTTTGTAAGGATTAAGGCTTTATGAGAATGAAATAGAAAAACTATGGTTTGAATTAAAAAGTGCAAGTGTTGTGCTTAAACCCACCTACGACTTACATATATTATAAGACTTTTATAATGAATGTCACAGGTCATCCGGGATCGTCTTTGAAACCACAAACATGCACAATTCTATAACGTCATCTCACAATCTACTTGCTTTTTAGGGTTTCAATCTTTAAATTACTACATTTTTATTAACCTTGGAATCTAATAAAGAAACCAAATAATTATTGTTATAGAGTACCGCAGCCATTGTAATGATGGTTGTGGCAGCCAATGACATAATAGCGAAGAGCCTCAAATAACATCTGAGGAGGCTCTTGTTGGGTAGTTGGATCAAATTGCTTGATTCAGTACGCGGTACTTCTGGACACTGGCGCGTATTGTTAGGATAATGTTTTTGTGACGAGCCCTGTTCACCCCGGTAGCATGAACTCTGTTCCTGATGCCGGTGGGCTACTATTTTTATTTATTTTTAATCGTTTTTATTTTTATATAGATATGTCGAATGAATAAATGAGAATAAAAATTCTTAATGGGAAAGTACAGTCGTGGTATACTCTAGTAATTCTTAAATACACACATCAAAAGTGTCTAGGGATCAACATCCCTAATCAATGTTAGGGATGTTGATCCCTAGACACTTTTGATGTGTATATTTAAATATATAGAAAAAACACACATTTACTTTTTATTTAAATCTAAGCTTCGTTCCAGCGTGACAATGGTGGCCCACTAGTGCATGTTGGCAACGATGGTATTCCAACTCTTATTGGAGTGACCCACTTCTTTTCATCAGCGTCAATGGGCTGCGATGTTGGCAGGCCTACTGGTAATATTAGTAATACTTTTATATAAACTACTAGCAAACCGCTCCGGTTACGCATGGCTGTAAAAATCCGACGCTATCGGCGGTTTTCCAAAAAAAAAACTACATATGAAAATTACAAACACAACTAAAAAAATATTTTTTATTAATATTAATAAAACATACATTTTTTTAGTTCTGTGTCTAAATATACAGATATAACAGATAGAAGATAGATTGGGACAAAGTTCTTACAACGGCGTGCGGTAAAATTAACTGGCAGAAATCATTACGTAATAAAAAAGTGTTAATACCACCTCCAGGCGAACTTCCCTCTTTCTTATTCTCTCTGTGTAGTTCTAATAGATATGGGTGTAAAAAACTTCGTTCTTGACGAACCACACATTTTTTTGTTAGTTCTTAGCCATGGTGCTTTTGACATAATTATTGTAATTTCTTCAACCATATAAGGTAAACTAATACTTTTTTTTTATTTCCCAGCTTATATCCGTCCAGGAGCTTATCATCCATGGTTCAAAGAAGTAACGGGTATTGATTTCGAAAATATACAAGAAGATGATGACAACGTAGATACCACAACCACCACCATCCCCACTGACTCTACCATCGTCACCACCATCCCCACTGACTCTACCATCATCAGCACCACTGACTCATGGGAACAAGGACCAGATGAAAATACCACTACACCACCGGGGGACTCCGAAGATAACGAAGAGGACTCAGAATCTAATGAAGATGATATGGTGCAACTCATGAAACGCCTGGAAGTGAACGTCAAAGTCAGGGTTGCATTGAACAAATACAACGTGACTAGTGTAGGAAAGGAAATAATTATTTAAAAACTTTGATTCAAAAATGTCATTTTCAAATTATAATCAAAATATGTTTTATACTTTTGTGTGTATCTTAATCATAATATAAATAAATTCATCTTATTTTTATTTTATTTTTTTTCCACAAAAATATGACCAACTATAAGATTCGGTTTCAGTTGCGGCCGTAAAAACTGCTAAATGTTAAAATGACACAAAAACTATCTCCCGACTCCTCGTAAGACGATAGGTTGTTTCGAAAGAATGCTTAAGAGCGTCCGTTAGAGTTTATTTTTCCATACAAAAGTATTCTTTATTTATCTTCTTGGATTTTAAGTTTTTTTTTTTTTTTTTTTTTTTTTTTTTTTTTTTTTTTTTTTTTTTTTTTTTTTTTGAGGTGGTAAAAATCATCAAATGAGTCCTTCCGTCCTGGGCGGGGCGGAAGGGACTGTCAGACTTTTACTGACTAAAAAACCACCCTGTTCCTTCTGTTGCCCTTTACGTTCCGGGGCCACGGTATCCTGTTAAGACGTCCCGCAACCCCGGCTGGATTTTAAGCTTAGAGCTATATTTTAACCCGATGTAGATACCAGTCTTGGCCATGACGGATAGATCCGTCAAACTTGATGGCATAAAACTAAAAAACAAAACGGTCAGTCACATTCCGCCTCCTTGTCGTCTGGTAAGTTAAATTATTTTAAAAATCTGTTAAGTTTTGGAGGAGAAAATTGAGGAATGAATACAAAAACGTATTTAGAACGTTCCGTTATTTATTATGTTTATTTAAAACTATAACAACAATTCTTGAAATAAAGTATCCATTAATATTCAAAAGACATGAATTATTTTTAGTTATTGTTAGGTATTAGAGTAACAAAAAAGAAAAAACATAT